>ML675609.1:50139980-50194492 GCA_007922155.1 Mesoclemmys tuberculata | reverse complement strand
CACACACACACACACACACACACACACACACACACACACACACACACGTATCAAAAAATCCAGCTACCATTATTTAATTAGTTAAGATAACCAACAGACTGTGTCTTATTTAACTTATTCACCCTCCTTGTGCAGTTCAATAAACACACACAACGGAAGCTGAATTGAGTAGTGGGGGCTCAAATCTGTCCTAATGGTGTATTTTTTTTAACTTAACCCTTTAAATGGCTAATCTTTTCCAATGTGGCTGGGTTTTTGGAAGACTTCTTGACATGGTTGAACTGTTCCTTTTCTAAATTAGCCTCTTGGGTCATCTGACTTGGTATTGATTGTTTGGTGAGATGGGACAGGAAGCAGGTTAGAAAAACAGCAAGAATTAATTTATAATAAAATAAGAAGAGTTATAAATGAAACCAAGTTTAAAATGTCAATGGAGAAGAACTGTCAGAAAAATTATGGCAATTTGTAATGCAATAGCCAGCTTGCCAGGCAGAACATGTTCAGATCCATATATGCTTTGTTAACATTAATAGTGATGAAGCAAAAAAAAAAAAGAAAAGTTTTTGCTACACAGTCTGTATTGTCCATATTGTTAATGTTTATGTGGGGTAGGAATGGATAGTATCCTAAATACAAATGACCTTGATTTGAGAGTTCATGAAAACATGCCTAATGCTGGACATTGTATTGTGAGCTAAGCAAAAATAATTGGAAAATTTTAGCTAAATGCATAGTAAAGATAATCAAAGCCTCATCCTCCATTCAGATCTGTGTAGATGGACACTGACTTCAGTGGAAATCAAAGGAATGCCCGCATAGATCAGACAGTAGGATCTAGGTTTAAGAGTGTAAGTCCAAATTTTCCAAAGCAACTAGTGGTTTGGGGGGTGTCTCAGTTTTCAGAGGGTGGGTGCTCAACACTTTATCAATATTAGGCTGCTTATAATGCATCTCAAACTGGGCAGGCACAAACTGAGACACCCAAAATCACTAGTCTGTTTGGAAAATTTAGGTCATAATTCCTATCTGAGAGCTGCAGCCTAGATCTCCAGGCCAATATTCTGCTATCCCTACCTACATAACTCTCCTTGATGTCAACAGGAGTTCCCCGCATGTGGGGAGAACAGAATATTACTGTCAAGGTCTGCTGTGCAGATCTGAGAGAAGAGTTTTGTCCTTCAGTGTTGAAAATGTAATGATCTATTTGATAGTGAGGGAGGGTGGGGGGAGAAGACAGAAACAGTATGATTTTTTTTTTAAAGAAAAACACAATCCAAGTAGTCTTTGAAGTCAATAGCTTTGAAATAGAAATCAGTCACTTTACCAACCATGCTAAACGTGATTTTGTTAACTTTCAAGGTGTTGCATTTAAATATTATTTGGCCAAATTTTGCCATTCGCTAGACATTCACATTTAACTGAGGGCAGAACTTGGGCCTATGACTCTCAGTACATTATCAATTGTCCTGAATAAAACTAACATGTGATGACGTGTCATGAGATCTTATGATATCTCAAAAAGAAGATAAAAATATTGTATAAGGATATCTCAGAAGGAAGGTATGTTGAGTGGTCATCACAAAACAGTTTCTTCCAGCTCTTGAGCTGGGAGACATTCACCTGAACACCTGGATTTTGTGACATTTCTCACTTCTTATCTTGAATGAATGCTGGTATTTTCAAAGGGACCTTGCAGTGTTCATGGCTGATTATTTTTGAGGTATGGCAAGTCTCAGGCACTGTTGATGAATGTGTGTACTGAAAAAATATGCATACGATGCCAGATTTTCAGCAGGCCTCCTTTTCTGGATCCAAAGTATCCACATATCCATTTGTGCATGCAGGAATTCACCACTGTCCACATCAACGGGCATCTGGGTGCACAAATAGGACCTTAGATTCACACATGTCCACCCATGTGTGCAAAGGAGTGGTTCTGCAGGCACAAATGGAAGTGTTTGCAAATAAAGACTGAGCAGCTAAGGATGTTTACTAAAAATATGGCCCTTGATGCCTAAGTGTTTTGGGTTGTTTTTATGGATGAGGTCTTGCTCCTAATAGGTAAGGGAAACAGTAGCCTTCCACAAGAGATAAGCATTCACTATGGTATCGTCTTCTAGGGGGAAAAATTTACCTTCAAATACATTTATGCATCTTCCATTCAAGTAAATAAAATTGTGCCTGTGTATATGAGAGGAGAATTCATGCTCATGTTTAAGTGGAATCCTTTCTTTCAATGCGACCATAATAAAAGTTCTGCAAGCAATGCTGTAACAAGCTCTTTTTTGGGAGCAAGCAGTCAATACACCTAGTAGTCTGTGAATGCACAAGTGAACCAACAGGTCTTAACAGTGTACAAAATACATAAATAATTCTCTTTTTTCTCTGTCATTTGGCACTTCTGCCATTCCCACATTTTCTGTTATTATTTTTCCTCCCTAACAAAGTAATGGGCCTACCCTGTCCTTGGTCTTCCTCTTGTATCTAATGTATTTGTAGAACGTTTTCTTATTACCCTTTATTTCTCTAGCTAGTTTAATCTCCTTTTGTGCCTTGGCTTTTAATTTTGTCCCTACATACTTGTATTATTTGTTTATATTCATCCTGTGTAATTTGACCTGGTTTCCACTTTTTGTAGGACTCTTTTTTGTTTCAGATCATTGAAGATCTCCTGGTTAAGCCAGGGTGGCCTCTTGCCATATTTCCTATCTTTCCTACGCAGTGGGGAAGTTTGCTCCTGTGCTCTTAACGTCTCTTTAACAAACTGCCAACTCTCTTCAATGGTTTTATTCCCTTATTCTTGCTTCCCAGGGGATCTTACCTACCAACTCCCTGATTAGTTTGCTAAAGCCTGCCTTCTTGAAATCCATGATCTTTATTGTGCTGTTTTCCCTCCTATCATTCCTTAGGATAATGAACTCTACCAGTTTATGATCACTTTCACCCAAGCTGCTTTCCACTTTCAAATTCTCAACCAGTTCCTCCTTATTTGTCAAAATGAAATCTAGAACAGCCTCTCCCCTAGTAGCTTTCAACACCTTCTGAAATAAAATATTGTCTCCAATACATTCCAAGAACTTGTTGGATAATTTGTGCCCCACTGTGTTATTTTCCCAACAGATGTCTGGGTAGATGACCTCTCCCATCACCACCAAGTCGTGTGGTTTGGATGATTTTATTAGTTTTTTATAAAAAGCTTCATCCACCCCTTTTTCCTGGTTAGGTGGTCTGTAGGAGACCCCTACAATGACATCACCCTTGTTTTTTACTCCTTTTATCCTTACCTAGAGACTTTCAATAAATCTGTCTCCTATTTCCATTTCAAGTCCAAGTGTACACATTTTTTATATATAAGGCAACACCTCCTCCTTTTTTCCCTGCCTCTCCTTGCTGAACAAGCTGTACCTTTCTATACTAATATTCCAGTCATGCATATTATCCCACCAACTCTCTGTGATGCCAACTATATCATAGAACATTTCAAGTTCTTCCTGCTTATTCCCCGTACCATCATATTTTCTAAATATGTTGGCGCTTTCTAAATAAAGTATCAAATCATTACAACAGAGATGGATAGTCAGGGATTTTTCAGGCCAGAAGGGACCACAATCGTCATCTAGGATGCCCTCCTGCATAACACAAGCCATAGAACTTCCCCAAAATAATTCCTGTTTGAACTAGCACATATATACCATTTTAAAAAGCATAAGAAATAAACTGCATTTCACTGAACACATTGGCTAAATGGAAACTTAAATGATTCCACAATGTTAACAGAGTTAAACAAAAGAAAAGCTTTTTAATGGTCAATTGGTAAGTAAGAAGTGATGGTAAGTGACAGTTCTGCTGAATGGCCACTTTAGGGTTTTCTAATTGCTACTCATGGAGCCCGAACAAATTCTGGTGGGGCTGTTTTAAAGGCATATAGTACAAATGGTTCTGTAAATTCTTAGGGCAGGGACCATCTTTTTGTTCTGTGTTTGTACAACGCCTAGCACAATGGGGCGCCTGGGGCTCCTAAAAGCTACTGGAATACAAATGACTATGTTTCCGTTAGACTTTGGGTGCTCAACTTCCACTGAAATTCATATGAGTTCCTTACTGTCCTTGGCATCTGTGAAAACCCAACCTAAAATGCTAAGTGCACTACACACATTCTTACTTCAGAACAGTGAGATACGCAACTACAGCTGCTCAGGGGTTCTGATGGTGATAATATAGTACTTAGAGGAAACTGCTCAAGCTGTCCAGTATCATAATACCAGAATTCACAAGAAAGCGCTGTGAGCCTCTAGCACTTACCAGCTGTAGTACTGAACAGATTACACAGCCAAACCAGTAAAAAAAAAAAAAAGTAATCTGCTTCCACCTCACAGCAAGAAACGCTGAAGTTCAGGAAGAGGAAATATGTATTAAGAGGGCAGGTTAAAAATCTACATTATCCCAGACTTTCATGAAACCAAAATTACAGGCCTGATGCTAAGTGATTATAATGTATTTATTACCAGCATTGCTTTCATATTTAACTGATTTGGCCCATCTTGAGACCTGTTTTAAAATGCACCACCTTGTCCACCTTTCCATTTTCATATGAAAAACAGAAAAGCAAAAACTAATTTACTCAGGAAGCCAGAGCGACTGTTTGCCCGTTTATCTCTGACAGACCACCCCTCAGTCCTATGTTGACAGTACATGATATTCCATTAATCTGCCTAATGAAAATTTAACCAGTGTTATAAACAAATAATTGGCTATTATCCTCTCAAAGATCCCGAATAAATTACTTCTGCTTATTTTCCCCTCCTCTCTCTCTCTCTGTGTGTGCACCAAAGCTGGCCCTTTCTGATTGATGTGGCAGGAGATGTTGCTTCAGCACGACTGCTAGTGGTAAATCTGGGATAGGCTTTAATGAGAGGCTTTGGGGTAATGTGCCCTCACCTGCTGGGCTTCAGCTTTGGCACCGTTTTGAAGAAGATCCTGGCTTTGTATTTCAGCCTTGTGTCTTTCATCCCCTCCCCTCCTCCCAAGTCTGTCTCATTCCTTCTAGAGTCTCATTCCGCCTCCAATTACATTTCCATTTCTTCCAGCTCTCTGAAGTCACAAAGAGAGTCACAGCTTTCTTTTCTTTATCATTTGCACTGGCCTCTCTTTTTTTCCTCTTTTGTGTGTGTGTGTTTTAACATCTAAATGGTGTGAAATGTCTCTTCATTTAGAGCAATTAAAGTTGAAAGGGACCATGATATAATGAATTATCTGACATGTTATTTACTAAATGCTATAATGACTGGGTTGTCCAAGCTCACAGCACCACTGCTTCAGACCCAATCCTGGAGGTTTGTCTGCACTAAGACTTACTCTTCCAGATTTCAGTTGTATCCCATCACCAGCCTCAACATGATTTAGTTCATGTGATACTACAAATATTCCCATGAGTGGAGAGGAGGCTTTGGACTGACAAGAAGCAGGGCCTGCTGTAGATTTATTGCTTCTTAGGTCGCTGGCCTCCTCAGTCAAAGCAGTGCCTCCATCTATTCCTGGGCCACCCTACCCATCTCTCTTTGCAGTGTACCCAACTTATCTTGTAGTTTGCTGGCTCCCTCTGTCTACATTTGTTAAGGGGAATCACCTTTCTCCTTCCCGACCCAGTATTCGCCCAATTCTACTGGTAGTGGTCATTTCTGCCTAAAGATATCTTTACTTCATCTTTTAAAATCAGTGAATGTTACTGGGCACATAAATGAAGTTTTGAAAGATATGCGATTAAAATTCCACCCAAGGACAGGATCAGTTCCAGTATGAGCACTGCCATATTTTGATAGCCTTTTCTGTTAGCTCTGCAAAGAATGGCAATTTCTTGTAAAAAATGATTGATGTCTCATGTTTGATTAAATCATGCTTCACTTTGGGCTCATCAAGCACAAACATGTAGGACACACCTACCTAGCCAAACACTTCTATTGGGTGAATGTTGGAATTCAAATCTTAATTTGAATTCCAAGATTTTTTCTTTCAAGGAAAATTAATGTGATTTCAGAAAAAAATTCCATTCTGAAACAGAACAAAACCGAAACAAAATAAAAATAAAAATGGAAATGTCCCACAAAATGAATTTCTGAAACAGTTTTGAGTCAATTGAATCATGTCATTTCAATAAAATTGTAAGATTTTGTCCCAATTTTAACTTTTAAAAAAATGTTTTGTTACATAAAAATAAATGTATTTAATTTCACACAGTTGTTTTGAAACAAAAAATTGAAACTTTTCATTCTGACAGTCTCAAAATAGGATGTTTTGACATTATCAAAGCACTTCAATTTGGTTTTTTCCTAAACAAAATGTTGTCAGAATCTACGTGTTTTAAAACATTTCAGTTTTCAACAAAAATGGCATTTTTTGTCAAAAAAGTAGAAAAATTTCCATCTAGCGCTACTCAGAAGGCTCCTGGTTCTGAGTTTGGTATCTGGTAAGTTTGGATACAGAGACAGCTGATAGCCCTTCAAACACTTTGATTGTTCCCGTTTTGTTGAGACACAAGCACTACTGAAGGATCAAACCCAATACCTTTATCAGCATAGGAATAGGGCCATATTAACATGCTGTGTTTTAACTATTCCACTCAATTAAATGACATGCATTTTAATATTAAGACCATAGGCGTGCACAAGGGGCGTGCCGGGTATTCCCAGGCACACCCTAAAGCTGGGTCCAGCCCGTGGCTGTAGCGCATGCCACTGCGAGGCCTTGTGGCACCATGCACTCCCACCAGAGAGGAGGACTCGCGGTAGAGAGTAAAATTCCCCGAGATCTCGCGTCAGGCATGATTTTGCAGAACTGACACAAAGCAGCATCAAGAACATTAGGTTTTGTTTAAAGCCTGGATACATTATCTTGTCTTTGCACTTAAGGTCAGAGGAACTCCATTCAGAGCTGCCAGAGGAGCTCTGGTGCTTTGATTTACTTTGTACACGGTAGGGCAGGGAGGGTGCATATTAAATTATGGGCAAGATCCTCCTGTGTGCCAGTGCAAAGGCCCGATCCACAGCACAGAAGTCAACAGGACTATTTCCATTGATTCCACTGGCGTGTGGATCAGGCTATGGAGATAAGGATAATTTATGCCACCTTTCCACTCTACCCCAGTCCTGTGCCAGCATTATGTCACTATAGCAAAGAAATCCTTAGCTGTGGCAGTTCAAATAGCGTTTATGAAGGGCCAAGGATTTGACCCCTTCCACGTTATATGGTTCAAGAAACTATATTTAACTACATGTATTAGTTTCCTAGATATAGTTTTCACAACCAGATTTTTTAAATATTTGCTGAACCATTTTAGTCACAAAAGGAAAACATAGAAATTATTTTTAGTTAAAGTCCATGTCTGTGCAAGTTAAAATTATGGCTGGTTAAAACGGATGAGAAGATTTTCAGGACTCAACATATCACACAAAAATATTTTGCAGAGTTTCTGAATTCTTTGAATGTTGTTTGATGAAAAAAATTCAAGGGTCCCAAAATTTCCGCCCAAATCACATATACTGTAATAATATTTTGTATCTCCAGATGCACATGAGGTCACACAGGGTCAGAAAAAAAACAG
The DNA here is from genome assembly GCA_007922155.1 of Mesoclemmys tuberculata. Lineage (NCBI taxonomy): Eukaryota > Metazoa > Chordata > Testudines > Chelidae > Mesoclemmys > Mesoclemmys tuberculata. The sequence goes on along the minus strand of ML675609.1, from coordinate 50,186,895 downwards.
GGTGAAATCCTGGCCCCATTGAAGTTATTGGGAGTTTTATCATGGATTTCAACAGGACAAGGAGTTCACCCCAACAATGTATGAAGTCAGGACCGGATTTATGGGAAGGTGACCCAGGCAACCACCTGGGCTGCTGGGCTTGGGGTGCTGTTTTCGTTGATAGTGACAAAAGGGAAAATAGAACATTTGAAGTAAAATGTTTCAGATATTCCATATATGGATTCATTTTTCACTAACCTTCTAGAATGTTCTGGATGTGTTAAGAATCTCGTAGAAACTTCCAGACTTTCTGAGAACTATATTTTCCTTGAACCTTCTAGAATGTTGTCAGCCATGCCCTCAGGAGTATATAAGGGGCAGGGTGTCGCCAGGCAATCAGTGAGATATAAGAATGAACTGAAGTGAAGTGAAAGTGAAATTACAATATTGTAAACCTTGTTTTATTGTGTAATTGGGAAAGTGTACTTGTATTTTAAGACTTGAAGAGTGTAAGTAGTGACTAATAAAGGACATATTTAATGAGATGCCAGAGATATCTATCGAACTCCTATCTACACAACAATACCGAAGAAATGCTGTTAGTTCTTTTGCCGTGCTTAACATGTAATATTTGATGACTTTCTAAGACTGCAGAACATAGACTTTTGCTTCCCCTAAAACTGTTAGTTTTTCCCCATAGAAAATAAAAGATGCCCTTGAAGAAGCCTTCAGGAGCACAGTATAGGAACTGAAATGTTTAATTGTGATCTAGTTTGCAGCAAGGGGCAAGTTTGTTGGGAAAATATCTGAAACAGAATAACATAGAGTGGGCTTTAGGCAATAGCTATCATCCCAGTGCAGAAAAAAATGAGGAGCAAAGCATAAATAATGAAAGTCCTATTACTAAGGAATTAGCAGATTTACCTTAACATAAGGAATGGAAATGTGAGGAAAGGGATGGAAAATCATCCAGTTTTCCTGGAGGTGTAAAGGAGAGTGATGATAAAGAAGAATGTGGCTCACATGAAAAAGAGAGTAATGACAAAGAAAAATCTGGTCTACATGAAAAGGAGAGAAATGATAAAGAACAATCAACCTCGCCTGATGACAGAAACAGCCGTGAGAAAAACTGTACATGACAAATTGATACATCAGATCCTGCTTTGTGGTCAGCTATCCTAAATACTGCCAATATTGATTGCACAATTTTGAACAGGCCAGGCAAAACTGAGGATATGACATTTCCAGTAAATGAGCAGAAGCAACAATTCTCAAAGTCACACTATGAAAGAGTGCTTGGGAATAGTGAGAAACAGAACTGGCATTGGTTTCTATACTTGAAATCAACTGACAAAGTGTTCTCTTTTTGTTGCAAAATATTTAACAAGAACGCCAAATTGCTGTTTGCACTTTCCGGGTATAATTACTGGCATAACTTAGCTGATGTTCTGAAGCAACATGAAAAGTAAATTCAACGCCAGAATCTGACATCAGGTGGAAAGCCTAGCAAATCAGATCACTGACTTCAAATTTCTGGTCTCCACTGCGGTTTGGCATGATATCCTGTTCCAAGTAAATGTTGTAAGCAAGGAATTACAAACTCGGTCGATGAACATCGTGACCACTTGTACTTTGATGAAAAGCTGCCTTGATTTCATTGTGGCCTACAGAGATAACAGATTTGAAAATGCCATCACTGCTGTCAAAGAAATGGCGGAAAGCGTAGGAGTTGAGCCTGTCTTCAAGGAAACTTGTTCATTGGAAGAAAAGACAGTTTGGTTACAAGGCCAGAGATGAGGTGATGAAAAGCTCGGAAGAAAAATTCAGGAGGGTATGTTTTTGCTCACTCGTTGATACTTCTCGAGTGTCCACTGAAGACATTTCAGACAAATGAAGTATGGGGTTTTTTGTATGACCTTGGTAAGATGCTGGCAGACAGGAAGACATTCTTGAACAATTCTATGGACCTTCACTGGATGCTGACACATGGGGAATGTTCCAACGTCAGTGATACAGACCTTGATATCAAACTGGACAAAATCCGTCACATTTTGCCACACAGGAAGCACTCTCCATGCCAAGTTCTTCAATCCATTCATGATGGCCAGCTGAAGGACAGTTTCCCTAATGTGTGGATAGCTTTAAGGATTCTGTTCACGTTGCTGGTCACAGTAGTGAGTGTTGAGCACAACTTTTTGAAGCTTGGGCTCATTTAAACATATCTTTGCTCGATGATGGCCGTTGAGAGACTGACTTTGCTTGCTATTTTGTTGCTTGAAAATGCCATTGGCCAGTCTTTGGATCTCCTTGATGCCATGCTTCAGTTCCTGGGAACAAAGGCGAGAAAAATGACCTTTTGAACTAAAGGACTAGGGTTAACATTCTAAGGCTGTCACCCACTATAACATTATTTAATACTGATCCACGCAACGTTGGTACACAAGTTCAATTTCTTGGTATTAGTGCATTTCAGTTACTCTTACAATGAAAAAGTTTCTATAAGCTTAGAGGAAACTATTTTTTTTAATTTGCTTATATATATGGCATGAATAAATACAGATTTACAAATCTTAGTATGCAAATGTATTGTCTTCTGTGACAGGGATAAATCACGCATGCAAATCGTGCATCAAAGTCATGAAACGGGCTACAAATGCAATAAAAATAAAGTATTCAAAGGTTTAACTAATGGAGGGGGAAGGGCGCTGAAGACGCTTCTTGCCAGGAGCATCATTTGGTCTGTATGAAATCTGGCTCCACATCCAGAAGCGTGTGGTAGGTTTTGCACTATGCCAAAGAAATGTGTATCTTTAAAGCCAATTGGAGGCCAACAGAAGAACTGGAAGGAAGTTTGAGGGAGCAATAGTTGTCTGCTGCCTTCCCTAAATGTGTTTTCACTTAAATAGAAACACTCAATTCATAATCACTCCTGGTAAAGGATTAGATTTATCTGGAGCTAGTGAAAAAATGGGAACAATTTATACTAATTTTCTGTGGAAAATGTGTCCCTTTTTTCCATGAAGAAATTTTGAAACTTGAAATTTTTCAACCAGCTCTAGAATTCACAAGGTCTATTGACTCCTGCTCATTTGTAATGCCTTGGAGTGAAAGCTTCCACTTGGGGCAGGGATTGTGGGAGTCTGAAGAAGGCGCAAACCCTATGGAACTCCAGTGGAGGAGGTGCATTGAATTCATGTTAGATTATGAGCAAATCCTACCTCCTCTTCCACATAGCTAGGCAGAGCCTCAGAGGCAATGGAACTGGTGTGGTACTTCTGCACAACGTGAAGATGGACAGGATTTAGGGAGCCTACAGCCCTTGTGAGTTGCAGAGCCTAGATGAGTGGAAGCTTCCAATATGTCCCCTGCAGGAAGGGAAGGGCCAGATGGACTGTTGTGCAGATCCACTAGCCATTTTTCCCCACAGAAAGGAGGGCACAAGAACAACAGGAGTTGTAACCCCAGGCCACTAAACAGCTTAGATGCCACTCCATGATTTTGGAGGTAGTGGGGGGATGACTCTTCTCCACAAGACACCCGCTGTGGTGAAACTGGCTGCCCAGGCCAGGATAGGGGTCAGGATTTAATCTGAACTATCTATGCTTGTTTGGAGTGCTATTGTCTCATGATAACTGCACCCTAGCCATTAACATTACGTAAATTTCTTGAATGTTGGTAAATAAGTAGGGGGGAAAAAGGGTGTAAGAAGTAAGCTAACATGGGAACTATTTTACTAAGCAGAAGTGGCCTCCTTCTGTGATTGTAACACATGCATACCGAGAAGGAAAGTGAGAGCAAAACCAGTGCTTCCAATATATCTACATTTTCAAATTAAGTGCATAAATAAGATTTCTAGAATAATGACAAGTTAATTCTTCCTTTCATAATTTTATTAAAATAAGCATATTCTATCTTTTAACTAGACCTGACATATGCTTACATAGATACAACATACCCTGTAACCTAATCTGCTAGCAATCTTGAAGCAATTAACTCCTTCTAATCTTTAGCTAACAAAGCCCACCATGCAAAAGGTCCCTTGAGAACAACACTCTAAAAGCCTCAGTGAGCTGTCTCTGACTATTTCTCTGTTAGTCAAGGTGTAGGAGCTCATTGGAGTGCTCAGAGAGCAGGGATTCATTTGAAACAACAAAGATGAATCATCACAGATCATAAGATCTTCATTAACTCCTTATTTCTCCACTAATTAACACAAAAGGAATGAGTTGAATGCTTGACAGGCAGCGAATGACCCACAGCTTTGTGGTTAATAGGATGCAAATGATGCCTAATGAGGGGCTCTAGCTGCAATCTGGGCATCTGGCCTGCTATTTTTGTTGTGGATTCAGGGAGGGTTTGAGATGAAAACAGTTTAACCAATACTATAGGCTGCCACTGAGTTCCGAATAAGTCTACAAATCTATGCGAGTACGGCACACACAAGAATTAGCTTAAACCATTCAACAACAGGTTTATGTTAGCATAAAGTATTCTAATGAAAATAAACCCTATCCTTACATGCAACACAGCCATCATAATGCAAAGAAACATTAAACGTTTGCATGTGTAGTAAAACCAGTTAGCTTTACTGATTCCTAATTACAACACTGCACGCAATGTTGTTGTAGCTGTGTCGGTCCCAGGATATTAGAGAAACACGGCAGGTGTTGTGATAACTTTCCCTGGACCAACTTCTGTTGGTGGGAGAGACAATCTTTTCAGATTACACAGAGTTCTTTTACCTGAAGAAACTGTAAATGCAAAAGCTTGTCTCTCTCACCAACCCCCGTTTACTCCAAGCGACATGCCAATTTATACTGGGGGTATTTCTGCACTGTTTTTTAAAACCTGATCAGATGGAGCATCCAAAGTTAGGTTTTTTAATTGTCAGTAAGAAATAAGATTGAACTGAATGCAATTGATGTTAAAAGGATCAATTTTATAGTTATTTTAGAATCTATTTAAAGATGATCATTAAGGTCTTTGTTTAATAGTATTAATGAAAAAGTTTTTCATAAAAAGCTTTGCTGTCCTGACCCTTGTACAGCTCCACCACTCACCCCCCAATAATTTAAAGTTTACATAGTTTTCTACAGGCTTCAAAACCAGATTCGGGTTTTAATTAATCTGACTCTCAGTAACTTTTGTGTGTACAAAGCCCTGAAAGTTATCTAGGTTTAGTTAGATCAACACAGCTATTTTGGCACAATGTATTCACATTTCTGGGCTCGCCTTGGTGCATATTGCAATGCTTGTGTCTTTTACACACAACTGCATGTTGCGTAGATGTCAACATGGAGCAATGCAGGTAGGTATCCCAGAGTGCCCTGCCCACCCTATAGACTAACTACCCTATGGGAAATTTTCACAGGGTATTGTGGGATACCCATTTGTGTTTGAGGGATTTGTGGGATTAGGGAATCCAAAAGATGGGGCAGAAACTCTGCTAGGATAAACAAGTTTTGCTCCACTGATTTCAGTGTTTATCCATTTCTCCCACAAACGTCTCCTCACATCTCCTCCTTTGCACAGAACATCTTTCCTGAGCAACTCTCTGAAGCTAGTACCCCCTTCTCTTTTAAACCCCTCCCGCAGTGCAGACTTGCTCTTTCTACATGAAACTGGCTGAATAATCCTTTTCATAGAATCTTAGAAGATTAGGGTTGGGAGGGACCGCAAGAAGGTCATCTAGTCCAACCCCCTGCTCAAATTTGCTGTATCTATTACGCTCATTAAAATAACTCTGTGCTCCAACATGATGTGCGCCAGCCTTCATTGAGCAATCTCATAATCATCTTGATATTGCCCATTCCTTTAAAATCCTATCAATTCCCACTGTCTCCTTAATCCACCTCCTCCTACTCCTCTGTTGAAATTGGCACCTACCTTGCAAATGCTTATGCACATCTATTTAAGTTAATAGTATTATGTACCTAAGTAAAATTATCTACTTGTGCAAGTACTTGCAGGACCCGGCCCCAGTTCTGCAACTGGATATGCTTGAACAAACAGCTGAGCCCAAGCAGAGCACAACTGACTTCTTCCAGACTCTGCATAGGCAGAAGGTCTGTCTCTGTGGATCCAAGTGTCGATCTGGGCCTTCGGTCCCGATCCTGGAAACAACTTCTGCACACGCTTTCTTAATGATCGTGAGTAGCTGCACTGAGCTCAGTATTTAGACTCATAGCCTCATAGACTCATAGGTCAGAAGGGACCAATATGATCATCTAGTCTGACCTCCCGCACAAGGCAGGCCACAAAACCCTACCCATACACATTTACAACAACCCCGAACCCATGACTGAGTTATTGAAATCCTCAAAAATGAGATTTGAAGACCTCAAGCTGCAGGGAATCCACCAGCAAGCGACCCATGCCCCACGCTGCAGAGGAAGGCGAAAAACCTCCGTGGCCCCTGCCAATCCGCCCCGGAGGAAAATTCCTTCCCGACCCCAAATATGGCGATCAGCTAAACCCTGAGCATGTGGGCAAGACTCACCACGTGGGTATTCATGTTAGTAAAGTTAAGCAAGTGCAGAAGTGTTTGAAGGTCGGGGGCCTAAGTCTGTTATTGGCATTAGAAGGCACCTAGCACACTTTTTGGCACTATTGCAGCGATAAACAATAGTGTATCACACAATGAGCTAGTGCCTCAGATACTTTACATATAAATGTAGGTTTTCTTAAGAAAATGTTTTATAAAACTTAATGAAACTGGTTTTCATTTCTTAAAGTGGTCAAAAATATTACCTTTCACTGTATGCACAAAACACTACAGGCAATAACCAAGAGCCCCAAACTGAAATTGATTAGACAATGACTTGTTCTAAAAGTGAAACTGACCAATCTATTTTCCTTGGCCAGGCTGAGTGAAGTAAACAATTTAAAGAAAGAGTATAAATGGGGAGAGTATAAAGACTCTAACTTTTAATTCTGTGTGAATAATCTAAGAGACTGTTGGTAACAGGAAAAGTGTGATGGACCTGAACCCAAAATTTTGGATACATTCAGATTCCAATCCAGAATCAGATCTGAACTTCACATCTTGGCCCTACAACTTCAGAATGGGAAATCTGTTTTGCTTTATTTATATATTCATTAACATGGAGCTATCCCTTTAAAATAGAACAGTTCTCAAAAGCACCCATGAACTATAAAGCAACTATGTTTCTATCAAGCATGCAAAGGTATAGTCATAAAACTTTTGTATGTTCTTGGATTATGCTTATAAATACAGTAGTTTCCATTCTGAAATGTGGAAAAATGTTTGCAATAAAAATATTTTTCCCTTTGATAATCTAGGCACTCGTCTGCCTAGGACGAGCACAATAAATCAGTTAATCACCTATCATTGTCAGCGTACATCCAGAAAGTGTCACTAAAAGACCATCCAGCCATACATTGTTCCCATTCCATTTGTGTTTAGATGGCTTCTGTTTAAAGATGAGCATGGCATCCAAGGGGTTAAAGTGGCTGTATTATGGTGACATACAGTAAGTATGCAAAAGCCTGCATGATTCCACTTTGCTGGACATGGACAGCTCATCTCGAGGCACTCGGGGGATTAATGAAATGAAATTGTTTTTGGACTTGCTGCACTCCCTCTTATCTTTTAAATCCATACTGTCCCACAGAAGGCAAAATGTAGTCGTTTTAGTCAGCAGCCTCTCATTAATTTTCCACCTTTGGGGAAATGAACATATAAAAAGATGGAACTATATGGAGCTGAACTCCAGCACACATAAAGCTCAGGTAATTTGCCTTTGACTAAAAGAGCTCAAAATGGTATTGCAGGAACAAAAGCACAACTAATTTAAATTAAAGCCCCCTTTCAAGGTGCATAATTTATACACACACACATATGCATATATATATATATACAAACCCATAAAATCATCAGTTTTTAAGATAATCTTTTAGGTTAAGTATGTTCCCACATTAAACTGATAATTATCCCTCCTTTTCTTCCTCTGTCCCCAGATACCAACCATGCTGGATTTTTGCTTCATGTTTTATTTATGGCGCAGAATTAATATGCAGATTCACAAAAACTTAAAAACTCATAATTATTCATAAAGGGCTTTAAGGTTATTTAGTACATATTTATGAAACTTTATGTATGCTAAGAATTGTGTTTGAAAGTACCATGGAAGGGTATTGACTGAGGTTAATTACTAGCATGAAGAGTAATCTGAAAATGATCAAACTCTTTGAATGAAAATATTTGTCAGTATTTCTGATCTATATTTAAGTGAAGTAATGGACATCAATAGCCTGGCAAATATATTCGGAAATGGCTCTGCAAGAGAGAAGATTTGCATATCTAATGCAAACAACCAATGAGGAAAAAATGTCTAGTTAGACACCTTTGATCACTAAGCAAATGTAATAAATGATAGAGATTTATCCTGTTTGTTGTCCATCTGTGTTGAGTTATGTTCTTATACAAATATGCTCTAGTCTAGAAAATATTAGCATCTGTTTATGGTAGCCAAAATCTACTACTTTCTGCAAGTTTTTTTGCTGAAGTTACATAGGATCAGTACAGGATGTATGTAAATAATATATTATATTGGTTTTATATTTACACAAACCTTTCTATCTTATGCATAATTAACTTGCTATCTATTCCACTATGCTTGAAGGTTGGAAGCCCATAAAATATGCTACTGCCAATCAAACAAGCAGCAGTAGTAGCAATTCAAAATGGTAGGATACCACCAAAATATTAATAAGGCCCTAATCCTTCAAATATTCACACACCATGCTTAATTTTACTACTACTGACATGAAATGAAAGGGACTCCTCAGCATAGTAAATTTAAGCATGCATGTCAGTGTTTCCAGGATCAGGGCCTAAGAAAGGTGGGTGATACAGTCATTTCTGACCATAAATTTTATTAAGCCCATACACTTTGCTGTTACTTGAACACATTTCTTGTAAACATATATTTTTGTTATTATTATTATCCACAATCTGCTGCATAAAAACAACACATTTCAATTAGAGAGAATGTTCTGTTTGTCCTCATGAAAAATACCAGAATGATACCTGGGGAGCTCCATTCAGCATGGACAGGTATGGCATGGGCTGTAGTAATGGGAGTTTTTCCTTACCGCCCCACCATTGCACCTCAGCTCCGTTCAGGTGTGACAATGAATCAGGGTGAAATGATAGACTCCATGCTCCCTCAGTCTTTGTCTTCTGAAGTCAAAGGAGTTCTCTCAGCATGGGTGCCAATAATCTATTTTAGGGTTGGTCTATATACGGTTTTTGCATGGCTTTGTTTAGCAATATTGGTGTAGAAACAGATCTAGTTAAAGTGGTGCAATGCCCTTGTGTGGACACAGTTTTACCACCGAAAAAGTGCTTCCAGAAATAAGCGGTACAGATATAGGTCCTTTTACACTGATTTAACTGAAATCACAGGAGAGGGTTGCACCAGTTTAGCTAGACCTGTTCCGAAACTGATGATGTTATGTTGCTACAAAACCTGTGCAGAGACCAGCCCTTAAATGACGTGGAGTGAAACTGCTAAACTCACATCACATAGGTTACTGCAGTACTTACTGGGTCAGAGGGAGCCGGGGATAGTCTCTGTATCCCATGAATTTCCTCCCCTACCATACCCAGTTCCCAATATAAAGGTTTTTGTTTTTTCAATATATATGAGAGGGAGGCACACATCTCCCACCGGAAGAGCTGGAGGAGGAAACCTCTGTGAGATTCCCCTTACAGCGTAAGGGGTGGGGGAATGGCTTCCTTTCAGAAACTGATCTTTGCATTCAGCAGCTAGAATCCAAAGAGAACCTGATATGGAATGCAAAGGATCCACTGGAGGCCTGTGGCTCCACACTTGGCCTGGGCCTCCCTGCAGCCTTTCAGGGTACGTCTACATGGCAGCAAGGCACCTGCATCCGGCCCACATCAGCTGACTTGGGCTTGTTGGGCTGCAAAATTGCTGTGTAGAAGTTTGGGCTTGGGCTGGAACTCAGGCTCCGGAATCATGCACGGGGGGGGGGCCTGGGCTCCAGCCTGAACCCAGACATCGACACTGCATTTTATAGCCCCACAGCCTGAGCCCCATTAGCCAGAGTCAATTGACATGGGCCAGCCAAAGGGGTTTCATGGCAGTGCAGACATACCCTTTAGGAGTCTGCCCTGCCAGGGCTTCCTCTGCTGCTAATGCCCATAGGACAGCCCCTCTCTCATGGGGAGAGAGGAGGGAGTGGCACACATGAGAAAACACAGCATGAGGCTTGGTGAATCCACTACCAGGTGCCAGGAGTAGCAGATGTGCGTCTGTCCTAGCCCACCCACTCCCCACTTATGGATCTCTGGACCTGCAGAGTATTTTCCATGCGTTCTGGATCAGGAGTGGGTAGCAATGAGGTAGCGGAGCCCTCTGCCCCATAAACAAAGGGGGAGATCCATAGGCAGACAATGCCCTCCTCACCCAGATCATGGGGTGACAGCCCATCACCACAATATTTTGAAATAAACGGAACAGTAATATGGCGATAATAGTTGCCCGAAGGGCAGTGACTGTAGCCTGAATAGATTTGTAATCTCTTTTAATAAATACATTAAATTATTTGAAATAATATCCTATTTGCCAATAGCTTATTCCATAAATATATATGGAATATAAAACAGGAGCAATTCCTTGACATAATTAAAATTGTACAGTCAGGGAGGAGGCAGGGAAGAGTGTTATCTATTCAGCTGCAAACTATTTTACAGAAATATTTCTTGCACATCTTCTATTTACCCTTAGGGATAATATAATTGCATATTTAAAACTGTGCTACTCTGGAAGCAATGCTGGCTGGGATATCTGCCTTCCAACCCCCTATTTCTGGCGTGCAATCAACCAATGATGGCTACCTCCACAGATTCTGGGGCCCTCCTTCTCCCAGTTACCTGCATACAGGCAGCCCTAATATTATATCAAGTGATCATTTATCTAACCATTTCCACTGATATAAGATAGGAGTAGCATGGATATATAGTTGTCTGTGACATAGGGTTTGATGCTACAGCAAGCCAAGAGTCCTTCAGCACTTACTGAAGTTAATAAGGATAGAACAGAATAAAAATGGAACGTGATCAGTGTAACAACCTGCACTATGGGTCACCAGTAGGATTTGAACCCTGGAGCTTCAGCAGTGTGCACAAACTTCTGTCACTTGAGCTAAGGGAGTAACTCCATTGACTGGTAGCAATAGCTGGTTATTATCCGGTGTGGGGGATTAGTCTCTAGAGAAGACAAAACACACATGGTCCAAGGATATTACATCAGTACCTCATAGCATTCAACCCACACTGAAGAAACTATAAATAGCACAGAAAGTAATTAATTAGACATATGTTTTACTCCCGATGTATTCTTTTTTGGTCTACTGGTAGACTAGATAAATGATGTTGCATCAAGGAATGGAATCAATGCTGTATTATCCTTGATACATTGTGCTGTACATTATGGCAGTATAGCAGCATCCAAGAATACATAAATAATTCTTTTTAAAAGGACAAGCTATGAACTATTAGTGCATGAACTCAGTTAATTGTCCCATAGCAGTATCTTCTGGAGAAACGGGTTCCCTGGGTTGTAAACCTTTAGTTTTTGTTTGCCACATATAAGCTCACATCTGATGGCTGAGTTAAAAGCTTCTTAAAATAAAAGGCAGCAACAGGAAAATAATGCCACAAGGTTAGGTTTCTAGGCACAAATGTTCATGCATGTGAATTGTCCCTTTGACCCAGCCTCTGAGCTGTGCACTGGACACAATTGGGGGGCTGCAAATAAACCATTTGTGGCTCCCAGATCTTGGGGCTGGTTTTATCTTAGCCTGTTCCCTGGTGGAGTTTAGAGCAGCCTCATGGCTGCTGTAAACTACAAAGACTGGTGGTGGCCCCAAGTGATACGACTGAGGACTGCCAGAGTGCAATGTTGATCCAGCCACATCCCTCTTTTTCCTGCTCCCACACCCTAATTGCTCCATATACTTGAGGGTGGGGGTGACACAGAGCCAACTATGCAATGTTTGCTCCACCCAAAGATTTCCCAGTGATAAAGAATCCCCAGCTGGCCATACCCGCCAGCTTTCTGAGAAGCTTTGCATAAAGCAGATGAAGCAGGAGGCAGAGCATGTGGCCCTTGAATTCAAGTTATTTAAGTGCCTAAGCATGTGCAGGATCAAGGTCTAGCATTTGAATAAGGCTACAATGAAAGGGTGGGGATAACAATGGCACATAAAGTCTAACAATACCTAGGTGCAGGGAAGCCTTCCTCAATCCTTGCTCTCTTTACTGTAGAGGTTGTTCACCAAGCCAGTAGTGGTCTTCTTTTTGAGAGCGAAATGATGTAATTTGTTCCATAGCCAGGAGCTCGCTGAGCCATGTTTCTAATGGCTTTCCATGCTTAGGCAATTCCTTCAAGGCACTGCGAGTCTCTCATGGCTGTTGACATCTAGAAAGCAAAACAAACAAGACACTGATTTCCTGTCATGTTCCCTTCCCTTCCCTGCATTAGTTAACCAGGCTCTCTTGAGAACACTGGTCTACTCTCCTCTCAAGAGCAGCAGCACATCACAGTGATAACTTCCATGCTTGGGCACTCATTAAAGATCAACCCTAAATACCAGGCACCAGCTTAACTTCAAACAAAGCTTTGCAGAAAATCTCTTACATTGACATAATGATAACTCTGTTTATATATTTAGAAAACCTTATTTTTGGTGGGGGAGTGGATGAATTAATTGATCAAACCAGTGCTTCTCTTTGCCTATAAGACAGAGAATTTTTCACCTATTAATCCTGGATTCTTTTCTTCCTTTTCAACTGGAAAGCTCCCAGCACATTTTTGGCTCCCTGTAAATAAATAATCCTAATCACGTAATATTTCACAGCATATACTGAGAGGCCATTTTTGTAGCTAAACCACCAGTACTATGGTATGCTGGATGACTACACTAATCAGAGAATTGCATAAAATAAAGCAAACCACATCTCTACTAAAAATAATTATTATATTTTGCATGTATTTAATTATAGTTTAAAAATTACTGCCAGAAGGCATGCTGGAGGGAGACAGAAAATGAAATCATGTTCAAACACTGAATTTAAAGGAATTGCTAAATAACCGAATTGGCTATTCATGATTCTGGAATATCAGTTCTAACACTTGCTAGTTATTTGTTAGGAAGAATGTTTAACTGCCGCCAACTTTTTGCCATTTCTATAGGCCTAGCCGAAGAGAGGAAGCTGCTTTTTTCCTTAGCATTTAGAATCTGTTTTGTATATTACTTAAGCTGATTTCTTTTGCTGATAGGTGAGTGGAATTATGAGGATCTTGTTACAACTATATTCTAACTGTATGATAACCAAGAGCTGTAGTTCTAAATGGCATAGGACCTGATCCAAAGCCCATTGAAGTCAGTGGAAAGACTCCCACTGATGCCAGTTGGCTGTGGATTCAGCCCACATTGGGCTAAATTGCACATTGGGCTAAAATGCACATTGGGCTGCATTTTATATACACAAGAATTGCAATCCTGTGCAGTCCTGAATAACATCTGTTAACAGATGCACTGCTGCCTCCTCACCCTTGTCCCTAGAATAGATAAAGGATCAAACTGCGAAGTTCCGTTCAGAAATTAAAGCTGATCTTTTTAGATTTAGATGTACGTTTTTGTTTTGAGACCAATATAGATACATGAAAGAGCTGGGAAGTTTGGATCTGGATCTAGAATTCGCCAAATTCTAGATCGAGAATCAAATGTCAAGGAGGAGAAGGGTATTTGGGTTGTGATAACCTGTTTCACATTTGATTAAATGAATAAAGGTTCATAGATGTTCAGGTATCACACCAGGTAAATTTGTGATGTGTTAAGGTTACTTAGCAACTCAGTAGATGAGAGAACTCAAACTCAGTTCTCCTAACATCCAACCCTGTGTTTTAGGCACTAGTTCAAATTCCTAGCTTACCCAATATCACCTGTATGCCAGGTATCAACCAGTTGTTAAGGGAAACGCAGCCCACAGTGAACTGTGAGTCAGTAACTTCAATCGCTATTTGATTGTGTCACTTTGGGCAGGTCGTATCACTGTACATCTAACTATATCATCTGTGCATCTATTTCCCCTCCCACCATTGCTCTTGTCTCTTTAGCTGTCCAGGGCAGGGACTGTCTCTTCCTATGACTACTTCTACACTTGGAGCTGGGGCTGAGATTCTCAGTTCATGTAAACATAATTTCACTAGCTCTCATCAATGAGCGTGCTAAAAATAATAGTGTAGCCACAGGAGCATGGGGAGCAGCAAGCAGCAGCTTGGGCATGCCAACCTGAGTAGGTACCCTTCGGCTTTGTGGCGGGTTTGTAGCCCAAGCTACGGCGGCCACACAGCTATTTTTTAGCACAGAGCTAGTGAGAGTATGTCTATGCAAGCTGGAGATCACACCCCAGCGGCAAGCGTAGACAGCATTTGTACAGCACCTAGAACAATGGGAACCTGATGTTGGTTAGGGTTGTTACCTCTAGGCTCTACTGTAATACCAACAATAATCATCTGTGGTAAATAAAGAGCTAGTCTCAGGCTACACAGCCCTCACGTTAATGCAAGTTCATTACTTTGCACATTTATCACCAGTGACTTCATACTACTTTGACGTTACTGTTTCATAAGGCAGTTGTGACAAGTACCGGGATGATATATTTTGATTAAATATATTGTGGATGCAAATTAGCACAATAAGCAGTTCGGCCCTCTAACTATCAAGTAAGGGAGGGAACAGATCTTTTTCGACTGTAATTTTCATGGACCAAAACCTTTGTCCAAAATCTAAAAGACAAAAAAGACAGGATCAGATAATGTAGGGTGCCTAGATAGCAGCTTAAGTGAAGGGTGACTTCCGTTTGCCTATAAATTATTTGACATTATTCTCACACAGAACCTGAGGCTGTAAAACTAAACAATGAAATCAAATAGTATATGGAAATCTCCAAGGCAAAAATTGTGGTCAGCATTTTGACTCAGACTTTTAACAGACCCTGGAGTATTAAAAAGCCAGTGGCACTCATATCAGCTTGGGAACTCTAGCATAATTTAGTGTGCAGCTATTCACAAACATTATCAATATTTCTGAGTTTACAATCACACTTTTGAATGTTGACTTAAAGCATCTAGTTTGATTCATGCTACTGCTGGTGTTTACACTTTGGAATCTATTATGCACAGAAAAATTAGGGATTATCTTTGACCTGAGTACTACATATTTTGATGCAAAACTAAATAATTGGGTTATTTATTCATTTAATCAATTCCATATATTTGCCATCAGCAGGCCTGATTTCTTCCGAGGTCACAATCAACATTTTATTTCTCAGGAGGATCTTTGGTTTGATTGTTAACACAGCTAGCCTGGTTGGCATTCAGAAAATATTACACACTCATGCCTTTTTGCAATGCTAGTAGCATTATTTTTTCAGTTAAGTCATCTATTTTACAGAGGCAGAATCAAGATGAAAAGTATATTACTCATTAGTGACATAATCCAGGCTTATTTAAGATTATGCCTTGTAAAACGAACACATTTTAAAGGTGGGGGGAAGTAACAGTTTTATTCCCTA
The DNA here is from genome assembly GCA_007922155.1 of Mesoclemmys tuberculata. NCBI lineage: Eukaryota > Metazoa > Chordata > Testudines > Chelidae > Mesoclemmys > Mesoclemmys tuberculata. Next base: position 50,171,282 of record ML675609.1, on the reverse strand, counting down.
TTGTTTGTAATAAATCCATAGAAACTTCAAAGTGAAATGTGTTTCCAAAGCTGGCCCTAAGGTTTGCCTGACCCCATGCCCGTTTAAACAATCAGGACCCCAGACAGATTTCGGTAATCCATATAGAATGTATTTGGGGGTGGGGGGAGAGGGGAGTGTTTGGTAGCTGGGCATTTTGGAGAGGAATCGAATTAAAGAGATGCAGAAGGGTTTTGCCATCTGCAAGGAGAATCCTGGTACTTATCACAGATCGTCTGGAGACGGTTTCAGCAGCTGAATGGGGGATGGTATAGATAAAAGTCCACTCAGGGTATTTTTTGAGGTGTAGTTTTGACAGCAGGCAAGGAAGCTCATATGTGTGTGCATGGGTGTGGCAGCTCCTCAAAAGCAGGAGGTTCTGTGTGAGAACACACTTAGCATATAACTATGGCCAGCCGTGTCTGTTCCCTTAGTGCAATGTTTTCTTTTAACACCGCCTTTGTTATTGTAGGGTTGTTCAAAAGCCCTAGGGAGCTAAACAAGATTTAATTTAAAAAAAATAAAATTAAAAACACATTTCCCTCTTGTTCCCACATCAAGAATCACTAACAATTCTGATAGTTGATTTTAAATGACACCTTTTTCAAAGGAAATAATTTGTGACTGGTGAATTTCAAACATTCTCTACTGATGATCTGCAGACCAAGAATCATGAGATAAAGAAATTCAGAAATATATTGGAAAAATAATCAATTCTTTATTTCACAATCTCTTCACCAGCTATTCACAAACACGGAAAATAAAGGCAAAGCGTGTCCAATAAATTTGTTGCAATTCATTCCCACATCTCTAAATAACTTACACTAAGGAAAGTGAAATAACACTATTTGCTTTTTTGGGGTTTTTTTTGAAACACTATAAAAAATTGGATTGGAAAACACGAGATCTCCTGTAATGAGGAATAGTTGAGCAGCGCGGTCTGGGAGATGATAAAGTCGAGGGCTTGGAAATCAGTTTAGGAGATTTTGTTTGTTCCATCCAGGCAAAGCACAACCAAGAATCATTTTAGTGAAGATCAAAAGTCACACTGGTATATAAAATGTCAAAGAAAACAGAAATGATTTTACAAGGTATTGGGGAAAAGAAAGCATAATAGTTTTTTGATGGAGCTTTTCATCATCATCAAGAATGAAGAAAGCTCATTACACCCAAGGCTGATGATGACAAGTAACAGTAAGAATAATGGATGCCTATAACAAACAATAAAGACCCAATAAGGCTTAGCAACATTTTCACAATTGGAGTAACTATATCATACTTCAGCTGATGGACATTGCATAGAGTCAGATAGAGTAAAATGCTAACAAACACTATGTACCATATATAATAGCATATGCAAAAGCTAATTCAACCTATAACACAGGCCAAGGAAGATTCCAGAAAATTACCTTATTACGTTGTCACGAGATTAATTGTCAGGATTGGAACTTTTAACATGGGGGTGTGTGGTGGTTTCCTCCTGTCCCTCTTCCTTTAATACTGTTTATATCTAAATACAGAATAAAATAAAAACACCTCATCTCGTGAACAGGAGTCAGGAGGAATCAGCTTCAAAATGTTACAGTACAGCAGGCAAAAGTCTTATATCAAAACATTCGCTGCAATAGTCACATCCTAAGAATTACGCCGTTGACTCCAAGTGCTATCTGAAATGCACACGAAACATTAGGCAGCCCTCTTTCAGAGAAGTGTCAATGGACTTCAGGATTTGTGTCAAGGAGTTTAAATCTAGTCTGAATTTATTTGGAAGAATTGGGGTGGTCACTTGACCCAGGAAAGCACTAGCTTATTGTAGACTAGACTGTGCCTGTGCTCTGCGTGGGTATTTTCTTAGGTTTTCAAAGAGGGCTTGGGCTCAGGAGGAGTCCTTGAGTTTAAGGGGTTCAGGGGCTCCACAGGGCTCCGCAAATGGGCAGGGAGGAGGCTTTGAGCCATGCTGTAGAGGGGACCCTGTTCTGCACCCTCTTTAATAGGTGGCAAAGCAGCCACCCTTCTCAGGAAACACAGGAGACATTGTGTCTTCCTCCAGCTATTCCCAATGCACGGCTGGAGCAGAACGGTGAGATGCAGCTTGTAGGAAGTTACATGCACACATCTTGGCATTGAGGCTTTGTCAGAAATGAAAGAACTATTAGCAGGCAAAAAACCCAAGGCATATATATATTTGCCACTGATATATTTGCAGGAAGATATTGATCCTTAGAAATTCTCCTGAGGCCTGCATGGCAGGTTCTCTTATGGCAGAACCAGTACTGCTAGAAAATTGCATAGGTTGATAAATGACACATAGGCAAAAAGAGGTAGGAAGTCTGCTCCTTGTCATAGGCTCCTGCGTGGCCAGTCCTGAAACAAAGGAAAGAGCGGGTGCAGGAGAAATAGCTACCAATCCGAATATGCTGATCGTAATAAACAGCTCATCAACCAATACCAGTAAAAACAAAAAAGGTAGTTGATTCAAGGGTAGAATGAAAAAAACTCTTCATGTAACTAAGAATCAGAGGCAATGCAGGAGGGGGGGCATGTTGTGTCAGGCACCCTCCCAGATTTGCTGCTTGGCTTGGACTGAGCATGCTCAATAACATCTGCTGCTGCTGCCTTGACTCTTCCTACCTCCAATCTCCTATTGGCAGATACAGATCGTTTCTGGTAAGAATGTCAAGCTTCTAGAGAAAAATGGAAATATATTTCTCCCAAACTAGATCTAGTAGCAAATGGATATTTACCAATAAAATCCATCAATATATTATGGTAGTTTCTCAATGTTTAGCTTCAGAACTCAGAGAAGTTAAATTTCCCCCCACCCCCATCTCTTTTAGATCATTCAAATCAATTTCCTGCCAATGCAGGATTGTTCTCTACAGTATTTTTTACTTATAAACAGCCCCTGGACATATTTCAAGGACATTCAGACAAACAAAGGTGAGTAGCTGAGTTGTTTAAATGCAACGTTGCATTTAACTACAGAAAAATAAGCAAAAATTCTAATGGCAAAGAAGTTAAGTCATCAAAATCATGCTCAGCTAGTAAGAAAGGCTGTCATTCCTGTTCCCGAGGAAGTCAATGGCAGTGCTCCCACTGATGTCAATAAGATCAGGATTGGGCTCCATAAAGGGCACGCCAGGAATAGAATGAGATCTCACACTTCAGGTCTGTTCAGAAGCAATAAATACATACATAGTAAATAACAATAATAACTTGTTTGCAAGCAAATTGTCTCTATTACAATAAGCTAGGCAGTTTTTTCCATCCCCTAGAAGGACGCTGATGATTCCAGTGTGGATTGATAATAAAGCAACAATAGGCATGGCTAGAAATTAACTACCAGAAGCTTTAGTGAAAAGCATATTCCTCTACAAGGTTGGGATCGTCTTCTGAACATGTATTTAGTTAATAATTATTGTTATATTTGTATTACAACAGCACCTAGAGGCCCCTATTGAGATCCCAGATCCATTGCGCAGGACACTGCACGTACAAATAATAAGATACAGTGCTTGGCCCAGAGAATTTACAATCTAAATAAGACAGAGTGGGAGAAAGGAAAGATTATTATTCCCATTTTACAGATAGGGAATTGAGGCACACCGAGACTAAATGATTTATCCAAGTTATACAGGGACTCTGTGACACAGCCAGCAATTGAATCCAGTATTCCCAAATCACAGCCCAGTGCCTCAACCGTAAAACCCACCTTCATCAATGGGGCCTGATTTGGAAAGATGGCCTGTAACACTGCAGTGTAATTTTGTGCCTGTGGGTAATTGTGGGCACAAATGGTACAATTTATCAGTCTCTTTGACTGTAGCTTAAAGTCATGTACTTAAATGTTCAATTTTGCTCCTCTAGTCCCAAAATTAAAATTTAAGCACAGAATTGCACCTGCAAAATTAGAAGTCTAATTGAACAACACATAAAAAGTGTAACCCACAGTGTTCATTGTTCATACAGGCAGATGAATGAAATCTCCGAAGTTAAGGCCTTGAAGGTTTATCCAAGCTCATTTATAATCTTGACCTACTATCCAGGTTAGTAGGCCCAGAGACAGAGTCAGTTTTCTTCCTAGATCTATTTTCAAAGTTCATGATGGTTTGTGCACATGTGTTTACCCTACTCCAATGCCCTTTTAAAAAACAAATAGATGATAAGAATGAAAATCCACCCAACAGCGAGAGTAATACCATTGTGTGCTGTAGTAAACATAAGGAGTCTAACTCTGGCCTATGTGGAATACAACAAAAAACAATAATCATCCAGAGCTACCAACAGGCTTTTTCAAGCTAAACTAAAAGAAATAAGTAAGTGTACAGCTAAGATTGGAATTTAATTCACAGATCAGATATTTGTTACTGAAGAGCCTTCATGCTTTTGTGATGATATACTTTCCTTGGTCTTAATTCATACTGTTTCTGTCTCATTTAAGGTTGCTCTACAGTGTTTATTATTAATTGAAATTCTCACTATTAAAGAGAAGATATTACCCATATGGTTGACGTGCTGTTCAGTATGTTCATAAGTTCTCTAGTGTTTTGATTAACACTGACAGAAAAGTCTTTGAAAACATATGGCCCTATATACATCCTGTCATTTCTAATAATAAGGTACATTCTTCAGTACATTTTTCTAAGAAGATGGATTGAGTCATATTTTAGAAACATACTAATACTTCGTTAATTAGTCTTTTGAGGTTGGGGGGGCGGAAACTGAATGAAAATAAACTTTTTCTTGGACAGACACCACAAGCACTGCAGATCATTTGTGGAACAGAAAACGTGATTTCTGTGAGTAATCGTCTTTATATACAGCCAGAGTTCTTAAACTAATTAGCATCTGGCGTATTGAAAAGATTCATTCTCTGATTGATATGCCAGACTCTGATTTTGGTGCTAGTCCCATTGATTAGGTCAGTATTTCATTTCTGGTGTTGAATTTCCACATTTGTACCAGTTGCTTCCACTGTCTGTAGCCTTACAGACTCTGGGCTGTCCTCTATCTCCTACAGGAAGGGCCTGATTCCAAGCCCATTGACTTTCATGGGCTGTGGCTCATGCCCTGAATTGGCAAATTTATATATTGGCTTGTGAAATATTGTCTGAAGAGATTACTCCCTTCATTCCTGCTCTGCCACAATACTCTTCCATTGTAACGTTGTAATACTAAATTTTTTTGTGGAATGGAAAGTTCCAAAATATTTCATTTTATTTTAACATTTTCAACTGAAATGAAATAGCTCAATGCTCCTGAACTGAAATATTTTAGTTTGGCTTCATTTAACATCAATCAGTGTCCACCTGTGGTTGCTTCATAAGAATTGTAGCTTAGTTGCCTCATGCCCTCATTCTCCTATATGGGCTGGGCTCACTGGCTACATGACACTGGAGAACATAGGGCATGTGGAAGGAAAAGAAAATAGAGACACCTGAGATTCAACTCCAGGATCCGATTTGATCCAGTATGGCATTTACTATGTGAATAAATCCCCTGGACTTCAATGATGCCACTCAGTTCAATAAAATTACTCATGTACATAGATGTTTGCAAGACAGGGGCATTACACTGTAGGTTTCTGAAGCAGGGACTTTTTTGTCTACAAAACAGCTAATGCATTTGTCTGCTGCATAAATAATACAATATTTTAGAAACTTATGAACAGCTAAACACATTGGATTGGTCAGATAACACTGCAGCGCTACCACAATTCTAGACTATACTGCGGTTTTTAAAAATTAACCTTTAACTTTCTGAACTGAAACTTAAAAAAGGAAAAGCGAACCCTGTTCATATGCACTTAGATAGTCCTGCCATCTAAATTGTTTCCTCTGTGAATATTAACATTAGGGAGCTAAGCCTGCTGATGCAGTCTTTTTCTCTGGCTGGCTGATTCAGCAAGATATCAATGAGCCTTCAAAACTTTTTTTCTAAGTGCAGCTGCGCTCCCGGCTATGAACTGCGGTGCCAGAGTCATCTGATATTTTGCTTCCTCGCTGTTACTGTATGCTGAATATTTTAGGTCTGGAGTGACTCAAACTGCAGCTTTGGTCAAAAAGAATCAAAAAAGGGGGAAAAAATTACAGTTTATTTTGGTTAAAAAATATTTGTTCTCAAGCTTCTAGCTCAATCTTAGTCTTTTAAAAGGTCATCTTCAACTTTAAAGGCAGCCTTAATTGCTAGACATTTCGGGATCTAAAAGGCAACTTAGTACAATATATGGAAACTGTACTTCTGTGTTCAGAGTCTAACAAATTCACAGAACCATCAAGAATAGGAATGGAATGGTATTATCAGTTGCAAAGGGGAAAAAATCTATTTCAAGACTAATAAAAGGGACCCCCAGCATTATTGTAGTCGGGCTGCAAACATTCTCTACCTTCTAGGTCTAAAAACTTTGGGCCGGATTTTCAAAGATATCTAGGTTCAGATAGGTGCCCAGTGGGATTTTCAAAAGCTCCTAAACTGATTAGGCACCTAACTCCAATTAAAGCAGCTTAGTGCTTTTGTAAAACCCACTAGGTCCAGATCCTCACACCTAGGCTCAGATCCTCAAATGTAGTTAGGCATCTGTCTGCATCTTAGGTACCTAAATACCATTGAAAAATCTGGTCTTTTGACTCTGCATAGCTGGCCAAAGGACAAGAGAGCAAAAAATAGTAGCAGGGACAGCGGTAAGCAGCAGCATGGGCTAGCCAAGCCGAGGACAAACCTGCTTGAACCCATGGGTATGTACTCAGCATGGCTATGCCATGCCACTGCTTGCCTCGGCTCGGAATACTCAAGGTACACCACTAATTTTAGTATGCTACTTTAATCAGAACTAGTACAAATAGGTTTACGTAGGCTGGGAGTTGCCTCCATTCTAAGAATAGATGTTGCCTATGTGAACCTGCCCCCATGAAATAATACCAAGTGCTTTCCCTCACTGTGGCCCTGATTAAAAATGCACTGAATTCCATGGAGCTTGAATGCAGAAAGGTGTGCATCAAGCTTTATTTACAGAGTCACAGATTTTTAAGAAAGAGACAGAGTCAACAATTATTTAATAAGAACTAGCGTGGGATAGCGATAGGGAAGGAACAACAATCAGCAAGCAAGAAAAAGAGGGAGACAGAAAACATGCATAGAATAAAATCTTTCTGCAATCCCTGGGATTTATGGACAATTGATAAACCGAGGATAAGGATCTAACACTGCTGCATCATCAATTAATTTGCTCCATGCTTTATTCTTATAAAGGAAAGAGATGATAGCACAGTTATACACACCTATTTGACTTTCATTGGTTCCTTTTTGTTTTGCTTGAGGATTGCTACACAGAACCCAGAAGTCTCCCTGATGTCAGCCAAACAACATATATGTGAATTTTCCTGCCACGTAATTATTTTGAGTCAATTATACTGATAGCGTACCCATCTTTCTGGTCTCGGTGGGCCAAATCCTGGCCCTGCTTCTCCACAACATTGGAGAGCAGCTGGAGTAGCATTGCTCATTCTCACGCTATGCTTAGGGAGCCAATGGATGCTCCTCAAGAATGGCCATTCAGCCATTAAACCTCTTGCCCATGGGATTTATTGACTCTGGGGCCTAATAATTTTGTAGTATAACTAATTTACCTCCATATGAGGTGTTCAATAATCCCATTGCCACATAGACCTCGCAGTTGTCAGCTCTTTTGCACACTATAACCTCATAGACTTCACAGCTGTCAGTATGAATAGAGCTCAGTGCCTTTTGCTCAACACCTTCTACTGCCTGAGCGAATGCAGACCCAGTGATCCCTGTGGTAGTATTATAGCTTATATCCTGTCTGTAGACTGAAGCCACTAAAGCACAAAATAATCAAAAACTTGTGCAAGCATGATAAGCCATGCAGCAGAGGATGGTGATTCACATCACTGCAGTTGACCTTGATTTATTATGCATTTCTACTCTGTTTCGGCTGTAAAACAGTATTGTTTTCAATGGAGAAGTATGCCAACTGTTGAATTAATTGTGGCCTTCTTGAAAGGAAGCTGTGTTGATCATTTTCTAAAGCAGCTATAATGAATTCTGATATATTTTCTTACTTCTTTTTGAAGACTGAACATTCAGCAAGTACATTGTTATGAATTTTTAGATATATTGAATACAATTTTTAAATTAAAGTTTGAATTTAAAAGTTTGTGCGTGAGAGAGGTCAGTGGTCCTGTTTCACCTGCAAAATTTTAAATGGTTAACATCAGTGCACTTCTCAGCAATCTCAATGGTACATTTTAAAATTGAGAGTTTTGTATAGGGAGAGATGGAGAGAGAGGACAGAAGGCACCATGTGATAGGTATCTCTCTTAATGTACCTGCTACTAGCACAGTGTAAAATATATACATGTAGAGCATTTGGGCCTACACTACTATGGTTTACCCCAGTGTAAATCCAGAGTAACTCCATTGACATCAATGAAGTCACTCAGTATTTACGATGGCATAGGTTAGAAGAGAATATGGGCCAAAGTCTATCTTTAGATATATGCACACATCCTATTGAAATCAATGATACCCATGCCTTAGTCACAAAACATGTTTAGCCCTGTGAGTTTCATGCTATGATTGGTATATATAACAAAGGAGATGAATGTTACTGGGAAGTGATAAAATAAAGAATATCACTAGCAATGCATGGCAGAAGAAAACATCATGAGAGCTTTAGCTGCCCACAGTCAACTTTCACTTGCATCCCTTTTGCAAAAATTAATTGCTTTCTTCAGTAAAAAACCTACCCGTAAATCATGCAAGCTGGCCCAACTTCCTCTCCTTTGTTTGCCCTTTTTTCTGAGGGATCTTCTTCATCTCTCTCACATACTTTCTGAGCTCACCTTGGTGCACTAGACATTTGGAATGCCATTTTTGTATCACTTCCAGGACAAACCCATGGAACTTGTACAGGTCAATTACACTATTGATCGTCAGGATTTCTAGGATATGCTTTGCTGTAATATCTAGATATTGGGAAAATTGGCAGTATGTGCCATGTGAGAGGAGAACAGTTGCACAGTGATATGTCAATAACTTAGGTCAGCCACTAAAAGCCACACATATCTTTTATTAAGCAGTAAATGTGATGCTACAGCAGCTTTCAGGATGGAAGCGAGATGTGATGTGATTTCTATGTTCGGTCCATGATAGTGTTAATTTCATAAGAATATTAAACAGCCAGAATTTCTTTCTAATAATTGTAAACATTGCTTCCTTTGTCAATTTTTTGATTTATTGGAACTTATTATACAGCTAGACTTTATTGTATTTGCTTATGATACCACAGTAATCTTTTCTTAGGCTTTCACTTTATTTTGTTGCATTTATCTAGCAAGCCAGATTCACACTCCCACAGTAACCATATGGAGAAAAGCCACAAAAGCTGTTAAGTACATTAATTACTGTTTTGATGAGCTCATATTTTAATTATGTTTATTGATTCTGTGTATGTTAAAATAGTTTCAGCATTTCAAGAAAAAAATCAAATTAATATACTGTAATTACTGGGCTTTTTATTATTTTTCTGTGTAATTAAAACTTTCATATAATAATTTTAAACACTTTTTATTAATCCTTCATCTGCACTTGGCTCCATTTCTTACTATGCTTAGGTAACCCCTAGTTTCCATTCTATTTGAATATAAAACTAGGTTCAGGGCTAAATGTATTTGCCGTCAATCCTTACACCTCCTTCTAGGAAACTGAAGATTACATGCATATTGTATTTACTACTGAAAGTACCACCACAACACAAAGGTAACACTGACGCACGCTTCCCTGTAAAACTGTACTGCCAATACAGGCTAACACTCTAGCTGTCTCAACCTTTAAGTTGTTGCTAAGTATTAGGTCTTCCAAAAGTATCTATCACCATCCTACTTCAAAACAACAGTAGATATTTGTATAACAGGATATCATCATTTGCATAAAAACCCACAAACAAAACTTCATTTACACCTTAGGAACAACATACTTAAAGCTCTTCCTTCAGTCATGGGCATGTTAATTTGATTTATTTAGTTTTATATATATCTATATCTATCTATCTATCTATCAGGAATAATAGATGACTTACCATTGTCAAGAAGTTGTAATGTATGGAGAGATTTATCAGGACAGATCCTCAGCTGGTGTAAATTGTGATAGCTCCATTGGTATTGATGAAGTTCTGACAGAGGGTCTAGGCCTGCCCATAATTCATATTTCTTGACAAAAGAAAATTGCTTGGAACAAGAGGCTCAGTTGAGAGTAGGTACAACCAGACAACCTGGTGTGTTAAAAGTGGTATCTGAGCTAACTTACGCCTTTGAAAAATGGCTTTTAATCCTCATGAGGGGAATTCTCTTCCTTGATGGACCATATTGTTGAGGGTGGAAAATGCAACCTTTATGGTGGAAGTTGGTTTGAAAGCTGGGGTAGCATCCCTGGACCAGTGGAGGCATGCAAATTGAAAGAGACTTGGTAAGTGGGTCTGGAGGACAACAAGAAGTCTTGGTATCTGAACAGCAGTGGTGGCTACCAATATGACCAGAAGTGCCAGGAAGAGGAGATGAAAGCTGTTTGCCTTTTCTTTGTTTTTCTCTGTAACTAAGCAAAGGAGGATTTACAGCCCATACTTGATGAGGATCACAACCTGGAAGAAATCTTTCCTGGATACCATCTTCTGGCCTTCAGACAACTCCCCAACCTTATCATAAGAAGTAAGTTCCTCACAGCTCAGGACACACCAACTCAAAGAGGCAGCCGACCCTGCCAGAACAACAGATGCAAAACCTGCAGACGTATCTCCATTGCTATGATGGGTCAATACCCTCCACAACACACCTTTCAAGATCCATGAGTCCTACACATCTGTCACAACATGTGGTGTACCTGATTCAGCACATCAAATGCCCCCAAAACAACTATGGTGGGGAGGGGGGAAGGGTCAGACAGCAGACAATCACTATGCTTTTGAATGAACCCACACAGAAAAATGATAGAAGACTTAAACACACTATCATAGTGAACAAACACTTTTCACAAAGGGATAACTCTATAGCAGACCTATCAGTCCTCGTCCTCAATGGCAACCTGCACAATACCTTCAAAACAAGACCATAAATTCACAACTCTGCTAGACACTAAAAATCATGGTCTCAATAGAGATTGGTTTTATGGCTCATTACAATTGTCCTTCATCCTATGACTGCAGATGTGTTAATTGCCTATTTGTAGTTTCTTGCAATAAGCTGAACAATCTCCTCCACCTTGCATTTAGCTGTGACACTCTGGTTACATTTTTCAGACCCGAAGAAGAGCTTTGTGAAGCTCAAAAGCTCTCTCTCTCTCTCACCAACAGAAGCTGTTCCAATAAAATATTAACTCACCCACTGTCTCTCTGATATCCTGGGAGCAATATGGCTACAACACCACTACACGTAAGTTTTCTATGGAATTCATCTTTGAGTGACCCAGACATAGGCTGCTATTAGTAAAGATGGTAAACTAGGTGTCAATTGAGACAAATAAGAGGACTTCTATCTATTTTAGTACTGAACATCATCTGAGGGTCGTGAGATTATTGTGACAAGGGACAGTCACTGAGGCAGTACCTTATATCTCTAATGACAAAGATGCAAGAGCTGAAAGAGAATATTTATGGAAAAACCACAATAGATATAACTGGAAAGGAAAGTCTAACAGACTGGAATAGTACAGAAGCATTAGATGATTATCCAATAGGAACATAAGGGGCCATGGTTGGAGAAAGTTTCAGCATAATCCCTATTATATTTAATATAACATGAGAGAAGCCCAGTATGCAGAGCATTAAATGGCCTAGAACAGTCATCAAAAGCCCATCGTCCTCGTTAATTGCCACACTCAAGACTAGAAATGGCATATAGAATTTAATAGGAATAATACCAATAGAAGTCTACAGAAATTGCTCAAAAACTAATTTAATACAGAACACTCTCCATTCTACAAGGCTTTTGAATTACCTTAGAGAATTCTATAGCAGGGACATGATTCTCTATTAAACTATAAAGGATGCTTAAGAAGAAAACCCATAGAAAGGTTATCAGTTCCAATTCAGCTCCATAGAGCTTTTTCAGAACAAGTGAGGCAGAGTGGACATTGAAACAACACGGAAGACAGGACCTGTCTGTCTTTAACTTGACTGATAACGTATTGCGGGCATCATCTGCTGCAATCATTGTTTGGTTTTCATGTGTATGGTGCTGACTCAGAGCAGGCTGAGGTGTAAGGAGTCACTGTAGGGTCTCTTCAGGAGTTTGTAACATAAGGGTCTGATTTAACATCTACTGGAGTCAATGGGAGTCCTTTCCACTGACTTCATTGGGCTTGGGATCAGGCCCTTCATGCCCATTAGGATGCTTCATTTGTTATTTTATTTATAGACATTCCTACTGCACTCACCACAGTAGCATTTAAAAAATATAGAAATTCCTTTGTTCTGACATTAATATTTTCCCCAGTCCTTTGTTAATCTGGTTTTCCTTTAATGAAAAATACAGTTTACAACAGGTTTGTAAGACTGATCAAATAGCTACAACTAAGAAAAATATACTGAGTTAATTAAAGAACCACCATTTTTTTCAAGTCATAATCCAGACGGTCTTAGTTTAAATACAAAAGGCCAAATTCTACACACAGTTACACCATTGTAAATCTTGGGTAATTCAGCTGAATTCAAATGAACTATTTGGGGGCTTACACCAGTGAAAATCAGAGAAGAATTTTGCCCAAAGAAGCACAACTGTACAATTTATTACCATTGGCTTCCTTAGCAGTTTTGAGTGCTTAACAACTGCAGAATCAGGCTCTGAAGAGGAGACATACAGCAGGGTTTGGTGACGTATTACTTCTGTTTAATTTGTGCTCATCTTAGTTCTTTAAAGTGAAAGGCTTTAAGTAAGCGAGACTTTTAGCACTGGGGGTGAAATGGTTGATTAGGCTGATAGTTGTAAGCAGCATGAATTAGGAGTAGTGTCAACCATATGTTTGAATTTCCTGTCTTTAGTGTGTGCAACATTAGTGTGGTTTCAACATTTTTTGTTTGTTTTTATTTTCATTTTTAAAAAGAAATAATTTATTGAGGGTAATAAAATGCATCTTTTGTACTTATTAAAGGCTGTTATGGTCTCATGGATATTTATGTTAGACAGTTTTTTAAGCACCATGTTATTTACCTGATAGACTGGTGCAACCTGTGATGTGGTTCTTGTCTTCTGGAAAAATACCCATTTCTAAACATCTTTTCAAAAGGTGAATAATTTACCTGACAGGCTGAAATGGCTCCTGTGGATTTGTTACAGCTCCAGACAATTGTGCAAGCAACATTCAGAAGAGCAGCTATATATTAGAAAAGCATTCTGGAAATCTTTTTGAAAATTGGTGAGTGTGCAAATGCAGTAGACATGTTTAATAACTCATCTGTTTTTCTTCTCTCCTCCACCATTCACCCTCCAAAAATACTAACTATGGCCCCAATTTGGCAGTTGTCATGCACATAAAATTCTCATTAATGAGACTTTTGTGAGCAGCAAAACAACTACAATTTTTGGCTCATTGGCTGACTTTTTTTTTTTTTCACAATGCGTTTCTAAATTGAAAACATTTTTTTGAGTTATAAAAAGCACAAAAAGCATCAAACTTTGGCACTTTCCCCCTTTTCTTTTCAATTAACATCTTGGGTGCTTTACAGGGGGCAAGGTATGCAAGACTCTCCATTCTCACCATTAGATAGATTTGAGGCAAATAATTTAGTGAGCGTAGTCATTTATAGGGACAGTGAGATGACCCACAGGTACAGTAGCTAGGATAAAAAAATTAAAAGGGATACAATGAGTTCAGGGAATAAGCCAACCTCAACCTGGCAGGGAAAGAGGAACCCTGCAGGTTTTTCTGCAATTATGCACGATTGGTTTTCTTGCATCTTCCACTAAAGCATCTGCTACTAGCTACTGTCACACACAGGAAACTGGACCAGGACCACAGGAATTTTCATACAAGGTCAGTGGCATGTTCCAATCAACTCTGTTGCTTTGATTCAGTAACATGAAGTCTGAAGCATCGTCCAGAGGGGTTACTCAAAATGATGCAGCTCAACAGCAAGCCTGAAAAGAGAGTGGATTTAAGATACTCACCAGGCCATGCTTCTGTACAGAATTTTACACCCATTAACCCCGTTAACCTCTACCATTTCTTGGAAACAGAGCCTCACATTCACCTGCCTTTGGTCTTGGAGTTGGATTTGCCCTGTTGTCCCATCAATATCCTGTAAACCAGAAATATCCTTAGCATGAGAAAGTAAACCATGACACTGGAGGTAAATTAGGAATAATTTGATCCTCAAGATTTCATCACATTTACCAAATCTTTTTGCATAAAAATCAAAAGCAGATCAAGCTGTGCAGGATATTATTTCAGTGCCTTGTCAGCACATCTTAAGACACAGTCTGAGGGGCACTTCCAAATTGTTCAGTTTTGATTAAGCAGTGTTTCCAGCTATTTTATAAGTATTGCCTAAAATAGGTTCAAATACTTGTTCACTTTTGCTTTCGCCTTTTTTTTTTCCTTTCTTTTTTAGGTAAAAGGAACTTTTTTGAACACTCTCAAATTTACTGCTGCAGGTTATTTTTCTAAAGGGAGACCTTAAATGTTTTTATACAGGAGACCAAGGTTCAGAAGCAACCCTAGGACTTCGGCTGCTAGACTCTTAGGGTATGTCTACACTGCAGACTGAGTCTAATAAACTGAGGGTCTTAAATAGATGGCAGGCATGTTCTATAGGCGAGGGAGCCAACAGATTCACTTGTTCAGTGCTTGCCAATAAACAATTGTTGTAATAATGCTAACGTCAGCTTCCCTAAGAGCCTTTTTTCCCCCTCCTTGCTTTTTCCAGCAAGAGGTGGCTATGGCAGTTAAGGAGTAGAGAAATAACAGAAAAAAATTATTTGAAAGAGTAGCAAGGGACAATTCCAGTGAGACCTTGTACACGGGACTAATATCTTGCAAATTCAGAACAAAAGAAGCTGGCGGCACCCCTTGCACCCAGAGGTTGCCAAAAACAGATTTTTAAAGTGATACTGATGTCATGAAAAACAGCCTCTTAAGAGGTGCTGAGTAACTGCAGTGTCTGCAAACGAGCATGGAAGTAAGTCTGTAAGTGGCGTAAAAATGTACGCTATCATCACAAGCTGTACAACAATTCAGCCACCTAACCTACTTACTGCATATTCCAAGTAATCTCACAGGGCTGCTAAATGGTCTGGTTGACTGGCCAGCCCTACAGTATTTAAGGAGCTACTGAGCAAAATATTTTTCTAGTTCATCTCAGTGGGGCAGAATGCATACAGAATCAGAGACTTATATGTTAAATGCACAACACCAGACCCCCAACAAAGAATTCCATGTGCTCAGTTCCCATCTGACACTGGTTTTACTAAGTGACATTGACACCACTGATTAAAATGGAGTGATTCTTGATTTGCACTCATGTAAATAAGTAAATATGAACTTATACTCAGGCTGCAAGAGGTTTGAAACAAGGTGTGAACTTTGGGCTCCTCTCTTCCCCAAGTATAACACGCAGAGGAGGAGACCTGAATTTGGCTGCTAGACTCTTAAGGTATGTCTACACTGCAGACTGAAGTCGATTTACTTTAAATCAACTTTCACCTGGCAAATTTGAGAAGTTGCAGAATGGTGGTGGAATGTGCATTTGGCTGTTTAAAAGCCAGATGGAGATGTCTGCTTACAAGGCTTGACATCAGTGAAAGGAACATCCCATCAGTTATATCTGCATGCTGTGTGCTCCATAATTAGTGTGAAACAAAGGGGGAAGAGTTCCCCAGGGTTGGGCCATGGAGGCTGATAGGCTGGCCACAAATTTTGAGTAGCCAGATTCCAGCACTATGCTCAGAGCCAACCGTGGAGCGCTTCGGCTACGGGAAGCATTGAAAAATTGGTTTTGCAATGAACTGCAGTAATGTATGTCTCTGCTGTGCCTTTATTTCCCATCCTCCACCTTTGCTCCAGCGACCCCGTCCCTTCTTTTCCCACCCAAGCTGTGAATGAATAAAGACATTTTAATGCTACAAAGGTTTATTTGTGACCCGTTTTAATGGGGGGAAGGGAGGATAAATTAACATTGTAAAGTGTCCCTGTGCAAGCAACTGTGGTTGTGTGCAGTTCTTAAAGGGGTTGTCATGCCCTACTGCTTGCCTCCACTGGTGTGAAGTGCAGCACGTACTGCACCCTGCTCAGACTCCTCTTAGAGTACTTGGGGGTGGGGGCTGATAACGAAGAGGTAGGCAGCAGAGCATTTTGGAGGGGCTGCAGAGGGACTCCATCCTGCCGCTGCTCTTCCTGGAGCTCTACCAGATGCTTAAGCATGTCAGACTGACCCCTCATGATACACATCATCTTCTGTTGCATATCACGCTCCTACTCCTGTGCAAATCTTCTGTGTTCCATAGCCATGTCTAGTTTTTCTAACAAGGACATCGTCCAGGCTCTGAGCTCTGTGTCAGCAGCCGCGCAGGTGTTCATTAGTTTACCAAATATGTCATCCCACTTTTTTTTTTTACCATTTCTTAATCTGGGAAAGTCTTTCAGATGGAGTTCGGCAAGGGAAGCCTGAAGGCCAAGGTGTCTACTGTAAGATAAGCAAAGCACAAAGTTGCCATTGTTAGCTGACCTAAAGTAGTAAAGGAAATGTTACAATGTAAAAAGTACTCCCCTTCATGTTCACAAGGCGAAACCAGACGTCTCAGAAAGGTCGGACTAGCGTCTTAGACATGGGGAGCAAGATGCCCTTGCTTCTGTTATAGAGAGGCTTCATTAGCACTAAAATCCACAATCCGTGCTTGAGCAAGGAGAGGGATCACCAGGTTCCCCTGTAACACACCAAAGACTGGTTTGGGAGGAAATGGGCAGAACAGACTAGAGGACACTGTGGGTGAATTGTAGCGGCAGAAAACATAGGGTAACCAGTGTCCCAACTCATAATGCCCATTGCAACAGGACTAGGACTAGGAATAGTCTTGGGGAGGCACCCAGGGATCCCATCCACAGCAGAAGAATAAAATTCAGTGACTGTATTGGTTGGGTACTTTAAATTTGTGCCATCTTCCCTAGGTGACCATGTGTGATATCAGTTTCCTGAGAGTAACGCAGGCAGAAAGGGAAGATTTGCTGCAAGCACTGGGGTACAGGCCTGGCCCTTATGCTGCTGTGCTGTTTTCTGGGATGATGCCTGCTCATTTAATAGCAGAGGGGCAGGGAAAAATCTCCTATCATGGCGAAATAAATAAGGCTGCCTTCCCCAGAAACCTTCTGCAAAGGTTAATGGATTACCTACATGAAAGTTTCCTTGAGATATCCACAGAGGATTCTCAGAACATACCTCTGCACATAAATAGCCTGTTCTGGGAGTAACCCTCCACTGAGATTTGTCACCATATGGTAAGACCCTCCCTACAAAAACACAAACTCCTTTTAAGAAGCTGGTCTGGGGACAAACCACAAAAAAAGATTTGCCCCACAGACACTCACCAGATGTGCCTTTCCCTGCATCTCAATCAGTCCAGCTGTCTTGTGTGTGGCTGGACTGCCCTTCGGTAAAGAACAGGCTCTGGCTCTCCACTCTCCTGCACCCTGCTATCCTCATCTTCATCCTCCTCATCCACAGAGTCCTCCTCATTCGTCCTGGATCGGGATTCTTCGGCAGTATCGACACTGCGTGGAGGCATAGCAGTGGGGCCACCTCCGAGAATCGCATGCAGCTCCTCGTAAAAGTGGCATGTTTTGGGCAAGGAGCCATAACAGCTGTGAGCTTCCCTAGTTTTCTGATAAGTCTGCCTCAGCATTTTGATCTTAACATGGCACTGCTGTGCATCTCTGTTGTACCCCTTATCCAAGATATCGTGAGATATCTTCTCGTATATATCTAAATTTCTTTTGCTGGCTTGGAGCTGAACCGGAAAAGACTCTTCGCCCCACAGACCAATGAAATCCAAGACCTCTGGTCAACTCCAAGGTGGAGTGCATTTCAGCCATGCTGCCACTATGAGCAGTTTAGCTACAAAGTTCTCTCCACGGTGTCTAAAATGGAAATGGAAATTTAAAATTTCCCAGGGCTTGAGGAGAGGAGCTATGTCCTCTTTATGTGGCCACATTAGAGCTGAGCCTGAATGTCCAGAGCAGACACAACCGGGCATTATGGGATACCTCCCAGAGGCCAATGGCATTGATTTACATTGCGCTCTGCCCACACTGACACAAATTTGACCGATAGAATTTGAATTCAGTGCTACGCCACTTGCAGAGGTGGTTTTATTAGGTCGACTTTTACCATGCTTTAAATCGATGGAACTTATATGCCAGTGGAACCACATACTTTTTTTTGGGGGGTGGGGGAACGTAAGCGGCATTATGTCGACCTCCACTGCAGGTGTAGACCAGGCCTTAGTTTAGCAATTGTTCTTAAAACACAAGTAGTGCAGTGCATAAGGAAGAATCTAATTAACATTGCAGCTGCCAGGGAAGAAGTGGTTAAATATTTTTTCTTTAGTTAATAAGCTGTTAGCAGACATCAATAACCATTTATTTTACTGGGAGGTCACTCTTCCTCACCCCTGCTCCCAGAAGCTCAGAGCAGGTTATTTAGGGGAAGGGGAAATAAGAGTGTTCATGACGATAGGGAGAAATCAGAAAGCGTACAAAGTTTCACTTAGCTTTAGATTAGTCTAAATTAAATAGAGTGGCCTGCTGAGGGGGTCTCAGCCTGGGCGGCAACCTGATAGTGAAGCTAGAATCACATTCTATCTATGTACTAAATTGATGGCAATGAAAATAATACTCCCCAGACACAAAAGTACACTTGTTTTCAGATTAATGCATCCTGAATGTGAGCTTTTCATCCCCTTTCTGAACATGTTAACGTGTGCTCACTCGCTTTGGCCAGGATCTGAGCTGCAGTCTCACTCTTTGGAAATGCATTTGCTTTAAAGTCTATAAGGCCAGTTGCTCATGAAGATGATTATTTTTATTTGTATTCTCATGGTGCAAAGGAGCCCCAGTCATGGTCTAGGACCCCATTGTGGTAGGCACAGTCCGAACACAGAACAAACCAAAGAAACGAACCCCAGACCCTATCCCAAAGAGTTTACTACAAAAAATGCCATTTCACAGGCTCTTTCCTTCTGTGGAAAGTTGTTTTCCCATGGTCAATAAGTGCCTTCACAATGAACCCATGGTTTGCATCTTATGTTTGGGCAGTGACGGAAACGGAAAATGATTAACGAGTGGCTGCAATGGGACCTGATCCAAAGCCCGCTGAAGTCCACAAGGGGCTTTAAATCAGGTCCATCATGAAGCTAAATAGTATGTTTTTAAAAAAAATTCAGACCACACGCTGATAATATGCTTATGATGAGAAATATTGTCACCTGGCATCAGTGCATTCTGTGCTCACTCATTACAGAGGAGTTTGGCTAGCTGCTGTTAACTGCCTGATCTTACCTTCATGTAAATGAATCCCTGCAGTGCTTTGTAAATTGCCAATATGAATACAAGTACTGTATAATGGTTTTAAATGTGCTGTCGTTTCATTCTGCATTTTCTAGATGCCATTATTGGCCATTTTTCAAGGTAAAAATGTCTTGGAAAATCACGATGCTTTTTCAGGCTCTATAGGGATCTATGAAGTAGTACATCATCATTTTCTTATTTATCTGCAGCTTAATAGTGAAGGTAGCTATAAAAAGCAAAGGACCAGACAGTTCCTCAGCTGGTGTTTATCCATGTAGCTCCACTGATTTCAATGAAACTAAACCAAATTTACACAAGCTGAGGATCCAGTCCCTTGTGATTTCTTTATTCTAGTCAACAGAGCTTGAGACAAGATATAACATCAAAGGAGATAGTATGATTTTTTCGAGACACACACAATTTAACACAGATATTTTATGTAGGCTGGAAGGTCTGTTTTTCAAAGGATTCCAAACATTTTGAAATTTGACTCAATTCTGAATTGGAACAAAAACTGAAAATTTCAAATTTTTCACAAAGAAGATTCTGAAAACTGTTTCATTTTGAGTCAGTTTCCTTTTGACTTTTTAAAAATTCAAAAAGGGAAGTCATTTGAAAATGAAAACTCAAAATGTTTCACTCAGAAAATCTTGAAATGGAGTGTTTTGACATTGTTGGACCTTTTGTGCACTAAAATTCTAGTGAAATGAACCTGATTTTATGAAGCACTTTTCTTTACAGAACTGATAGAAATGGATCTCTTAAAGTTTTTCCAACAAGCTCTAGTTTTATGTTGCTCATTAGGAGCCCATTAGGGTAATGCCAAAACAAATGGGGTGTATTTATGTGCTTGGATGCTCCTGAAATATGAAATTTAGTCCCTAATAATGGAACTCTCCCAAGCACAGTTGCCAAGATATTGGTACTATTGAAACTGAACTCCCATCCCTGCCCTGATTTTACTTCGAAATCTGGATCCGAACACTTCCTCTTTATCT
Source organism: Mesoclemmys tuberculata (assembly GCA_007922155.1). NCBI lineage: Eukaryota > Metazoa > Chordata > Testudines > Chelidae > Mesoclemmys > Mesoclemmys tuberculata. Next base: position 50,150,703 of record ML675609.1, on the reverse strand, counting down.
ACCTATCTCTACATTAACGTGGCCCAACATGTATAGGATGTTTAGGAGAGTAGAATGCTGATTCATTATACTCAAAATGAAACAAAAGAACCAAGACTGTTTATTCTACAATCTGTGACAAATTGGAATTCGATCATTCAACCGACCTAAAATTTTCCTTGTCCTTTCTATTACACACAGTAGTCTTCAGTTTTGGCCCTGAGTTATTGTATAAGATTGCTGTGCTCTCTTAAATGGCTTCTGGCTTCCATTCCTGAATTGGCTGTATTTTGAAGATGAGGGATGAAAGGCATATATATAGTAGAGGAGCTGGTTTGTAAACTTGTAAAGTACCTTGTGATCTTTGGACGAAAGTTGCTGTCTAATTATCATTTACACCACATATGTCATGGAGATATCCATGTGATAAACTGAGAAACCATATAAGGCCAAATATTGCCTTCTTTTCACGATCTGTGGAATTTCTCTCAAAATCTTCCTGGCTCTAGGCCTAGGACACACAAAATTCAATCCTGTACCAGTGAACCATCAGGAATGGAAATGGGAACTTTACATCATGGGAAAGGAGTTAGAATCTCCTCTTTACAAAGGCAGAGAGTTTCTGGTTATCTCCCCATTACTCTCAAATTAGCATACCTTAAAATCACAACACCATGATCTAAAGGAAAGCTGTTTGATAATATTTTGAAAGTCCTTTTATGGTCTATTCAGTGCGTCTCTTATAGTACTACAGTAAGCTAGTAAAAATAGTATCAGGAATTCAAATTCTGCTTGCAGCCTATGCCGAAGATGAGATAGAAGTGGGAAACGGACCTGTTGAAAATCTCTGAATCAGGCTAAAAGGGATAAAGAAACAAGGGTGAGGTCATGGTAGAGGTCTTCTATAGACAAAGTTGATGAGGCTTTTTTTTTTAAACAACTAACTATCATCCAAAGCACAGGACTTGGTGGTGATGGTAGCATTCAACTACCCACATCTGTTGGGAAAATAATATAACAGGGCTCAGCTTATCCAACAAATTCTAGGAATGCATTGGAAACAACTTTTTATCATAGAAGTTGGAGAAAGTAACTAGGAGAGTAGCTGTTCTAGATTTGATTCTGATAAAAAGGGAGAAACTAGCTGAGAAGTTGAAGATAGAAGGCAGCTTATGTGAAACTGATCATGAAATGATGAAGTTCATAAGTCTAATGAATGATAGGAGGGAAAACAGCAAAATAAAGACAATGGACTTCAAGAAGGTAGACTTTAATAAACTCAGAATTGGTAGGTAAGATCCAGTGGGAATCAAGGCTAAGGGGAAAAAAGAGTTCAGGAAAGTTGGCAGTGTTTTAAATAAACATTATTAAAGTCACAAAAGGAAACCATCCCAACACATAGAAATGATAGGAAGCATAGTAAGATATCTTCAACAATCTGAAACACAAAAAAGAATCATACAAAAAGTGGAAAATAACTCAAATTAAGAAGGACAAATATAAAAATACCTACAAGTATGTAAGGACAAAATTAGGAAAACCAAGACAGAAAACAAGATTAAACTAGCTAGGGACATAAAGGGTAACAAGAAAAGATTTTATAAATACACTAGAATCAAGAGGAAGACCAAAGACAGGGTAGGTCCATTACTCAATTAGGATTGAGTAACAGAACAATAACAGAAAACACAGCAATGACCAAAGTGTTGAATAACTTTTTTTGTTTAATTTTCAGTAAAAAGATCAGCAGTGATCAGACAACTAATATAGTGAACATCAGTGCAAGTGGAGTAGGATCTGAGGCTAAATAGGGAAAGAACAAATTAAGAATAATTTAGACAATTTAGATGTCTTCAAGTTGGCAGGGCCTGATGAAATACAACCTAGGAAAATATAGCCTCAATGAATGTACTATGAGATGACTGCACAATTGGTTAGAAAATCATACTTAGAAAGTAATCAACAATGGTTCACAGTCAAGCTGGAAGGGCATATCGAGTTGGGCTTGCATGGACCTGTTCTGGATCTGATTCTGTTCATTATCTTTATAAATGATTTGTATAACAGAAAGTACACTTTTGCAAATTATACCAAACTGGGAGGCATTGCAAGTGCTTTGGAAGACAGGATTAGAACTCTAAATGACCTGGACAAACTGGAGAAATGGTCTTAAATAAATAGGATGAAATTCATTAAGGACAAACAAGAAGTACTCCACTTAGGAATCAATTGCACAAATACAAAAATGGGAAATGATTGCCTAGGAAGGAGTACTGCAGAAAATGATCTGTGGGTTATAGTAGTTTACAAACTAAATATTAGACAACAATGTAATACTGTTGCAAAAAAAGTGAAAATCAGTAGAAGGAATGTTATGAGCAAGACACAAGAAGTAATTCTTCCACTGTATTCAACACTAATAAGGCCTCAAGGGGAGTTCAATTCTGACACCACGCTTCAGGAAATATGTGGACAAATTGGAGAAAATCCAGAGGAGAGCAATGAAAATAATTAAAGAGCTAGAAAACATTACCTATGAGGAAAGAATGAAAAAATGGGTTTGTTTAGTCTAGAGAAGAGAAGGTTGATTGGGGACATGAAAACATTCTTCAAGTACATAAAATACTGTTATACAGAGGACAGTGATAAATTGTTCTCCTTAGCCATTGAGGACAGGACAAGAAATAATGGGCTAAATTGCAGCAAGAGAGATTTAGATTAGACATTAGGAAAAACTCCTTAACTGTAAGGGTAGTTAAGCACTGGAACAAATTACCTAGGGAAGTTGTGGAATTTCCATTACTGGAGATTTTTAAGAACCAGTTAGACCAACAGCTGTCAGTGATGGTCTAGATAATACTAAGTCCTGCCTCAGTGCAGGGGACTGGACTAGATAACCTATCGAGGTCCATTACAGTTCTACACTTCTATGAACGCATCAATACTCTCCATGGTACTTGATCCCATCTGCACCAGGGATTCTGGGGGTCCAGCTCCGAGGTTCTGATACTTGGTCTTCTGCCATGATATAGTCAACTCTATAGTGCATCTGATATCTTGGAGACCTTGGAGGATGGAGTTGCAATTTTCTGACTTCTCCACAAGCAATGCTGCATCATCAACATAATCTTGGTTGGTAAACACTTCTTCACCAACTTTGATTCCGACATGTGGAGTGTCAAATCCTAATATCCAGTCACTACTTCGACAGAATAGTGCCCCGGGTGAGACTTCATCCCTGAGATTGTGCAGAAACATGGCAAAAGCTGGTAACCTACATGTACTCTCACACCAATCCCAATGTGAATATCACCCACCAGATTTAGAAAAACATTTGGAACACTGACTCCTTTCAGATCGAGCCAAACTGCAGACCTGCCGTCTGACTCAAAAGCCACTTGGATGTTGAAGTATGCCACATGTTTAAACCACATGGTTAAATTCTTAGTGCAGCTCAGCCAGAAGCTGGAGAGTAAGTCCATTGATGACTGCCTTACACTAAAACATGATTGTTCTGGATGAACTGGTGTGTTAAGGGAGCAGTTGAATCCTAGCTAGCAGAACATTAGCAAAGACCTTTCCAGGAATCAACAAAAATAATTGGCCTATAGTTGCCACACTCAGTGTGAGATCCTTTGCTCTTGTATAGGGTCACTACGACGCCATCTTTCCATTCTGCTGGTACTTTGCCCAATGCCCACGCTTTTAAGAACAGTTGAAGCAAAGGCGCTCACTGTTTCCAAGGCACCTTTGAGCAGCTCAGGTGGAATACCACCAGGTCCAGCAGCACATCCCCTCCATAACTTTTGGATGGCCTTTTGTACTCTCTCAAATGATGGAGTATCAGAGTTCATCCCTGGATCTGCAGCTGTACAGTTTGCCAGGCACACAACTCTGGACAGTCGCCACCAGGTCCATGGTTACAAATACTTTCAGAATGCATTTTCCATCTGCCCAAGACCTTGTCTGTTGAAGGGATTTCCATCGGGTTTTGTGATGAGGATGTTAGAAAGCTGTGTATGGCCACCAGCCAGAAGTGTGATGGCTCTGTAGGCAGGATGTAGCTTGCTGTTCTTGAGCCCATCCTCTGCCTCATAGACCAGGGAGTTGACGTAGCTCTCACAGTCAGGTTTTGCCAAAGCCTGGAAATTATCTTTCAGCCATGGACATCTCCCTGCTTACGTACTTCAGAAAGCCAAGCTTTCGTGCACTGTCGCTAGAAGCCGATTGTTCCAGCAGCGGCATGTGATACACTGTTACATACACTGCTCTAGGCAATTTCTGTGTCATCCTAGAGATTAGTGAGGTTACATATGTGATCCTCAAAGGCCTGTGTATATTTCATGGCTTCAGCAGGGTCCTCAGAAAGATGCTGGACAGAATACTGTTGGTAGATGTCTGGTTCGCCTGGCAGTGGAAGATGCAGTTAGAGCTGAGCACTAACTAGTCTATGGTATGAATTCGCTGGTGCCTCTGTGCTGCTGAAGACCCAGTGAGATTTCACTTTGAAGTGATTTCTGAAGAGAATGTGGTCAATTTTCTTCATGGCACATCCACTGTTTGAAATCCAGATCCAAGGATGGACATTAAGGCACTCGAATCAGTACCCCATAACAGAGAAGCCTTAGGTGGCGCAAAATGTCAAAAGCCAGGTGGTGGTGTCAAGGGACCCATCACAGCTTCATACCCAGTTTAATCACAGCCAGTCATGGCCCTGAAAACGCCAAGCACTAGCAGTGTGCCATGTGGTGGGACTGACTGGATTTTTGCTCCTGGCAAATGAATGTAAATTGTGTTCCCAAATCAAAGGTTAAGAAATCTGAACTCATTGAGGCTTGTAAAAATGGGGAAATTTTGCAGTCTGCACAGGTTAAATACAAATAATCATTTTACTTCCTAAGTACTTTTAAATCATTAGAAAACACACAGTCCTAAAGCAAAATGAGAATATAAATATCCGCATTCTAACATTTATTTGACTGTGCTAATATTGAAACACTTAATAGCATTTAAAGAAAAAATGAAATTTCTTTTTGAAAGTAGTACTCTGATCATGAGATTAGAATGATCGTATCCTTTCAAGATAGCCTGTGTTAAGAATGAACCTATAACTTTATAGTGAATAAAAATTAACACACAAAAATATGTTTGCTTTAAAAAAAAAAAGATAGACGCTAATATGATTTACTCCTGGAGTACTGAAATCTTTTTCTTCTTGTGTTGTTACATTTTTTTCCCCAGAAACGTTATTGCGTAACTTTCCACCCAGGTCCACAAATAACAAATATTTTGAGTGAACACATGAAATAGTAGATTTAAAATGTGATAGTATCACAACAGCTAGCAAACGGATGTGGTATAGTCGAATGTGGCTTCATTTTCATTCTAAACAAACTAAACATGGGTGTTTATCTTTAAGCTTGTAGACCAAAGCATCTAATTGATCCCACTTGGGAGACAGGCTTCGAATAATGGGCCATTATATTTTGATGAGATACACAATTGCCTTGAACTTGCCAGGAGTTCAGGTGTGGGTATATCTGTACCATGAGCAGTTGCAGGAATGTCTGTTTCTGCGCACTCCTGCTCATGCGTCTGCCCAGTGCAGTTCTTGTAGAGATCAGCTCTATTTCACTTGAATAACTTAGCTATGCCTGAACAATAAGGTTCAAATTGTACTTTTCTTTAACACAACATTAACTCTCAAAGAACTGGAAATTCAGTATTCTGTTTCTTGAGCTTAGATTCCAAATCAGTGACTGAGAACATTATATGAGCAGTAATCCCATTAAATATATCATCTTGCAAATATCTAAATCCAGTTAATTAACTTGTATTGCAAAAGAGTTCCAAGATATAATTTTCAGTGGACAACCATACATTTTAGGTCTCTATACTAAATGAAAATAAAAGTAATTTCCGACTCCTCTTTTTATAAGAATTGAAATAAGACTTTTTAAAAAAACAATCATCAGTACAGCGGGTACTATGTACATATTATTTAAACAGAAAAGCTATTTAAACACAATCATTAACAATATTTTTTATTAAACTCTTATCTTGTAGAGAGATTATTGTATATACTAGAAACCCCCAAAATGCTGAAAATTGAGAATATTAATTTTCAGAAAAGAAGCTATAAAATGTGTTCTATACTTAGTCCAAAAAACAAGGCTGGAATTTTTTTTTTTTAAACTGAGATTTGCAAGCCATGAAAAATGCAGCAATACAATTCTAGTGTTTACTCTAGTTTATTGCAAGTATTCCACTGTAGAACTCAGTTTACTAAAGGTTAAATGATGAACACGGGACTAACTTAAAAAAATGTAAAAAATATTTGCAGCCTTAAATGAGGAGAGAAAAAAAAAAATCAGGGTTTTAAGGAATATGACCTATGCTGTTTTCCTCTCATGGATCATCTTTAACTATGCGAGCAGACACCCTTTTCAGCCTCCTCCACATGCTCCATAAAGTCTAAAGTCACCATTTCCTGTGGAGTCACCTCTTTTACAAACAAAACAACAAAGACCAGCTACATGACCTCTAAAGAGCTACTCCTGATTTAGGATCTGATCCTGCACTCAGGGAAGTCAGTAGCAAAGCTCCCGTTGACTCCAGTAATGTGGGATCAGGCACAAAGTTAAAAAAAACCAAACCCCCAGAGTCAGATTCTATTCCTGGTTACAACAGTGCATATATATATAGGGAATATATTTTTCCATTAGGAAATGACAGAGGGCTGGCCAGGAAAATTTGAATGAGTGGCATTGTGACATGGCACATGAGGTCACAGCACCATGCCACCCGTGAGCCATGTCACAATGCCGGGAGTGGAGAGCTGAGCTGAGGCCTGCTACACTCTCCAGCTTCATGTGAAAAGATGCCACACATACACCTCACCGCTATCAGGGGGGATGGTCACCCCCCATCAGCTCTGCCACTGGCACCAACCTACCTGGATATTGATATTCCAGTGACTCTAATCCATTCTGCCAGCACTTCGTGTTCAGTTGTCAGTATGGAAAACACAAGAAGCACAAGTCAGACCTATAGAATCTACATAAAGCTGCTTACATGACCCTAAAGATCTGTATAGGAGCATGCAGATATGGGCTGAGTACCACCGGGGTAGTCAATAGACAGTGTCACATGTCTAAAAATAAACCAGACCAAATCTAAAGCTATAGGAAACACAGAGGAAAATACATTGATCGGATTGGAAGGATCAAGGAAACAGTGTTCAAATCCATCTTAGTTTTTGGGTGGGTTCCAGGCCAAACCAGGGCTATGGTTCAAAATCCAGCAACATTTTAGCACTAAGTGGCAGAAATCGCATGAAAGCAGCTGATATTGGCATAATTTTTGCCATCTTGGGCTGCATCTGAACCTGGTCCAGAATACAAGCTTCCTGCAGTTTTGGATTTGACTTGGCATCAAAAATATAGGTGTGAATTCAAATCCGAGTCCCTAAGCTTACACATACAAGAAGCTTGGATTTGAGGGTTTATTCTGGGGCCATCCATAGTTTAAAAGACATAATAAAACACATAAAAAAGTATTCTGTTCATAGACAAAACAGTTACTTCTTGCTTTGAAAAGGCAACCTCTACTAAAGAATGCTCCAGACTGTAGCTTAAGGCATTAGCAGCATATCCCACTGTTTGTGTCTTTTGGTGAACAGATTACTGTTATGAACCTCAACTCACACTAGCCAGCCAGCATGAAGAGGCTCCGAGGTTACAAGCAGATTAATTCCAAAGGCTATACAAAAAGTGTATTAGTTCCCCTTCTATTACGTTTTGAACAAGAAATATACATCATTACTCTGACACATTGGACCTCTTTTGGTAATAGAGGAGATGGTCAGACATTTTCCACTTACAAATTGTCCTGCCACTGATTTTTAAACACATTTGAACTGTCTGAAAACCCTGAAAACGTTATGAACGAACAGGAGGAAAATAGTACGAATTGAGTTTGAAATACGAAACAAATTAAAATAAGCTGCAGTCTTTTCGCTCACGTGAATATTTACATTTATTTTCAGCTAAAGGGTTAAGTGCCTCAAGACGTTTTTCATGCCTTCACCCCCTTTGGATCATGTTGTTGAAGAAAGCAGGACTTCATGCACCATAGCGAACTGCAGCAGTATCCTAATGACAGTATAATTAGAAGTATCATTGTGGTAATGATTCTTTTCATCTGGAGAAAAAGGCTTAAACAGAAAAGGTCTCTTATTCAGCTAGTTTCACCTGCCCATTCTCCTACGTGTGCGGTGCTTCCTTCCCCAGGTCAGTATCATAAGTTTAATACTGGGTGTTTGACAAGGCCTCAGACTTTTGTGCTCATCAAACTAATTAAAGAGAAACACATCCAAATTCTAGTGAATTATTTTACTTTTTAAAAATGCTGCCCATTCATCTTGTTTAAAGATTTACCTGGCTCAGTGGGTTTGATTAATGAAAAGGACAATGGGGCTCTTGTCAATGCAACCTACAATCACTTGGTTCAGGGTCAGTAGGCTGAGCGAGAGGCATCCATGTCTAAATTTAGTCTCTCTTTTTCTACTTGAAAATCCAAAGGATTGAAAAGTTTCTGATTTTATCAGCCTGGCTAAGGCCTGAAAAGAAAAGACAAGAACTGTCTTGATCTGCAAACTTTATTCAACTCCTGTTGGTTTGTTTAACTTAAATACCACACAGCGGAACTTCACTGTTTGCCATAGACAGAGATAAGTAGGGTGGTTTTAGGCTAACACCAAAAATGGCTTTTAAGTATTTTAAAAATAGGATATGTCCTTTAAATAAGCTCATGAAAATAGATTCTTGTAAATTGTTACAGGGGGAACATACCAGTAGGCTTCACAGTAACACACATTCTTACATAAAATATACAAAGCAAAAAAGCACTCCTTTATAAACACTTGTGCAATTAATATTAAATGACAGTTGGCTTATAAAATGATCACTAAGGTTCCAATTCTGCAAACACTTAGGCATGTACTTTTAGAATCATGAAACTGCTCACAATAGTAAAGATAGGGATGTGTATATTTTTGCAAGATTGAGACCTAATGAATAAAAAATCTTCAATTGTGACTTTGTGACAGCTCCAAGCAAGGGGCAGCCTCTATTTATGTAACCACAGAAGCAGAGTAGGAAGCAGATTGTGACTCAGGCAGAAAGTGATTTGTGGTTCCCTTTTTCTCTGGGAAGAGAGAACTAATCTGTACCAGATTTCTATCTAGCCCAGATTACTTCCCCTGCTGTTCTGTCTCAACTGTGGTGCTCTAGGGAGGGCAGAGTCTTGATTCCACCCACTCCTTATCCACTGCTCACCCACTCCCTGCTCACGTGCATGGGAGTGGAGTAGCAATCCCACAGTGATACTGGTAGTGAGCCCAAAAAGTACAAGAATATCTTAACTTCCTTTTCTTTCCCATGCAGGTGCCCACTATGGGTCTCATTCTGACCCTAGTGATTAATACACCTAACATCCAAATCCCCAAAGCTCTGGTTGCTCTTATACAATAAACGACAGTGATAATGGTCACATTTAATATTAAGGAAACATTCAGACAGTTTATAAATTATTAATAAATAGCTAATAGATGTTTTAATAAATGTTTTAATTGTTAGAGTCCAACATGTTGCTTATAAACATGGTTTATAATAATTAATTATAAATACCGGCTTACTGATGTGCTTATAACCATCTAATACACACTACTCATGTCTGTAACATGCTTATAATAATTTATTAGCCTTTTATAAAGTATTTATAAATGTACCCTTAAAATAAAGCATGAGCATGATAATATATACAACATATAAGAATCTACTTAGAAGAGGGGTTAGAACAAATTAATAAACTAAGCAATAAAAAGTCACCAGGATCAGATAGTATTCATCCAAGTCAAGAGTTCTGAAGAAACTCAATTATGAAATTGCAGAATTACTAACTGTAGTATGTAACCTCTCTCTTAAATCAGACTCTGTATCAGACAACTGGAGGATAGCTAATGTAACACCGATTTTTAACAATGGCTCCAGAGGTGATCCTGGCAATTATAGGCTGGTAAACTTAACTTCAGTACCAGGCAAATTGGTAGAAACTATAGTAAAGAACAGAATTATCAGGCACATAGATCAACATGATTTGTTTGGGAAGAGTCAACATGGCTTTTGTAGAGGGAAGCCATGACTCCCCAGTCTGTTATTGTGGGAGTAAACAAGCATGTGGATAAGGGGGTACGGTTGATATAGTGTACTTGGATTTTCAAAAAGACTTTGACAAGGTCCAACACCATCTTGCTCATCTTGCACTATATGAAGCGAGTGATTCCTATGCTGTTGGGAACACAGAGGCTGAAACGGGGCGTGACCGCTGTGCAGGAGCACAAAGGGGAGAGGATAATGTGTGCTATTTCCCCTCCTTTGTTGGGCTCAGCTGCTGTACAGGTGTGCAATCTGGCCCTCATGTTTTATTCACACTTTAGTCAGACAAATTCCCCCAGGCCATGGACATATGTTGTTTAAACCTGGATTTTGAATTTTAAATTTTTTTTTTTGCACTATAGTGAACAAAGATCTTCAAATACTGGGTATCAAAATATATGCAGCTATCACTCTAGAAGTCAATTCTCGTTCCATGCTCACCATACTGTTGCTCATAAAACAATTCTTGTGTTGGATATTTAGACTCATAGACTCATAGGTCAGAAGGGACCAATATGATCATCTAG
>ML675609.1:49566871-50139970 GCA_007922155.1 Mesoclemmys tuberculata | reverse complement strand
CTCTGCAGTAACTCAGTTCCCATCCCATCCAGCATTCCCACAGACCATTGAGCAGACTTATCTGCCGATAATCCAAAATCAATTGCTCAAATTAAACTATCCCATCATAACATCCCCTCCATATACTTATCAAGCTTAGTCTTAAAGCCAGATAAGTCATTTGCCCCCACTACTTCCCTCGGAAGGCTATTCCAGAACTTCACTCCCCTAATGGTTAGAAACCTTCGTCTAATTTCTAGTCTAAATTTTCTAATATCCAATTTGTACCCATTCGTCCTCGTGCCTATATTAGTACTAAACTTAAATAATTCCTCTCCCTCCCTAACGTTAATCCCCCTGATATATTTATATAGAGCAAGCATATCCCCCCGGAGCCTTCTTTTGGCCAGGCTAAACAAGCCAAGCTCTTTGAGTCTCCTTTCATAAGGCAGATTTTCCATTCCTCGGATCATCCTAGTAGCCCGTCTCTGAACCTGTTCCAGTTTGAATTCATCCTTCTTAAACATGGGACACCAAAACTGCACACAATATTCCAGGTGGGGTCTCACCAGCGCCGTATATAACGGCACTAACACCTCCTTCTCCTTGCTGGAAATACCTCGCCTGATGCATCCTAAAACCGCATTTGCTTTTTTAACAGCCATATCACATTGGCGGCTCATAGTCATCCTGTTATCAACCAATACCCCAAGGTCCTTCTCCTCCTCCGTCGTTTCCAACTGATGCATCCCCAACGTATATGTAAAATTCTTATTATTAATCCTTAAGTGCATGACCTTGCACTTTTCACTATTATATTTCATCCGATTACTATTGCTCCAGCGTACAAGGTGGTCCAGATCTTCCTGAATAGCATCCCGGTCCTTCTCCGTGTTAGCAATACCCCCCAGCTTCGTGTCATCCGCAAATTTTATTAACACATTCTCGCTCTTTGTGTCAAGATCAGTTATAAAAAGGTTAAATAAGGTCGGTCCAAGAACCGATCCTTGAGGGACTCCGCTAGTAACCTCCTTCCAGCCTGACAGTTCACCCTTCAGCACGACCCGCTGTAGTCTCCCTTTTAACCAGTTCCTTATCCACCTTACAACTTTCACATTCATCCCCATCTTTTCCAATTTAACTAACAGTTCCCCATGCGGAACCGTGTCAAACGCCTTACTGAAGTCGAGGTAAATTAGATCTACCGCATTGCCCTTGTCTAAGTAATCCGTCACCTTCTCAAAGAAGGAGATCAGGTTGGTTTGGCACAATCTACCTTTAGTAAATCCATGTTGCAATTTGTCCCAATTACCATTGACCTCCATGTCCTTAACTACTTTCTCCCTTAAAATTTTTTCCAAGACCTTACACACGACAGACGTCAAGCTAACAGGCCTATAATTACCGGGATCACTTTTATTCCCTTTCTTAAAAATAGGAACTACGTTAGCAATTCTCCAGTCGAACGGCACAACCCCCGAGTTTACCGATTGCTTAAAAATTCTCGCTAACGGGCTCGCAATTTCACGTGCCAGCTCCTTTAATATCCTTGGGTGGAGATTGTCCGGTCCCTCCGATTTTGTTCCATCAATCTGTTCAAGTTTGGCCTCTACCTCAGATACGGTAATATCCACCACCACATCCAGATTCCCGTTCGTCATCCCTCCATCATCCCTAAACTCCTCACTAGTCTTATTAAAGACCGAGGCAAAGTACTTATTTAGATATTGGGTACCAAAAAGTTTTAACATCAAGTGTCTTTGGATTAGGTGACTTCAGTTCAACAACCCAGGTGAGAAAAGACTTCTCCTTTGAGGAAGGATTTGCACTATCGAGCTCAGCAAGTTTAAAATTAAAAAAAAAAAAAAAGTTTTGGAAAAATAGAAGAAGGAACTCTACAGACAGACACATGCACCACTCAATAATGATGCATGAATTGCTCAGCCCCATATGCGCTTCCCTCCTAGTCAGGATTAAGCCTCACTGTTCCTCTCCACTGACTCTTTTAAAGTGCACCAGGTCTTGCCACTGGCCCTCACAGCTCAGCAGAGGTGCTCAGTGGAAGATGGTGTGTGAAAAACACAGTGAGAGCCCAACATATACACAATGAATTCATTTTTGTTAGTGCCACCTGCTGAAACTACTCATTCCCAGATGCCCTGGAACAATTCCTGGTGTGTAGCTGTTTTCACAAGATTTCTATGTAAAGTATTTACCCTAGTGTCTGAACTGGTCACAATCTTTCATGTAGTTAACTTCACAACACCTACATAGTTGGTATAAAGCTATCTGGAGTGGCTCACAACCAGCAGTGCCAACCTCAGAGCAGACTGTCAGGAAGCAGGGCACAAATCCCCAAACTGGCTGTATATTCTATACTTCGATTTCACCAAGTACCAAGTATGAACTGCTCAAGCACTATAACAGACCTAACATGGAGTCACAGACAGTCCCCTTGGGTACTCCAGTCAGTCTTGCCACCCAGACAAGCTTGCCCTTGTGATAGATGGTCCCTTACATGAAAAATCACATTAACATTTAGGTTACTCCCAGTCCTGAAGGACCAGTCACTTACCCCAAGTCAAGTGCACCCCAGATTTCTCACCAAAAGCAATGCTTGTAGCCAATCCTGTAATAAACTAACTAAAGAAATGAAAAGAAATGAGAGTTAATTATAAGGTTAAAGCAGGTAAACATACATACACTAATGAGTCAGCATCGTAGGTTTCAAAAGATGACAGAAGCTGTTGTAATATGCAAGCTCTATGTGTCCTTTAGGGTTAACCCAAGCTAAGCAGTTTGGGGATCCCTTACTTAAACTTAGATATATTGCCCTCTCCAAATTCCAAGCAGCATCATGATACAGTTCCTTCTGGTCAGGGATTTTTATTCCCATCCCCCAGAGTTCAAACTTGACAAGGGTTTGTGCGTGTCTCCTCATCATGGCTATATGGGGAGCAATCAACAAAGTCTGTTGTCCATGGATGTTCCATAATGGCTTGTCTGGTATCTATAGCCTTCTTTGTTACGCTGGAGATGACACCTCTTGTGGTACACTAGCATATCATGTTTGGTAAAGCGTCGCTCCTGACCGTTGGGGCTTCCAGTTTCGTAGCAAACATTTTTATAGTTACAGGGCAAAACAATTAAATATTACCTTATAACACGGAGTACATTATACATTAGATTAATGCATGCAGCAAGTCACAAGCATTTCATAAAACCTAAACACTAAACGCATTTTTATCAACATAATACTTATTTCAACAATACTGAGACACAGGCGAGCCAGACTGGCTTCCAGCTATGCATTTATCAGTGTTCAGTGAGGCCTATGGGCCTTGGCATGTGCTGGCACCTGGTCTGAGAGAGTCACAGTTGGGAAGTATTACTTACAGATGGAAAACTGAGGCAGTAAGTGACTTGACTTGGCCCAGGGTCATAGAGCCAGCCTAGCAATCGAGCCACAGGAACAACCACCCCTTTCTGCTGTTAAACTGGTCCTTAAAATTTGGGTCCTGATTACTTCAAGGGTTTGGCTAAAAAATAGAATAAAAAGAACATTGTCTTTCACTGAAGCAACAAAATAACATTGTCTTTTCTGGATGCAGAGATGGCTGGACAAAATTGGGCCAGCCCCGCTATACTGAATTTAAGTGGTGGTATTTGTTGTTTATAAGGTCCTTTGGGATCTGAATTACTGTATGAAATATATATTACTACTCACACCTTTATAAAATTCCTAACATATTGGTCACTGGTGTGGAGTTTTTTTAAGTATAAGGGAAAAAGGAAGAATTCTCCAAGACCACTGAAAATCTATGACATTACTGAAGGAGCACCTATGGAAATGACCTAAATATACATGAGGCTTTGGAAATATTTTATCCCAATGAATAGCCAATGCTATTCTTGATAAGTTAAATCTCTTTTTAGTATTAAATATTATTTTAAATGCGATGCACCATTAATAAGCACCAACCTATATAACTGTCCATTTTGATCTGATCATGTCAAAATATCAGCTTTGCTGCATAGCACTTCAGTTAATTATTTTAACTAGGGTAATAATGACATCCTCTCTATCCCTTACCCTTCAGTTCAAGCCTCCAGAGAGTACAGAACCTAGCTAACAGTGCCAAATGCCAACCCTCCCATTTTATCCTTTTGAATTTGAAAATAAATACAGCAGAGGCGTGTGCTCTTAATTATTCACATTTGATTATGTTCTTGCTGTAAACAGGTACCCAAGGACAAACTAATGGGAAAAAAAAACAACGCATCACGGTGTAGTTGTAAGTTCTCCATAACAGTTTAGTTTAGATCTTGTAACACAGTAACTCTAAGGAACCTATATGTTCAGTCAAACTCCTCAAAAGCATTATTTAATTTATATATAATATTAATTTAATATTTAGATACAATATATAAAAGCCATTGGCGAGGTATTACTTATTCCTGTACAGAAAAATGGGATTTTTTTCCAGTGGATTAATTTGCTATTAGGAAAAATACCCTTATTATGAATTCAAAATGACAGATTTTTGAGAGATTCGGTTTTCAAAGATGATGTCATTTGTGAGGAATTGGTGGTAAGCCAGGCACCCTCTTCAGAAACCTGCAATTACTTCTCTGCATAAAGACATCAATGTCATGTTTCAAAAAAATAATGGCTAATTATATGACTACCAAATAGAACGAGCATTATTAATTACCTCACTGTGAACACACAGTTTATTGACAACATTGAAGGCCATTCATCCAATTAAGTATAGTCACTAAAGCTTCAGTTAGCCCATCTGTATAACTTTAATGGCCAAGAACACTGTGGACTTCATTCTGATCTCATTTACAACCTGTGTAAACCCAGAGTCATATCAATGACACTGGTGGAGTTCCCTGAGATTTACATCAGTGGAATTAAGGTCAGAATCTGGCATGTAACCATAATATGGAAAACACTGTAAAATGATACCTGTAATACCTTGAGGTCTTTCTGTTATGCAATAATACAATCTGTTGTCTCTTTTTGCTTCTATTTTGATCAACTGTTGTTTCCGCTCTATCATATATGCCTGCATAAATTTCAGTGACAGAAGATTTAGTTGTAGAATCCTCTCTAATTTGTTACATTGCATTCTTTATTAAAAATAAAAATGTTTCCAGGTCCAACAATTAATTCTGAAAATCATCTGTTTTTATTGAACCTCATCTCAATTTCAGGGGTTTGATTCCAATCTAACAGCTATGAAAATACGGAGTTCCTCCATTGAAGCTGATGGAATTTTTCTGGATTTTCAGCAGTGTAAATAAAATCAGAACGCAACACCAGATCTTATTCTATGCATCTTATTCTGTGCATCTGTCGAGACATTTATACTATATTCATCAACATGCTATTTTGCCGATCACTTATTTTAACTGATGTCAGGAAACCTTATTGAGCAGCACATAACTCAGCTAACATGTCTCCAAGATACCACTGTGGCCGTTAACATTATGTCTGTTGGTTCTGAACTTAGGCTTTTTGCTTGAACAGCAACAGATTGCTGGTGACTTGTGGTTACAGTTTTCAAGTTTCAGAACATCAAAAACTATGTTGATAGAATAAGGTTACAAGATTTGTAGGAATTCAGTGTAACATCATAGACTTCACTAGTACATGCCAGCTACAGCAGCAGACTTTTTAGATCTACCCGTAACCTGAATCTTAAACACACTCAGAATCTAGTATTGATACTCACCTGAAATCTAGAAACACCTGTGTTAAATGTAAAGTGACATTCTGACCAAATGACAAGTGATCGCAAGTGCTTTCTTTCAATACCATACTGACAACACCAAGAGACTCTCAGCCCCGTAACGTTGACTTTGCAGAATCATTTAGAGCAGCCAACATGTCTCTAGAGCGTTCAGTCAGTGCTGTTATATGTAAACACATCAAGTGTTTTTAAGTGGTACATCTTCACATTGTGCAAACAAGTTGCAATGACAATACTCATCAAAAAGGTTCACATTGTAGAGAAGTCAGTTTACCAGTTTATTCAGAGCCGATCTGTCTACAATGTAATGGATTTAAGTATGGACAAGAAATGTGGACCTGGGCTTCAGTTTCATGGCTCAGCTAACCAGCATACAGCTTTTTTTTTTTTTTTTTTTTTTAAAGGAAAACATGATTTTAGAATCCATCTCTTCCAAAAGAAAGGCTGGGAGTAGGCTGAGAAAATCAACAGTAGTTTTCAGCTTGGTTCTAATTGTTAACTGTTAATTCATGGTTCAGAGCTGTTCTGCACCACAGAGTGTATTTTGAAGACAGGCATTTCTTAGCAATGATCTGAGTCACAAATTTTTAATCCAGATTCAGACTGAAACTCCTCCAAACTTCTGGAGTGCTGGGATACAGGTTTTTGGTTGTTTTGGGTTTTTTTGCACTGGGGAATGGGAGGCAGGTAGGGAAGGCATTCACAGAATTTACTGAAGCAGAAATGGATGCATCCCCTGATACAGTCTCAGAATTCTTCTGAGTCTGATTAAGAAGCAGGATTGTCAGACAGAATCACTTATATTATATGCTGTACTGCTGATGAAAAGACGGGTGATTGTGGAATTTTAATCATGGATGTATCCTGGTACCTTGCATAGTATAATGGATCTTGTGCATGGAGCTCAGACAAAGCAAGAAGGAAACTTACTATCATAGCTCCTTGAAATCAAAAGCTAAATAACTGGTTTAATAAGCACAGATAATAAACTGCACCTGAAAAGGGCAATGTGTGTTATCGGTGAAGGTAACATATTTCTCACCCAGATCTATAGTTTTTCCCCAAGGATGTCCAGGTGTTTGATCCACTGAAGATGCTGAAACACTCATATTCCGTATCACTGTGTCATTTCTTGTTTAAACTACCTTAAATGATCACAAATTGAAAGATACAACTTCTGTGCATTCCAGTGCACGATCAAATATAAGAATGTCGCAGTGTCTTGGAGCAGGTAAGATATGCAACATCAACTTTTGATCTTGAAGTTGTTGCAAAGTGGTAAGTATCCATAATCATAGAATCATAAAATATTAGGGTCAGAAAGGACCTCAGGAGGTCATCTAGTCCAACTCCCTGCTCAAAGTAGGACCAACCCCAACTAAACCATCCCAGCCAGGGCTTTGTCAAGCAGCACCTTAAAAACCTCTAAGGATGGAGATTCCACCATCTCCCCAGGTAACCCATTCCAATGCTTCACCACCCTCCTAATGAAAAAGATTTTCCTAATATTCAATCTAGACCTCCACCATGGCAACTTGAGACGGTTGCTCCTAGGTCTGTCATCTACTACCACTGAGAACAGTCTAGTTCCAACCTCTCTGGAACCCTCTATCAGGTAGTTAAAGACTGCTATCAAATCCCCCCCATTCTTTTCTTCTGCAGACTAAACAAGCCTAGTTCCCTCAGCCTCTCCTCAGAAGTAACATGCTCCAGTCTCCTAATCATTGTCATTGCCCTCCGCTGGACTCTTTCCAATGAGGCAAACAATAATGAGGCAAATATTTTAAAAATAAAATTAAAAAAAAATATCACTAAGCCACCAAAGATGTTACTGTCTCATGCTGCATGCCATTTATGTTTATTTCTAGAAAGAATCAAACTTTTCCATTCAAATTTTGTATGAATTCTTCTTAAATACACTAATAAACTAACCTTTCTCTTAAATTTTCTAAAGAAAGCATTTATTTTGCTCATCATGATGATATTGGCATTAACAGCAAACTGCCAGTGAAAATAGTCAACGAATTATGTAACAAATTCTGTAATTTTAATCTTTTAATCTGCACATTAAGGTCCAGTCCTGTAAACATGGAAGTCAATGGGACTACTCACGTTTAAAGGTATTGCACAGACACAATTATTTGCAGGATTATGGCCTTATTATAATCTTATTTTCCCACTGCTGCCTAAGTAAGGCCTTGATCCTGCAAACGCTTACATGCATTTTAACATTACTTTCATGAGTAGTCCCATTGATTTTGTGGACTATTATTGGTGGCAAAGTTAAGCATGTGTGTAAGTGTTTGCAAAACTGGGGCCTAAAGTTAAAAATATATGAATATTTTATATGTAACTAACAGTTTTTAAAAATTACTGAGCACAATCTACATATTAGAAAAAGAATGCTCTCCACACCAGAAAAAGCAAAAAAGAAAATACTAATACAGTTAGTCTGAGATGCTATTTTCTAAAGGCCTTGATAAAAGACAGTGTTATTATTTGGGCGTGCAATATCTCAAACAAAGTCATGTGCTTATCAAAAGGCACAAGTAGCTAAGAGAGTGAACAACAACATTGCAGAATTGACAGAAAATATTGGGCTTTTTATTGCACTATGATTGAAAAGGTATTGCTTGGTAACAGAAACATTACTTAAAAACATTGTGAAATACATAAATGAGGTGTAATGATATTTTCCACCATTAATGGGTACTGTATTCAATCAGAGTAGAAATAAGGCTCTTGAGATAGGAAGTGTATTTTCAGATGTGTTTGTGCAGCACATTCCACAAAGAGACCTTGATCCAGACTGGGGTCTCTGGGCAGTAAGTACTACAAAACAGATATCACAAAAATATAGAGAAACCTATGTTACATTGGGGCTTTTTTAAATTTCTGTCTGCCTAATGATGTTCACATCCCGTTAATCCTGCATAGGCTTACATAATTTGCGTGTTTGGCAATATTTCAAAAAGATTAAACAGGGGATCTACAGCTCATCTGCTGCTGGAGATTTGATGTTCTGTTGCCTTTTATAGGGTAGTCATATACCTCAATCACATTAATTGGTCAAATGTCACTGAAATAATGCTGAAGAGACCATTCTACTAAAATATTATGGCTAAGGGATCCATGAAAGAACAAACAAAAGTACAACAACAAGAAACAACCCTAAAAGAGACTAATTTTCTATTTATCCCATGCACAGGAAAAGGGTTCAGTTTAGTCCTCTGGTCCTGGGAAAATCTCCCACTGAAGTCAGTGAGAGATTTTGTTGGGCAGAGAGTACTACGGGGCCCTAACACATTAGAAGATAAATTATATATAGCTGATGTAAGTCAGAGAAAAAAAATGTTAAGGGAAACATTTGGGTTTTCAAAATCTTTCTTGAGGGCAGGGTTAAAAAAAGGTCAGTGAGGCTGGGTCTACACTGACGGCAGCAAATTTGCCGCTGTCACATCGATTGCTCTAGATCGAGTGAGCGGTCTGTATAGACATGCTCAGTCGATCCAGGAAGCGACGCAGGAAAACCACCCTGGTAAGTGGAGTAGTGCTGCATTGAAGGGAGCGCTGTTCCCTTCGACGCAGCACAGTGTGGACGCCGCGCAGAGGAGACGCTGCAAAGTCGACGGGAGATACGCAAGTGATTTACGTCGCTTGCATATCTCCCGTCGACTGCCGCCAAATCGCAAAGGTAAGTGTAGACCGGGCCTGAGATTGAAGCACAGTATCATTACTTGCCAAGGGAAATACAGGGCGTTAAGTGGCTGTTTAGCCTGCCTGCATAGTGCAAACATGTTTATATCATATTAACTTTTTATCTTTCTAAGTTTAGTAACTGTAAATGTACAGGTAAACTCAAAAGTACAGTTAAAATTAGACATGGACCCCAACTGCCATGTTCTAATCCATCCAGGCCCAGTGGTGAGTTCTCCAAGTTTGGGAAAAATCAGCTCCAGAGGTTTATTGCTTAGATCCATGTCTAGTTAGAATGAGTGGGTCATAATTTGCCCTTGGTTACACCAGTGGAAATCCAGAATAATGCCGCTGAAGTTAGAGCCACTGGAATTTACTCAAGCGTACTCTTATCTAGAGCAGAATTTGGTCTGATGGACTTATTCCTATATGCATTTATAAATGCTATAAGATAAACGTCTGCCTAATTATTTGCAATAGCTCTCCACTGTCTTCCACAGTTTAGCCACTGTAACACTATGCTCCAATTTACAAAATAAAAGCTTCTCTCCTTTGGCTGTCGGGAGCTTCTACTTTGACAGTGGTTGCACCCTAGAATGCTACAGAACATGAAAGGATATTGTGCCTTATACCCATATATGGAAAATGACTCCCAGGGGTGATGTGTTAAAGTCTGAAAAGAGCATGCTCCAGTAGAAACGCACATGAGTAATGAGTCAAAGAATCTGGCAGAATGCACCAATCTAACAGAAGGCCTTCAAGGCAAATAGACATGAACTGGCATGCAGTATATCAAAACTGTCAGAACAGGCCTTTCCAGATTATACATCCTGAGTTCCTCAACGTGTTGCCTAGCAAAAATGTTGACACCTTGATGTGCGTTTGAACACAGATGAACAGCATCATTACTCAACTACGCAGGCACTTACTCTTGGAGGTCTCAGAAAACCATGCCACCAGAAACAAAGATGATTAATGTTTAGCATTCTGCCTAAGGTTATTTTTGTGATCCTTGTAAATCCACCTGAATTTAGGCAAGTTATAAGCCTTTGGAAAGATCGTAGTTTGCACATGCTTACTAGAGACTTGTTAGAACGTCACAGCTAAATTCCCAGACTCCATCCACATTTGTCAGGCCGAGCAGGACTTTCCCTGCAATTGCAGCTCTGGGGTTCTGGGGGTGGGGTGGGACTGGGCACAGAACTGAACAGGGAGACTGCCTCTCCCCTAAGCGTATGAGAACTGCGATTTTTTCAAAGGCTTATAGCTTGAAAAATTTGGGAAGATTTTCACAGGGATCACAAAAGGCACAACCTTTACACAAATGCCACCCACCTGCTGATTTTCAAATCCCTGCTGAAAGCATGGGTGTGCCAGAGCTTCTCAAAGAACAGGTTCCTAGAATGTTTTAACATGAGCCAAACAATATATTTTCCTCCAGCTTCATTTTCAGAAATGGCTTTACTGTTCTGGCTGCAATGTGCCAAAAGAATTCATCCAGAGGCAGACTCTTTCACAGAAAAATGTTAGCCCAAATGGTTAAAATTTGACAAAGTTATAAGCAACTGAAAACAGGGGCTTATAATGGGAACTGCTGGACAATCTTAATAGGTGGAGCTACCAGCCCCACTTACAGTATATTACACAAGTGCGTGCGCACATAAAAAAAAATGTTGAAACCCTTTTCACCAGTGATGTCATTAAACAGCATGCCTCTTTATACTCACAAACGGCCTGGACTATATTTGCAAATACAACAACTTTAGGAGCACCATCACATTCTACACATGTATTCTAATATTAAGTTACAAAAGAAAATTTCATTGCAATAGCCACAATGGGACACTAAATCCATCTCTTATTTTTCAATACAGTAAGCAATCAGGGCCAACTTTTACTTCCAGTTACACCTGTGTAAGTCGAGTCATTTAATTTGAATTGGAGTGTCGTCCTGCAAGTTGGGAAATACTGTGGAAAACTGACATAGGGTTATCTGTTTGTGCTACGTCACAAAGGACAGCTCACAACTCTGGTTGTCTGAGACCTCACTTTCCAGCTTCAGGAGGGTTGGCTAGCCCTGCAAAAATGACAGAGGAAGGAGGCTTCAGGGCTGCTGGAGGAGCAGACGGAGAAGCAGCATGATTTGTAACAGTGGCAGGGAAAACAAGAATCCTGTTTAGTGAAAAATTTTGAGGTTTCAGCATTTATTTTTGTTCTGAAGTACAACAAACCTTTCAGAATTTTTGCTGAACAAACAAAAGACTCTCATTCTAGAATAGCCAATACCCTGGTGGATAGGGCACTCACATGGGGTTGTGTACATGAGGGTATCAAAATGAGGGTTGGGTGCTTTGATCTCACTCTCCATCCCTCATTTTGACCAGGATTCTACCCTGCACCTCAGATATCTATATAATAAAGGTTTAGTCAAAGCTGATGTGTTTCTCTGACAAGATTTGATTTTGATAAATGGTCATTTCCCAACTGAAAACCATTTCCATTTTGACTAAAAGTTCCTGATCAGCTCAAATGATTTGCCACTGTTGCAGAGGAGTGGACTTACAACCCAAAGCTTCTCTCCAGACTGAACTGAGATACTCATGAAATTGCAAATGTAAAAGCAATGTAAACAGGTAAAAAATTGCACCAACGATTAACAGTAAATTTTCAAGTGCAGAGAGGTAAGAGACCAGGAAAGGAGACATGAGGACTGCAGGAGAAGACAGAAGAAAGGTAGACATTGTTTTAAAAGTTTGCTTTGTGTACACTTTCACAGAGACTAATAGGAATAGATGTCAGAAGATGACATAAAAAAGGGAGTGTGACAGGGTTTACAAACCCCACACTAAAGCAGTGACAAGGGAAGGGCTGAAGCAATAATGGGCCAGGAAGGCTCTGCCCCTCAGGCAATGCTGAGCGTGCTCCTGAGAGAAGACCAGGATAAAGGAGCTTCAATAGCCCCAAGCTGTGGAAGGGGAGGAGGAAGGTAGGAGAAGAGAGAGGCCATTTCCCCAAGAAGTCCCTTGAGCTTATAGCAGGATGGGAGTTTGGGATGCTTAAAAATGCTGGATTGAGCACTATTATCCATGGTATGATAGGGGACATTAGCAGCAATTAAGGTTTCTGTAACTCACAACCAGTTTCTACTAGGATCACCTTCAACTGGATTTTAAAGCAGGTGAAGATCGTACTTTTTTTTTGTTTTTTTGCCATGAGTAGCATTATCTCAACCACAGGAATTTTGGGTGGGGGGATAGAGTTATTCAATGCAGCAGTTGGAGATCCGATATTTTTCTTCATCCAATTTTATTAGGCCTGGGTCTCCTTGTTAACTTCGCATAAGCTTTGGCCTGCACTCTACAGTTAAAAGAAACCTAGGACCTTTTAGACTGGGAATCTCTCAGCTTCACAGCCTATACACTTCACTTTATCTTCATCAGATAAAGATTTTCTTCTAAGGTTTTCAGGGTTGTTCTAATCTCACAACTCAAGCAGCGGAGCTGGCTGACTTGGATATTGTCCTATTGCTCAGAACTCATTTCCCTGAAAGTTTCTTGATTAATATACTGTCTACTAGCTCATCTCAGATGTGTCTTTCCCTGTTCGTACCACAATCACCGTATTTCACTGGTTCGTGGAAGGTCCACATAAAATAGCCACACTTTCTCTGTGCTTCTGAACTCTTCTGTAAAGCGCTCCTGATCCACGTATTGCATTCTTCTTGGGAATGAAATGCCCAAGCTTCCGAAGAACAATATAATGGTTATTCTCATCAGTTTATTCTCAGCAATTTCTTAGAGTTACCTCTCTCCTCCGGAAAGGTAAATGATGTTAATACATTCTTTCAGCTTCAATACCCATTGCATACATTAATGAGCTGACCTTATACTTCGCTGCTCTGTGTATTAAGCTTCACTACACCGTGGAATCTGATGTAGCGCTCTTTATCTTGAGTTCATTCCATGGATTTAAAGTCTCAAGATGCTCAGAAAAAAGTCACTTTCTTCTCACACTAAGCAAGAAACTTTCAGAGTGAGGAAAGTTATATTATCTTCAAAGCTACTCTGTCTTCCTCTGCTTTACTGAAGAGCTTCTGTCTAGAACCTCTTCTGCTGGGCTCCCAGTTACAGATTGAAAGAAGCAACACACAGATTCTCACAGTCTCAGTTTTGCCCTCTCCCATTATCCACATTCTCATCCAAGTCCAGGCTTTGATCTGAGATCTGAGTGGTTTTTTGAACATTCTTCAGAGCCTCCTCTACTGTGCCACTGACTGTCAAGGTAGGCAGGGTTAGCGGCTGAAAAATCCTCTCCTTTCATTCTCTGCTAGCCAATTGGGCAACCTCCTGCTCTGAGCTCTCCCCCCCTCTTCCAAAGAGGCAGACAGTTGAAACAGGTGGAAGAGCCCAGGGCAAGGACACTGAGCAGCTGGCAGAAAGAGAGAAGCTGCCGTTGGCCCAATAGCCAGAGCTCCTGCGGCTTCTGAACCAGGACTGTCTTTATGTGACGTACCGATGGACTAGTGAAGTTTAATCGCTTGGGAGGAGTCTATGATGGAGAGCTGGGAAGATAGAATTGATAAGGAAAGAGAATTAAGCGACTGGAAAGGAAGCTGGAAAGCTAATGCAACTGTAGAGAGAAGGGAAGGATTGACAGGGAAAGGAGAGATTAGATGAATTATGACGAGGACTGATGTCTGTATTGGTGAAGATGATAGAATAGATCAGTGGTTCCCAAACTTTTTGGCTCCCAAATTTTATACAACCCTGCAGGTCCACCAGTCTCTGCCAGCAGGCCCCTCTCCCCCCACTGCAGCCAGATGGAAGGAGTTCAGCGAGAAGGCTGCCTCCTGCCTCCTCCTGGGTCCCCAGGCAGTGGCTCCATTCTGCAGCCAGATGGACAAGAGATCAGTGCTCCCCTCCCTCTGGCTCCAGCAGGGACCCCAGTGCCTATGGACCCAGGCGGAGCTCTTTGCTATGCTCCCTGCTACTGCTGGGGGAGGGGAAGGGTTAATTTCCTGTCCCTTTGGCTGCAGTAAGGAGCATGCACCAGTCTTGTAGCCCTGTGGTAACATGCTCTGCCTGGGTCCTTAGACAGCAGCTCCCTTCTGCAGCCAGCGGATCCCACGGGCCACAGATTGGGACCCACTCGAGTAGATGGCTTTGTGTAGCTGGGTTCCAATATGGGGATTTTATGTAAATTTCAAGTAATGTCCCCCCTCTGGCAGTACCATATAGGCAGGTCTGCCCATTCCTGAATCCTGACTCCTTCCAACAACCCCTTCCCTCTCAGAAACCGGACCAGAGCTCCTTCAGATTGCCCAGGCAGACACTCCCCACAGCTCACCAACCCAATCTCCCTCTTCCCCGTGATTCCCACATTAGCTGCTATCAAAACTGACCTCCACCCCCTGCTCAAACTCAGAACCAGCCCCCTCCAGGCCCCTTACCTGTTTTGCCAGGCCTGGAGAAATGCATAAAGCCGGCAGGAACTCCTGCTGAGCTGCGTCCCTCCTGTCTGGGCCCCTGGCAGTAGGCACTTGGTAAATCCATAGGGGGGCATCTAGAATTAGCCCTTCAGAGTCCTGGATTCTGGACTGTGCTGTCTCATCCCTTGCTCATTGCAGAGACACCAGGAACTGGAACAGAATCATCCGCACCAGGGTCCCGTTGTGGCAACAGATGAACCTGCAGAATAGTAGCAATACCGAGGCTACCTCAACACATGGAGGTGTGGTGCTCAGATCATTAAAAATTGCACTGGAGCTGTGGTAGCGTGGGCAGTAGTGAGCAGGCCACAGGCCAGCTGCCCCATGTATGTACCCAGTAGGTCCAAGCGGGTTTGTGCTTCAGGCAATTATCCTGTGCCACCGCTAACTGCTGCCTGTGCTAGTCCAGCTACCCTACTATTTTTAGGCAGCCTGCACAAATGTGTCTATGTGAGCTTGGAAATCATACCCTCAGCTCCAGGTGCAGACATATCCCTAGTTTCTGATGCTCTCGGGCAGGGGTCGGCAACCTTTACTATCAAAAGAGCCGCATGCGGCTCCGGAGCCGCGGGTTGCCGACCCCTGCTCTAGGGGATCTTGACACAGGAGTAGATCTTGTTTGAAATTTGTAGAAATTGACTAGTGATTTGCATGTCCAACTTGAGATACCTTAAAAGGGCCTGTTGAAGTGGCCCAAATCACTAGCCACTTTTGAAAATCTTGGCTTTACTCTAGACATCATATAATCGCTGGCTGCTAGCAGGTGCATAACCCTACAAGTCCGACCTGTCCCCCTATCAAAAACTGTTTAAACCTCTCATGAGCAATCTACAGACCAAAAAACATTAATAAAATTTGGTAAATACATTGAATAATTAATTCACTTGGACAAGTCACAATTTGTTCACAGATAATTAAACAGAAAAAGAGGCAAGAATTGTCAGATGAATTATTTGTTACAAATTATTTGCCCAACTTTACCTGGAGATGAGAAGCTTAAATCCACATCATTGTAGCCAATGGAAGTGTCAAATAGGTTGTGTAATTGTTAAAAATTGAGTTAATTGAGTATTTCCTCAAATGTTTTATAGCAAAACTAGGCACTTTATTCTCCTGACTTACATTAAACTGTATATTCAATTCTCTATTCAGCTTTTCTTTAAACAGCTGTATTGATTCAATTGCATATGATAAATCCTGTACAAAAGAATGCATGTTAAAGATCAAATGGGAATTCCCAGCCAGTTCAATTACTTTTAAAGCTACAGTAGAGTCTGTGGGTAGAACTCAAAGTGAACGTTTAAGGCATAGCGAAAGCTGCTTGTAACTTTGTTCTTGATTATCTGGCAGATCAAATTTGATTTTCAGCTCCCAAAAATTCAGCAACATATTATTTTGATATAAACCCCCCTGATCCTGATGCCCTTCTGCAAGTATTCTTACCAAAATATCATATTTTCAGTTTCATATTCCCCCCAGAAGGAGGACTGATTTGAAAGTTCAGTGACGGGATTGTTTAATTTAGGATATTGTATCCAGATTTCTACTGAACTGTAGAATGGGACCCGATTTCTTCTCTGGCACCACCAAATCATTACCTGTTCTTTATTATTTGTTAACTCTCATGGCATAACCAAGGCAAAGGTAGAAATCTATTATCGAAAAAGATGGATAAATGAATCTACTCATTTGCTAAATATATAATTAAAAATAATCCCTGCTCTCCTCAGCAGCCGGCATAATCATTTTGTTTTGGGTTTTTTTTAAAGATGCATTTAAAATACTAAATTTACTTTACATTTGCAGTGGTGGTGTACCTGTGTTGGTCCCAGCATATGAGAGAGACAAGATAGGTCTGGTGATATCGTCTATTTGACCAACTTCTGTTGGTGAAAGGAAAAAAAAAAAAAACAACTTTTGAGCCACACAGAGCTCTTCTTCAGGTCTAGGAACGGCAATCAGAGTGACACTGCTGTGATTGCCCAGTAAATCAAATTTGGTTTTCAGTTCCAAAAAATTCAGCAACAGACCTTGTCTCTTTCAGCAACAGAAGGTGGTGCAATTAATGTTTACTTTCTGATGTTTTTGATACCATACAGACAGGTCTGCCGTATTCTGGATTTTGTGGTTTGTTTTTAAAACCGCATTAGTATTTTAATGGAAGTTTACCAAAGATATGTCAGAATTAGCTGGGTTAGTCCGAATAGTCTTCCGTATTCTGACCAGTACTTAATTCCCATTTGTTAATGCGATACAACCGATTCTGAGTACAGGATTTATCATCCGTCGCATAAGCAAACACATCTTCATTTGACAAATGCTTAGATATAGTGTATTGTGTTCGTAACCCATTTGAGCTGGCAGTTGGCTAACATGATCTGAGGGCAAAATCACGATAGTAAAAACTTACATTTATTCCTATGACCTCCATACATTTTTTTCTGTTAAAAAATTCTGCAAATTTTATCAATATAAGAACACCTTATGCAATATATCACTTGCTGTTATGGTGTATAACACCTTGAATATCAAATTTCTGTCTGCCTCCTAGAAGTTAAGTAGTTCTAATGCCAGTATGGCAATAACATATCTTTACCCAGTGCCTTTCTCAGAGGTTTACAGATGCTGATTAAATCCATTATTACAAGACTATTTTTAATGGATTTTCTTAAAGAAATCCTCATTGGCTGAAACATGGACAAATCTTACATCCCTGACTCACAGCTATAGTACCGTTAAAGACAACGGGACTACATAGAATAATAAAGATTGCAGGATCTGGCCCTGTATTTTCTGTGCATCTTAAAGCGATATCCTACTTCCATCCTATTAATACCTTCCCTGCATTTACAGACTTGGAAATCAGGGTTTGGATCATCCATGTTAAAAAGCTATTTAGCTATCAAAAACTTGTGTGGAAAGATGGCCGGTTCAAGGATATGGCACTTGATGGCTCTCAGTGAAAGGAACTGCCTCAGACCAATGAATCAAGATGCTCTTCAAATGCTATTTTAATCTGGTGGTTTCCCAAAGGCAGAAACAATAGAAGGTAAAGAAATTATTCAACCCATGTCTTTCTCTCCTCATGATTAAAAGTTCTAAAAGTCTTATGTCATAGATGGCTTCCTCACAGAGTTTGGGTATGAAGATTACTCAAATGAGCATTTTAAACCCAATTATTTTGTCTTCTTCAGGCTATACCAATACCTCATTCCTAGTAACAATTTTCTGTAGGTGAAATCAAGCATATTTGAAAATAAGGACAAAGTGTATGTTTACCAAAGTCACCATTACCAGTAAAGCGTCCTAAAGTGCCCCAGATTGTGGAATGACTTAATCTGAAGACAACGATTGAATGACAGCCATGAACGTTACAGAGGAAGCAAGTTCTTCTAGGTGCTTCCGTCTTCCTTCCAGCATTGCTCTGTTTTGCCTGGGTTTCATCTCAGCCAGCTGCTTTTTGTTCAGGTGCTAATTTTGGCTTGACTTAGAGGATCTGCTCTAGCACCCACTGAAGTCAATGGAATACTCATTGCTTTTAGTGTGCATTAGCACCAACCCTGAAAAACCTGGGAGATGGTGTTGTTGACGTCTAACATAAAGGAAACGTAGACAGCACTTAATTTGTAAGGAAAGAGGTGCCAGGGCAAAAGCCATTTTTTTTTACGTTTCTAACTGACACGACAAGCCCAGAGTGCTAAGCTTATGAACTGCCAAGCCTAGAGGTGCTGGGGCTCTGCCCTGGCATAAATTAAGCAGTGGATTAAAAAAGCTGGGTGTCATCTACACACAGCTGCAACTTCAGGCCATATGGTCTCACCAGCTCTCTTAATAGCTTCATGTAGATACTGAATAACAGATAGGAGAGGATCAAGCCTTGTGGATGGGGCAAGTGAGGGCTCTGGAGATGAAGGAACAACCTCCCATAATGACACTGTGCGGTTTGGTCTAAGAGGAAGAACTTGAGCCAGGACTCCATTCACTCCTGCAGCCTCTAGGAGGCAGAACAGGTGTATTGGGTGATCAACAGTATCAACTGCAAGCAGGATGCCCCAGGCCTATTTATTCAGAACTAGTTAAGGGTTCAAAAGTAGGTAAACACTGGCTCAGGATCTGAACATCAACATTTACATACTTCAATGTACAACTTCAAGTTTAACATAGCATACTTGCCTTGACAAAAGCAACTTTAAAAAAAATGTCCAGTGGAATGATCTTGGAATAATTTGTTTGATTTATTACAGATTTGCTGTCTTATTGTTCATGTAAGTTACTTTCTTATTTATTATAGATGTCATAGCAAATCCCAAAATGCACAGCTGCTTATAAAAAGGGTGGAATAGGGCTCCTATATCAGATGCCTGAACAGAGTCCAGTATGGTGTCATTTTTCAAAAAACAACCTGAATAATTATTATGGATCAGTGAACCTGTCAGTTTTAAACCATTTCCAGGCTAAAAATGGGAGTTGCTTGAGGGAGAAACTGCTTACAAAACCAAGCTACTTTGTTTTTTTCTGAAGTTACAAGAATGTGTACAGTAACTTACTATTTGTTAAAATGGTGAAAATCCCTTTTAATTGAATAAATTTGCTGAAAAGCTTCATAGATGTAATGGTTTTATGAGTCATTTACTAGAAAAGATTGAGCTCTTTAAGAGGATCCAGCTGTAACTCGCCCTGAGCATTGTATGAATTCTTCAGTAGAGCTGATGGGGTTTTTTGTATGTGTGGTTGAAAGTGATATCCAGTAGTTTTTTGTTTATCAGTGGGAGAACTTGTTTAAACACATCCAGGACTCACATTCTGTTTTTTATTGAACCTAATCCATCCGTTTCCCTTATTAAGAATGCTTTAAGACAAATACAATAAAATTTGTGAAATTCTGCACCTAAGATTCATATTTAAATTAAGAAACAATGTAACTGTAGTCTGTGCTGATGCTTTCCAAGCCACAAACACATGTTAGGCTACAGTATATCTTCACAGTTTTTTTTGGCAAAAAAGTAGTGACTTTCATAATAAAGTAAATGACTTTTTTCCTTCACCAAGAAAATTGAAGTAAAATTAATTTTTCGCAAATTAGTCATCCCATCTTACACAAAAGTTAACCAAATGAACTGAATTTAACCTCATATTGTAACACTGTTGGGAAAACACCATTTCATGCTACTGCAGATTGTCTTGCTAGTTTCATTTATCTGAAGGTATAGGAGTTAGATCTTGGAAAAATACTTAGTCAGCTGTGGTCCTGTTTGTTTTAGACTCCAAGAATTTAATAGGTAAAGTTTGTCCTCTCTCTCTCTCTCTCTCTCTCTCCCTGATCAATTATTTTTAGATCCAGAGCTGTTGCCTCCAGGTTTTACCCTGGCAAACTAACAAAACACTACATGGTGCCAACTTGCTGCAGAAGCCACATGCTAAATAAATGACTTTCACTGATATGATGCATTTACTATATTGTTTCTTGCACAACAGAATTTCCTGTTTGACTGGATGGATATACAAACACAACAAAACTGGTGTGTCAGAATTCTTGTCCGAAGAGGCTGAAAAATCATTCCATCATTTATAGCCATGCAAACCCATTGAAGCTAAGGAATCTGCATGGATATAACTGAATACAAGATTTGGTCCATTACCTAAGTTTCGCACAAAATCTGATCTATCTTGAATTGCTGTAACCAGGTGTTGCTAACCCTGGATTCTGATGTGGTTTTTGTTTTTGAGAAGTTACTTTGCTGAGCCTTCCTTCTCCCTTTCACCAACGATGGGACCAAACTTCTTGTACTCCTGATGCCATTTAAAATAGCAGAGATATTTGTAAAAGTGTGGGACTTAATAAGTGCCTTGATTTTCTGGAAAGGATACTGTAGGGGATATATTTTTAAACAACAGTTAGATTAAAATGAACCTGGCACACAAAGTGGTAAATAATCTGTGTTTAACTAGATTATGCTGAATTTGAGTGTGATGTTCTTAAGATACATGATTGGGAGTGTGTAAATATATCTGGAAAATGCATTTGATTAAAGTAAACAATGTGAGGGTGACTATGTTATTTTATGTCATTTATTAATATTCTTAAACTGTTTTTTCCAACTTAGCAGAACACATGTTCCATGACAATTTGAATCCAAATCAAATTTTTAGGAGCACCAAAAAGCACGTGAAAAATTATGTTAGTAGCTGGAGAAAAAGTTATTGTTCAAATACCAACTGAAACTGTGCAGATCTTAAAACTTCCCCGTAAACATATTTATAGATTGAGAAAAGAGAAAAATTTCAGCCCTAAGGGTCACTTTTTAGTAAGGAAGTTGTAAGATTCTACAAAAAGGAAAAGTGTAATCACACATTTATGTTATAAAATCAATATATATAGGGTAGTCAAAAGTTACAATTATGCCTTTTCACTGAGGATGGAAGTTACCTTGACTTGGATCCCGGCTCCTGTCTCACACAGTTGTGTTCTCTGTTTGCAAGTTCAGTTGCACTCCAAGGGAAGATGGTGGAGTGGGCAAATAGTTTGCATCTTTTAAAGCAGAAGCATCAGAAGCAGGGAAAGCATTAGAGCAGGAGATAACCCGATGTCATTGTAATCTGCTCAGAAGCCTAGGCTACAGGCAAACATTTTAAAATTGACCCATCGGAGCGGTCAATTGGTCTACTTCATGGAGACTGTAGAGACATATCCAGTCTTTATTTATTTATTTATTACTACTTTCTAGACTCATGGAGTCAGACTCTATGTTGCCCTACACTTTATGTGGTAATTTGAATCAGTTCTAAATGGGTGTAATGACTTTTTTTGATGTAGATGCATTTTACACCGACTTTGAGCTAGTGTAAATTACTATACAAGTCACAGGGCCATGAAGATTTGGTCCATGCTTTGAAAAATTTTAAGTATGAGAGGTCCACAACTTTATATTTGGTGAAGGACCAATGACAAACAAACTACAGTAGGATTTCCTTCAATTTTAAAGGCGTCTCAGTTTTGTTGTTCATGAAAGGTCATCTAAGAGCAATGGCTAAAAATATGCATAATGATGGCAGGCACTGGTTAGGTTTCCTCCAATGGATAAACTCCTGGACTATGTCTAAGCATAATCTTCAGAAATATAAAGACTAGATATGAACACTTTATACCTGTGAAAAGCTGTTGGTTTTGTTTTCCCAACAGTTTAAATAATTAAATATCCAACAGTGAGAGATATTAGCTAGTAAAAACATATTGTATTTGCAGTAGGTGGAATAGAAAAGCTAGATAATTATCAGAATTATATTAAGATCAGAGATCTCAATGTGCAAGGGCTAAACAGTAACGCTTTGTCAAATATTTTTAGACCAGGTAATCTTTATAAGCACTAGTCCTGTGCTAGCAATCAAAAGGTGATGAAATCCTGGGATTCTTTCTGATAAATTATAATCCTTTTCCTTAGCATGATTTTACTCTCCAAATAAGGCTATGTTCTTTTTAAAAATTTAAGACAAAAAATGTGGTTTGATAACTGGGGTTGCGGCATACCTGAACTTGGCAGTGTTAATGTATTACTACGCTACAGCTGTGGACCTCTCAGAGTGGCGACTATTCTGTTGTAGTATTAACTAAGGTAAACAAATTATGGCAATCATTGTTATGGTCACAAGATCATCATCATTTTGCTGAACAATTTCCAGCATAGGAAGGGATCTACCTTTTTAATATCTCAACTGAAGAACAGCATCATTCCTGACCTGCACTGTGTTCTGTGAACAAAACATATGGTTCTAGTATTTGCCAGATTAAATCTCACCACTTTCTTTGTTCAGAGTCAAGGAAGAGATCAACTAAGACTATGGACGTCTCAGCGTAGGTTATACTGACACGTACATGCAATTTATTCCCCGGAAAAGAAATGGGGCAAGTAATTCTTTATTTAATCGAAGTCTGTCAGTAATATGCTCCTGGAGCTGCGCCTGCTCACTCTCCTAACAGCTGTAATGAACACAGCTGGGTTTCATCAGCAAAGTTACCTGAGGATAATGCCTGGCCTGACTGGGTGAAGGCAGCAGGCTTGATCTTAAGCCCAGGAGCACCAGCAGCTCACTGGCTGCTCAAAGCATTCACCCATGGCTGTGGTAGCTCCTGTACCTGATTCTTTCCAGCCTTGGCCCAGCCCTACCTCTGCCTTGCCTCACCTCAGGTAACCCAATTCTGTCGCTCCGCTCCTATTCCTAACTTGTCTTCGGCTGGCCTCTGCCACCAACCCTGCTCCAACCAATATGCATGATGACCCACGTCCTGGTCTCGGACAAAGTCCTTAGTTTTTTGGAGTTTTAATGAGTATTATTTCTTTTTAGGCTCCAGAGAAACCTACTGGCAATTGCAGGTCATGGTACCTTGCGTACTCTCCATGTGGGAAATATATTGTTCCGAGTCAGAGTTATAGTTTAGGTACAGGTTCCCAGCTAGCTAGGTATCTTGCTGTTCCAAGCTCCAGCTTTGGAATTCTCTCATTCATTATTGGGAAGCTCAACAAGCCACTTTTTTCCCTTTCCTATTCTATACGAAACATTTTGCCAGTACTAATTTTATACCTTGTCTAGTAGCATCTGAACAAATTTCTTTTATAAAGTGACTATCCAAAAAGTGTCCCTTCCCTTCCAAAATTAAACTTTCCTTCTCTCTCAAACGCCCAACTTCCTTCCTCCAAAGAATAATATTTCCAGGAGGGTTTTCTCCCACTTATATACTACGTTTTGTACTTTCACTACTTAACAACACAACTCAGCTTTTAGTTGAACTATGTTTTTCATTAGTTCTGCTGCTTCATTTGAGTTGGCCTCTCAAAGCTCAAGATCACTTCCTTCTCACCTTCTCTATCAAGCCCTTCAGAAAATTACCTTGTTCCTGGTACCACTTCCAGCTTTACCAGTCTGTGCAGTTAATACCAGTAACACTTTAACTGTTACACCAGACTTAGCCCTCCTCCAAAAGAGACCAGGAATGGAGAAAAGAATAGCCTTTAGATATGGGTGCAGCGAAACTTCTAAGCAGGTTTAGCCCATGAGTATGTGTGTTGCAATACGTTTTTAAAACATTGTTTGAAAATATTACAGAGATGGGCAGCACTATAGAGTAACTAAAACACAGTTTGCATGCACAATTCTAACATGGCTCAACTTCATCAAAGAAGTGCTACTTAACTCTTTGAAATCAATTAAATTGAAACAATATAACTTGACTTGAAGTCCACTTTCTATGGGACCCTACAAATGTTGTGCACTCAGACAGTTATGGCTCTGAATTTCTATACTAAAGTGATTATTCTTTAAGGTTAAAATGAAAATACCAGTGAAAACATTCAGCAGTATTTATCAACTGAATTCCTATTCAGATCAAACAAACTGCTTTTTCTTATTTCACTTCTTCCTCACTCTTGTTGCTGCTTTCCTTCACTTGGCCTGTCAATTTAAAGTTCACATTATTCCAGTGGATTTTATGTTGGGTTGTGATGAGGTCACTTGAAAAGGAATCCCAAACTGCAACTGCCACATGATTAGCCAATCATAATCCATTCTCTTTACAAAAATATATAACTTCATGTTTTAAAAGAGACATATAAATGTAACAGAAGACATGTAGTAGTCCTACAACTAATTGTAAACGTACAATCCAGGGAACACATCAACCTCTGGTATTCACACTCAATATGTCCTTATAAGAAACAAAAAGATTAGACCATATCTTATAAAACGTGTCACCCAACTTTTTCCTTGATCCTTTAAAAGCAACATTTATAGTACCTGTTGTAATCTGATCTTTCTCTCTATGTCTCCATAATCAAGAAACGGGACAGTGCATTTGATGCAAGTCTATTTGATTAACTAATCCTTGAGACTATACACAAAAGTTTAGCTACATTAGTTTAACACACAGATTAATAGAATCATCTAGGAATGTATTTATTTTAAAAAAA
Organism: Mesoclemmys tuberculata; assembly: GCA_007922155.1. Classification (NCBI taxonomy): domain Eukaryota; kingdom Metazoa; phylum Chordata; order Testudines; family Chelidae; genus Mesoclemmys; species Mesoclemmys tuberculata. Next base: position 50,115,086 of record ML675609.1, on the reverse strand, counting down.
GATTATTTTTAATATATACATGCAAAATAAAAGTTACCAGAATTTGCCCAGATACTAAGTAATTCTTTCTAACATTATTCTTTCTATATATAAAGTATATTATTGCAAACACTTACTAAAATATTCAAAGTATTCTACAATATTGCCCAACACTACAGTATTTATTAAAGTATTGTAAATTGTGGTGTTCTGAACCATTACTATAGAATGTTGTAGCATATTTTTATACAGGGATGCTAAAGCTATTAAAAAAACCTAAAAAATTTCTAAATCTAAAATGGAATCCTGTATAAAACAATTTCAGAATAACTGTGATTACTCATCACCTATATACAAATGGAGTCATTGTGCCCACAATTCAGGTCTAAAATAAACAAAAAACCCTTACTTGGGCAGATCAGATTAATGTTCATTTCAATGTTATTTTTAAAAAAATTAAGTAAACTATGATTATAAAAATATCAGTATATTTAAGCCATATAATTGTGTTAGCTATATGCAAGTTAGTTAAATGTGCAACCCTAATGGAAGAAACCTTATTATAAAGGGACAATAGAACATACTAATAACTGATCAGTCAAGAGCTCTTGTTAATATCGGTTTCTATTATGTGGTCTCTGACTGTGTTCTGGAATCAGTATATTGACATAACTGTTCCAATAAAAAGACATCTTCCTAATGCCATTGTAAGAGTGCTTTACATATGACATGATATTCATTAATTTTAAAACTAGACAGTTTGATGTAGTCTCTAAAGGTGTCCTGGGGAATCAATTTTCAAGGAATTTTTAATGTAAGCAGCAGATATCTGAGAAGGAAGACCTCATCACCTAAGCAGGCCCTGCATGAATCATTTAGAGAAGTAGGTGACATGACACATTTCAGCATTTTCCTTGTTAGAGAGTCATTGACACCTCGTGACAGACACCTATATGGGGCAACAATAGAGGCAATCTGGTCTGCCACGTGCTCTATCCAGCACCAGATTTCTTGAGGCACTTTCTAACTTCCCAGTGAAACTAGTTAGTTTAATCCCTAAAGATTACAAAACAGTGTCCGAGGGACCTGGAAAATGGAGCTGACAGCTGGTTGAAGCTCTTCACTTCTGTCTGACATCTGCCTTATAAATAACACCCTAGTAACTAACCCATCTGCTGAACATCCCAGTGTTAGCTGCTCTTGCTGCATTATTTCTGAATCTGGCACATGTCTAGCATTTGGTTCAATAAAATATCTGTGGTATTTGGATCAGACCCCCCCTCCCCCGATGTGCAGCCTAAACACCATTTTGTATTTCTTTTGGTACTTAATTAAGTCCATACCTACACAAATCAGAATGAAGCCACACATGCATCTTTATACTTCATTAACTCAAAGATGCGATGCATGGTGGGAAGAGAATACAATCACAGAAAATGGTTCTTTCCCTTAACTGGCTCCATTTTCAAATGGTTACGGTATAAGCATGAGTGTTATCAATACCTTTAAAAATGTTTATTTTTAAACTAAGAGCGCATCAGAATTTAGCCACAGAATGCACTTCTGAGTCAAAAAACACCAATCGTTTGATAAAATGCACTCAAGTACATCTAAATGCTGTACAAAAACACTATATAAAAACATTACAAATCCCAGAAGAAAAGCCAACCAGCACACAACACTGAATACGCGTCCTGAGCTTTACATTGCTATTGCACACCACGTCCTAAAGTGCCACACTTTTCAAATTATATCGTTTTCTGGATGATAGCACCTTAAGAGTCGCCTTGGAGGAACAGCATTATTTTAAACTGACAGCACTGTATAACATTGTCCAATATGTGGTATGGCACCAGAACTAGGCAGATCTCCTTAATAGTTACTCTTACCTTCAATAAAATGACACCCATTAGAGAATAATTCCAGCATTTAATGTATTAGTGCAGAACCACCAACGCCATTGTTATAGTTTTACTGAAACACCCATGTTATAGAAAAGGGTAACGTGTCCCAAATAAGCTACCGACCAAGCTAGCAACAATACTTAAAATAAAAATAGCATGCCGTTGGTCTATTATTAAAATAGAGAAATGTGATCTTGAGCTTTGTTCTGATGGGCACCACAACAAACCAACCAACCAATTTTGGTTTATATAGTTGGAGAGGCACTGCCCTTCCTGTAGATTGTATCTCAGGATGTTAGTAGCTCTCTCAATTTACACTTTAATTTAATTTTTTTTTAAAAGTCTGTAATTCAACTTTTATCAAGGGCTGGGGGGGAGGGGAAGGGGGAGAGGGCGGGAAGATTACAACCAAATCTAATATGGAAAATCTTAAAGTTATGGAATCTATCCAGGACTATATCTAACTATTATCGATCTAAGAATTTATATTGCCCCCATAAGCAGATTTTTTGCACCTAGAAAACACAGATTTTATCTTCACAAGTCCTGGGATGTGGGGAAGTATCTTCACTGTGCAAGTTTAGAGAGATTAAGGTCCAGAACGTCTGTGGCGTAGCTGGGGATTGAACCCATTTCTGCGGTGCAGCGCTTTAAAAGACCATTTTTCTTTCCTCAAGCTGGAAAGGACATGGCTTTTATCCCCCTGTTCAGTGAGAAAGTTGCAAAGCTACTGAGGAATGGATTATAAATAGAGTCAAGGGAAAGCTCCAGAAAAGTGGGAGGAAAGCTACAGAAAGTTGACTAAAATTTCCCACTACCAACCCGTGGCATGGATGTTTCAAAAAATACAGCTGCGTTTGTGAACCTCATTCTCAAGGCCATATTGAAACTAAAAATAAACGACTTTCTGGTGACATGAGCTTCAGAAGGCAACATATAGGAACTGACCCATTGAAGGGATAGGTCCGCCCAATGCAAGAGTCAAAATCTAAAGAGCTGTGTGCGTCATAATGAATTCTCCACCTTGAGGAGTGTTGGGCTGGGTCTACACTGACAGCAGCAAATTCGCCGCCGTCACATCAATTGCTCTGGGTCAACTGAGCGGTCTGTGTAGACGCGCTCAGTCGATCCAGGAAGCGACGCAGGAAAACCACCCTGGTAAGTGGTGTAGCGCTGCGTCGAAGGGAGCGCTGTTCCCTTCGACGCAGCGCAGTGTGGACACTGTGCAGAGGAGACGCTGCAAAGTTGATGGGAGATACACAAGTGATTTACTCCCGTCGACTGCCACCGAATCGCAAAGGTAAGTGTAGACCGGGCCTTGCTCTCCACACTTCCCCATCATAAGGAGAAATTACTACTGTCCTGTATTAGATTCCACCTTCAGGCTGCCTCAAGGGGGAGAAGAGGAATGAGACTGGAGTTGCTTTAGTGTGGATTCATGGGTTCAATTGCACCCCCAAAAATCCTGAAGCCGGGCCTTGTGTCTTGGTGGCATTGCTCCCATCCACATCACTGTGCAATGTCAGCAGAGTCACACTCTGCTATGGATACCTGAAGGGCAAAATCTGCCAGAGGGAAGGGGAGTGGGATGGAGGTCAGGAAATGCCCCCATTTATCTCATCTTCAGGTAGCAGATACACAAAGGCAGGATGTTAGGCTCAGGGCGGGGCCTCTCCTTGCTCTGAGCAGCCAGGTCTGGATGCTAAGCAGTGCCACCTCCCCTAATACACAATGAATGGGTGGGGTTCCTCTCACCACCTTGTGTAACTGAGACCAGCCCCATGGTGGCTGAATGGAGCAAAGCCAACCCTGTGCTGAGGCCTGGTGTACCCACTGAGTTGGAAAGCTACGTCCACCACTGAATGATGTCATTTATACTGATAAAAACAAGTGACAGGAGTGTGGAAAATATGACTTCTTTGGAGGGCTCTAGTTGTAATCTCTCTTTGGTTGGATTCTGTTCTGGAGCTGTCAGCCAGGGAAAGTGTATATCATATTTCTCCAATCATTATCTTCCATGGATGATTGTCAGCATGCTAAGTGCTACCCCACACATCATTACCAGAGCCGTCATTACTATATGTGATGTTTGTGCAGTGTGAAGTCAGAAGAAGGGGTGGGGTTTGGTGACTGTTGCCTTCATATTCAAGGCCACACACACATTTAGCACAATGAAGCAAGATAGCCTCTTGAAAACATAATCGCTGAAAGAAACCTATCTAGGAGGAAGTTTCAAGCAGCTAGGAAATATATTCACAACTGTCCTTGAAAAAATACACTCTTTAGATATTTGTAAGTCTCAAAAGCACAGACATTATGTCCCAAAACTACACACCTAATTAGAATGCTGAAATCTTGCATGTTTTGCACGCATATTAGACAGATTAAACTGCAAGACATTTGCTGTAGTGCACTTTGATGTTTTATTAGTGTTACACATGCAATATTTAATGAAAAGAAATTCAAATATTAAGATTACATATTTTAATCAACTAAAAAGAGTTCAACACCTATTGCATATAATGTAACAAAAATGTTTCATGCATTAGCGTAAGTATACAGTTGTCACATGTGCATATAGCTGTGAATCTGTATCTTTAAAAATGTATACAAACTACCATTCATTGCACAAGACAAATCAACCCTTTAGTTTTAAGTAATGCTAACACCTTTTACAGACCTCCTAGATAACTTGGATCTTCAGCATTTTATTGTACCTAATGTAATACAAGCCACCTGGAAGCTTCTAAGATGAATAGGAGTGAATGTATCATTTTTAATACACAACAGCAAATGTAGTGGATTTTTCGACACACATTTATGAAAGATAAAATGAATGCCTTCTTCAACAAAAATAAATCCCCAAGCCCTTCATAAACAGATTAAAGTGCCACCTATTGCATATTAAATACTTCCAGTGACTGAATCTAGATTTAGAAATTATAAATCCTTGAAAACAGGGGTTTAAAATGAAAGTGCTGATAAACCCTTAAATCTAGTATCAGGAACACAGCAGTGCTATAATCCTTCACCATTTACCTCAAAAGAGAGGTAGTAAATCAACGGGCTTTAAAGGTAACCATTTTAAAACACACAACTGACACCTCTACCATAGTTATGGTTACACAAACACCAATGAAGCATGAGTTTAGTTTAAAAACTGGGTGTAGGGTAACTTTTTTTTAAAGCTTGACGTGTACATTAAACTCCAATGCAGCAATAAAAATATTAAGACAGCAGTTCTGATTCTTTTGAGATGCATCTAGTTAAAGAAAAGGTTTTCTTAGAGCAAAAAAAAAAAAAAAGCAAGATCGTCAGTTTTATTTGGGTCCCCACTTGTAGAACTGTTTCAAATACAAGGCATCATTTTCACAGTTGGAAAATTACAACTAGTTCTTAATTTACAGGAAACAGCAATAGATGGGAGTTGTGTATCATCTACGAATAATGCTATCCTCATTGGTACGGTGGCAAAACCAAGCTCAATATAAAATACAGCAGCAAAAGGTAATATATAAATATTAAACAATTTTATTGAATGGCAGTAAGCTTTCACTCGTTATTGATCTTCATTCAATGAGCTGTTTCAAAAGAATATTTCAGAATACAGTTCACATACTGATGAAGCTTCATGTTAATTTTTCAGAGAAAAGATCAATAAAAATGTTTGGATTGCCATTATTTTCATCTTTAGATTTTAGAGTACAGAATGATGTATTTATTTTGTGTGATAAGATATTAGATTCAAAATCTGTTAGAAGATGCTTTTACAGTTTTATGCTTAAGAGCAAAAATCAACAGAAATTTCCTCGTGCCTTACACAAATGGAATATTCTGTATGAAGTATTTCGATTTGAAAATTTTGCATGGTCCATAAAATACTTTTACAGTGAAGATGTCCTTGAAATTAACCTGTAATAATCCCCAGGAATTGTGAATTTAAAAAAAAAAATCTACTTAAACAGAAAAAAGCATGTGCATTTAATATCTTTCCAGAATTGCACCAAAAATAAGTTGTACCTTAAATTACAGATGCTATACGAATATTTTTATAGTTGTAAATGTTTCATTCTGCATATTTTAGTAATTGTACCTTTTTCTAAGTTATATTTGTCTTTTTCTCCCTTTTTGTGATTAACTATGAGAAACTAAAGGTGTTTTTATTCACATCCAGATCAGATAGTGCATTAAAAACTACACTAAACTTCTTCACTAATGCACCAAAACTGATCCTTTTACTACCTTTATCTGCTTATCATATCTGCTACGAAGATATGTCAAATGATCTACTTTTAGTCAATTATGCATTTTGATACTCCACATTAACATTCTAACAAAAGTGATTTCAGAGGTTCTAAATACAGTAGAGTTTCATTTTAAATTGGCTTGCAGAAGTGAAAATTCATTGGGGAATATTTTCCTATTTGTTTGCTTGTGAAACTCCCATTGATATGTGTAAGACAGTGATGAGAGAAGAAACCTTACAAACTTAGGATCATATAGCGCCAGTGATTTTTTAAATGAATGTGGAATTCAGCTTAAACTGTTATGGCACAACATTTCCCCCCAGCATATAAATAAGTCATTAGCGTTAGCCAAACTACTCTAAAATGTTTGAGAATCTTTGTGATAATACTGAATAACAGAAATAGAACCTTGTATAATTTCTAAATTAAAATCTCCTTCAAGTGCAAAAACTATCTCAACAATAAATGAACCGCAACTTAATATGCTATCTTTGGCACTTTGAATATATTACAATAAACTTAGTAATTTAGACTGAATAGACAAAAGAACATTCAAATTGGTTTATGAGGTACAATACCTGATGAATGTTTGGGGTGGTCTTAATAGCAACTACTTAGAAAATCAGGCCTTACTCCTGAAACATGACCTGCTAATGCAGAACACTACAACCAGGAAAAGTCCCTCTGTAGTCACTGGGGCTCCGCCCAAGCACAATGGTTTATGCTAATGCACCTCAATGCAGGGTCAGGACTTTTGTGCTTACACACTTTTTATGAATCTGGCACAATAAATCAATCTATTTTCCCATCCCAGGTACCGCCCCATGTCATTCTGAAGATTGAAAAGTGAAACAAGAAATAATCTCGAAGAAGTGAAAAGCTATTTACACTGTACAAAAAAATAATTTTCTTTTGAGTATAATTTTCTGCTGTTGTAATAAAGTTACGTTATCAAGAGTACTCTGTTACCCATGGTTTATCACACAGAGTCCAGAATCAGAACAATTCAAGATGGATTTATTCATTTTCGAAGTCTTAAAAACGAAAAAAAAAAATCTTATTCTTTACAACAACAAAAAATCTGAAGTTAATATTAGGCTTTTTTCCTTCTCAGAAAAGCCCACCATATGCCAGCGTAAGAAAAATAAGCCATATGCAAGAAAAAAGAGCAAAAGCAAAAAAAACAGTCCTGCCACCATGCACACAATTGTCCTTCAAAACTAAGAAATGTAACTTCTTAAATCCAATGCTATTATACTTTCCTGTACAGGTTCTTATATGCCTCAGTATTTCACAGTAACAAACAAACAATCCACTTAAGACTTCAGGAAATAACACACCCTTTTCCTAGCAGCATTGGAAAGTAAAGGACAGATGCACAATATACAAAACCCAACTTGAGATTGAGTTCCTTTAATTCTTCAGAATTATTTCTCTTTAAGTCAGTCTTCTTATTTCGCCCTCTAAACTTTTTACTGCTGTAGGATTTGAGTGAAAAAGGTATTAACTTCTTTTATCCACCACTTTCTTCAGTCCTACTTTTTACTCTATTATCATTTTTACACTGTATAAAATGTATACAGTGTATAAAAAGGTATGCAATAACTTCACATCAAAAATCCCATATTGTAATTGGCTTATAACTTACTGATTTCAAAATTCAATGTTCATTGTACATAAAATCCAGAACGTAATGTGAAAATAATTATTGAAATAAATGCCATTGTTGAATTGACATGACATTTTTAACGTTCTTAATAAAGTATACTCTACAAGAGATGCCATTTCCTCTTTGTTTATAGGTCACTGTTTCCCTCTAATAAATGCTGAGAATTAACTATATTGAAATATCACATTGCAACAATCCACACTCACATCTGGCAAAAACGTACCATACAGATTGTAGCATGACAACCGCGATGGCATGCTATAATACCAAAAAGAATGACTTTGCATAATATTGTATTAATAAGTAGTAAAGTAGACATCTGGTACCATAGGTGAAACTGCAGTAGGGCTAGTAGTAAGCTATCACGTAAACCAACTGAATTGACATTTTCAAGGTGTATTATTTACAGTACTTCAAATAAAATATAGCTAATGTAATTTCCAAAAAGAGATGTGAGAAATTCATCTACTATATCTCCTATTTGTTTTTGTAGTGTTCCTTAAACATAGCAGAATACTATTTTTGACAGACCCTGCTAGGATTTGGAAGAAAAAACCTTGAATCTCTCAGAAAGGGGAAGGAGTGAAAAAAAGAACAAAATTAAGAAATCAAAATGTGTAGTGCAATGTCCTTCCATTAAGACATTCAATAAAAAGAACCATGAAGTGATATTGCCTTAGCTTTTGGAAAATTTGCCAGCTCTTCGTGAAGGTTCATATGGCACTCTGAGAATACTAGGCGTTTCCTCCATTACTCGTACAAGAAGATTGTCAATGTAGTCCTCAAGTTCACGGATATGGGTGTCTTTCTTCTTAAGTTGCTCTTTATGTTTCACCAGCTCTTGCAAGACCTCTTCATAGGTAAGATTACGGTACCCTGCAGTGGCATCAAAAGGATTTCCATCCTACAAATGAAAATGACAACATTTTAGTAGACACATGGGATATAATCCAGTATTGCAAATTAGATGAAAGGTTATGAAACAGAAAGTCACTTATGGTATTGTTCTTAAGGATGTTACACCTCACATCCAGAAATAAGCTTCTCACTGTATCAGATAATGCCCCTCATCATAATGGGAATAATGACCCATCAGGGATGGGAAGAGAGCAAAAGATAGCCCTTGACCATTCAAACTTTACCACCACTATTTTGAATCCACTTTCTTTTACTGTTCATCTTTTGAGATGACTACAGCAAAGAATTTGTCTAGTTTTTAATGACATCAGAACTCATCTGTCCCTAATTTTCCAATCTTGGCCTTCAGTGGCTTTCCAAGTCCTTGCCTCAATATCTGCTTATTGTATTTTAGCACTTCCTATTTTATATTTTAGATGAAGTTAAAAAGCTGCACAAGAGGTTGTAAATTGCACAAGAGCACTTATCTAGAAAGGAGAACTACTAGAAGCCGAAAAAAGCATCTGCTGCACAGAATTCTAAATTAAGTAGCAAGAGAAATAGCAACATTTTCAACAATGATTACTGATGACTCACTATGTATAGAGGTATTATCTAAGATAGGTAAGTTTAATTCTCATAATAAAGGAGCAGTGTATGATCCAGGAAACAGTAACCCTGAATGCCTTATTTTTTATTGGGGAGAGATAACATATAATTAAGAAAAGGATAATTAACAAGAGTGGTCTTATGAAAGTAATAGCACTGTTAGATGTGTATAATAATTAGTTTTATCTAGTTCACAGACTGGGACATTTAAAAGATATGGAACATCTGACTAAGTAAAATCATCTAAGCTCTCAAATCCTGAACCTTTGACTTGAATACAAGGTGAAGTAAATCATGCTTAGGAGACAGTTTTTGTTTACAGTTGAATCTTCTCATTAAATTGATAAATCAGGCAAAATCAGGAAGCACACAGACTGGTAGATATATAGAGAGAAATAGCCTGCTTCACTTCTTTTCATTTCAGCACAGTTCAATATTTACACATTGGCATCCATCTCATCATTAAAATATACAGGTGGTCGAAGTTTTCAAGTAGGGCTAATTAAAAGTGATGGTGCATTGCAAATCAGTTGGAATGCAGTTAACCAAACTCTCTCCATCAACTGTTTTCTATTAGTAACTCTTGGCAATATTTAACATTATAGGATTTCTGACTGATTATGTGAGTTTTAGATTCAGCTAAACATCAGAATTTAGTGACTAACAGTTAATTTGCGTTTGTCAATTTGTAACACCAAAACCATCTTTCATATTAGATAACCAACATCTCCCACTTCATAAAAATACCTAACTTGGTGAAACTCACAAATCATTTAGTATTGCATTTCCAATATTATGTATAGAATAGAAAGCATTTACAATTCTTGGTCATTCATATATTGTGCACATTTTCTTCCACACCTAAGAAGGAAATGTTTCTGTTTACAGTACTAATATTTCATACATATCAAAGAAAATATTACTAAACCTTCCATGTCTAAGAATAAAGGGCTTGCTCAATTTTCTAATTTGGAAAAGTTCTAGATCCAGTATGCAATAATGTTTTTAATTATTCAATATTGTTTACCAGAATGTTCTGTGTCATACATTTGTTTTTAAGATTTTTTCTTACACTTTTATTAAAAAGAACATCCAAGAAAAATGAAAATTCAACTATCAGCATGTTTGTAATACTTAAAGAAAGGACAAACTCACACTGTGGTTTTAATTTTCCATTTGAACATTTGGGCAACACAACATGCTACAGAATTAAGGAATAATCTAATTTTTACTTTTCCAAAAAAGTCTTATGTTATAATATTTACATTCTAGCAAAAGAGTCCAAACAAATATTTAACGAAAGGTTGTCCTGGTAACCAAAAATTACTAGGGTACAAACTGACATCCACAGAACAGGAGGAGTACTACAGAGATAAGATGAAGGCTTCACATTCTCTGATCATCTCCCTATTGTTCTAATGAGGAATTTTGCTCTGGGAATATCATCTCAGCTGCTTTCACATCTTTTGTCCTACTCACTTCATCTCCCTTTCAGTTCTTAATTAGGCCGTAAAGAGCTCACACTGCCCTTTCAACTGGCTACTGCTCCTGTTTAAACATTGCTTTCAGAGACAGGTGTTGGCACCAGAGTAGAAGACATACAAACTTAATTACTAAACACTATGTCCAAGGAAAGAAAAAATGGAACTTTGTGGAGGGCTATTATTGCATAATCTAAAAAAGAATCATGTACATTATAATTTTTAAAATAGTTTCATTAAAAATCTATGGGTTATAAAGATAGTGTCTTCTCCTCTTAATTGTGTCTTGCATTAAATGAACACCACCTCAGAATCCTGCAACTGACATGTAGGATAGTTGGTACTCCAATGAAACATCACATCAAGGATTTCCTTTATCACCTTTAAATCCTTTAAATAAAATAATTTACATCTTATTTCTTAAAAGAATTCTAACGATGCTTTTACCAGCAATAAATTACATGATTTGGGGTAGTACATTTACAAGCGCAAAGAAACTGTAATTAAGGTTACTTTAGAGACAATAGCTGCTAAATTAAATCAATTTTTTGATGTTGCTTTTTGTCAGAGATTAAGTAACTGCCTGGCAGAATTCAGTTTACTATCTGATCAAAGGCATCCTTCATACATTCTGACATTTCCCACCAGTTTCTTATATTATGAAAACTTGGGCATTTATTATGAAACATCAAAAGTTACTGCAAGTCATTTACATAATATAGTAAAACACAAACAGTATAAAGTCCTGTTTGCCTGTGCAACTTTTTTTTTTAAGATGGAAACAAAACCCAATTTTAAAGATCTGATCTGCTCATAAAACAAATTCTAGTGAGATTATATTTTCTTTGATATAAAGAAATTGCATAGTAAATGTGTGGAATTTGTTGTTTTTTATTTCTCAGTACACACTTTATTCTTGCTATTTTTAGCACCAAACACATATTCCAATGGGCAACTTCAAGTCTCTTTATTACAAGGCCTTACTGTTGTTCTTCAGAAGGTTGTTCATTTGTTATTTTTGAATTACTAACCATATCATATTTACTTGTTTTCCTAAACCAGCTGATGACTTCCATTTTGATTAGCCCACTAAAAACTGTCCTCTTTAAAGAATCATAGACTTTACAGATGGGAAAGCTCATCTAGTCTATCCCCTACTAATGCAGGATTGTTTACCAGGCAATGCATGTTAGCACTTTGTCCAAACTTATTTTAAAATGTCTGAAACAAAAGGTGTGTCACCACTCCCCTTGGGAAGATCTATTCTACACCATTAACTTTAGTGGTTATTCCAAATACTCTGCATATTGGGTCTCTAGGCCTCTTTTTAGTTCCTTTGACCTGACCCAGACTCAGATCAGGAAAGAGACACTTTTGTTAAGAATTGTTGGATGTCAGTCAGACAAGAAACAAGCAAGCAAGCAAGTTAAAAAGCATGTTTGGTTATTTACTCTGATTTCAGGCATCAAGTACACTGTCACTCACCCTAGTTTTCCTGAGGTCTTCAATGCTTGCAGGATTCATAGTAAAACTAGGGGAATAACAAAAAACTAAATATTACAGGTATGTACTCATGTGGATACAAATACTATTATTCTGAAGATAATGATGTTAGGTACAAAGTTACTAAAATTGTTTCTACATTTCATACAAACTTTCACATAATTTCTTGACTTCAAGAATTTATAAAAAAGATACAAAATCAAAGGTAATTTTCATAAAACAATATGCAAACAACATTTCTAAAACATATAAATATATCAGAGTTAAAATCATGGCATTATATTTACTCTGGCCAGAAAACACAGAAATGAAGGATTTGAGGAGATGGTTGCAAATAATAATTCAACAGTTTGCTCTGCAACAGTATGCAAAATGCACTTTCAGAACTTTATAGCTGAAGATTATGTTAAAACGCACATTTACATTTTTTGAAATCATGTTTTCTATCCTACACTTTCTTGAAACTGCTATCACTTTTCACTTAAAAACAAAACAAGCCTTTTAAAGAGTTTTGTTTTTTGGTAAGTAATTTGAACTGAGACAAACAGTTGCTAAACTGACAGTCCTGGAGCTTCAGGTTCTTTATGAATAGAGAGCAGGTACATACACTACAAATAATGGCAGTCAGAGTTTCCACATGCTACACTGTCATTATGCCTCATCTGTGACCTGAGAAAGATCATCTCTAGGAGTGAGATTCTAATTCAGTTCCCATGTTCACTTGGTCATAATTTCAGTGGAGAGATGTATCAACAAAAGTAATAAATAGTGCCAGTTTTTGTGGTGGCTTTTTACTGGAGCTCTGCTTTTCAGAAACTCAGTTGAAATCACTAGCTCATTTCATAGGTTGAAAAGCCATCTCACATTAACAATGCTCTCTACAAGACCTAACAAGCTGATTTTTTTTAATCCTTCCAGTTCTCAGCTACTTGTTCACATTTTCTTCCTCTTTTAACACTACTGCTTCTAGTTTTATTCTGATGCAATTCTTTCCCCCCATTTAGCTCCTCACTCATGTTGCTCAATTTTCCAAAATCCCCATTATACAAACTTCCCACAGATTTTCTTGCAGCACATTGTTTTCATTTAGCACACACCCCAAAGTCACCTACTCCTTTGCAGCAGTCATAGGCAAATATTTTTGGTGATACTACAGAGCACGCACTTAGAACGCTTTGGTTACAATGTATAAATCAAAGTTAAATAAGTATTTAACATCCAACAATACTTACTGCATGTACTTGTTTTTATAAGGATCAAATTAAAGAAAAAGGTACAAAATGTAAATACCAACATGCTTAAAAAGAAATCTAATATGATCAATAAACAATCACTCAAACATATTAAAATATTCACATAGAAAACCACTGCTATTTTAAAATTTTCCAAAATTAATTGAGACAATAGATTGCTGATAAGTGGCAGGCATGTATGTAATTTTCTTAATATATTTTCATTTTCAAAACTGATGCTTCTGTGTCCTTTTATACTTGTTTCAAATGATTACTGAAATAACATTTACTCTCTGGAGAATGGGTTCAGATTCTGGATTATAATAATAAATTTATTTGACAGCATTATTTTAGTCCCTGTTCCTATACATCACAAAATCTACTATTTAGTATGACTGGACGGGTTATATATGCCACAGGAGCGCACATGTGCTGAGGCTGAAGTTTGCTGGCCCGGTTTTTGCAAAAGGGTCCTCTCAGTGCTTGCCTGCTCATAACCTGCATCAAACAATTATGATCAATCCAGAACCTTTTTGGCTCATGAGTAATGAATTCACCTTTAAAAATTAAAGGGAAGAAGAAAAAAAAATCTCAGTAGCCTAGTATGCATGAATACATTAAACAAGCTGGTGCATGAAAAAGGAAAATTAAATTTGGTAATGAAACATTTCAATTTCGGGCTACAGAAAGATTATTACAAGCATCTGAAAGAACAATTTTAAACTTATGAAAACACTGTACAGCATTTTTAGTTTCAATGTAAAAATTAACCTAAAATAAACAATGGCTATTTTGTTGCTATCCATTCCTTCCTTTGCGAAACATATAAATCTTTGATCATATATGTAGTTGACATGGAAGAGTGGAACAGACATGTTTTATAGATAGGTTTGGATGTATTAGGCTTTTATCAGTAAATGTTGGTAAACATCAATTTCACTGTACACACACACACACACACACACACACACACACGAAAAAGTATTTCAATCTATAACAACAGAAATTCAGAGACAGGCAAAGTAAGAACAAATGTTGCTTGAAAACTTCTTAAGAGTTTGATTTAAGGATATTTACTTCATATATTTTGACATTTGATGTTGACAACTAGTGTTTTAATGGTTAGAAAGATTTAACTTTTTGAATCTCAACAGCTAAGGTAAGTAAATGTTTGTCTATTGCCCCCCCCCCCCCAATTTCCTGCAATGGTGAAAACTTAAATTGATACAAAAATGCTTAAAAATAAAGATATAATCCAGCCAAATTATTAAAAAAATATAAACATTGAGTTCTCCCAAGCCTATTTATATAGCAAGTATGTTGCAAATATACAGCAATCAAAGGCCCAAATGTGCTCTAGGAAAGTTTGGTTTTTTGGTTATACTGAAGCCTAGTGAATCAATTCTAATAATGAGAATACTACATGAAGACTGGATTACATGAACAGTCACAACTGTGAGGGAAAAGGTGTTTTATGAATCAAGTTCTGATTAATTTCCATTATACCTGTTTGTAACAGTGATCTGAGGCGTTCTGACCTGTTCACTAGAGAACAGTTTTGAATGAGGGGCCTCTTTCATCGGGTATTGTCTACAACTCTAAAGGCAGGAACTCTCCCACATGGTCTGCCTTTTAGTCTCACACTGATGTGTCAAACACATGATGAACTTACTCATTCATGGCTGCCTTCTGCGATCTGTTCAGAGGACAAAAAAATGAGTTAACTGAACTGGATCGAATTAGCTTGGTGAAAACCAAGAATGTCTCTATTTAACAAAGTGTGGCGTTAATTCAGGCTACCTTTCTTTTGGGACTGTTTCCTCATGTCAGACAAGATATAGAATAATACAGTGACTGCTCAACTGAGTTTCTGAAAGGTTAAGGAAGCAAGATTTTTTGTGGCACGGAATCACTTTCAACATTCCTGTGAAGTAAGTTCTGAGATACCAACTCTTCTTTAGCTACTATCAGGGAAGAGTAACAGTCACTATAAACAAAAGCTGCATTTTGAATTGGGAGTACTGACTTTTTTAAACTGAAAAACGTACACACTTATTATGACACTACAGGCATCTTAACTGCATCTATAAAATTAGCAAGTGTTATGTTTGGTATACAGTTAGCTGCAATTGCACAACATTATGACAACTAGATCACAAATGAAACACATATTATTCAAATTTTAAGACATAAGTAGGAAATATCCTCCTTCCAAATGAAGCAGGAAGAAACAGGTGCTCTGAAACATTGTAATTTTTTTAAATATGAGAAGGTCTACAAACTAACTTGGGAGCTCCATGGTCTCCTTGAGCTTAGCATGGTTTCCTGCCAGCTCTTCCAACCTGAGGTGAGTCTGAGCAGTTCCAGACTCCCACAGCTGTAATCATAACTCGCTGACTGAGAACCCTATAATAGCTTTAAAGAATATAGCTTAAAACTGCAAATATTGGTTTTCTGCATGTGTTGTGTATTTGCAGTTACTGGGCTCTTTTTGTTTCTTTTGTTTCATAATACCACACCTTTAACTTTAATTTAATATCTTATTTTACTATAATGATGTCAAAACAAACACAATGACATGCTACTAGGATTACATTATAAATAAATATTGTATTGATCATTAGCCTTCCATCTCTCCAGCAACAATTTTCTTAATGACATAAAGCTGTTCTGATTTTTAATTGCAGTCACTGATGGGAGCAATGCAACATGTTTCTATATATATATATATATATATAATGCAACATGTTTCTATATAATATGTATATCTGATTGATAAAAGAACAAAATATATCAGTTTTGCTGCTCTTCTAATGGTAGCAATACACAGCACAGCTATAATAGTTAAGGTCTATCCTTATTTCTTCCCAGGGTTTGATAAATTGGCAGTGAAGCTTTGCTGTGGAAACATGACAAAAATATGTTCACAGCTTGGGAGCATATTTTCTGTTTGTTTTTAAAGTGTGGTTCCACTGTAAAAGGTGACTGTAAAAACTGGCATTGTGGTATTCTATATTTAATGTTTCTCAATTATTTCCAAACTAAGTTTGTTCAGTTTGCAAGTAAAAAGACGTGTCGTTTCTAACTAGCAGCTCCACCAACTCTTCCTGGGAACCGAAAGTCAACTTGGTTCTTTCTGGCTTACACATGACCACCACCAAAACTGTCTTGTACGTATACATGGTTACTATTTCACAAAATGCATTTTATATGTACTGGCTCTTACAAAGGCATTCATATGCAAATTAAAAATAGATTTGAATAGGATTTTGGAACTCCAGAAACAGCAGTTCCAGAAGGCAAGGGACTATTACTTAGTCACAGCTTGCATGGTCCTAATGTAAATTATCTATTAAGTTTATGTGAATAGTATGTGAAGTATGGTTTAAACTTGCCATTATGATCCAAAATCATTAAGTAAGGTATTAAAATAAGCTTCATTAGGATAATACTGGGCCTAAAAAAGCCTAAGACAAAGAAAGAGATCTTTGGTAGATCAGCTGACTTCTCACAACTGTGCCTCTACATTCTTCTCTTCTCTCATTTCCTCCTACCTGTCTCTGAACTCCTGCTACTAAACATTGTTTATTTATCCCTTCACCTCTTTTTTTAGCACCTCGATCCACGTTGCTCCTTAGTTTAACTCCCATTCTGTGTGGTCAAATAACTTCCACCTCTTCTTTCAAATCCCTCCTGTGTAATACACTACTCCTATGAAGTGTTTTCAGTGATAATCCACCCAACAATCTGCCATAAACACTGTACTGAAGATGTGTCCATCTTTAACCTAAAACCCAGGTCTATGTTTAACAAGTTTTTTTGTTAACATTTAACAAGTTTTTCTGTTCTGTAACTACGTCAGCAAGGGATAAAACTGCAATAAAAGCAATATAATAGCAATATAATAGCATAGATACAGTTATACTAGAATACGGCACTTTATACCAGTAGTTCTTATTTTACTTCATGTATCAGAATAAGATTTACCAGCATAAATATTTTTATACTGGTACAATGGCATCTATATTAGGTTATTTTAGGGTTGGGTTTTTTTTTTCCATTTTAACTATGGCAGCATAGTTAAAGTGGCAAAGCTTTTAAGTATAGACAAGGCTCTAGTACTTGTGTGTCAGAATGGTGTTAGCTGATTGCACGTAAGCATTCTGATTAATTTTAATGGTGCTATTTATGAGGGAAAAGTTAAACACATACACGAGCGTTTGCAGGATTAGAATCTTAGACTGTAAAAACCTTAAGGCAGGGATCACATTCTTCTCTATGAACATATAATGCAAGGCATTCTAATGACACTCAAATAATAAAAAATGATGCAGTGTTTTTTCATAGGGGAGAAAGTTCACAATTAACAAAAGACTGTTAAAACACAATAAGGATTTAGCTTTCATCATTAAAGCAACAAAGTGCTGTGATGTTTGAATTGATGGTTGTCATTGCCCTAAGCTGTGCAAACTGTAGAAAGTTTCAAAAGAGTCCTACATGCCACATGCACAGTAGTACTTCAGCACAATGGTGAGAATTAGACACTTATTCCTCAGAACATGAAAGAAGCTCATCTACCTTCTTGTTCCTATTTCTTCCATCACCCCAAAGGAATTAAGGCATTTCACACCACTTCCATGACTCCAGATTGCCAGAACCACCCTCCAACGATCCCACATGTTCTCCTCCTAGCTTTCCACTGCTAGCTAAATCTTCAGATTCTACATCCAAGTCCCACGAACGTTCCATGCCAGGTCTCTCAATGAAAACACCCCTTTACTGATTCCACTCTCCAGAAGAGGGGGTAATGACTTAGCACAAGGCAAGTAAATCATGTCAACAAGACAGGCCAAGGGAGAATGGTATAGGCGCAAAATCGGCTGTAGAGAAATGCTGCGTGAAGAGAGAGATTCCAATCAAGAGACCTGTCCAACATCAAACTTCCAGAAATCTAACTTCCTCCTCAATACAGAAAATTCTACCTAGCATAGTAATTAACCAATTCCCCTATGTCACTCACCCAGGAATGGGCTAGATTCCTAAGGGTTATTTTATTTATCTGTTATCAGATTAAATCAGACCTCTTCTTTTATTGCAACCATTTTTTAGAATCTAAATGTTATTAAATGGTAAAACCTGTTTGAATTTCCTGGCTTTTATTACTTTGGACTTTAACTTACTTGAAGTCACAGCTGAAACTCCCCTTTACTCCTGTCACAATGAAAAAAGTGACTGGGGAAAAAAATGATATAAGCTAAGACAGACAGACTTACCAGAGCTATGATTTTGTGGGTTGTCTTGGTTTCTATCACAACCATAAAATATATTATTATATACTTAATTTATCATGTGTGTATGATTTTTCCACCAGTTAAATACATTTATTTAATCACAGTGATATAAAATACCTAATTTTCCTTCCAGTCCAGCCACCTGGAAAGAGTTAGGTAGTTTGGTGGTTGTACATGACTTGAATATAGTTCTTTCTAAGTTGCTCTGTTCAGTTTTATGATTGAGACTTATGTCCTTGAAGAATTTTGATGGTAAACAACCAAAACGTTAGACTTAATTGCTACTTAAATACTTTGTTTCTAAATAGCTAGAGATTAAAGCAATGTTTTTAAAAAACTGCTGTACAACAAATTTAAAAATATTGCTGCCTGATCAGTTCATTTTATCATTTAATGAATATATGGCAAACATTTCTAACATACTGTATGTAAATCATACTGTTCTTAAGGACCAAAAGGTTTTTAGATACTAATCTTTCACTATTCAGATTAGTTATACAACACTACCATGTATAACTTATCAATATAAAGTATGTATTTACATTGGGCTTCACTATTCAAAGTATTAATACGATTAAAGTAGTATCAACACAGTTTAATGAGTGTCTTCATCAGAAATGACTGAATGCCCATTTTACAGGCAATTTGCAAATTAAACCAGTTCATTTTTCTATTTTATTTAACATGGGTATTTTTAAGTTAAAACAGAAAATCACTCCTATCCTAAAATCTTTGGACTGTGAAATGTTTACTTATTCAGAAAATGCACTTTTTAGGTTGTTTTTTTCTTTTTTTAAAGAAAGTTTTGTGAACTTGAAATTTTAAGATTTATTTTCATAAAAATATACATTAACATAATCCTAATAGCAACTTACTCTAGGGGAAAAATAATGAATACATGCAGATGATTTAGTTAATGAAATTCAGACACTAAGTTTCCTTCAAATATTACAGCCACACGAGGCTGGTAATGCTGACATTACTTCCTGAGAGTAATTATGGTCATATCTGGTAGCTATGGAAGGATGGATTGGGCATATTATTGCCATCTACTTCCCAAAGAGATTTTTGAGAACAATGTTTTGAGATTCATTAGTATATAAACTGTCCTGCCACAAAGCAATCATCCAGGGCTTTCTTGCATTTGTGTGAACCACAAGACCACAAAAAAAATACCAGGAATTTTTGTTGTTGCCATCCTTCTATTTTGTTAACATTTCTATGAATTTGCATACTAAGGAATTGAGGAAATAGTTAACAACACATTTTGGATGGAAGACACTTTTTGTTGCATCTCATCCTCCATATATATATATATATATATATGTTGTTTATAGAAGCCCTGATTCTGCAATAAACTCTGCATGAGAAGACTCCTGCACTCTCCTGGAGCTTCTTTAAAATCAGTGTGAGGGTCTCATTGCAGAATTGGAGCTTTAGACTGTAAAGTCTTCAAGGCAGAAACTGGTTTCCATATATCTGAAGAGCATTTACTAGACAACTAACTTAGTGCTACAGCAATAACATTAACGGAATTTTGAATTACACAGAAATTTTCATCTAGAGAATGCAAAGAATTTGTAAAAATTTAGACTACACACCACCATCTCAAAAAGAGGTTAGACTAATTTTACAGATTGGTGATCTGTGGCAAAGCACTTATGACTTTTCCTAAGGCTGGGTCCACACTGACGGCAGCAAATTCGCTGTCGTCACATCAATTGCTCTGGATCGACTGAGCTGTATAGACGTGCTCAGTCAATCCAAAAAGCGACGCAGGAAAACCACCCCAGTAAGTAGAGTAGCACTGTGTCGAAAGGAGCGCTGTTCCCTTCATCGCAGTGCAGTGTGGACTCTGGTAAGTTGACGGGAGATATGCAAGTGATTTACTTGCATATCTCCCGTTGACTGCCGTCGAATCGCAAAGGTAAGTGTAGACCGGGCCACAGTCACATAATAAGTATTCTCCACAGATTGGATAACAGAACCTAGACCCTTTGGTGCTATAACCAATAAACCACAATTGTTCTCAGATATTGGTCTTAATCTGGCCCATTGTACTAAGCAACTGCAAGCTGTTAAATTGAGTCACACCTACCAGCCTACTTACTCATTTATAGAACAAAAAAGTGGGTGCTGAATAGAGGCAGAGAGAAAAACAGACTGAGGTAAAAGTGAAAGAGAGACTAAAAAGTCAAACTTTTCTTAGTAATTTAGAAAACTCCTACCAAATCATTTTTAGGGATTAATATTAATGCAATCTGTAACCATACTCTTAAAAAAATATAACCTATGTGATTTGAAACAACACTTTTTCCTTTGTAAAAGCGTACCCATAAAATAATTTTAGAACACCTTGCTGTAGGAGGTTTTGGTATTTTTATAAACAAAAGATAAAGGGTGTGATTCTCCACTGCTGTGTATCCTATGTTGTCATTTGCATGTCTGCAAAGAAAATTAAAAAGTAAGTATAAAATGCCAAATCAGATTGGTAGTTTTACTTCCACTTTACACACTTGTAAACTGCTGCAGAAGTTACAAAGCAGGGGAGAACCAGTTCTACAGTGGGTTAAAGGCAGATTCTGAGATGCATGATGGGACTTCCTGAAAGTGCTGAAAGAAGAACAAGGGTGGTAGGCCGTGCACTGGGGCTCTGCAGAGATGATGGTTCTCTTAGGTCTGGTCAACACTAATAAATTAGGTCAAGCCAGCTATGTCACTCAGGAGTGTGAAAAATCCACCCCCGAGTAGCATAGTTAAACTGACCCAATCCCTGGGGTAGACAATGCTAGGTCAAAGGAAAAATTCTTCTGCTGACCTAGCTACCACCTCTTGGGGAGGTGGATTATCTACAGCGATGGGAAAACCCCTCCTCTTGGCACAGGTAGCATCTACACTGAAGCACCTCAGTGGTGCAGCAGTTGCATCACTGCAGTGTTTCAAGGGTAGACAAGCCCTTAAAGGCAGTTTCAAATATAAGTACTTCGAAATAAGCGAACTTGCACTTTCAATACACCACTAGGTGTAAGCACCACTATCTCCAGATCACCATTAACCATGCAAGTGCAATGACTGTACAGTGATTAAAAGACTATTTGAAACTCAAATATAAAACCACTGTCAGATACGATGTGTAACTCTTGATGGTGGGGGAAGGCACAATTTAAAGGTTGGGGGGGGAAAAGGGGAAGACATGCGACCGCCCCATGCAGCATGTCAGAGGGGGGTGCAAAGGAAGTTGAAATTTACCTGCCGACTTTGGCTGGCCTTTGGCTGGCAGCTGGAGCAGAACCATTCACAGGTGAGAAGCCCCATCCCACAGGTGGGGAGGCGGACGAGATTGTAGCCAGAAGCTGTTTTGCCTGTGGATGTGAACCTGGAAACGGCAGTGGGAGAGCCCTGCCCAGGGAGCAAGGGGAGGAGGAAGGGAACTCAGCACGGACTGCTTCATGCTCAGGCAGAGAACACAGAGTGGAAGGTGTTGAGTTGTTAGGAGTCAAGAGGGACTGAGCCCACCCAGTCCCCTTCCATCTCCAGGTGCAGTGGGAAATGGAAGGCAGAAGTCTGGGGGTGAAGGGTCCAGGGCACAACACTCCCCCACGCATTGCCTCTGGCTGTACAACATGCCACCTATATTGTATTACAGCTTCTATAAACAAAATTGGCTAAAGACAATAACCTTAAATAAAAAGGGAATATTTCTAAGCATTTAAATATTTTTCTTTTCATTAGGCACCAAGCTAAGAAATCAAGTATTGAACAGAAAGTGCTTTGGCGAAATGATTAATTATGTTTAAGGATAAGACTTTGTCATGGAGGTGAAAAAAGTCACGGATTCTGTGACTTCCAGAGACCTCCGTGAAATTATCCCTTTCAGCTTCTGAGGGCTGCGGAGCTTTCAGTCAGTCCCGAAGCATTCACGAGGCGGGGAGGCCGGTAGCTCTCAGTGGCTGCGGGGACCCACAGCTCCAAGCCACTGCTGAGGGCCCTGTTGCTGTCAGCCTGGGCAAGCGGTGGGGACCCTGTGGCTCTGAGTCCATGGCGGCAACAGTGACTCCAACCTGCCAGCCATGCTGTTGTCAGCCAGGGCAGGTGGCGGGGCCCCCTGGTCCCCAGCCACCACTGGTGGCATGGACTCCATGGCTCGGAGACATGGGGGACCTGTTGTGAGTGGCAGGGGTGGGTGGCTCTGAGCTGCTGCAATGGGAGCTTGGTGCTCTGAGCTGGGACCCTGCAGCTTCCTGCTGCCATGGATGGTGGGGGGAACCGAGCTCCTAGCTGCCGTAGGGGGAGCCCAGAGCTCTGACCCCACAACTCGGAGCCACCACAGGTGGCAATGGGACCCTGCAGCTCCGCCACAAGGGGTGGAGGGACCCCAGGATTTTAAGACACGCAGCTCCTTGCCACCGTGGTCAGTGAAGGGAGCCCAGTGCTCAGCCAGTCCCCGCAGATCCCAGGCGGGAGGCCGCTGCAGCTCTGAGCTGCTGCAAGGGGCAGGAGACTTCGTGGAGAAGCTTCTGCGCCACTACTCCCATCCCCCTCTACTCCTGGCCTGCAGTAGGGCTTGGCCTCTCATCCTGGTCGACCCCATTTTGTTATCGTTCTTTTTAGTCAAAGTCAGGGACAGGTCACAATTCTACTGCCTGAGACTTTGACTAAAAATAACCGTGACAAAATCTTAACCTTAGTGATGTTTCATCCTCGAGGGATGCACTGCAGATCATTCCGGTCACTCCAGTTTAGGTGATGTAAGCACTTGAACTCAAAGGCCCAAATTCAAGAATCTATTATTTGGATGGAAAAATTCCCTCCAGATTGAAATGAGGTATTTTAAACCTCAAATTCAAGAACAATTTCAGAAGACTTAAGAACTGTCTCTATTATTAATTTATTTTTCCCTTCTCGGGGGGGGGGGTCGTGGGGAAAGAAGATGACCACTTTTAGGTACTTTATGCATTGGTTTAAATTAAAAAATAACTTCACTTGAATAAATGAAATTTAGGGAAATAATTTAAAGCAATTATAATTTTTTTAAGACTTGCACGGCCAATGCATTCTGCTTTGAGTTAAGTCTACTCTGTATGCATAGGAACTGAATTTCAAAGGATTTCATATGCCTTAATATGCATTTACAAGACTAATTATTTAGTACCATGAACTTTAAGCAACATCAGTATTTATAAAATAGGTATTCTAATCAGATATTTGACTCGTTTATGCAAGTCAAGACCAATTTAAATTGTAAAGAGAATATCCCGTAAGAGTCATTATTCCATTCCAGCCTAAGTAGTGAGCCAATCATTGAAGAGTTGCTTTGCAGTAGCCTGAGGGTTGGTGGTTTCAGCCCTATTCAGAGTTCACTGGTGTTCATATCACAAAACCACAATCACAGCTGGCTGATTTAACTCAAACGTCAAGACAAAGACCTGATGGAGATTTAACTAGTCTCTCACCACAAGGGATGATTCTTCCAGATCAGAGATTAAGCACATTGGAAGGGCAGGTTGGGAATCCCATACCACTGCTGTATGTGTTGTACTTGTTTGTGCTTCAGAAAAAGGTCAGACTGGCACCTTACATACTGAATTGACAATTCACATTAAAAGTCTGTAGTTTAATACACTGACTCAGTCTATCATTTTCATAATATTCAACAGATTAGGAGATCAAACAGGTAATCTCATTTAAATAGGAATGTGGCAATTTAGCTATAATCTCATGAATACCTGTGGAAGAAAGTAAAGAAAATAAATAATATGTTATCCAAATTAAAGTTAACACAGCAAAATGGTGTGCAGCTGCTAATAGAGAAAAAGTTAAATGCAGGAAAAAGAAATAAAACAGTTCAAAACTGTGTAGCCTACGTACCTAAATCTTGTGACTGAGTGACAAGGATAAATATACCAAGAACTATTACTGCAGCAGGCATAATAATGCGTTATCTGGAAGCAGGATCTCCTAAACACGGCATAGGAAAGAAAGCAGCTAAGGAGAGAGATGCATTGTAACCTTAAAAAGGAATAAACAACATTTCACCCCTTTGCACCAATCCTACAATGAGCTCTGTGCAAGAGCAGGGGTCCACTCACATGGAGCTCATTGTAGAAACAGAGCCTTAGTGCTCACGCTTACGGGCAAAATTGAGAAGTAACAGTGACACATACAAAACTTTAATGAAATTTTAAAGCTTGAAAATATACTGACTGTGCTGCTCTTCGTCCTCGGTTGGTGTGTTCTGGCCACTTTGATGCTCTCAAAATTCCTGTAATTTTTGTGCCATCTGACTCTCAGATGTTATGTTCTCTGAAGCAGCATTTTGAAAATGAAGACACTGCAAGAACTGTTTGGTGGGCATACAGGTGATGAGCTCAGGAAGACAGGAGCAATGCAAAATTCAATTTTATTTCAGAATTCACAAATATTTGCATTAATTGTGAAAGAGAAAATTGTTATTATTAGTAACAGCAGATGCCTAGCAACCCCCAGGGCTGACTATTAAGTATGATGAGCATGCAAAACCACTGAGATTCATTGAAGAGACAAAATTTGGGAATGGTTCTCAAAACCAGATATATAAGCAAAGCAGATGGAGATTATTAAATATAAACCTTATTTATTTTTCCTTGAGTTGAAATTTTTTTGGGTATTTGAAGTAGTAAAAACATTTTTTTCACTACATAAACTGTCACAATAGATTACAGGATAGAAGGAATGCAGGTTTTACTTGTATTTATTGTTATTCTATTTATTCACATAGATTTCAACTTGTAAAGAATTATGTCAATATTTCTGTGAATGCAATTAATGTAAAGATATTAACATTATAGAATTAGTGTAATTACACATGTGGTGACAAAGTTAGTATGGGAATAACACCTGTATTTTAAGTACTATTAATTTTCTTTTGGAATCAAACACAAATAGTGGGTACACTTCCACTCACCCTACACAACTCTGACATTTCCACATCAACAGTCTTTGACCAAATTGATAGTATTTTCTTTCCAAAATGGTGTGGATGGCCAATCCACAGGTTGGTGTATCTAAACACATATACAAAGAATCCTTTTGATATCTGAATAATCCCTTCCTCCTTCCCGATTTCTATATTCCCATTCCTCTTTCTTTAAAATACACAGTGTATAGAAGTATTTTCACAAGAAATCAGAAATAAAGAATGCAACCAAGGTCTCATTTTTTTCTGAGAGATTTGACACTTATACCTTTAATCAGAGGTCAAATTTGTGAGGAGAGAAAGCTCTTCTTATTTACGACATAAGCTTTTAACTCAATCTAAGTCTGCTCAGCTTTTGGAACATTCAGTTCACAGGAGGTTTGTTCAGTTGTTGAACTGTTTTTTTCCCCCTAAAACAGACAATGATTATAGATACATGGCACCTAGTAATAATTCCTCTCATGCCTCCTTAGTATGTCATTTTCCTTTGGGGTACTACATCCATTTCATATTCTCTAATGTAATTTCAACCTCCACTTGAATTCCCATTAAAATGACTAGTCTGTCATGGAAATATAATCTAAAGAGTTTATTTTTTTAAATGCTTCTTAGAAAGCTCACAGACATCTATCAATTCACTTTCCTAAATCTGCCACTTGATCATACTAGTATCAACCTATCAGCTTTAACTATTGGACTATTTGTTACCCTGGGTCCACTGCCTAGAAGCTCATTAATTACCTAAACTCTTTTTCTGTAGGTCTTGTTAATTACCCGTCTCCTGTCTCAGAGGACCTTGTTAATAACTTGTACAATCTCTCTAAAGAGGTCCTAACAACACATTAGAATTAAAGATGCTTTTCTTTTAGCACCTGTCAAGTGGTGTAAATTGAGAAATTTTCAAGTCCGTTTATTAGCCTACTGTAATGTATTTTTTAAACAAACAATTTTAGAGAAATGATGCACAAAGGCTTTGTCATTTTATGAAGGATTTTTTTATTTTTGAAGAAAAATATCAATTTATTTAGGTGTATTTGGTATAAAGACGACATGGTTGGTGTCCACAGATAGAGCTCTCAGGAGGGTATATCAATTAATGGGAGCAATTTCAATAATGAATGTAATATAATATACAGGGCAAAAGTTTCAAAGCAGTGGATTAGGAGTTATGAAGACAAATCCCATTACTGTTAAAGGATGACTAAGAATACTAGCACATATTGTATGCTTAGTGACTTTTCTTTGCTGCATGGTGTAAATGGCTTGGAACTAATGGATTTAAAAACATCTACAAAAAGTGTGTTTTCTTTTACTGTAAAGCCAGAATATTTTTAAAATGTCAAGAAGTTAGCATAAAAGTCTCTAATGCTCATTTACACCAGACAATAAAAATGAGGAATAAAATAATCCTTACCATTTACATAATATTTTACATCTTCCAAGCCTTTAATCAACTCTAATTTAATCCTTATAAAATTCTTAAGAGGAAGGGAAGCATCATCCCCATTTTACAAATAAGGAAACTGAAGCAGAGTGGTTAAGTGACTTGGCCAAGGCCACAAAAGGAGTCATTGTCAGAGCTGAGATTATCAGAAATGACAAATTCCTTTATCTCCATGTTTCCAACACCTCTTACTTTTGTTGATTTTATTGTGATTTTCTAAAATAAGGTTAATAAGGTTTAACCTTATCAGAATAATGAAAATGAAATCCTACTTTCTCAGTGGCTACTGCATCCATCTAACTGCTGGGAACAAATTGGTGCTGTAAGCAAACTACTCACATCTCTCTCCACTTCTGAAGTAGCAAACACAATTACTTTTTATTTTCATAAAGTATTGTTTTATAATAGCAATGAAACCAATAAGGTGGGCATTGCCAGGTACTTAATGAATTGGCCAGGAGAAGGACAAAAGCCTCTGTCCAGGAACTCATCTAGCCAACACTTAATTATACTTCCATGAAATGCTATTCCTCAAATTATTATTGTTTAATCAAAAATGCCAGACTAATATTAATTAGGATGAATTTGGGGTCTGATCCAGAGCTCACTGAAGTCAATGGAAAGACTCTCATTTACTTCAAGAGGCATTATAGTAGGCCCACATAGAGCTCACTTGTGTGTGTGTGGAAGTTAGGCACCTAATTACCTTGAGTACATGGGCCCCAGGTACCTTAGATACCAAGTGAGACAAAAATAAAAAAAACAAAACACCAAAAAACAAATTGCCAGTCTTTCAGATTCACTCAATCCATACATAAAACTTGCATTATCCCAATCTCCAGTGCACTGTGGTCAATACCAAAACCAAAGCCATTACCTTAGCAATACTCAAACCCTTGGTCCCAGATTCAAAAAGGTGATGCACTTCTTTCAACATTAAAGTTTAATGGTCAGCCATGCTGCATGAAAAATAGACCCTGTCCTACCAACCTACATTCACAATAGTTTTACATTCTTCATGTGGTCTCCATTTAAACCCTGTAAATGGCAAAGAATTTAGATCTCAGCCTTGAGGTTCTATCAGATATCCTTCAAATACATGTTGCACGAGACCAGGTATATGGTTTCTTTGTAATTTAATCAATACAAGCATATTTGTCCATCACTATACATTACCTTGCCTTTTAAACCTTTAGTTGGGAAATTTGCATAGAGATTTCTGAGTGTATTAAGATGGGTAGGACTGGACAAAGACTTCAGACTATGAACTGTTATTATTTATATAGTATCAAAAACATCCAAGGTACTTTCCGGATAAGTGAGGAAACTAGGTTTAGGCCACAACACGTTTAAAATATGGGGAATGAGGAAAGTAGAAACTAAGCAAAAAGTAGCTCCAAATCTAAATTCTCAGTATATGCATTTTATGCTAAAATTGAACATGCATATATTAAAGCTGACTTTTTTTCAGCCTAGCTTATGCTGTGTCCATAAATTTATACATTTAGCCATTCCCACTCCACATGTACACTAACTTTATATTTTACTTATCTTCCACAACTAAAATTTGTAAAAGTAAAGTTAAACTGTGAAGTTATTACATATCTAAGTTTCATGAATAAAGGTTTCTAATTCAAAGGAAAACACGATTTGCATAAAATACATGTCAACACAGAGAGAACACATGATTTGATATGACTATAACATTGGAATGTGTAAAAAGTAAAGATTTTTATTTAAATCTATTACATGATAGATATTTTCTTATAATATTCGTCATATAGTAAAGGTGATTAACTTTTATACTTTTGGCTCCGTGGAAGTAATGGAATGAATTTGCATTTTAAATGCAGTGACCCAACAGGCTTTTCAGTGTCTTACTAACATTTTATGTACACATACAAACAAGGCTTTTTTCCCCCCTCAAAATGACTCCCATTTTAATATATGCAAAATAAGTGGCTAAGAATCACTATTAAATGGGGACCATCATGTATAATGTGACCATAGAAGAAAGTAGGCATTATTCTAGAGTCTGGTAGCCATTACCATTACAAAATGAACATTTATCAATGCCTATACTTTGTATCTGAAATATTACAATACTTACACTTAGCAAAGGAAATAATTGCCTTGTCTTAGACACTGAGGTGTTGCAATAATTAGCGACTTCTTAAAAGAGATCACTATTTAGATTCAGTAGTAAACAAGCATCCATCTAAAGCCAAGACTTTAAAGACAAACTCATGCTGAAGCGTGTGAAATGTCTTCAGAAACCCAAAACCAAAGAGCTCTCACAACTTCTGTTAGTAATATACAATGTAAGTTCAAAAAGATCCTTAGAAGTATGCCACGGGAAAGAAAAAAGATCAAACTATAAGAAATTAATGCTTTTTACTTACAAATGGATGAAGAGTGGTCTAAATGTATATAATAAAGCACAAAGATTATCTTGAACTCTACACATTTTCATTTATATAACATGCTGAAGATACCAGATCCAAATAAAATTAAACCTACCTAGATGTTGGCAACACGCCCGTGGGCTTGAAGTTTGTTGTAAAGGGATTACGTGAATCATAATCAAAACTTTCCTTATGACTTTCACCAAATGCACTAGGTGATTTCAAGTCAGTGGAACTGTCTGATCCCCCGTTGCTAAGTTTATCCAACTTCTTGCTATCTTTTTTTCCAGTCACTCTTTCAAAAAGGCTAACTTTCTCCTTTTTCTCTTTTTTAATGTCTTTTTTTATTTCAACAGGCTTGGAAAACAGACCTGTGTTTTGGTCCCATGATACAAGGCTTTCTTCAAATGGATTTTTCTGTCTTGGTAACGTAGCAAACTTTTGGGGCAATGAAGCACTCACATTTCTAAATGGATCATTTTGCGCTTCAGGTGTAGATTCACTTTCATCAGTTGTGTTGTCAAGCTCATTCATCTTAGAAGTACCAGCACTTAATGTCCTCCTATGTGGAGAGTTTAGACTTCCTGCAAACAATTTTGTTGTTAGTATATAATCAGTGAGACATTACATCACATTTTATGACAAGTGGAGAGCTCATATTATTCTTTCAGGTTGCAATTGTTTTTAATTTCAAAGAACACAGCATTGTTGAATAGATTTTAATGATTTCTTAAAAAATGCAAAGCAATTGTGGTCCCCAATATGTGGTTAAGGAATTTTTAAGAAATCCATATGCACTGCCATAAGCTTTTGTTTTCTATATGAAAATTAGGTTATACACACAAGGTGACTGACTAATTTGAAATTTTAGAAAACGATAAAAACATATTGTTGTACAAGAAATCTTGCCAACTGAAAGCATTTTCAATTCTTCATCTACACTGGAGTTACTCTGTCTAGTGACGTTTTTTAGAATGAACAGAGTCTATGATCAGATTCATTTTTCTTAAACATTTCTGATCAGCTAAACCATTTTTGTTTTGGATTGCTACATAAAATGTAATGTTATTACAGCATGCTTTAAACTTAGGGAAAAATGGGCAATGAAATATATTAACAGAAGCTGGATAGTCTCTGTTTCTTGGCAACAGCATTTACAGGAAATAGGCATCACCTACTGATCTAAACAAAAAGGCAAGACTTCTATGAATTAATCTACCATACAGAGTAATAATTTTTAACTACTTTGTCTGGAAGTTACAGCTTGCACTAAACACAACAGCTTCTTAAAGGTTCTCACACTGATAACAATGAGGCTACAATCACAGTGGCTAAGATTAAGAAAAACATGTTTTACTTACCACTTTCATCAACAGAACTAAAATATTCTAACTGACGTCTGAAAAGATGCGTGGGGCCAGTTGTGCTGGATTTCATTTTTTCTGAAGACACATGCGATCCAGTTAAATCAGACATTGAATGAGCTGAAGATAATCGCTGAGGTCCCAGAAGAAAAGGTTTTTTTGGTTTTGATTTCATTTGTATTTCATTATTGGATATGTCAGTGTTCGCATCAGGTATGTGAGTACTCAGAATGATTGCAGAGGATGTATCTGAAAGCGTCCCATCATTCTTTCGACCCTTCATTTTGTCTTTTAGTTTAGCAAAAGGGGATTTTGTTTTGTCTTTCATTGACAGATCAAACATGCTTGCTGTCATATTATTCCTCATAAATTGTATATTGACCTTTATTTCTCCTCTGTCTTTAGTTCTTTTTCCTTGTTTAGACTCTAGGCTAAACCACCTTAAAAGAGAAAGGAAGACAGTAAGCGGTGGTGTGTTTCATTATGAAGACTCGTCATAAAGCTACATGCAATTTACAAGATTAATTTATCTTGATACTGTAAACTTAAAGCCAATCCTATAAAAACCAAGAATTCCATGAATAAAAATGAAGATTTCCTATGTAATAAGAGGTGCTGATTGACAAAACTTATTTTTTCAATATAAATTCTTGAAAAGGAACCTTTAAAAAATTACTTTCCACTAGTCTCACATTCCAAGTGCCAAAATCAGACTTGGTGCAAGTGTTCCAAACTCCACTGAAGTCAGTAGAGTTGCATCTGCTTAACAATGCTGAATTTGGCATTTAGAGTTAGAGATACAAATAATTTTCCATTTAAAAGAACATTGTCAACTTTTCTAAAATAGCCTCTCTTTGTAAATAATAATAGTAATTATGTACTACATGAATTTATATAGCATGCCAAGTATCTCAACCGATACTCATTTTGGTTTTGGTTTTGCCTAAGTTTATATGCCAATAAATATTTTCTATTTTTTTTTCCTCGCCTGCTAAGGCTTACGTGGGTGACACTAGCAGAAAAGCACGCAGACTGCCTTTGGAACCCTTGGTGATTCAGGGCCAAATATCCTGTCAGTTATGCAAGTTCCACTCCAACTGCCTTTAATGGCTGTTGGAAGAGCACAAATAGTGGAGTAATCAGGCCCCACTTATTACACCCACTTAGGTGTGTCCCCACACTGAAGGGCTTGCTCCTCCTCTCTGCTGGTCACCAGTAGCACTAACATCAGCATACTGTACCCCTTCCTGCCTGGCTTTAGAACCTAGCGAATTTCCCCACCCTCTTTATGGAGGAAGCAGAGGAGTGAGGTTCCCATCATTTCCCCCCTTCCCCTAAAACCAGCCCAGTGATGCATCCTGGTCAAGGGCAGTAAGGGCTCGCCTCCTGACCCCATGCATGCTCTTCTCCTGCTCTGTTTTGCTTCCTAGTCCCATGGAGACATCTATGGAGTGAAGACTCCTCCTATTTTCTATACTTATTCTACCTGTACAGAGGGCTCAGTGAGGGTCCCACAATTCCATCACAACTACTTCCCTTGTTCTGAGCAAGGTTGTGGGGGCCTCCCAAAAACACACTGGGTCACCAATCCTAAAAGAGGTGGGAAAGGCATAGGCTGAAAGCATTCCTACACCTCTACTCCCATTTCTCTTTGCCCTGAAGAGGGTCTGAGGTTTCCTCCAGCTCCCACAGCTATGTGAAAAGTATCAAGGGAGTGTGGGAAATCTTTCTCTGACATTAGAGATGAGTAAGGATTGAATAAGTCAAAGGTTCTCTGAAAGGGCCCAAGGAAGAAGACATCCACCCAGCTTCTCATTTACTTGGCTCTGGCTACACCTTGGCTCCTGCAAGACCAATTCAATTTCCCTTACAAACTAATAGAAACATCCAGTTACACAGTGAAGTGTCAGCAACTCCACAGGGGGGAAAAAAAAAGAAAAGAACTGGCATATGCACTCCTACAACAGTAGATTAGCATGATGAAACCAAGTTAGAACAGGAGGACTAAGAAGTGAAACTGACTATCAAGACAGATAAGAAACTGATTATGCACATAGTACTATCAAATACTCAAAAGTAAACAGGCTGAAAAGGGGAGAAAAATAGTTCAATAGCCTTTCAGGTTTTTTGTTTATTTTCTTTAAACAAGTGATGGCTAGGGTAAATAAAAAGGTTTCAGATCCAGAAATATGATTTTTTGAGTTAAGAATGTCCTTCTAAAATTGACCTGCCAAAGGAAAAAATAAAAGGGAAAAGTTGGGACTTTTTTTTTTTTTTTTTTGCTTCTTTATGATGTATGAAGGCGGCCCAAAAGGTCTCATGCCTTACTAGTATCAAGTCTTGTTTTCCATATTTTTAACAACAGTACACATTTGAAGGATTGAGAATTGAGAATAAAAGATTGAGAATTTTTTCATCCCTTAACTAAAGGGGTGGGGGAATTACATCTCTAATAAAGATACCTTTCCTTCTAATGGTTAAGCATTTAATTATCTTCTGATCAGAGCAACTGGTGAGCTTATCACCCCATTCAAATAACTAAAACATCCAAAATCAGGCTACACATGAGTTAAACAAAAAGCAAAGACAAGTTAAGAGTGAAGAAAAAATATCATTTTTCTTTTCAGTTAATCAGACTTCAACATCTTTTTCAGTGATGCCAGAAATCTAACAACAGACTTTAAGGGAAAAAAAAGGTAGACAAAACCTAAAGTTCTAATGTAAACAACAGAAACCACACACACCCCCACACCTGTCCTTTATACATCACAAAGTAGCAAAAGAAGTGAAAAACCAACTCCTCCATGCCCTTTGAAAGGTCACTTTTAAAAGAAAGCTTGTTCACACCCTCTACATTTTACTGTTTGTATTTAAACAAAAACAGAAACGAAAAAATCCACACATATACACCATACACAACCTTTATGTTTTCCCACTAGACTTAAATTGTAAGTTAGTTAATTCAGCTTCTCAGACAAGCAAAACTGAAGCAGTGAAAGCTCCCCTTTCTACACTGTTTACTGGACAACCCCAAATTTAATGTGGGATTGTGGATCTGGCTGTTGTCAGAGCAGTCTGATCAGTGCTCTAAACAGGAGGGAGAGAGAGAAGTAAATTCTGGCAAGACAGACCAGGAAACAAAAACTTATACAAGCTTTAAGACAGTTTTTCCAATTTAAACAGTCCAACCTCAGCAGTTATTAAGCATTTTCCCTCCAATAAATCTCAGACAGGAATATTGTATCTTTGACAATATTCTTGCAAGGATATTCCTGAATTTGCATATGTTTTCATTTAGGGATCAGAACAACATTATTGTGATTTTAAACTGACATCTGATGCTTATTAACTTGTTTTGTAACAAAGTCAATCATACATTTTAAAGTTTTAAAACAGAAATATTAGTATACCTGTGTGTGGATAATCTTTTCTTTTACTGTTTAATGTAACCCAACTACTGAAATCATTCTCACTAGTTACCGTAACTAATATGTGCCACTATCAATATCACCTTTACTGGCATACATACAGCAAACTATTCTGAGATTCAGAAAAGCCTGAAGGAGAGTTTCATTAGAGTACATTCACAACTTGCATGTTTTCTTTTAATGCAAGTTGTACATAGTTCCAAAGACTTTAAAGAACTTCATGCCACCCAGGTGCAAAAATGAAAAAGAAACAAAAAACTCCCTTGCAAAATAACAAAAGCATATAAGTCTTGACTTGGTACCCCCAAGGTTTCCACTGATCCACTGGTGCAGGACCAGGCCAATGGAAGCTGATCCTGAACTATTTACTGAACAAAATTTTCATTGACTTCAGTGGAGTTTTGCTTGACGACTGACTGTAGGATCAGACCTTTCTTGATATAAAAACCACACACACATTTGATTTTTATGGCCAATACAAGGTTATATTGGTAACTTAGCAGTCTATATCTTATGTTTTAGTTATAATGAACTTTCCATATGCTTCAGCTCGTAAGATAATATGAAAAGTAGACAATTTCTGATTTTTTTATTCAGAGTCAAATATACACTCTTTTTTCAGATACTTTTGATGAGAATAAACCTTATTAATAAGGTTGTGAAGAGTTCATCATGAACAAACAATTCTGAGACAAAGTGAATATTTCTCATTAGAATCTATTTTTAAAGCACAAGGTTGTGTGCCGCAAACAGAGAAACAATGTACATAATAGGAAAAAGGATTTGGAAAATAAAGTTGTGTTTTTAGATAGCTGCATTTTGGGCCTGAAACATAAAATTCCATTATACTATTGCCAATTTTTATATTGTAGCCTATTGTAAAAGGTTATAAAGCTTGCTATTTTGGTTT
Source organism: Mesoclemmys tuberculata (assembly GCA_007922155.1). Lineage (NCBI taxonomy): Eukaryota > Metazoa > Chordata > Testudines > Chelidae > Mesoclemmys > Mesoclemmys tuberculata. The sequence continues at coordinate 50,079,768 of ML675609.1, read as the reverse complement.
TGCTTACAGTACTTTTAACCACAATGAATACTGCAGTTGACAGGATGCCGCAACGTTGTTCCTTAGAAAGCCTGCACAAACTAGGAAAATGGCCAACAACATGCATGAACGGGGCCTTTTATTTAATAACCAAGTATTATATCCATTCTTGCAGTCTTATTTAAACAGACCTCATACCAAGGCTCAACTTCAAAGGAAGTCCTCTTGCCTTCTGCTTCAAATAGAAACTTTCTGCCCTCACCTTCAAAGGTTCTAAAGATGATGCCTTAGCTTACATTCTCTTATTTTTTTCTTGCTCCTCTTACCTTTCCTACCACGCCTCCCATCAAAACAATCCTGGTTTCCTTTTCTCATACATTTCTGAGGATCCTGATAATGGGCTTTCGTCCCTCCCCCACACGTTTTTGATTATCTTGATTTTGTAGGTGGTATTTATTATCTGTATTGCTCTTCTACACTCCAGCAGCCTTGTCAAAACATAAAGACATGGGGACAAAGGTTCAAGACGAACTAGGAAAAATCCTATTGCTTAGCAGCCAGGACAACCAAAAATCCAGTCTGAGCAACTATGGTTACTTACTATCCAATAAAGAAATTACTTAAGAATCCTGTATAGAGGAAGAAACCAAAGTCCCCTATTCTGGCAATCTTTTTAACAACCCTGTCCATGCTACATAAATAAATAACAGTATCAGGAGCACAGTCTCCTTTACCTTGGCAGTAGTAAACAGGGAAGGTGAGGAGGAAAATAAACTGTTTTTCTATTATAGTACATACACTAGTACATACTAATTAAGGCCACATTTTTATATTTAAATGAAAGTCAGCTGAGACAGCAATTCAAAACCTTCATTCAATGTAGCAAGAGATCTACAAGGCCACTTCTGTTTTCCTGAGGGGTAGCTGTGTTAATCTGTATACAGCAAAAACAATAAGAGTCTTGTAGCACTTTAAAGACTAACAAATTTCTGCAGGCATAAGCTTTCGTGGGCTGCAACCCACTTCTAATGAAGCTCTGTGAAGCAGCGAGCCACCTGCCCACTAGACCTTCCCAGCCGACCCAGAGGTGGCCGCAGCTCACTGCCTCGGTAGAAATGCGCCTGACGGGGGACAGGGCTGTCTGACCAGCAGTCCCCTCCCGACACCACCCTGTAGGGAAGGTGAAGAGGATCTGTCATCGCAGGCCAGCTAACCGAACCGGCCGGGTTGAATCCTCCAGGCAGGCAGACTGTGCGGACCGCACCTGTTTACCTCAACAGTTTTGGAGTGTTTGTCAGAAGTGGGTTGCAGCCCACGAAAGCTTATGCCTGCAGAAATTTTTTAGTCTTTAAAGTGCTACAAGACTCTCATTGTTTTTGCTGTTTTCCTGGCTCTCATGCTGTACTTTTCTCTCTCCTTTCTCTGCTCTCATTTTCTTCTAATTTCTGTTGGTTTCTCCAATTTACTTTTTCATATTTGATACTATTCACTTCACACACTTTACCCTGCTTCCAATAAATCTTCCATGGCTAATACTTGGTCTCTCTTCCAGTCACAGTGGCAATTTGTATTACTGCCACTGTGATTCCTTCTGTCTTCCCTCTTTCTCTTCCCCCAACTGCCACAGAACTTTCCAATTCCAACATTAATCCTATCTCTTGTTAAAGGAGAAGCTCTCAAAACTTTCTGCTCACTAGTTGAATAATAGTATGGGTGGGGCAAAACATAAATTCTGTTATTCATGTAGAGCTTCATACAACTCCCTGTGAAGACAATGGGAGACGTTCTATTCACTTCAATGAGACATGGATTGTGTCCCTGTGGATAAGCATTTTCAATCTGTGGCTCAGAATGAAAGCTGGCCCCCGCCTGATTTTGTTGCCACTGCCAAACATGAGAAGCAATGGAGTGATTTCCCAATCAGCCGACTACTTCCCAAAGTTCTTCCTCTAAGCCCTCTCTGCCAATGAAGTATCTACTGCTTTCAGTTAATTTTAAATTCATTCAGAGCGTTTAAAAAGAGGAATTTAAAGTCAGTTGCCTAAATCTGGATTTAGATTTCTAAATTAGCGGGTTGATTCTTGACAGTGCTGAGCACCCATCTAGAGTGACCATTATTCCTGTGGTTTCAGTGCTTTGATTCCACATAGTGGCCTAGTGGTTAAAAGGGAAAAAGAAAAAAGAAAAAAAAAAAAAGAAAACATGGCTCAATCTGTTAGACCCCTTAACAGAGTTATTCAGTGAAGAGGAAAATGGAGAGCACCCTACATCAGTAGTTGCCTCTAAAATTACACGTAAGTACCAACAAAATCTAAAACAAATGACAGAGCACATGCATGTTTAACAAATCTTTTAACCACTAGACGACCTTCATTTCAGGATAAATTGCTCCTAATGGTAAGCCTCGCTGTCTTGCAATACTGTAGTGGTAGAAAGTGGGTTTTCTTCAGTGAACATAATGAAAATAAACCCATGCACGTATATGCACACACCCTACCCCAGAGCAAAGCCCATTTTTGGAATTAATGCAGATATACAAGTGCAAGTGCTCAAGTGCTTCCAGTCCCATCAGTCCCTTGCTTAAAGGGGAAACAGTGTTATCCAACCTTGTGATTTATTGCCAGTGTCACAATATTTGGCATCTTTCCTCATGTCCCCATGGGATTACATAAAAATCTCAGTTTTTATATAAAAAACAAAGTACTCATACTTGTGAAGAAAAACTTGGAAGTGTGACCCCCTAATGGCTCAAAAACAAGAACGTAAGCAAGAAGAATACAAAAGTTATTTTTAAAAAAAATCTCATGATTTAAGCCAGATTTTTTTGGGGGGAGGGACAATGAAAACAGCCTCAATCCTGAACTCCTACAAGGATTTAACTTTAAGCATGCCTGTTTTCCTACTAATTATTTGCAGTATCGGAGCCCCCATTTGTGGACAGTCACAGCAAACACCCAATAGTAGTATCTGGGAGCACTAGGGGTGGAGCGTACTAGTACTATTCTGCATGATGGCAGTTGGATTTAAAGCTACATGGGCATTATCCATCAGGCATTAGAATTTTTGCTTGTATTTGAAATAAATGTTTACTGTCTCAATTCTAACTTCATCTTACATAGGTGCTGGAAGGGACAATTTAATTTAGATTAAAGTGAAGGTGAAACTAAAGCGTAACACCAAATGTGTCAGACAAGCTAAAATCAAGAAAGTAAAAATAACAGTCCCTACAATAATACTCCAAGAGAGAACATGCAAAACACAAAATATATCTTAGATCATCACAGCTGCAATCGTATTTCATTTTAATGTACTTGGGAGAATGAAATCATAACCTGAAAATTGGGATAACCACACTTCCGTGCCAGAAAACTAAATCTGAAATCATAGGTGTTCATGGGGAAAACACTACAAAATTATTTAAATTATTGCAAGGACTGAATTGGCATTGGGAATAACTAATTTTTCCATTTAGATTAATCCCTTCAAGATTTGGGTTTAGGTACACCGAACATTTGTTCACACAACCTGACTACTGTGACAAACCTGTAAATACCTGATCTGTGGATAGAAAGATGACTTCAGCTATTTTCATGATAAGATGACCAGACACTGTATCAACCATATATACTGCATCAAACCAAAAGTTGATAAATGGTAAAATTAAGCACGGAAACAGAGTATAGATTGCACAGGATAGGGAATGAAATGATGGGGAAATGGATTAATTATTTATTAAAATAAGATCTAAGATGACATTGAGAGAGATGAAACCCAGGACTAGCAAACATTATTTTCTAAAAACTAATTTATGGTGTGGTACAGAGATTTAAAAAAAAGTATACAACAGCAATGTCATGTCACCACAAAGTGAATGGAAATAGGTATACTAAAATATCTTACTGAGGTCTTGTCTATACACCACCTGAAATCAAAATCATTAAATTGGCTTTAACTTATATCTTTAAGCAAGACTATGCATTGACACTCTTATTTTGAAACCAAGATAACTAAAGGGATGAATTTAAATAAAGTTAGTTATTTCAGTTTCAATTTGTGTGTAGACAAACCTCTAATATGTGCCTGAAACTGAAGCCTGAATGACGTTCAATCCAGATTAGTGTGAGACAAGTGATGAGTCAGAGGTTAGACAATTTATAGATATGGCCAGAATATATATACAGATATTTATAGATATGGCCAGAATTACATCTGCCTCCCTCATTCACAGTGCATGCTTCTATTTGTTTTAGAAGTTGTCATTCAGGGAGTATTACTGGATCTTCCGTTACTGTGAGATGATCATACAGCAATCTGGGAAAGGAGCTTTTCATCTTCACCTGGCCAGACTACTATGATTGTTTCTTTTGGAGGCAGACCTTGCTACCACCAACCATGCCTTTGTCATCTAAATATTGATAACTACAACATGTTCTACATTGGGTTACAACTAAAATCTACTTGAACACGGAGACTAGCACAGAATGCTTGACTTACTACTTGTAATGTATTGCTTGTCATTAAGTTATTTTGTAAAAAAAAAACTACAGAAAAGGCACCAATCCACAAAAAGATCTGGGCTCTTTGCCATCATAGTATATAAAGTCCATGACATCAGTACATTGTGATCTCCAATGGTTCTCAGTTCCTGGGTGGAGTTTAAAGTGTTGTTTTGGAAGATACCTATTCAAGAGACAGCCTCCCTCCCATGCCATTCTGCATGCTTACTGCCAGAGGTTCTCAAGCTGCAGTCCCCTCAATGAAAGAGAAGGCAGTGCCGCAGGGCAGTCACCATAACCAGCCATAACATTTGGAGAATCGTTGGCTCAAAATAGCCTGAATCTGTCGATAGGATATTCAGGGCAAACAGCAAAGTCTTTTAAACAGGCTTTTGAAGATATATGAACATGTGAGCCCAGCAAATGGCAGGTGTTTGTAAGGGTAAGTGGATGTACTGATTGGATTGATTTAAGATTTGGTTATTTTTTGGGGGGTGGAGGTTGGCATGAGGAGAACCTGCTGGCTACTATCTTACATGACTAAAGGCCTCTTTGCCACGAATAGGAACCTTTTTGTGTATTAAACAAACAGCCAGGAGAAAAACCACATACTTTTCACTTTTGTCAATAGTGCCTGTAAATAATTTTTTGAGATTAGATCCCAAAATGGAGATTAAAAAAATCCTCTAACAAATTTCAACGTGCAAGATAAACTGGAATGAAGAAAAGCTCAAGCTGGAACACTTCAGAAAGTTTTGCATCTCAGAGCAAAGCTGGATGTGTAATAGGTCAGTTCACTAGGAAAAGTAGTAAAGGAATTTATAACAAATGCTTAGAAGACAACAAGAATGAAGAGGATGCCAATGAGATGAGTGACATGAAAAGTAAAAGATAATGGAAAACCATTCTTGTATAGCACTATCAATTTAAGGTACAGTACACGAGAATAAGCGTTAAACACAGAAATTTTAAAATACTATCATCAAAATGTTGTAACAAATTATTTAAGAGAGTCAGTTATTGGAGATTATAGTTTTTATACTAGTTCAGGAATTTATATTGGTCTTTTATTTTATCATGTTATGCTTTTTTAGATGGCCAGAAGTCTCTGGGCAGAAGTGACCAGTAGATATATAGATGTATGTACGCATGCGTGCGTGCGTTCTCTCTCTCTCTCTCCTTCTCCCTCCTCCCCCCCCCGCCCCGCAGTGGCAATAGAAATGTACCTCACAATAACAGAGAAAAAAGCTGCAACAAAATGAAAAACTTGGTTTATAATGGAAATATAGGCATAATTACCATACTTGCTAAAATAGTTTCATTTATAAGGATATAACACGGATATGTTAACGAGACTTTTAAAGGCCTATTCTAGAGATATCCTTTAACCAAATCTGAGTACGTCCCAAGATTTGGGAACATTAAAAACATAGCACCTACAGCTGATGTTCCCAAGAAAGAATTGGAACTGGAGTGTTGCAGGTTCATTGGCTGAGGTATCAAGAAGTTTGGAAAGTGACTGCCTGAGTCACAACTGGATTTGGGCATTCTAACCACTTTCATTTTTATGAATGCAAAAAATCATCAATTGCAAAAAGAAAGAAAAAAGATGTTGCACAATGGCATGTGAAGATTTTTTTACCACCAAGTTATAATAAACATTTTTTATTTTCTTACAAAAAAAATTAAAATACAAGATGCATAAGTCCTCTCCTCACGCCTCTGCTTGAAAACTTTATTGCTTTGTTTTTTTGAAAAAAAATCAGTTTTTCAAAGGTTCAAAAAGTAGCACTTAAAAAATCTAAATGAAAAAGACTATTTTTTCCTGTCATATGTTTCTGAAGCTGCAATGAACTTGTAAATATACTAACTAACAAACAAAACTCTATGTCATACACTCTGCAGTCTTCCCAGGAATTCAAAATCAGCTGGTAGCCTTCACTTCTCATACCTATTTTCTATAAAGCACTGGAGAATTGCTGACAAGGTTCAGCATTGTTCAGAATATTAAATATCTCTTTTGTAATACTCTAGTGACTCTTGAGTCTGTCTCTCACAGCACCATATGCACAGCTGCACTGGAAAGAGGAAGCTATTAAATATATTAAAAGGTAGAAATATTACCAATAAAGACACTTCATCAAATAACTGGATCTCATTTATCCTCAAACAAAGCAAGAAATGTTAACACTACATCAACATAAGAAAATCACTCTGGATATACAAACACCACAAGCCTGCTCAACATACCTGATAGCAGAAGCAGAGTTTAATAAACTTAATTAGTGCTTTTGAAACAATCAAAGTAGCATTCAAGTATCAGAATTCTTTGTGCTCAAGTGCAACAGGCCTGACCCAGAAAGGTATTAAGCATCTTCAACTTCCGCTAACTCAACTAGTTGATCCTCATATCTGAAAACGCTGTTCTTATTCTAACTGCCAAGCTGAAGTTAACAGGATGTTACACCAAAAAAAAAGTCTTTTATAAATATATAAATAAAGAATAAAAACAGAAGAAAAAAGAATGCTCAAGGTTATTTCAGTTTTTTTAGAGAAGCTGCATTTGTGTACATATACCTGAAGGTTGTTCTCCTTTCAACACACATGCCTGGATCTCCAGTTAACGGTAATGGGAAATAATGCTGAAGTATGCATGCAAATACTTATGTAGAGACAGTAGCATTTTCAAGACCACCTCAGTGCATTAGGAGCCTAAGCCCAATTTTCAGAAGAGTCTTAGGGCCAAACTGTTCAAGGTTTATAGGCATCTAAAAATGCAGAAACATGCCTAGTAGGCACTTTTGATAATTTCAGCAGGTGTGCATCTGCCTCTTTAGCCACCTAAAGATCTTTAAAAATCTGACTCTAAGTCATTTTTTAAAATAGTTCAGAGCTGCTTTTGAAAATTTATCCTTAGGCCCCAATCCTGCAAAGTGTAGTTTGCAGACGCATTGCTTCTAGGGGGCTCTGCAAAAGTGCACTATTCTCACATGTTACATTATGTGGGATAGAGGCTTCCTCTCACACTTGAAAATACAAGCTATAAAGATACAGAACATGTGTAAACTTGGGCAAGCAACAAATATGCAAAACTAGAAGTATCTCAAATGTTAATTCAGTTATCACAAGGACTTTATTACTTCAGTGCATACAATCCTGAAAATCAAGTCAGTTGCACTTTCTGAGAATAATTTTGCAATACTATAGTTCAAGTATTACTTTCAGTTAGATTGTAAAATGGATGTGAAAGTGCTGTAATTCTACTGTACAAAAAAAGTTGCATTGCCCTAAATGAAAACAGTGATTTTTCACAATAATTCCTGATTACTTAATAATGCATCTCATTTTACCTCTTCCACTTATGAACATGTATATCTACTTTGATTTACTTAAATCAAGATTTTGTTAAATTTTTGTATTTCTGTTGTCTTGTTTTACTTTGTCTTTCATGTCACCATTTTGTTTTCAATGGGACTAGTCCCGTGCTTAAAGATACGCATGTGACTAAGTGTTTGCAGGACAGGGTTTAATCATCGCTTTAAATTATAGGACGTTTAATAACACTTAAGAACTGATTTTGAAGAAACAGTGAAACCTGTTTGAATTAAACTGAAATAGAAATTAGCACCTCATTAAAGTTATAAGTGTTAGCAACTATTTCAGTGGAACAGTTGCAGTTCCTTTGACCTACTTTTAAAAAGACAATACATTTAAAAACTAACCTAGGCCAGTGACTCCCCTTTCAGAAGTCTGATTTGTCTTGCCTATGGCCAAGTTTCACCTCATTTCAAAACTACTTGCTTACGAACTCAGACATAAAAATACAAGTGTCGCAGTACATGCTACTGAAATATTGCTTACTTTCTCATTTTTACCACATAATTATAAAATAAATCAATTGGAATATAAATATTGTATTTACAGTTTAACATATAGTATACAGAGCAGTATAAACAAGTCATTGTAAGAAATTTTAGTTCGTACTGACTTCACTACTGCTTTTTATGCAGCATGTTATAAAACTAGGCAAATATGTAGATGACTTGTACCCTCAGACGACCATTTCATAACCCCAGGGGCACATGCACCTCCTGGTTGAGAGCAATCGACCTAGGCCATGATCCTGCAACTGACAGCAAGAGCAGACTTCTACAAACATACAGTTAACTACAAAACTGGGGCTTTAGATGGTTAAAGCAGAAATAGCACGTGCAATTTACACACTTAATTCATGGCTTGTCCACACAGTTTTTGTACTGATTTAGCTATATTGGTTTGGGACTGGTACAGTAAAAGCTATATGACCTCTAATGTGGATCCAGTACAGGGGTACTTATACCAGTACAACTTATTCCCATATATTTAGAAAAATAAGCCACACTATATCAATATAATTGGGTCCACACTAGGGACCACATTTAACTACTTCAGTTAAAAACAAAAACAAAACACCATCCACCCCCTAACAAAAAATGTTACATTGGTACCAAAAAAAAGGATGTTTACCAGGCCTTAGGATACTCAATCTTTAAATATATAGTACATTTACTATACAAAATGATATTTATAAACATAACTTTTACATTATTTCCTTTGAGTTCTAGTTGCAGAATGTATTGATTAATTAGAGTTTCATTTGACCAAGGAGTATGTGGCTGCTGATGGAGGCTACTGCAATAGAAGAAACTTCTAGGAACTGAACATGAATAGACCAACTCCAGTTTGTCGCTAAGGCCCAAATCCTACCTTGCATGGGCCTGCAGTGCAGAACAGCTTGCAAGATCGATGCATAAAATTAATCAGAATCAGAAAAGTACAGTACTAGGGTAGTAAACCTTAATTTAGTCAAAGTTCATTCAGTATCAAATAATACATGTGGAAAATTTAGACTCATTTAGTTTTGCACCATATGAAGACTGAACGCTATATTACACAGGTTGATGCTAGACATATGCTTGAGTTTAAGGGCTTCCTGAGTCCAAAATATAGTCCAAACTGTATACCAAAGTTGAAAATGGTTGTATAACTGAGTAGTATAAAAAAATTAAAAGAGAATGTAAGAAGATAAAATTATCTACAATTTTTATAACTATTACTTTTTAACATCTATGGTCCCACTCTGTCCAGGTGGGCACAGTTGATCAAAGAAAATCCCACTGACTTCAATAAGTATATGCCCTTGAAGAGTTCATTGTAGGACAGAGCTTATGATACATCAGGGAACAAAATGTCATCTAATATACCTATTCATTTCAGTTAATTTTATTTTAGTTATAAGGCTTCTGATCTGGAAGTGCATACCTAACCCCCCCCCCCCAAACAACTATAATACAAAACATCACTTACTCTGTTTTTCTTCTTTGCTTGTCTTCAAATATATCATTTAGATTTATTGCCACCTGTCCTAAAAACTTATCCAGCCCCACCAGTGACCTGTGCATGACAATCAGGTAGAGGACGTATTTCTCTGGATTCCCCTGCATCAATAATCCAGGGAGCTCGAATGAGGCCTCTTCTTTCCAGACTGGATCCAGGGTCTTCTCAGCTACGGAGGTGGAGTATTTTTCTTTGCCCAGTTGTATTATAGTGTAGGTATCATTGGTGCCATTTTTGCCTTTTGGCTTCAGATCTTTGGCTTGAAGAACAGTAACCTGCACGTGGGTTGGAAACCACTTCTGGGCTTGCTCTGCCAACATCATCTTGGAAGGGTTCAGTAGTAGTAGCAACAAAATAAAGCCTATAACTCTTCTAGTTACTGGGTCAGGGTACTTAAAATGGGGATATCTGTTTACTCTGAATGCTTTTTTGTTTGGCTGGGCTTTTTTGAGAGAGTCGCTAATCATTACTGAGATCTTCCCTCCAAAGAAGTCACACCTTTAGCACTCTTGCTAATTTTTAAAACAAAATCCTCCCCGATATTCCGTTTTCCTTTCACAGCAATTAAGAAATCAACCCTTCTTTTACTCAGTTTCTCCTCTCACACCACGCAGATAAAAACAAAACTCCCATGCCCTTTAATAATAGCCCTGAACTTTAACAGACCTCCCCACGTTTCCCATGCCCTGCGGGGCAGCCTCATGTGGCAGAAGCTCCCTGCCCCTAACTCCTTTGCAAAGGGAAGGGGGGTACAGAGCGAGATGGGTGAAGGACTGGGGTTCCCAGGTCAGTAACCAACTCTAGCCCCCAGCTCTTCACACCCACAAACTCCCCCTAGTGACGAATACCCCGGGGTCCCCCCCACCCCACACACCCCCAGGAGCCCCAACACACCCTGCCCTTTAGCTCATCCCTGCGTGGGAAGATGCAGGTCCCTTTCCGCAGCACCCCCTCATCAGGGGAGCCCAGGGGTCACCTCACTCAGTCCCCGCCGGGGCCCCTCCTTGTCCCCCACCTCAGACCTGGGACGCCCCGGGGCCCCCCCTAAACCGCCCCCCAAGACCCAGGAAGCCCTGGGGGCCCCCACTGAGACCCGGGAAGCCCTGGGGGCCCCCACTGAGACCCGGGAAGCCCTGGGGTCCTCCCCCCCCGGCTCTGAGAGAAGCGCCGGGGTCCGCTCACTCCCCCCGTCCCGCCCCTCGCTCTGTGAAGCCGGGCCCCAGCCGCGGCAGGCCGCGCCGCGCCGGCCTCCCCCTGCCCCTTACAGCCTCGGCGCCTCAGTCCCCAGCCCTGACTCCAGCGGCGGGGGCGGGCTCCGGCTCCCGGCGCGCGCGCGGCGGTGCCAGGCTGGGCCGGGCTCCCCGGCCGCTGACGAGCGTGGCCGCCGGCTGGCCGCGCGCTCGCTCCCCGCCCTGACGCAGCGCCCTCCCCCCGCCCACACTGTCACCACCGCGGGGCTCGGCCTGCCGCCGCCTGGGCCGCTTCCGCCTCCCCCCCCCCAGCGGTCAGAGGGCAGGGGGCAGGGCTCGGGGAAGTCCCCTCCCCGCCGGCCAGCCGGGGCGGGCCCGGCCCTCGGAGGCCTTGGCCGAACTTCACCCACCTGGCTGGGCGGCGGGGAGCTGGTCCCAGCCCCGCGCTGCTGGGGGCAGAGGAGGGGGCTCCCGAGCAGCAGGAGAGGGGCAGAGGCGTTCCCCTGACTTGGGGTAGAGGGGCCCCTCTACTGGGGGCTCCCTGTTAGTAGTGGGGGGAGGAGAGAAGCCGCTCTCTAATATTTTTAGAGGCCGGAGGGGCCATCACTGGGTTGGGGAAAGGAAGAGGGGAGTGTGTGAACTCCTGGGTTTTTTTAATAGGGGGAGAAAGAGACCCCCCCCAAGATCTTGTGTGGAGGAAGGGACGCACAGTTGTGTGGAGGAGAGAGCGAGTGACTCCCCCAGGCTGTGATTAATTTTAAAGTAGTTTTTGAAATATTGGAGAAAAGAAGAGGGGGCAGGGAACCGGCTCGAAATCCTCAAATAGATGAAGGGCTTTTATTAAAGAGGCCAGTGATCAATTGTTCTCCATGCCTGCTGAAGGCAGAACCAGAAGTAACAGGCTTAATCTGCAACTAGGGATCTTTAGGTTAGACGCCAGGGGAAAAAACTTTCTAACAAGTGTCCTTAAGCTCTGGAGGAGGCTTCCAAGAGCGGTTGTGGAAGCCTCATCATCGTTGGAGGTTTTTAAGAGCAGGTCGGACAAACACCTGTAGGGATGGTGTAGGTTTACTTGGTCCTGCCTCTGTGTAAGGGGCTAGGTTTGATGACTTCTCAAGGTCCTTTCCAACCCTACCTTTCTATGAAAAAACGCCTGCAATTAAAAGGAGATATTGCTGCACATTTAAATAAGACATTTAAAATATCACTCTCTTGGCATATAAATCATTCAGACTGTCCCAGCATTTTGAAACTACCAAATATTTCACCATTTCTGCATTAAGGAGCAATATCCACACTTGAGGAACAAGTCTAGATGTAGAACTAGTCCACTACTGTCACTCATGTCTGCTATTTAAATATGCGTGCCTATTCTAAAGTTCTCAAAATTCTCACAGCTTGACCACCCCGTTTAAATTAAAGATCAAAAGTAACTTTAAAGTGTTTAGGGATATATAGATTGAATGGTGTTACCCCTCAAGAAGGGAGCTGTAGTTATAGCTACAGATATTAGCTATATTCCTGTATACATACCATGTTTCTCCGAAAATAAGACAGGGTCTTATATTATTTTTTGCTCTGAAAGATGAGTTAGGGCTTATTTTCAGGGGATGTCTTATTTTTTTCCATGAACAACAAAGTGTATGGGGACCTTTACTTGTGACCCGCTTGTAAACTGTAACTAGGGCTTATTTTTGGAGTAGGGCTTATATTTCAAGCATACTCCAAAAGTCCTGAAAAATCATGCTAGCGCTTATTTTCGGGGTAGGTCTTATTTTCGGGGAAACAGGGTAGGCAAACACTTTATAGTAGCTAGCCTATATCCCATCAATACAAACCATAAAAAACAAAGAACTAAACAACTTTTTTGTTCAACACCTCATATACACTAGTCATCAGTTTCCCCAGCTGCTTACACCGCCCATAACCCACATGTCTCCATGCTCATCCTGAACAACTACCATTACTCTTGAACTCCTACTGTGAACTGACTATTTGTTCATGTGTATTGATGATTAAATAGGGTCGGTGTGTTTTAATAAATTACAGTGTATGTCGTTTTCTAATTGAATTGAAAGATACATTTGGGTTTTTTTGTAATAGCTAGAAAAAGGTGAATGGATGATCCACATTAATAATTGTGATGAATCTGGTATTAATTTTTGTGTGAAAATTACAAAATTAAATCTGCATATCTGTTTACAGAGTTGTATTATATTTATGCTCACAATTAAGGCTACACATTGGCTGTTTAAGATGAACAACTCTTACACACACACACACACATTCCTCCCTTGCATCTCCTATATCCCCTGCAGTATTCCCATGGATCATCCCCTAGATATGGACAAACACTGGAGTAGGGTTGGGGGGCTAAAAGGAGCATGAAAGGATGAATAGCCCAGGGGAGTTAGCATGACTGTTGATGAGCATAGGATATTATTGGTAATAAGGGAATTGGTAGGGGAGAAGATAATTTAAGGTGGGAGGATTATGGCAATGGTGTTTTGCAGAAAGCTTGGGTCATTGGGAGAGATCTTTGTGCTCTTGTTGGACACCTTAATTACATCTTCCACAAGTATTTACAACAGAAACAGAATTTTCAATTTGAATATTTGCAACAGATGCTAAGAGAGATGGTCATTCAATCAGGAACAAAAATATATCACCTATGTGTCCTCTCAGAACTAACCAGTACCACCCAATTATTGAAAGTTTAAAACAGATAGTAACGAGTGATCTGCTGACCAAAAATTATTCACCAAAGTTATCTTGCAAATAATTTCAAATAATGCGAAAATAGAAAATGGTTTTCAATTTGCAAACAGAAAGCATAGAGAAATTCATTCATCAAATACGTTATTTGCTGCAATTTATTCATTCACCTCTACAAGTAGAGACAAACGTGTTGATCCTCTTTGGTAAGTACTGTTCTGTATGCAATCGGAAATGAAATAGAAGAATGGAATGGTCTCAAAGCAGCCAAGTGTAAAAGGAGAGTGTTTTCTTTTGTAGGGGCAGCCAAAGTGTCAACTCTGATGTGGAATCGGATGTATTGTTGGCTCACTGGGTGAGAGCAGAGAGGGTATTTAAAATTACTGAAAATGACAGAATTCTGCCACAACTCTTGGCATTCCCTAGGTTTATTTAAATACTGATCTCTTGGGTCGGACACACATAAAAGAGTGAGTTAATAGAGAAAGATGGTGCACATGAGTATTAAGACTCCGTATTAAGTATAACTGTCATGGTTAAAAGGCAAGAGTCCCTTGTCTTGGTCATTATTTTGTTTCCTGTTCATTTCCTCCTTCCAGCCTCCTTTTATTTAACTCTGTACAGTCAGGAAGGCTCACACCACACAGGTAAACCGAGGACCATATGGCATTTATAAACAATAATAAATATTCTGATTCTCCACAACATAGTTATGCATTATTCATTTTTAAAGTCACACTGATCGTTATATGTTATTCTTTATCCAAATTCATTAACTCTAAGGACATAGACCAAAACTCTCCTTTCTCCGTCTCTGATTTTATTGGTTTTGAAGTGTTGAGAGCTCAACAGATTGGTCATATTTATATTAAATATAGGAGTGCAAATTCAGTAAACAAAGGGTCATACTCAACCCAGATTTAAGAGTTACACCAGGGATGAATTTGGGTTACAGTACATAAATGCCATTTATTTTCAGTTTTACATAAATATCTGCATTCCCTTTTAAAAAATGTCTAATATTTGAAGGAAATAAACAAGTTTACTGGGGCTGGAAATTTCATAAGGATGAGCAAAATATTCATCTCTACACATTACATACTTTTATATTTAGTTGAACCTGAAAAATTATTTTAAAAAAGGAAGAAAACTATTAAAGGAATATGGTCCTCTATCTGGTTACCTAGTGAACTGAGGAAAAATCAGAGACTTATTATCTGAGTATGAAGTTTCTCTGGAGCCATTTTTCATGGGGTTTATGTCTCATTCTTTTAGAACAGATTATCTGATAGTAAGTTTCCAAGGATCTCAAAGACCATTATTTCACAAATTATTCTGAAGTTATCAACTCCATTAAGGACAATCTCAGAAAACAGCACTGTTTCTCTCTGCTGAAATCATTTTTAAAATTAAACAAGTCTCCAAAAGAAAATCATTCTTCTTGTTTGAAATAATCCCTTATACTATATAATGTCTTGCAAGATTCTTAGTGATACTTCTTTGAACTTGTGTAGCACCTTTCCTTCAATGATCTGAAAGTGCTTCATCAGCATTAAATATTCAGCTTCACAATACTCAGCGTGCCAGGTGTTATTTTATCATTTTAAAGATGGGTAAATTGAAGAGAGAATTTGTTGCATGTCCAGGATCGCAAAGAGAGTTGTAGCAGTCAGGAATAGACCCTAGGAATCCTGAATTTTGTATTATCTATTATAACACTGTGATAGCTAATGTGCAAGTAACAATGAGAGGATGTTAGCATTTGCAAATATTGGGAACTACTACACATCCTTCGTCTTGGTAGGTGTTACACGGATACTTCACTGTAAACTGGTGGGGTATCTACTCACCTTTAAATAAAAAAGTCAAGAAGTCACCCTTATTGAGGTTTGGGTTTCTTAATCAAGAGATCAGTTAAAAAATAACATTAATAAATCTTGGTGTTCTCCTAGGACTCTTTCCCAGGCTTAGTGGTTTCTAGGATTCTTCTCATTAGTAATTAGTAACGAGACATGCCTGCTGTGACATTTTGCGATTCAATCCAGACCAGTGAGAGGTTGTGTCACCATCTGCCCTGAAACCTAAGCTGGGTCCACACTGACCGCAGCAAATTCGCTGCCGTCAGATCGATTGCTCTGGATCGACTGAGCGGTCTGTGTAGACCCGCTCAGTCGATCTAGCAATCAACATAGGAAAACCACCCTGGTAAGTGGCATAGCTCTGTGTCAAAGGGAACAGCATTCCCTTCGATGCAGCGCAATGTGGATGGCGCACGGAGGAGACGCAGCGAAGTCGACAGGAGATACGGAAGTGATTTACGTCACTTGCGTATCTCCCGTCGACTGCCGCCAAATTCCAAAGGTGAGCGTAGACCAGGCCCCAGATGTCTTTAATGCTCTGCTGCTAGAGCTCACAGCCTGGCAGACAAGCATGTAGTTCCCTGAGGGTCTGTGTGATGTGCAGGTCTGGTTCAACACTTTGTCTCCAGCAACCTGTTTACTACAGAACAACCCACCTTTGATTCCATCAGGCTTGGTTACTATTTGCAGAATGACCCGAACACACTCCCAGTCCTGAACTTCCCCAAAACCATCTGCCGTGCAGGGTCCAGACGTCTCCTGGAACATTCAAAGATTTAATAAGAGTTGTTGCTCCTTTAAAAAAATGAAAGCACAATTTATTACTTTCACTGGAGCTAACAATCACTTCATTTCAAATACAGCACCGCGTTGGTTTAAGTTAAAAATAAAAAATTTGGTTATTAACAAAAATATAGGTTTAAGTGAGTTGAAATACAAGGGATAAAAACAAAAATGGTTCCAAGCAAATAAAAGTAAAAATGTGCTTCCTAATGGCTAAAACCTAAATTAACAAGCTACAGTCTTAAGGTAGATTTCTTGCCCATCTTTCTTTTTTCCAATCCATTGCTGACTTTCTCTTAGTCAGGACTTTTGATGGAAGAACATGGTGTGGTTTCTCTCATCTTCCTAGGTAAAAGATCTTTGCCTAATCAGATTTTCTATCTATAAGCCATTTGCAGAAAATTCAACCCCTTCATTGAAGGATTCATCTTTTTCAGCTTGCAAGATCTCTGACTCCTTACGACTGTTCAGTGATGGATGCCAAGATGGCTCTCTCTTTATATCTTCCCAAACTCACTTGTTTGTGCCCAAACTCAGGATGACCTTATGCTGTTTTTCCCTGCCTGTTGCAGTTTAACCATATGCACTCCAAGCTACATTCTCCAACATTATTGTAACCCTCTTCCCTTTGGAACACTGTTTCTTCTTAAAAAGCTGAAGATGCTCCTAAAATTCTTATCGCAATACAGACAATTTGGTTAAGAACAAGTTATTGAAAGAAGAATGAATGCAGAATTTGTGCATGCAAATAGAGAAGGAATGCCAGCTGACTCTAAATTCTATCCCTTTATGAGCATGGATAAGAATTACCCAATACCAAGTCATACAACAGATACATGTCACGCATTCCAAACAAACTTCTGTGCATCTTCTTCCCTGCACTAAATGTTGGAAGACTCCTGAGCGCTGTGGGAATTCTGTAAATTTGTTCTAGCACTGGGTAGAGTTACAAGCATCCTGTAAATTGGTACTGGATATAATCCAGTAGTCTGGATATAAATTAGCTTTAGGTGCATTATTAGAATTATTTGGGGACCGTATTATGAAATTTATGCTTAGGGCCTTAGATAAATCAGTTACTATATTGGGGCCAAATTCTGCTGTCATTTATATCATCATAACTCTAGGATAACTCCACTGAAGTCCGATTTACCCACCCCCCACTGTATAACTAAGAACAGAATTTGGTCTTTGATTATTATTTACACCTTTAAAGACCATTCTTCTCTATTGGAAATTCACCAGCTCTATTCTATCCATTTGGCGCAATGCAGCATTAGAACTGTGCTTAGCAGAATTGCCTACTTATGAAAACAAAACTCTGTGGTCTACTTTAACCAAAATTTTCTTTGGGGAACTCTTCTAATAAATACAAACCAAAAGAGGTAGTGGATATAGATTACTTTTATTGATCTCTCCATTTGGATAACATTTTTATTTGTATTAGTTTGCTCCTAATGCTGCTCCCTCCTCTTCTAGCCGCTGTCAGTGTTAGAGACATTTTCTAAACGTTCCTCCCTCATTGCTAATATTGGTTCAGTTCCATTTGTGAAGGCAATGTTGAAAGTGCTGGTGTACACAGGCCACCTTCTGAACTGTTGTTTTAATCACTCTTTTATTATTAGACCAGGGATACATGACATGGTGGTTGTAATGGCAAGTGGAAACTCTACACTAGTATTCCTACCATTGCGAAGACTGGTAGAGCTACCTTAGCATTGCAACAGCAGTAAATGTTCCTACCATGGTCAGGGTCCTAGAATTTTCAATGTATCTTTATATTGTTCACTGCTTATTTGACTCACCACCATTGTTGTGATTACCATTTACGTATACAAAGATTTTGTCTATATAATTGTGAAGACGCAATGAACAGCTGTAAGTAAAAGTTGTCTACATGACAGTATGTTTTGAAACCCAAGCCTGCCGAAAAAGGTTTAAAACAAATATGTTGAAGAGTGCCACAGATGTAAGATAAATGGAGGAAACGCTAATCCTTAAGCAAATTTTCCTCTAGAAATAGCTTCACTAAAGAAGGAGCAAAAATAATACTCATGTAAGAACATAGATGGCTCAGCAGGCAGCAACATTCCTGACTTTATGGAATGCCAATGAATGGATATAACTTCCTAGCTGTAATTCAAAACTTGTATACAGAGCACACTGGGATACTAGCCATGTATTTTTCAATGCAGTTTATTGTTCTAATGTGAAGTTGTCTGACTTTATCTTTTGTGAGTCATAATGAATTAAAAAATACATTAGCCAAGTCTCATGAGTGATTTTAAATTACCGTCAATATTTGGTCTCCTTTCAGTTTCTCCTTCATTTCCTTGATGCAACTCGATCTCTCTTTCTCTCTCTCTTCCACATGCTGCTGCAGCATCACAGGCATCTCAATTTGCAACGGCAGACGGGGTAATTCGGCATTAGGTACTGCATGTTGGCCTGCTGTTGGTATATATGAGTAGCTTTCTTCAGTATTTTGTACTGTGATCTCTTCCGAAGATCCAGCTCACTAGATCCCCAGTTTCTAGGGGACAGGCAGGGCCAAAATATCCCAGAGAAGTATATTCGGGTAGATAGCAATGGCACAATAGATTGGTTCCATTCCTGGGTTGAGTGGGGGTGGGAATAAGGTGCTGAATAAAAGAAATTCCAAAATACTAACATTACTGTTAAAGTAACCTTTGTTGGGGTCATTCATAAACAATTCTCAGTACTGACTTTAGATAGTCTCACTCTAACCAGAATATCAGTCCATCAAACACCTCACTGAAACAGGCCTCAGGTGACTTGTATCTCAGAAGACAGGACCCCACACTTCATTAAATATCCAGTATATTTTCTGTTGGCAAGCCACTTTATCAAGAAGTCCCATCCAACATCAAGCCTGAAATTTATAACTATAGGAAGAGACTGAGGAATGGTGAAGACAGGGAGAAGTAGTAATTACGAAATTAGGTTTGTACATTGCAACAATGGGTCTGAATAAGAAGCAAGATTTGCTCTCATTTATACACTTTGCATAAAGTTATCTGTTGAGATGTACACTGAGGATAGGCCTGATTTACAAAGGTATATAGGCACTTAAAGATATAGATAGGTGCTGTGGGGGCAGAGGCTCTCTCGAGTCCCCTCCAAACCCTGCTTTCAGTCGTTTATAGAGGAGTTCTCTGAATAAAACAAAGAGACCAAAGAAAGAGACCCTCTCTTTCCCCTATGAGAACTTATGAAGGAACTCTGCATGAAAACAAAGAAAGGCAAAGATGGCTTGGCTATCAGGCATTCTTTCTGGATTCTGCCTTTGGGGTTTAGTGTGGATATTGTCTTTTAATGGGGTATACCTCCAGCTCCTCCTCTTGGCGCATACCGTGACACAGCTAGTCCAGGCAGCTTCTGGAGCAGTTAGGCCTACTGCTATCAACCTCTAGGTTAGCCGATCTCTGCTGTCAGCAGCTTCTGTGGAGCAGCAGTCCTCCTCTTGTACCAGGTTTCTCCTTTTTAAGCTTCCTCCCACTTATTCAGGCAGGAACAAACTCTGCAGATGAGCCTTGCTAAAGCTGAGCAGGCCCAGGAAAGCTGGTTAGTCTCCTCTCCACCAGAGTGAGGGCATGTCCCTTCACAGGTGCCTAGTGAGATTTTCAAAAGTGACTAAGGAAGTTAGCTGCCTAACCCCCTCCAACTGAAAGTCATTGGGAGTCAGGTGTCTAACTCATTTAGGTGCTTTTATAAATCCCACTAGGCACCTAAACACCTGTGTAAATATGGCCTGACATCATTAGTGGATAATCAATGTTGGGGAGATGCTCTGAAATAATTTTTTAAACGTGATAGGTAGGATTGCTGTGGTTAATCTGAAGGATGATAATGCAGTGGATAATCAAAGACAGCTTGGATTTTCTGAAAGAATGAATTACTCAGGAGTAGTTAACTTGTAGAACTATGGCTGACACCGTCTTGTCAAAGAACGAGTGATAGAAATGAATATTTGTTATGGGTTATTATTAGTTCATTCCACTTAATTACACTGAGGTCTGATCATTACTGAAGTTTATGATATAGTTATGAAGTTTAATAATTATCATTTCACGGTGAGTCTGAAAACAGCATTGGCAATGTTACATTTATCCATATGAGAAGAGAGTGAATGGCCCAATTAATGTCATAATTAAAGTGACAGGTTAGGTGAGGTAATATCTTTTATTGGACCAACTTCTGAGACAAGCTTTTGAGCTTATACAGAGCTCCTTTCTTCAGGTGAACATTCATCCCAATCTATTGGGAACAGGGTTTATTATTAATTATTATTATTAATTTATTTATTAATTTGTTTGTTATGTACCAGTGTCTCGGAAACTTACACCATGATACCTGAAATGTCCTGGTATTTCTTTTCACCTATCAAAATGCTTGGGATTTTTTTGTAACTACAAAATGTTTGTTCAAGATGTACTGTTATGCTGAGTAGAATATGCTCTGTGTTAACCAGGAATAGGCAGTATAGTGAAAAGAGTGTTCGATGTAATGAACGTTTGGCATGAAAAGTCAAATGAATGCTGAAACTATCAAAGCTGTCATTTTGCTTATAGTGAATGTTAGTGATACTTGTTCAGTGTTTCATGATTCATTCAGAACACTAAATTGCAGGAAAATCTCTCCACTCCAAGAAATTTGAACATATCACTGTTGAGTCACAAACTGGCTGTAATGATACCAGCACTTTTTAGAAAAAAGTATATTTTTGCCTTTTGTATGACTATTTCATGACCTAAAAATATTGCCAAAAAAGTGTCTCAGCTTTTGACTTTGAAAATATGGTTCCTTTAGGCATAGTGAGAGCATGGGCCAATTTACTGCCAATTGCTTATTCTGAGCATAGTATATTTCTTCAGGATCTTTAAAGATTGATCCTTGTAAAAGTTAAAAATAAAGTGGCAGTTCATATATTTTAAGGCCAGAAGGGCACATTACATCATCTAGTCTGACCTCTTGCATAAAACAGGCTATAGAATTTCACCCAGTAATTCCTGTATCAAGCCTATAATTTCTTGGTTAAACTAGAGTTTTTTTCAAAAGAGACACCCAGTCTTTTTAGAGAGTTCTAGTGATGGAGAATCCCCACATCCCTTCATAAGCTTTCCAGTGATTAACCTCACTGTTTAAAATTTGCACCTTATCTGCCATCTGAATTTGTTGAGCTTCGGCTTTCTGCCACTGGATGTTTTTATGCCTTTGTATGCTAGATTGAAGAGCCCCCTACTACCAGAAATCTTCTCTTCATGTTGAACTAATAGATCACTATCAAGTCACTTCTTAACTTTTATTTGATAAAGTAAATAGATTGCGCTACTTAAATCTCTCACTGTTGGGCACGTTTTACAAACCAGAAATCGGTCTTGTAGCTCTTTTTTGGTCTCTTTGCAAATTTTTTCTACATCCTTTTTGAGTGTGGTCACCAGAACTGGTCACAGTATTCCAGTAATGGACTCACCAACCTGTATACAGCTGTGGCTATTATGCTAGAATCCAAAGTCTAATAATTCTATCTATGCTTTATATTTAGGAAATGTAATACTGGGTATTGGAGCCCTGTTACTGCTTTTTCACTATAATGAAAAAGCATCGAAAGATGTCATAAGTTAAAAAATAAACACAAACATTCTGCATTAAAGCATCATTATGGTTGCATAGATAAAAATCACAAAAACTCATAAAATACATTCATTTGGTTTCCAATAGCAATGTTTATGCAGCCGCACTGAAAAGTTTTGAGAGGTTTGCAAAAGCTACGCTCCATTTAAATCCTGAATCTAAGTCTGCTTATGGTCAAGACACATCTGTATGGCAGCAGCATAAAGAGAATGGCATGCAGTTTAATATCTGTCAGATCTCTTTTTTCAACCACTTAATAACCAGGTATGTAAATTCTGTGCAATAAAAAATTCTGAGAAGTACACCAAGAATAACTTTTTATGTGGTGGCTCCCACCCTAAACTCCAGCCTCTATGTGTGAGTTCTCCCTTATTATATCTGCCCCTACTCTCCATTTCTTGATGGGTGCAAAGAGGTTTGAAAAATTACCTGTGGTTTCATTCTAAGAACTGCCATTTCACTCACTCACACAAATTCCTCCCTCGACATAACGCCATTGACTTCAGTTTTTCTACATCAGGGGATAATTTGGCTCATTAATTTCCTCTTACTTGCAGAATGCTAAGGCAACAATACTTTTATTCTGGCCAGAATGGACAAGTGACTGGCCTTCCTTTAGGTGGGTTGTGGTTTGGCTGTTTGGACCAGCCAGCAAGAGCTATGTGTTCACTCGATCTCCATCTTCATTCACTATCAAGAAAGAAACAGAGCTCCATAAATGCCAGTTTCTCAACACCACCTGCAGCCTTTAGCATCCAATCGGATCTAACAGTCCACTGAAAGCTAGTTTGTGGGATTGGGGAAATATAAAATACTAAGAAACAACAGTCTTTATTCCAGATTCGTTGTAACTGCACTTACAACCATCAGTGGTGGTGGTGCTTTTCCTTTCTTGTTTTTAATAAGACACATTTATTGCTGCCTTTTGATAAACAAAAGTAAAGCTGTAAAAGTGGCTTTCATTTCACATTCTTTTGAGTTCTGCCTGGGTCTTATACAGCCTCACTTGTTCAAATATTTTTTGTTTTATATATCATGCTTGCCACATTTTTTAACAGCTAGTCATTATCTCATTCAGTTGTTTTAGAAAACAGTTTTCTTTCCAGGAGCCACCTAAAACTTAAGTTAAAGTTGTGTTTAGGTTGGTTGGAAAACTTGTATGAGACCTGATCCTGTGTCCTTACTTACATGAGCAGTCCCATTATATTCAATTAAATAATTCACATAAGTAATACTCCTATTTAGCATGATTAGTCTTAGATTACACATTTGAAACTAGTTATGTCTTTTTCCCCCCTCATGACAGTTTAATATGTTAGCTGTGCAAGCTGATTACAGATCCTTGCATTTCACATAGGGTCTACTCCTGCAGTCTTTATGCAGGCAAATCTCCCACTGGCTCCAGCTGGTCCGCAGGATCTGGCCTATAGATGACCTAGCATATGTCAATGTGAATTAAAAATAAATGCTCCTCTGGAGATTCATCAGTGATTCCAAACTATTTAAGGCTTAGACATTTCCTTCATCTACTGGACTACTAAGCATTTCACCAAATAGGATTTCCAATATTGCTGCTAAACTCTCTGGAAATATTCTTTAGTATTTAACAATTCACCTTCTTAAGTTAATACCTATTAAACCCAAAAATGAATTAGATTTGGAATTTCCTGGATTCTTGTGTTTGTCATGCAAATTTTCAGTTCTGTTCTTTTTATGATAATGTGAAATAAAGTAGTTTCTTATAGTAACATTGTAAATCATTTGCTTTCTATTACACGCAGCTGGTTTTGTTACAGTAATGATTTTGTATGGGTGCACATTGCAAAGCATATTAAAGGCAATGAGACATTCGTTTTCAGGGCTCACAAGCAATTTTGATGTTTGCACAAATATAATGCGATAATGGCAAAAAAGTAATTTATTATAATATATTTGTGGGATTGTCCCCCACCCCACGCACCTACTCATATAAAACTTAGTTTCTGTTTACAAAGATTATCCCCCTTCCCGCCCCCCCCCGCAGATATGCAGACCAGAGTTTTCAGCTCACTACAGATCCAAAATCAAAACTGAAAACAGCTGGTGTTGTTATGCGGGTGTCTTACTTTAGCTTACTCAAAAGAACACAAAATGAATGGTAAGAATTAAATAAACCACAAATTATTTTGGACTGTTAGAAATAAACATTTCACTGCTGGTTGTTGTTTCAAAAATATTGCCTGTATTTTTGATATTCATCCTTCTGATCTAATATAAATGATGTCCTACTAGTTTAATCCACTGTTAGTCCAGAATTGTTTTTTATTATTATTGATATAGTCATGCGCTATAAAATATTTCTCACTGGGTTTTGTTGGCCCTTGGCCAGAGAGTAATATTGTTTCAAGTGGCATGAAAACACAATATTAAAAGAAATATTTCCCTTTGTTGTTGGCACGTACCAATTTCACACCTTGAAACAAGTCTAATCACATCAAAATGTGATGTGTTCACTTTCAGTGACTGGATAGAGGAATACTCCAGAGCGAAGCGAGAGTCAAGAAAAGCATTACAACTGTATCAACATTTTGTTCATTTTTGTGCATAACTGGCAACTGAAACAACTCTCTTGAAGATTATCAAGTTGCATATAGGTTTATAAAATATGTACAGTTATATTTTTCCTGGTTTTTAATAAATTGCTTATTATTGTGGTTGTTATTATTTTGGTAATGAAAATGTGCCATCAAAAAGCGGAAAAAGAGAGTGGATTTTTTTTAACCTGTGCAGCATCCGAAGGGGGCTAGCATAACATGCACATTGAATACAAGTACCTTAGCCTGAACGGCAAATAAATGCATCTGATCTGTTGCGAAAGACAGGACTGAAAATAGAAAGGGCAGGCTATTGAAGGGCACTTCATTACCCAGTAAAATGTAATTTGATCCATTTGCAGGAGTGAAGAACCAGAGATGGTTGTTTCAAAGTGTAATTGTGCCAGAAAGATAAAAGTATCAAAATGTTATTTTTTCATAGGTTTTATGGAACACGTGTAGTTATATTTTTTACAAGACACTAGGTTGCCCTAACAACAGGAAAAAGCAAAACCTGTGCAAATGTTATAAATCTTCATGTACATTTTTTTCAGTCAAAAATAGAGGGTAAGCTCATATCTTTTACTATAACTTTGTATAAACAAAAAAGAACCAGATGCTCAGGTCTGGCTGAACTGCAATCAGCACAACACCTGGGAAGGGGAGGGAAAGGTGATTTTAATCCACCTTTTCTCTCCCCTAGTCCTGGTGTGCTGCAAGCTGAAATGGTGCCTATCTGTGCACAACATGGCAGTATTAAAGATGGAATTTCAGCTTGAACTCTGAAGTAGGCTAGTCAATTTTAAGATAAATTCTTTATGGGTAGTTTAAATTAGTTTTGTATAGAATGTTACCTCTTTGTTTTTTATTTTGAGTATAAAAATAATTATGAATTTTGACCCTATGGTCTTGAATTTGCAATAAACATATAAGCAGAAGAATATGATTGTCTCTTTAAAAGTGAGAGGCAGAACTCAATTAGCATATGCTTCCTTCTTCCTGAGTCCATCTGAGCTGGGAGCAAGCACACAAAAATACTTGAGGAAGGAGACAAATTGCCCTCTCCACTTAATATGGGCTGTTATAAAAACTACATTAGAAATATTAGTAACACAAAAGGATATTGCACCTGGTAAAATGTTTAGTAAGCCAAAGGCCTGGGAAAAACAGAAAAGGCACACAAGTTTGGTGTAAAATTCAACTGGCTGCTATGGCCCTTGCCCCCTGGATATCCCTGCCAGCTCCCTGTCCCTTCCCCGCAAATACTTCTTTCCCCCATTCCTGATTCTTTTAGCAGGGCTGGGTGTGATTCCTGCAGATTGGATTTGAGAGGCACAGGCTCCTGGAAACTCTTTTCCATCAAGCTTTGTTTTTCTCACCCCTATTTAATGCTGGATAGAAGCAGATAAGTGAGAGCTGCCTCTGTTGCACCCTTGCTTCTTCACTTGCCCAAGGGGTTGCTGTTCCCATGCTTGGCATGCGCAGCACAAGCAGGGAAGCAAGGATTCGTTCTCAGGAGACAGCAAACTGTACAGTGGTTCTGCTGGTGGCAGCTGGAATTGCAATCCAAAGCCTGCAGTTCAGTCTATCAGCAGCCACCTCTGGTGGCTGCAGCCAGAAGTACAGCATCCGTTACAGCTCAAATCCTGAGCTGTCAGAAACCTCTCATGAGAGGCCCATTTTAATGCTGCAAAATCGCAATACTCACCAAAATAGTGCAAAAGATGGCAACCCTGGTGAGCCTCAGCTGCAAAATGTTGATACCGATCCAGAGCCAACAAATCTAATTCAGAGTGTTTCAATCTGGGGCTTTGGTTCAGGCCCACCCCCAATACACAGTATCTGTAAGTAGAAAGAATCTTTCTGAAAGAGATTTGAAATGTATTTAGAGGTATGAATAGCCATTGATCATTAAAACATGTTTTAAAACCCCCAATACACAAAATTGAAGCTCGTTATAGAGTCATCACGTGCCCATTTTCATACGTATTTTTTCAAATGGGCTGCTTTTAGAAGCTTATGAAACTCATGCATTTTATTTCTTTATACTCATGTAAGTACTATTGTAGACGCCATAGAAATATGACTATATAAGGGAAAGACCCATAGCCATATAACATGGAATAAGGCATTTAATACATTTTAAAATATAAAAAGATATAGCAGCCAGAAACTTAACACACTGGTATGTTTTAGAACCAAGTACTTATAATAAAGAACCTAATTTAGCTTCAGAAATGAAGTTTTATCTATTTGTGCTGATACAATATTATAATAAGCAAATATGGAAAGTAAAGAAGAGTTGGCCAGGGCCAGCAAGTCTGTATATATATATATATATATAATATACATATTTGGTTACATATCAACTTTCTTTGCATAGTAATTGTTTTACCTGCCCTGTAATAGGAAGCTGGAGTACTCTTATGAATTGACCTTCTCCAAGTTTCTCCAGTTCTCCACCTAAATATTAGAGGCTCCCCTTCCTGCTTGTGCAGAAGTCACACAAACTCCCATACTGTCAATGGAGTTTCTCTTGAGTATGGATTATGTAAAGTAGTATAAGAACCTCATGATTCAGCATCAGAGATTTGGCTCTGCACAGCCTGATACCAACACCACCTGTATTTTAAGTGCAGAATTAGAAAAGGCACTGGGGAAAGAGAAAAAACATATTAGGGTTGCCATTAAGATTTGATCTGCAATAAATTATAAAAGGCTTCTCAGGAATCTCCATGTCCATAAAAAAGCCAGATTCTTTGCTGTGTCCGACTTAAACTGGGTGCAAAGGAGGCCTGATATTCTGCCTGGAGGTTGCTCTAACTTGGACCTTGCACACAGTTCCCACGAGACCATCTGTAAACTGTAGATTGCCAAAGTGCATCATACTTCAGCCATTCCACAGCCCTACTGCTGCTCACCCTTCCTCTACTGGGGGCTCAGGGAGGGTGATGTAGGAGCTGGCTCTGTCCTCTCTGGGGACTCCCACATGGCAAGGAGATCCCCAGTAGGATACCCAGGGCAAGTCTCTGCATGAGTGGAGCATGGCAGAGAGTCATTAGGGACACAGAGGTTATAACTAATAGATGGTAACAGGGCCTTCCCTGAGCTGCACATGATGTGGCAACTTACCTGCAATAATCATCATTACCAATGGCAAATATACTCCAAGTGCACTGTTGTAGACCAAAGCAAAAAAAAAAGATTCTTGCCCAAACCTGACAGAACATATGAGTACACATAATAGATGGATAGAAAGTCATCCCAGAAGTCATCTATTCACAACATACCTATGTAAATAAATTCCAGATGAAATCACAGGTGTTCATCAAATTGCTAAAGAGTCAGGGCTGGTCTATACTGCACAGTTAGGTCAACATAAGGCAGCTTACATTAACCTAATTATGTCAGTGTCTACGCTACAGCCTCTCCCGCCGATGAAAGTGCCCTACTACACCGACATAATGATTCCACCTCCAGGAGATGTGTAGTCAGGCCGAGGCAGTGTCTGTGTAGGCTCTGCCTCCCTTACCTCCCCTGTTGGCTGTCTTGTCAATTTCATAGCAGAGGCTGTGAAATGGACAAGAAAGCTGGGCAGCTAGAGCCCAGCTGTCCTGCACTCCCTTGGAGATCAAGGTGGACTGACCCCACTCCCGACTAGGAGCAGGGGAGAATGAAGCCTGCTCCTAGCTGGGAGACGGGACAAGAAGCCCAGATGGTCAGACTGGTTCTGGGCTGGGAGCTAGGGCACTTCTCTCCCCAGTCCTGGCTGGGAGCCAGGTAAAAAGCTAAGGCAGCTTCTCAACCCATTTCTGGCTAGGAGCTGGGGCCAAAAGCCTGGGCAGCTTCTCCCCCAATTCCCAGCAGGAAACAGGGAGCAGGAAACAGGCAGCTGGGCTCCCAGCAGGGAGCTGCCAGCAGGGCTGAGAGACGGGCCTCTCAACTCCCCATACTGCCCCTCTTAGTTAGTGGAAGCGCTCCTGATGTGGACACACCTCACTGACCCAAGAAGGGTAGTGTGGACATGAACCACCACAAGTGGCTGTAAGTTGACCTAATGGAGTCGACTTACATTTCTAGTGTAGACATACCCTCCTTCTTACACTATCAGCATGCATCCCACAGAAAGGAAAAAGACTGTGAAACCTTCATTAGCCAATGAGCTAATGACCTATTACCCTGAAATTCTGTGGAAAGAAAACTTCCCTGTTAACGAAAGCCATGCTAAGGAAAACCTAATAAGAAGTGGTCTTGCTGATATGTTCCAAGCAATGTTGGAGGCCATTTAGAAGGTTTGTCCCTAAGGTCTGGCGTGCACTAGAAAAGCTTTACTGGCATAACTAGGTCGGTTCGGGGTGTGATTTTTCCCTGACATACTTATGCCAGTAAAAGCCTCACAGTAGACTTATTTGTCAGTTTAAAGGTGCCTTATACTCGTATAGTTTATATTGGTTCCTGAACTGGAATAAGTACTACTGACATAAGCATGTTTATCTGAGTATAACTTAATTCATGCTAGGAGTGGTTTGCCCCTGTAACTATGCTGGTCACAGCCACAAACCTTTTAAGTGTAGACAACTCATACGTAGTTAGCCCCCATCCAAATCCTGCCAACACTTAGCCATGCTTTGCTAAGCAAGTCACTTGAATTTCAGCATGGCAGTGACTTGGTTTGGTCTATTAGCATGGGAAGCCAGAAAAAGTGGAGGGAGGAGCTTCACTATAGTCACTCCTTTCACTATGGCCTGTTATTAGTGACTCTTATTCAAGCTAAGAATTTGCTTCGTACAGCTGCAAAAGCTATTTTTTATTTTTGAAAGCTCATCAGTTTAGAGTTGGTTTAACTGTGGGAGGCCATATCCTTTTACCCATTGGTGTGGAAGCTCAGGATAGACAGCTGTCTCATTGTCAGCTGGTAGTAATTCATTCAGCACCCAACTTGATGTACATACATGGTTTCCACTACTGCCTACGCTTTTGGCCATCAATTAGTTTGAGCATGGTGTCTGCTAACAGTTAAACCTTTCTACAGTAGAGCCAAACAGCTATAGATTTAGATGAGAAGCCTGCATGACAGGACCAGGCCATTTCTTCTGCAGAAAAATAATCCCTTCTCTATGACAGCTTTGAAGCATTACTACTAGATTAATCATACCTACTGACGATCACAGGCCCTAGCTATTGATAATGGCTGAAGTTGGAAAAGAATACACAGATGTCAGGTAGGTCTGATTGTCCATAAGCCAGAGTTTATTGTAGTGGGTGCCTGGAAAACCTAAGGAGACTACATGGAGTGCCAGAAATCATGCAACAAGCAAGTAGTGATTGTAGAGCACTTTGTGTGCCAGCTGCAACGTCATGTCTTAGCTTGACATTAGGATCCAACATCAGGTCAGAGAAAAAAAACACGATGACCAATAAGAGAGAGTTTACACGTCGGTCTTTATGCAATTCCTTACCACTGACCCTGGCCAAGATACTCAGAGCACTATGTCATAACAACAAATTAAAATACAATTAAAAATAATTGAAAATCACTCTCTTACAATTCAATCAGATAAAAGCAAATGAGAAGACCAAAACAAAAACAAACAAACAAACAAACCTAACAAAGAAGAAAAAGGCAAAAGAAGAGGCAGTATTAAATGTGGAGCCAACTGTGATTGTTTAAAAATACACTTTCTGGAGAGGAAATATTTATGGGCTATTTAAAAACACATGGAGTGAGATGGACCAAGAAAGGTTTTAGATGTGTGTGAGGAAGAATGAACCCACCCCGGTCAGTGCACAGTATTGTAAGTGCAACCTATCTCCCAGCCATAACTAGTCCGTGGATTTAAGTATTAATTATTATTATCATTATTAATTGAGCACTGACACAGAGGATGGCATGGTCTCTGACCCTAGGAGCAGATCAGTGCACTAGATCAAATAGATTAATGCAGTGAGTTGTTAGCTCCAAGACCCAACACTCCAAAATAAAAGATATTTTTTAATTAATGTCCGGCCCTATTAGGCACAAGGTCGGATAACATGTGTTTCCTTTTATAGATGAACTGCTACACTGGTATTGTTGTCAAAGCACTTCTACCCTTCTCTCTCCCCCACACCACCTTTGTGTTGATGTGTTAACATGCAGACACAGTGCTAATGGCTTGAATATATGTAATCTTTAAAAGTAATTTTGCCTTAGTCTTTCTTTAGTGCTAAGTTGGGTCTGTCTTACATCTTCAGCATGGGCTGTTTCCCATATATGGACATGTTGAGAGGCGGCAGGCAGTGCCAAGTTGCTTATAGATCTTAACTCCTCATTGCCAGATCTAATTTCTATGCCCAAATATAAATCTCCTCCCAAATGCCATACCCGGTTTTTTGTTGATCTGTTTTGTTTTTAATCAATGTAAGCACTAAATCTAAAGAGACATTAATAGAAAGAAAATTGTCAGATTACAAGGTTAGCTGCAGAGTCTAGTATTAGTATGTGTGTGAATGTATGTCAGAGAATTTTTCAGTGCCAGGTGAGGAGACAGTACTAGAGCAGGAAAAAAACATAGATCTGTTTTTCCCCCCAGTGTTTTAGTTCCTGGATTCAAGGAACAAAGTGAGAGGTTCAGATCTCACATTATTTTGGTCTCATAGTTATATAAAAAAGACTTGCTGGATCAGCAAATCATGGCCTAACACTCAATTTGCTGGCATTTCTCTATATTAATTTATTTACACTTGCTCCTAACATCAGCTCTGTTCAATGAGATCTGAGAACACCCAAAACCTCGAGGTCATGGTCTGACCGGACTGTGGACCCAATCTTGCTTCCCTTGAAATCAATGGGAGTTTTGACGCTGATTAAAGGGGTAACAGCAGCAGGCTCTATGTACATACATTTAATTTCATGAAATAAACTCTTCATTAATCTAGATAATTTCAGAAAGATCAGAATGATTTTAAAAATGCAGAAGCTGCAGCCTACATTTTCAAAATGGGCTTTCTGTGGGTGTGAGATGCACTATGAAAATTGCACCTCCATTTCTTTTGCACTCACGGTATGTTCAATATTAACAGGTGGGCAACTAAGTTGGGCAATAGTTGGGCAACTACAACCATAAATCCAGTTTCCCAAGGCTGTTCAGCTACTATTATTGGAAGCCATAGTGAATTGCAGGGCACAAAATGTACTGTTTTATCTTAAATTGCAACTACCAGAAAGAAGCCAAAGTGGGACCCTATTGTAAATTGGGGTAATGGGTACTGATCATGAAATTCTTATGTTTTTACACCTTACTTACAAGATTAATCACATTGGGCTGAATCCTGCAGTCCTTACTCACACGAGTAATACTTTAGGACATGATTAAACCCATTGCTGTTAATGAGACTATGTATTTGAATAAGGATTATTCAAATGAGTAGTGGTGGTGGGATCAGTCCCATTGAAGTAGCCTGAAAGGGGACTATTTGAATCAGTGCCAGAGGATCAGACCCATATTTTGTATATTTCTAGGATCTGAGGCTGTCTAGTTCTCTAGACATTTCTTTGCCATCTGCCCCTGCTGTTGGTCAAACTAAAATGTTCCATAGCTCAAATACCTAGCAACAACTATTTAATTTGACAATTTGTAGATGGTATTCTTGTATTACCCTTTAGGACCTTAATAATAGTTTTTTCTTTAGTGAAGCATTAAAACATTAAAGGCCATAAATTCCACAGTCACCTGTATCCATTTATTGCTAATTTATTATGGAACATATAATAAAACTTTGCTTGACATACAGGCCTCTTCATAACTATAAATCTTTTTTCAACTGTTTAGATAACTTATGCTTAAGTTCAACAAAAGACCTCTAGGAGCAAACATTTAAAACATCTATTTATTATGCAGTAATAACACATACAGGCTAGCCATATTGAGTACTCTATGAAATATTAATCTGTATTCAGATTATTTATCACTTCTAACTCTTAGAAAGATACATTTATTATGAAGAGAAAAATGTAAAAATACAAATTATGTGTCAGGTACCTGTTTTATGAAATGTTTTAAGAGGTCTAACTGAATAAAGCTGTTACTGTCATTTAACATCAAACACATAAATGTTTCTCTTAAGATTAAATTTGTCATTTGTAACCATGGGAGCAGTGAAAGGATTTAGAATGCAGTTCATACAAAGATGTTATAAATAATGGTGAATATAGTGAAAAAGTAAGAAACTTTTCTAAGCTTTATAATTTTAGATAGATAATTCTTTTTCAATAGAAATATCAGTAATATTGTTATTGCTATGAGGCCTGCTCCAATGAAAAATCTCTGACGGATTTCAATGGGTTTGGGATCAGACCAGATACAGAAATATTTGAAACATTTCATTTATTTTACATCAAAACAGAAATGATACTATTTGACATTTTAACCTGCACAATAAAAAATGTCAGAAAGAAGAAAAAGAAGTTATGGTTTGGTGTCGTATTTTAAAGACCAGAAACAGCTACTTATGGGCCAGATTGCATAACCCTTGTGACTACTGGTGGGTGAGGGCTTGATCCTGTGATCAACGAAGGCAATGGCAAAAATTCTCATCGGCTTCAGTGGTGGAGAAAGCCTTACATGCTCATCACCGTAAGAGTAGTGCAACTGGGCCCTTTCTGAGGTTTTTAAATAAATCAGTCTGGAAAGAAACAAATTTAAAAACCTCATGATAGTATATTTAGTCTGTTTGCTTTTCAAAAATGTTTAAATGTGTCACTGTTAAATAACAGAATTTCATGGTCAAAAATTTTAACTATAATTTATGTTCAACAGCAGATTTTATAATCCAAAGCCAGCCTGCTACAGAATGCTACTTTTAGCTATAACTATTTCTACCAGACTGAAATTGAAGAAGAATTACTGCATATAATAAATGAATTGGATTTACTAAAAATTTATATGCATGCAGTTTGTGTTTCTGCATCTAGCCAGGCCTCTTTAACAGAAGGCTGGTATTCAGAAAATTTTGTACAGTTACTTGGAAGCTTCAATAATAGACTCTATTTGATTTGTCTCCACCTTTATTATTACTTCCTATTATTCTATAGTGTTAGTTATCTTGAATGTGGAGGGAGAGTTTTGTTTTTTATACAAAGTAACCACTGCCAAGGACTGAATTCGAGAAGGTACAGTCCCTTAAAACAAAAATCTGTAATTTTATTATATGCAGGGGATTAAAGGTTCCCACTTGGTCCTATCTTCATCATCCACTCTTGATATTTGTTCCCATGTATTCTATAGGCCTTATCAACTCTTCAGTTCATATAATTAAGCTAGAACACATCAGCTGTGGCTTTTAGTGGGCTGGTGTTACAATGGTGCAATAGCCCCAGTATTCTCACCTACTAAATATTTTAAAGGTAGAAAAGAGGGAGGGAAGAACAAATTCATATCAAGGGTATACTGCACAATGCCTTTTAGCGTGGGCCTAATGTTTATTTTTTATGTTATAATAATCCAGCTCGGGCAAAACCAGGTTCAGGATAAGAGCACTGGAGATGCAATTGATCATCTAACTCCACTCAGCACCCAAAAATTCAAAGCAAACCTCAGACAAAGCTACAGAATTTTGCCAGCCTGAAACTAGGAAACAAATGTTTATTGGTGGAAACCCACATATTTTCTCTTGATTTCCTCAGCATCTCTCTTGTCACTTTGGGGAGTTTCTATCGATGCAAGTAATGCCATTAAGGTTCCTTCATTGTTTCCATGTGGAGTGGAGCAAGAGTTCTAGCATCTCCTTGTCTTCCAGAGGAAAAAAAATATATAAGTAGACTCTCCAAACATCCCCTGGCCTCTGTAACTGATCCCTTGATTTGCATCACGAGCGTAAGATAGTATCTCAGCAACCGTTTTGATAGAACTTTCATTCCAGCCAATGGAATGCCAGTGTCCAGTGGTGCGTCTGTCATGTTGAAGAAACAGATTTTTCCAGGACATGCTGGAAATAACTTATTCTAGTACTAATTTACATCTTAAAATATTGCTATGATGCACTCACAATTGACTTATACCAGATAGCTTCACAGACCTGTGGTGCACTGAGGCTCTAGTCTAAAGGTTAAGAGCTAGACTGTCAAATGTAGGTGTCTAAAGACATAGATAGGGGTCTAATGGAATTTTCAAGAGTTTAGGTGAATTAGGCACCTACAATTGGAGTTAGGCATCCAACTCACTTAAGCACTTTTGAAAATCCCAGTAGGCCCCTCTCTGCAACTTTAAGTGTCTTTGACAACCTGGCTCTATGTGCCTGTAACCACTTAGGATGTGCAGCCAGTCATCATATGATCATCTGTAACTCTATAGTTTTGTATATAGTAGGTGTCTTTGCATAGGAGCTAGCTGCCTTTAGATTGCTCAATTGTAAGACTTTCATTTTAAGGTTACACTGTGAACAAAAATATTTTAAATGGTTATAAAATAAAGTTTTCATTAGTTATTTGATTTTTATTTTATGGGTTTCAGGAATTCTTTGATAACCCAGATCTATGGAAGACTGATACTTAAGAGAAGAACCATGACAATTTTAAATGTGATCTGGAATTTGTAACTAGAAATGGGTTGCTACCAAAAAATAATGGCCTTTTTGGTGTAAATTGATATAGGCCCATTAACTATCCTGACCTTGCTGAAGTTGGTGGCAAAATTCCCACTGACTTCACTCGGAGCAAGATCGTGCCTTGTATCTAAAGAAAAGTCTTTAGCTCCCACAGCCTTCTCAAAACTCCAAACTATTTGTTTTCAAAGAGTCAAACTGAAAACATATTTCTGAACCACAGTTTCAAACAAACCCTGTCTTTTTGAACTTTGCAGCTTCGTTTCATTAACAGTGACACAACGTATCAAGTTCTCATAATTTCAGATGAACGGTGTTCAAACTATTCAAATGCTGTCATTAAAAAACTCTCTCTTTGTCTACATTGGTGTTCTTTTTTCTACACCTCACACTTGTAGAAATAGATCTGTTAACTATTAGAGAAGGGCCTGAACCACTTTCACACCTTGCTTGCTCGGGAAGGTTTGACTGGGATGGTAGAAGATACAGTTGATCTACCTGGGGGTTTGGTCAGAGAGTGTAGGGAAGCACCTTCTTCCCATTCAGCTACTATGTGCCCCTCCTCCCCCTCCCCCCCGCCCCGGGGTTCGGGAGAGGTGGAACTTGGAGTGACCTTGGCTTCCACAGCCAATTAGCCGTTTCGTGTTCTGTTGGGGGGGAATCTTTGTTCTTTGTTCACTTGTTCTTTGTTTGCTTGTGTATCATTGGTTGCCTGTGCGTTCATTACATTACCTGCTCACACACACGGGCATGGAGTTTTTAAGATTGAGACAGGACTGCAATCATGGCAGTGGCCCACTCTCCCATCCCCATTGGTTCATATTTTATTGGTGCAGTGATTTCAGGGTTTTCTTGACTTCTCTGTTGTTCTCTTGACTTTGCCAGGTCACCTTTAATTAGCATCCTGACACAATTTGCCTATACCGCAGATTGGCATGTGTGTATGGAGTTATTGTCCTTTCTTTGAGTGCTTATTAGGAGATTTGGGATGGGATGGGGGAATATTCTTTGTTATGCTGTTATATTGCAACTGTGCAGCAGGCGTCCAGGGCGAGGTCTTTTAAGGGCAGCAAGAGCCAGTATTTCTAGTTTACATCTCTGAGCGCTAGTAACTGAGTAGTAACTGGGCAGGACTTCTTGTGTTGTCCAGGGTGAAAGATAGACACCGATATTTTGCTCTGAATGGGGCACCCCTTGTCTGGACACTTCTTCTTTGCACAAGAAAAGGATGGTTAGGATTTTAGCTACTTGGGACACCTAGTGATGCCAACAGGATCTCCTCTGGGTGTGCTACTCAGTACTCCTAGCCATAACGCCAACGCCCAAGTAGACCACCTTGCAGCCATTGCTAGCTCTCCTTTTGGGCCTGGAGTAAAGAGACAAGACTCTGCATATTTGAGTATAACGCCATAGTAGGAGAGTATTAAGAGAGACTTTCATCTGAAGAGACCAGCTCATGGTAGAGGATAGAAATAAGAGGACACTTGTTGGTGATGGGAAAGCTGCCTGTCCCAGATCCCAATAATCTGGATCTAGCTCCTACCTTTCAATAACACTCTCTGTTATCCCTATAGTCCAGCTTTCCCCCAAGTACCCTTCACACCAGACCTCACCTTGTGGAGTCTGATCACTTACCTGCGAGATTTCCTGGGAGGGTGGTCTGGTACTCTTCTCTCCATCCATTCATCATTGGGGATGACTAGTTAACTTTCTACCATCTTTTGAGTTGTTCAGTGGTGGTCTCTGCTTACCCATCACCCATTTTCTTCTCAGCGAAAGGAGAAGGCAGAACTTTTTCTGCAATGCACAGGGAAATTTTCAAGGAGGTAGGTTTGTGCCTTTTGCCCACCATCTCCCCTCCCCAAGTCCAGTTCTGCAGAGCATTCTGTTGGATTGTCTCTGAGGAGCAGTATCTGTCAGGTCAACTCTTATAGCACGCAGAGAAAACATCAGTAAGGGTAGTGCTTCTTTTCCTCACTGCCCTAGGTTGGGTTCCCTGTGGAGGGGAGGTTTTCCTCTTTTAACCCCCACTTGGGAATTGGGTTTTGGCAGACCGTTACTGACTGAAATCTCTTTGGGCATCTGTCGAGGTACTAACTAAACTCAGTGTGTGTCACTCATCCCACAGACACGTTTGGTAAAACACAACATGCAACGATGCTCCCCTCTGTGGTGGGGCAGGGCAAGTCCAAAGCACCTCTCTCTTCTGCTCCCCCAGCCACGGGCAAGTCAGAACCTCTCAAGGGTGGAGGTAGCTCATGGGAGCAGCCTGGCCTTTCTTGACAATGGCCAGGAGCAGCATCAGCAGAGCAGGGAGAAGCCTACCTGTGGTCCTCTACCCCCAACTATTCCAACCACAGCCTTCTGGCACCTGTGCTGCCAGCAGAGATTTTTACCATTTGAACTCTAGACATTATTTTCTGTGCCTTGATTAGTTGTTTGCCCCAGCCTCCTCCTGCCTCTCCCCCTGACAATACCTCTGCTTAGTCCTCACTCTCCTTGCTCACTATACTATCTCCCATTCTTTCCCGACATTGCTGCTCTTTCCCTTCAGTCTCTCTCTTCCCCACTCTTCCTTTTTTTTTTTTTTTTTTGCAAACCCTTGTTCCTATTTACTGTCCCCTCCTGCAGGCCCCCTTTCCCTGCACCCATTCCACATAATAAAACATATGGGCCAGGGTCTGATAGCCACGCTCACATGGAATAATACAGTGCTCCCATTGAATACTAAGTGCTAGTACCATAGTCCTATTGATTTCAGTAGGACTATTTGAGGATTAAAGTGCTACTCAGTATAAGGGTGACAGAATCTAGTCCTAAATGGATAATTAAAGAAAGAAAAAAAAACAAACATGGAACTAACATGGTACATCCCCATAATCATCTTTATTATTATTTATTTATTATTTATTTTTCTTTTCCCTCCATGCTGGTTTTTGTCTCTCTAGGTTGTAAGCTATTCAGTGGATAAACTCTGTTAAGTTCCTACACTGCATGATTCAGATGAGGGACTTGAACCTGTATTTCCTATGTTTTTGGTAAGTGCCGTAAACACTGGGCTATTCTAGAGTCCCTCTTTTTCACTCTGGTTTGGACCAGAAATTCCGTTCTGGACCTGAGACACCTTTCCTGATGAAAGTTTCATCAAAACTGGTACATTCCTGCAAAAAGTTTTGGGTTTGATTATCATTTTCCATAAACAAACAAACAAACTGTTTCATTAAAAATTTCCTGATCAGCTGTTTACTACTAAGTAGAAGATAATAAATTAGTATACACCTGACAAAAATAAACAGAACCATGATTTATAAGCACAGACAATCTTTCAGAATAAAATGAAAATATACTTTAGCAGACATCATTTTAATATTGCTTTGGTACTACGTGCTTTGTTGCAAAATGCTCCTGGCCATTCTCTAACTTTTATTGTACCACAATAAATAACATTGTATATTACTTCCTTCAAGTTGACCCCTCATTCATTGTTAAATTACGTTGCTGATATCTGACAGCATAAGCAACTTACAGAGCTATTTATGGTGTCAGATTTCACTAAGCTATATGTGCAATGTGTCTTTAACTGTTGCCAGGCATTGTGAAAATTATCAGCCTCAAGCAAAGAAATCTATAGAACAAGACAACTTTTTAAAGCTATACCATTAGTGAATTTCAATTACTGGTACAATTTTCCCAGAATAAG
The DNA here is from genome assembly GCA_007922155.1 of Mesoclemmys tuberculata. NCBI lineage: Eukaryota > Metazoa > Chordata > Testudines > Chelidae > Mesoclemmys > Mesoclemmys tuberculata. The sequence goes on along the minus strand of ML675609.1, from coordinate 50,040,861 downwards.
AGAATTGTCTTTAATGTGTTACAAGACAGTCTGTGATGGGATTCAAGAAGCCAAGTCACAGTTATGTGCAAATGTTTTGTATTTCTCCGCAGAGGAAACCTCTTGGCCAGATTCACGTCTGGTGCAACTTCACTTAAATCAACAAATGGAGTTACACCCGGAATGAATTTGTCTCTCTGTGTTTTTCTAAATAGATTAGGGGTCATTTGAAAAGCTGTAAATAAACCTTTAAAATTCTTTAAGGCAAAAAGAAACAAATCTCCAAGAGAAAGAGAAAGAAAAAAAAATGATTTATTCTGCTTTCCCAGCACTGCTAGTTTCCAGGTGTTCACCTTTTGATCTGGCTACAGGCAATGATTTTCTGAAGTGGTTTCTGATGGTGTCTGACATCATTTATGGCACTCTTGAACAATCTTGTAATGTGCTAAACTACACAAAATTAAGTGAGTTAGTGGCTAACAAAGAACACCAAAAGGGCCATGGGTATCATGAGTATTTTGCTACCTGCAACAGCATGTGCCAGTTGCTTTGGAACAATAGTACTTCTTTGATCCTATGATGGATAAAGATAAATACTATTATTAATAATTTGTATTATAGTTGTGTATAAATGCTCTTGATCAGAACTGTGGCCCCAGTGATCTAGACAGTATACAAATGAGTAAAAGTACTCTGCCCTGAATAGCTTGAATTCTAATTTAAGACAAAATATAACAGTGGGAGTGATAACAAGTAGAAAGAAGAGAAAGGAAGATGAGGAAAACAGCAATAGAATATAGATTAACATCAGCATTAAGATAGGCCAACTATGTACGTAGATAGATGGCCATGAATCACTTTTATATGATTGCATTTCAATTGTAAGATATGAATAAAAAGTAAATTAAAAGTGGTATGTGCCTGCCACGCAGCTGATGGTTTGGTGTAGTCAGAGTTTTCAAGTACATAAAAGATTGTTACAAGGAGGATGACAAAAAATTGTTCTCCTTAATCTCAGGATAGGCCAAGAAGCAATAGGCTTAAATTGCAGCAAAGGAGGGTTAGGCTGGACATTACAAAAAATTTCCTGTCAGGGTATTTAAGCAATGGAACAAATTGCCTGGGGAGATTGTGGAATCTCCTTCATTGGAGGTTTTTAAGAACAGGTTAGAAAAACACCTGTCAGGAATGGTCTAGTTTACTATGTAGTCCTGCCTGAGTGAAGCAGACTGGCTTAAATGACCTACTGAGGTCCCTTCCAGTCCCTTTTATGACTTTATGATTAATCTGTGGACCTATCCTGTATCACTGAAGTCAGTGTGTGTTGACACTGATTTGAATGGATGTAGGATCAGGCCTGTTACATGCAGATCATTTTTTTTATCTTGATTTAAACAACAAGAGCTGATTATTCAGATTGTAAACCTTCTCGTCTAGAAGCATGGTCCAGGTTTAGCAGAGAGGAAGGTCCTCTGTGAAGCTAAAAATCTGTTCTTAATTTGAAAACATAGTATTACATCTCATTTGTAACCTGGTCCGTGCCCAGGGTAGCCCACTGATAATGCCAGGGTCAGGGCAGGCTGCAAAAGGAGAGCAAATTCTCCCAGCACTGGTGGGTGACACGGCAGTCAGACTTCCCAACCAGCCACAAACAGTGCTTCTGATTCCCCCACACTGGTTATCAAGAAGCCACTGTACAACACACACAGCCCCCTTTACTGCATTTCAGTCTCTGGCTCCCAAACTGACACTAGGTCCAGTAAAGAGACCAGTCATTTAAACTCTATGCTCTTTACTAAAAGATTCCCTCTGATCCCAAAGGACCAGCCACAGTACCAGTTCACTATGAGTTTGGATCTTACCCAAAATACCACGCTGCCAGCCAATCCTTTAGTAACTAAAACTAAAGGTTTATTAATAAAAGAAAAACAAACAATAAGAGAAGTGTTAAAGGCTTAAAGCAATCAGATACATACAGATGATTTAAAAGTCCATATACATCAGGTTTCTAGAAGAATTGTGGAGTTGTATATTTCCTCTGGTATACATCCAGTACCTGGATGGGTCTAAGTCCTTCAGTTCAGTTGCATAGTGTGTTAATCCAGAGGTGTGTCCGCAGCTGGACAGGAACGAACACAAGACAAAGACAAAATGGTTTCTGTGGTTTGATCTTATATACCCTCTGTTACTGGCCATGTGGCTTATGGAACTTTACAGGAACCAAAATGGAGTCCATAGTCACATGGGCCAATCCTGGTAACTCTTCAGGTATGCCTTTAGTTTCTTCCTAGGCCTTTGGCTTTTGTTAAGGTCTTGATGGGCCATTAAGCGGGCTATTGTCCTGTGGCCTCTCTGTCTGGAGTGTGTCTTTTACAGCACAGTTTGAAATACAGGTATATCAAAGGTCTCCATAACTTTCCTCACACATATCACACATGAACACAAATATTATCATCTTATTCAGCATATCATAACCTTTCTAACAGTACCTGACATGGCATGTCTTACATGAATATTATGATTTTGACATATTAATGTCACATAACACAAATGCCCCCCCCCCTAATGCAGTCCGCATGACATAATTATCTAAGGGTTAGATTCTGATACCTTTGCTCTGGCTCGGCAGCCCCTGACTTCATGAGTAGGGCCATTGATTTCAATAAGACTACCTGTGGAGTAAAGCACTGTTCAGTGTGGGTAAGGCTATCAGCATCTGGCCTTTAATGAGTATTCAGAATTTGCTAAGTGTGAATAGCCTCACACTGAGCCCAGTCTTGTGAGGGGCTGAATTGCTCATCCTCCCTATCTCCAATTAAAGCCAATGACTGAGGCCTGGTCTACACTAGCACTTATGCCAGCAAAACTTATGTTGCTTGGGGGGGATGTTTTTTTCACACCCCTGAGCAACAAAAATTTTGCCAGCATAAGTGCTAGTGTAGACAACGTCCGACATTCTTCATTTATCCCAGAGCACTTCAACCTTCCATTCACTGCCCCATCAGTAAGGCTCATTCCTTACCTGAAGGGATCACCTCTGAGAAAATAGTTCTGATTTTATACCCTGTCAGTTCTTGGCCTCTCTTCTGAGACTGCCAACAAGAGTGCCAAGCATTGTCAGTTATGGGATGAAGTTTGTGATGTTCATTCCACAGGGTTTGGACCAGCCCCTGAGAAAACTCTGTCTTTGGCACAGACAAACTTTATCTGTATGGTAAACAGTTCTATTGTGCCTGAGGAGCAGAGTTAACGACCATGGTCCTCACCCTGAAGCTTTAGGTGACCTTTTATCTATGTTGGGTGCAAACCAAGAAGCATCTTGAAAATAAAGACTGCAGTCTTGAACTTGATTCAATATTCCATGGGAAGCCAGTGCAGAGAGTGAGGGAGAACTTAGGTGTGTGTTACTGAGGACACATGCATGTTTTGTACTGGTTGACGTTTCCTATGGACTGATGGTATCATACCCAGGTATATTACATTGCTGCAGTCTAGGCAGAAAGTGACAAAGGCATGCACAACCAAGGCCACATTATTGTCTGCCAGAATGCAATAGTTTCCTAGACAACTGGAGATGGTAGAAGCTGTTACTCATGGATGCAGTTATGTGAGCTTAGTGTTAGGTATTCAGACCAGTGACTTAAAAGTGAGGAACTCATTGCCAGTGCTGTCTATATGTCAGCATGGTTAATCCTCAATACAGATTTTAAATTTTAAAAAATACAATCAACAGAACACTTTCAGTTTTTTAAATGATTATGACTATTTGTATTACCATAGTGCCTGGGAGACCCAGGCATAGACCAGGACTCCATGGTACCAGGTGGTGTACAAATTCAAAACAAGAAGATGGTCTGTGCCTGTGTTGAAGTGGAGAAACCACCAGCCAGCATGAAAGGGGTAAAAAAGAACTGTGGGTCCCAGCTAACCCTGCCCCGTTATAGCTGCAGCCAATGCTGGCCTGGAGGGGAGAGACAAGGAGAGAACCTGGCTCAGTTTGGGGCTGATTGGCAAAAAGGCAGGAGTTAGCTGCTTCCCTACCTGAAACGAAGAGTCACTAGCCTGCCAGCCAAGGCAGCCACCGGGAAATAAGCACCATCTTCCTAACTAAAGGAGACTGTGGAAGAGACTTAGGAGCACCCGACTTAAGAGGTAACCAAGTGACTGAAGCACTGAGACCTTGTGGGATTCCAACCCCACCAAATGTTTGACTGCTCCACACAAAGGAAGCTATGACTCCAGCAGGATGCTGCCCAAGACCCATGAGGAGGCAGCACCACAGACAACCCACCATAGTGACTTGGACTATTGGGTCATGCTCCAAATGGAAGGGGCAATGGTAGAAAGTAGCCCAGGGCAGTTGAGTAGATTCCCCACAGGGAGGTGCTCTACTCAGGGATTGAATTACACAGGCTCCTGGACTGAGACCAGGGGGCGTGGGAGTTCCCAGGTCTCCCTACTCCGCTGCCTTAAAGACTGAGGTACTTCAACCAAGTCAGTGGCTGGAAGTCAAGCGCTCCAACCAGTAGACTCCCTGGACCTCCAAGCCCCTCTGTTACAGTGCCCCAAAGAGCTTACAATGTAAGTATACAACAAGAAATAACAGAGAAATACAGAAAGATAGGCAGGGGAATACAAGGAAACACTGGAACAATATTTTAGACTTTTACATATATTACACTTTCAGATCATCATGCATTAATTTTTGTAAGTGATATTTCAAATTCTTCCGTTCGGTTTGTGTTACAAAGCAACCATGTTGAGAAGTCTGAGGCCAAATAATACAACCTGGCAATGAAATGTACATAGAAGAAGACAAATATTTATTACAGATTCTAAAGTGATTTGGCCTTTTCAGGGTGCTTATTCTGCAAATCATTACACTAATACCTTTTAGAAATGTCAGGAGAACGAGGCTGCAATTAAGACAATCAGATAAAACTGTTATTTAGTTAACAATATTAACTTTAATAGGCCTGTAATTTAGTTTAAGCAAGGATAATGTTCTACGTTTTTGGTTTTGCTGTGAAACCACAGGCTGCTACCACTTGCTGGCTAGAATCGATTGCTCTCTAACCATTTTAGGGATGAGTAGATCATTTAAACTCTATGTCCATTCAGTTCTTTTAAAAAGCCGCCCCGTTTTGAGGTTGCTTTTTGCAATGATGGCCCTTGTGCATTAGGAACTGAACTGAGATGGCCAGATCATTATACATAGGATAAACAGTTGTCACTAGAAATGGTCAAAACTTGGAATTTCCATTTAATGGAAAAATTCAACATTGGTTTTGTTTGGAATCAGAACAAAATAAATATTGAAATAGCCTTTGAAAAGGAAATTCCCCCTCAAAAGAGAAAAAATATTTAGAATATTTTGTTTAGAAAAAATGAAATTGTATATCAAAATGAAATGTTTTTTCTGACATTTATTTTGCTTTATTTTCAGGTTTTGATTGATTTTATTATGTTTATGTTATTTGATGACTTGTCAGCAGTTGTGCAAGATATGCATGTCATATGTCAAAATATTTTGATTATTCTATTATGTCATAAAACATGTCATTTCATATGATCAAGTCGGTGTTAGTAGTGCACAGCATCATATAATAATATGGCTTGACATGATATGACATGCTATGTTGTCCACTCTTACCTCTACCGAAATGTCATGAAATAAAGTTAAATGAAATAAAATACATCTCAAAATGAAACATTTGCTTTGAAACAAAATTGAAATCAATTTGAAAATGAAATGTTTTGTTTTGAATTTTTACTCCAGGGGAAATTTCACTGAAATATGATTTTATGAAAAAAATAATTTTTGTTGAACCACTATTTTCCAATGGAAAACTATTTTGATGAACACTTTGTATCATCTCTAGTGGACATAGAGTAATGACTTATGGTTTCTATAGACCAGGATTGAGTTTACACAAATAACTTCAGGTGAAAAGAACTCTCTGTATAATTAACTCCACTATAATTATATAATTCAAACTTTGAATGATATGATTATTGATATTTGCTTTATTATCAAGCACTAAGAACACTTTGGTAGAAAGGTGCTGGAGCAGATTGATAGAAAATGTACTAAGTCGTTTTTTAGAAGTCATACACTTTTGCATTGCCCTCAAGAAGCTAGCTTTAAAGTCCATTTGGAGAAAATAAGAAAAAACCACACACAGAGCTCAACACCACAATAATCTATTCCTACCTCTTGCTTTGGCAATGTGACTTGTCTTTTAAGTGCTTACCTTCTAAATGTTAAGCTCTTGGGGCTTTATAATTCTTTATTATTATTATCACAGTCCATCAAGTTATCATGGACTCTGGATTATAGTGTTTTCTATATTTGTTTTTTAAGGGCCAGCAATAATTGAATGTTCTTTGTTTTTTTCTTTTTTTTTTTTTTTTGTGGTAGAGAAAAGTGTAAACTTCAATGTTAAAAAATGTTTTCACTGACTACATGGCAGCAATTGATAAATATATTGAAGACTCACCACTGCAACTTCCTGGAACATACACACTCTTGTGTCCAGAAGTCATTTTGCTCACCTAACCCAGGAATGGAAGGTGACACATGCCTATGATATAAATACTGATTTAAATGAACATGATTCTTTGAAGACACTGATGTCAATTATAGAAAGTTGCAGCTGAAACAAAGACTTCATCTTAAAGGAAGTACACTTAGATCTAACTAGTTGCCAAAACGGTTTCTGGCAGCAGACATTTCCAAAATGGTCTCACAGAGCTTGATTATCAAATACGTTCAGCACCCAAAACTCCAGTTGAAGTGAATGGCTGGCTAACACTGATTTAGCCATTATGGGAACCTTTGAAAATCAGGCTGATAATTGCTAAAATCACTGTTATTTTTTATTTATGAGTTGACTTACTAGGAGATATAAAGACAAATGATCCTTTCAAATGAACCTCTGCTACCTCAGTGAGATTAATGGGGTTAAACTGGTGAAATACTGAGATTTTGGCTCAGAAAATGTACAATTTGTGTACTGATCTTTCACTATATCTCACAACTTAGAAGTATTTCTATGACACAATGAACATCTGCTCTATGTATTATTTCCTACATGAAAAGGCACAGAATATCTTGCCTTTGGCCAGTTTTCCTTGGCTGTTTAGTGCAACTGGGAATCAAACTCACTTGTATATGCTGTTTTATGCTTTAAAGTTTCCTCTTGCTGTTCTTGCTAATATAGGCTGTCCCCATACAGCAGACTTGTGGACAATAGTTTCCTCTTTTCTGTATGTGAAATAAGGGCTTTGTTTTGGTGAATCCAGTGGAATGCTTGGTGGAAATGGATGCTATTAAAATGAAATCCCTACCTTAGTTTGTGTAGTTGCCCCTCTCTCCCTACTGCTCACAAAATACAATCTTAACACTGGGGTGCAGACATTCTACCAGCCTGCAAATTATGAAAAAATTGTGTACGTGAAATATAGAACTATGGTGATAAAAGCATTAAAATTCCCATAAACCATTGCTTGACCATTGCTTGACCACTAGGCAAACAGAATATTGTTTAGAGTGGTAATAATTAGTCTCCTTGCTCTACATCCTCTGTTAGTTGACTGTAGGTGAGGCAGCAGCATGGAGGTCATTCCAGAACACTACATCAGTTGCCTAACATAGCCAATATATGCATGCACCATAAGTAAACTAAAAAGCAGGCCGATCTTAAGAATAAACTGGTATATTTTGGTATATAATAGTCATTTAGTTATAATAATACAGGGCTTGCCTGGCATATATACTGTATACTTATTTGCTCTAGTATGTGCTATGTGCAAAGGACAAGAGTCTGCAATCCTTATTTACATGATTCCTTTTAAAAATGTGTATATATATATTTGTATTTGTGAAATTGCTTAACTGTTGCGTCAGAGACTGGAGCCATTGGCCTATCAGTCCTTTGGAGGAGAGGTACTTTGTCCCAACTGTTGTATTCAGGGCCACTAAATCTTCCTTGTGGGGATCTCTCAAAGAAAGTCTTCCTTTCATTGTGGTAAGCTAAGTCACCTTAGGTGCTGCTGGACTGACATTTACATGCAATAGTTCTGTTTAGTAAAGTGCAAAGTGTTATGATTAGCAAAAGGAATAGCCTTAGAGGTTCTAAAGACCCTGGCCTGCTACAGTACAAATCTGTTTTCACTGCATCCTCCAGACCGCACCCAAATAAGCTTCCTTGTCTAAAAGCTGCTTTTCATAGGGAAAGGAAACATTTTCCTGATTTGTATGTTGCAGCACTTTTCATATATAAGGGGAAAAAAAACCCTCTTTACTTCTTTTCAAGCACTTCCCCGTAGCTGAACATTTAGCATTGTTGTTTTCACTAATAATTGTCTTAGTTTGATTGTTTCCAGCCTTATAATGGCATTAGAAAGCTTAATAATCATGACATTTAAAAAAAAAAACAACAAACTTCAATTAGGTTGCTATGAAGTCTTTTCTAGTACGAGCACTTAAAACTTCTGCTGGTACAGCAATGTCAGTTATAGTCTGATTTTTTATGCCGTTTTTATATCGACAAAAGCCCTAGCATAGGTGCAATTATATCAGTAGAAAAGTGCTTTTTGCTGGTATAGATTATTTCATTCATGGACCTGGTATAAATTATACCCGTAAAAGCACTCTTTTGCTGGTATAAAATGTATCTGCACTAGATGGGCTTGCTGGTATAGTTATAGCCAATCATTTCCTGGTGTAAACTAGGCCGTAAGTTTCTGAAACTTTCCTTAAACAATTTACATTTTTAAACACTCATGCCACAAAATCCTATATTTAGGCAAAAAGAAACAAATCTCAATAAGTTAGAATATTTAGCCAACAATCATTCAGACCTGGCATACCTCGTCCCTCCCTTCATACATCCTCTGTCCCAGACCTATGGGGCACAGTTGGCAAAGGGCAAGATCCAACAAGATCATGGCATCACTTCTGCCAGGCTTACCCCAGCTGAGAGTTCCCCTATAAAAGGAGAATTCCCTACCAGGCATTTCTGGCCAGAATCTGTTCACCTGGTGCTATATGAGTAGTGCAGAGCAGACAAAGCGAACTAAAGAATCTTAGGAATTGGCTCAAGACTAAACTCTTTTCTTTTGAAAAGAGGAGATGAGTTCACAAACAAGAATTTCCTACTTTATGTGGGCATCAGTGCATCTGTCCACTTTTCTTCTCGTGAGTGGCTCAGTTATGTCCTAGCGTAAGGAATGGAAGGAAAGTGGTCTTTAAAGCTTGGTATTCCCAACTGCAGTTTATCATTTCTCTTCTGTATGGATGGAAACATTTCTCTGGGCTCCTTATTTACTTTGGACTAAATCTTGAAGACCTTTAGTCTATGATGAGGCAGTGCGAAATTTGGCCACAAAAGGACACAGGGTTTGGCCTCTTGTGAAATCCATTGTAATTTTGTTGAATGTTGCCTTTCTTACTCTAAAAATATCTTGCACTGGGAATACAGCGGTGCAATTTTTCATACCACAGAGTATCCTTTTAAGTCCTTGGGCAGAGTTTGAGTGTTAAGGGTGTGAGAGCTTGCCAATGTTAAAGATTCCATCTCTCAAAAAAGCACTTGTATCTATAACTCCTGTAATAGAGTCACCTTTCTACAGTATAGCAGGATTGTAAATCTACACAGAAAGGCATGGTGAGTAATTGATCTAATGAATTTTTAATCCTTTGGTACTGCAAACATAAACACTAATGCATTTTACATCCACGTCTTTCATCAAGAGCTATTGAATCATGATATCAAAGAGTTAATATGAATAAAAATATTTGATCCTATTTTACTTGAACTGATTACATTTAGGATTTTGATAGTGTTATAGTGAAACTGTAAATGCATCTGAGATACGTCAGCATAAAAGCATTGACCCAATATCTCCTGGTAACTAACAGTCATTCTGTTCCTTCAAAGAAATTTGGGACAGATGTGTGTGCTTTTTTATTTCAATGAATGCAGGGAGAAAAATGTATTTGATTTCTTAGGAAATAAATTTGCCTGTTCATCTCAGTATGTGGGACTGTCAAAGTTTATTAATTTGGCAGTATTTTAACATGACCATTCTGTTTTTGTTTAGGCTGAGTTATTAAATTGATATATTTTTATGAAAAGCAGAGCTTGATGGAAAATGTTTTTTCATCTTTTGACATTTAGTTGCTGGTTCGGAGGTTTTAAGTCACACTATATCTTAAATCAGAATGGCAGAAAGATAAAAGTAAGTGCTTGCAAAGATTGTTGGAAAGCAGCAAAATGATTGGGATGCCCATGCAACTTTGCTGCTAATGTTTGTGAAACAGTTGGGGCTTTTTGTGCTAAAGTAGCTTAAGTTTAATTTGCTCATTCATTTGTTGCATCCATTTGATGCAGCATGTAAATGAGGAGATGAACCTTTCTGTTTAAGCTCTTATAGGTCTGATTCTCATTTACACTAAGGCTGCTTTAAATGGCATAATTTACATCTACTTTAAGCCCTCTTTACATTGCCTTCAATGAGAAACAGGTGCACATGAGAATCAGGCCTATGTCCTATAGTCTGCCCAGAAAAATCTCCCACTGATTTCAAAGAGTTTCATTTGCACAGGGCTCCAGCATCGGTCCCATTGTTTGCAACTGCATTACACTTTGCCACTGAATTGCTTTTAACGATAGCCATGTTTATGTACTGCTTGTTTTGAGCCAGATCCTGAGTGCTTGCAGTTCCCTTTGATGGTGAGCCCTTGGAACAACGCTTGCTTGACTTTCACATGCACCCTTTTGGTCTAATCTGTCACCTCAATTGTACCTATTACCTACACCATATAATTTACATCAAAATAGTATTTCAATGTCTGTGTTCACCTACAGAACTATAACAACTTCAATCTTATTTTCAAGATGAAAATATCCCCAAAATGTTTGCTTTAGAGTTGTCACATACAAGTACAGTGGCAAACTCTGTAAACAGAGAAGAAGCTATGAAACCAAAACTTTTCAGACCCTGAATTTAGGAGGGGATAGAACTTTTTTCTAGCCGTCTCAGTTCCCACACGAACACTTGGTTTAGCTTTGTACCAAACCAAATTAGGCATTTCTGTGGGCAAGGAAAGAGAAATTGCAAGCAAAGAGATTTTCTGTCTGGAAAGTAGGATACTATACGTAGTAGAAGAGAGTGAAATTTTTTTACAATGAACTAGACTCAGCCCTTCTGTGAGCAAACACAACTTCCACGGACTTTGTGGAGTTGTGCCCACATACACTAGGTCTGAATTTGTCCCAGTATTGAAAAGGAAAAAGCATTCAATCTACACGTTAAGCAATGGATTAAGCTTTGCATTTATTCCATTACTTTTAGCAAACATTTGTCTTCTTTAAATAAGGTCAAGTCCACTTGATGGTCTTGTTTCTCCTTTCACCTACTATGGTTTTATACCTATGTGAGGCCATTGAGGTCAGTGGAGTTATTCTTTGTTTACACTGGTGTAAGACAGAGAACAGACCTCATGTCCTTTCAGACCCTGCTGTCCAATGGTTTGAACTTTGTGAATTCACACTTTAAGTAATAAGGAGAGACCCTCATATTTTTATGCAAATTAAAAATGTGTTCCATTAGCAAAGATTTAATAATAAATAGAGCTGATCCAAAAAATGAATTTCTGGCTCATGGGAAATTCCAATATATTGACTTTTGTTTTCATCCTAAATCAAGATGTTAAATTGAAATATTGAAACTTTATATGGAATGGAAGCTTCCAAAAATATTGATTTGGAAATGTTGAAATGTTCAACATTAATGACTGAAATGAAATATTTCAACATCATGAGGCACTGTTGTGGCCATGACGCAGAGAGAGAGATCATGGTGAATCATGGGATAAGAACAGCCATACTGCGTCAGACCAATGATCCATCTGGCCAGTATCCTGTCTTCAGACAGTGGCCATGCCAGATGCTTCAAAGGGAATTAACAGAACCAGGCAATTACTGAGTGATCTGTCCTGTCATCTAGTCTTAGCATCTGGCAGTCAGAGGCTTAGGGACACCCAGCACATGGGGTTGCATCTTTGACCATCTCTGGGCCACTGATGCATTTATCATCCATGAACTAATCTAATTTTTTTAATCCATTATACTTTTGGTATTCACAACATCCACTGGCAATGAGTTCCACAGATTAACTGTATAGTGTGTGAAGAAGTGCTTCTATTTATTTGTTTAAATTTCTGTCTATTAATTTCATTGGGTGATCTCTGGTTCTTATGTGAAGGGGTAAATAACACATCCTTATTCACTTTCTCCATATTATTCATAATTTTATAGACCTCTCTTTTCCAAGCTGAATAGTCCTGGTCTTTTGAATTTTGTTGCCCTTCTCTGTACCTCTCCCATTTCTAATCTATCTTTTTTGAGATAGGGTGACCAGAACTGCATGCAATATTCAAGGTGTGGGTACACAATGGATTTATATAGTGGCTTTATGATATTTACTGTCTTATTATCTATCCCTTTCCTAAAGGTCCATATCATCTGTTAGCTTTTTTGACTGCCGCTGCACATTGAGTGGATGTTTTCAGAGAACTATCCAAAATGACTCCAAGATTTCTTTCTTGAGTGGTAACAGGCAATTTAGACCCTATCATTTTGTATGTAGAGTTGGAATTATGTTTTCCAACATGAATTACTTACCAACAGAATTACTATGAATTACTTATCAATTACTTTATCAACACTGAATTTCATCTGACATGTGAGATCCCTTTGTAACTCTTCACAGTCTGCTTTGGACTTAATTATCTTGAGTATTTTGCATCATCTGCAAACCTTACCACCTCATTATATACCCCTTTTTCTAGATCACTTATGGCTATGTTGAACAGTACTGATGCAATACAGCTCCCTAAGGGACACAGCTATTTACCTCTCTCCATTCTGAAAACTGACCATTTATTCCTACCTTTTGTTTCCTGTCTTTTAATCAGTTACTAAATCCATGAGAGGACCTTCCCTTTTATCTCGTGACTTGCTTAACTTTGCTTAAGAGCCTTTGGTGAGGGACCTTGTCAAAGGCTTTCTGAAAGCCCAAACACATTATATGCACTGAATCACCCTTGTCCACACATCTGTTGACCACCTCAAAGAATTCTAATAAAATGGTAAGGCAGGATTTCCCTTTGCAAAAGCCATGTTGACTCTTCCCCAACAATTGTGTTCATCTGTGTCTGATAATTCTGTTCTTTACTACAGTTTCAACCAAGTTGCCTGCTACAGAAGTTAGGTTTACTGGCTATAATTGCCAGGATCACCTCTGGAACTTTTAAAAAAACGTAAGTGTCACATTAGCTATTCTCCAGTCATTTGGTATAAAAGCTGATTTAAACGATAGTTTACACATCACAATTAGTAGCTCTGCAATTTCATATTTGAGTTCCTTCACAACTCTTGGGTGAATATCGTCTGGTCCTGGTGACTTACTATTGTTTAATTTATCAATTTTTCCAAAACCTCCTCAGATCTATCACTTAAAAAGAATGGCTCAGGTGTGGGAATCTCCCTCACTTCCTCTGCAGTGAAGTCGAATGCAAAGAATTCACTTAGCTTCTCCACAAGGGCCTTGTCTTCCTAGAGTGCTCCTTTAGTACTTGGATCGTCTACTGGCCCTGCTGATCGTTTGGCAGGCTTCCTGCTTCCTATGTACTTCCTGCCTCTGATATGTAGTCATAGCCCATAGGGGAGAACGGGGGCCCAAGGGACAATGTACTACAATTCCCAAAAGATACAGTGGACTGCTCAGGCAGACACAAATATTAATGTCAACCTGGCCTGAAATGAAATTTCATTGCAAGATAGCAGTAAGAGCCTGAGAGGCTGGAAACATTCCAGCTGGGTCACTGATTCATGGTGTTGCTTGGTGTAAGCTATGGGGGGGCAGACTCTGGCTTTACCACTGAGAAGAACACAGAGGGTTTATTTTGGGCATGAGTGTGTTTGGGGGCATGGAGGGCTGAAAATGTGGGAGCCTAGATTATACTTCTTAACAGCAGCAATACTGGTATCTTGAAAAGGTCAGTAGGCACTCATTGTGCACTAACAGGTGCTCAGGGGCAAGCTGAGACCAGGCCACAGCTCCAAACCCGTAGGCTGTGGATTAGCAAGAGGCACGCTATCCATCCTTGCTTTAGTACTGTGGCACCTGGTACAGCAACATTCTGCCTGGCTTCCTGTACTGGGCTGAGCTTCCCCTAGCACAAAGGCAGCCTAGATAGAATTTAGCCCTTATCTGCTCGCTGCACTTCCATTTCCACTGTCTAATAATGGGAAGGAATAACACTCCCCCAGCTTTGTGTAATGCTTTGAGATCTTTAGACAAAATACCCTATGTAAGTGTAAATTATTATTATCATCAATTTACTCATCCTCTCCCTTGCACTCGATCTATGGACCCTGAAGTCCTTGGCCGTTCTCAGAACTGGCCTCAATCTCCTTCTGTCAATGGTCCTACTTTTCCCAGAATATTTTTTCCATTAAATGAGTTTTCCCAAATAGTGATGGGACCTGCCTTATTATGTAAAACCAAACCAAAAGCAAACAATCCATAACCCAAAGCAGAGGAATGTGTCTTCAGTTCATTACAATCTTTAAAAATAAAATCCTGGGTCCCGTATGTCCATCTCATTGCTCCCCATAGCCATTTCACCCGGGTGTCCTGAATCTTTCTAGACAAGTAAAGGCAAGCGTAAAATAATAAGTCTACAAAGCATTTAGTTGAAAATTTGAACACTTGCCTGTACCACATGCAATAATGGACATTAACTGCTGATTGGAGCAGGAAACCAGTGAAACCATTTAACGTCAATCGACATTAACGGGGCTCAGTGGTATGAGATTAGTGCAACATGGCTAGCTGTACAAAAACCTATTGGCGCTATACTGGGTGATATCAAGTTTACATGACTGCAGTAGCCAATATACAAAACACACCCAATAAAAATAAATGGTTCAATAAGTAATGACCATTTTCATTTGATCTATAATCTCTGCTGCTTCTGCCAGAAAGGCAAAATAACTTCCAGAAGGCTATCATTTGCTGTCTGGACTTCCAAAGGTGCTCCATTCCTTTTCAGGCACCAAAATAAGTCGCCTGATTTTCAAAAATGCTCAGCACATGCGGGGTTGAATGGTTTTGTACAAATCTGACCAGAATGGGCACATGAGTGGCAAGCAGTTGCTGAGCACTTTTGAGAAACCGGCCCCAGATGGTGAGTTCTTTTCTGTGCACGTGAGAATCTCCCTCCCACCCCAATGCCAGGCCTATAGCTGGCACTTCTGAATCACCCAAAGCAAAATTTACAAACAGCATCTTTGCAACCTAGAGATGCCACCAAAACAGTTGATCTTAATTTAAAAACTGGGCTCCCCATGCCACGTCTGACCAACGGAAAGGGGGTGAAATAGCAACAAGTGACCAGTTAGAACAGAACATTTTAGTTTTCTATTCCTTCTCCGGGATGCTGGGTTTTTTTCCCCACATACCTTTTTCAGTGTCCGTCCCCATTACAGAATTTACTACTCCATGTGCAGTATGAGCCTACTAACAGTAGGAGATATTTTCAGTACTGAACAACATAATCCCCCCTCTGATGCTCCCATCTTCTGCCAGTAGGTTGACCAGATAGCAAGTGTGAAAAATCAGGACACTTCATTTTCGAGGGCTGGGGGTATAGTTGCATATATAAGACAAAGCCCCTACAATCGAGATGGTCCCAATAATATTGGGACATCTGGGCACCCTATCTGCCAGCCCTGGCATACCAAAGTAGAGCATGAATGCAGGTTTCCAGGATAATAGCACACTATGCTATCGGTGACGCTGACTGGATTCGGGGGTGACCCTTTATAATATTATCAATACCAATATTGCAAAGTTACAATAAGTTGTATGAGATATGCCATGTCAAGTACTATTGGAAAGGTTATAATTTGCTAAGACTGACAAGCAGGTTTATATGTATGAGCCACTTTTGTATAAGTTCTAAATATGTCTGGCATATTGGTATTTCAATTTGTGCTGTGTTTCTGGATGAGAGATGGCAGCAGCACTAAGCCTCCTTAATGGCCCATCAAGGGAACTCACAGGTACGCGTCTAGTGAAGGCACCCAGAGGCCTCACTTTATGAGACACCATGGCATGTAAGAACATGCCTATGAACAGGGGACTCTGAGGCTTTCCCATGCCATGTGCTGGGTGGCTGTGTTTGGGACAAAGAATGCACAAGCCTCATGACAGAAACTATAAAAGGGAGCTGCAAGATCCCCATATTGTCTTCATTCCTATTTTTTACCTCTGGATCAACTCAGCTACAAATGAAGTTGTGAAAAAAAGGACTGAGACCCATCCAGGTCTCAGAGGGACTGTTCAAGCCTGCAAACTACATATTTCTACTGAGAATCTGATATATGTGGACTTTACAGTAATTTGTATGTATCTGATTGTTTAATTATTTAACATCTCTCTTTTTGTTTGTTTCTTTCCTTCATAATTAACCTTTAGTATAGTTACTAAAGGATTGGCTGACAGTGTGGTATTTTGAGTAAGATCCAAACTTATATTGGTCTATTAACGTGGCAACCCTTTGAGGATTACAAGAACATTTTTGGTAAAGAGACTAGAGTTTTAATAACTTATCTCTTTACTGGAGCTAGTGCTAACTGGGGGGTCAGAGACTGAAATGCAGTAAAGGGAGCTGTGTAATTTTTTTGGTTTTGTTTTAGCTTCTTGATAACCAGTGTGGGGAATCAGAATCACTGTTTGTGACTGGTCGGGAAATCTAGCTGCAGTGTTAACCATCAATTTGTGAGAATCTGCTGTCCTTTTTGCAGCCTGCCTTGCCCTTGGCATTTTCAGGTGGGCTACCTTAGGCACGTGTATATTCATTCCTTTATTCGATGAGAATGACATGACAGTAGTGAGGGATAATGGATTCTGTTAATGAGATGATTTATTTCCATTGTAAATAAAGCTCAGCTGTCATTTGAATGAATTTTTTAGTGATTTTTTTAAAATTGATTTTGATAAAGAGAGATCTGTAAACGTGATTTACTAAAATGTGCCAAGCAGCATTGAGACAGTTGTGGTTACAGCTAAGCCAAGCAATGGCAGTGCTAAGGTTGCCCATTCAGGCTTGACTCTGACTCTTGTGCATGTGCACCACAATAGTGTCTTTATGTACCATTTTCCAAACCGAATATAATATACCTTCCAAAGGTGAATAAGATGCTATGTAGCCTTGTAGCTCTGTTTGCCCTACAAGATGCAAAGGCTTATGCAGAGCCCTCTTCTATCTTACTATGTATATGGACACTATCACTGTAGTATGTGTGCTTTATAATCTTTCATATGTTAATCCTGCCTACACTCCTCTGAAGTGCTGTTAGCCCCATTGTACAGATGAGGGACCAAGGCACAGACACTAAGTGACCTACTCGGCATCATACAGGATGTTTGTGGTAGAGGAGGAATTGAACCCAGAGTACTCACAGCCTAGGTTTAGGCTCTAACCACTGGACCATCCTTCCTTTTTTCATTCGCTAATATCTTATTATGCATGCAGAAAGTGAGGCAAAGGCTCCTAAGTTACCCTTAACCTCATTCATTGTGCCCATTTTCACTAAATTTGTCATAAAGTCCAGGTACTATTCCATGTGTGGCATTCTTTAGCTATGCTTTTACCATCTTAGCACTACTGTAGTTAACAATGTACTGTGCACACTAAAAGGCTGACAGCTTGGTCAAATCAAAACCAGTTTTAATACTAACACCCACATAACCTTCTCCTCATTTCTTTACCAAATTATAACTTTCTTCTCCAGCCATTGCCTCTGGAAGGATTGTTCAGAAATAGGTACCACACATTTTTTATGATATCGAAAGAATTGGGGGGAAGGGGTTTCTCTGTCCTTGAATTCCCAAATAACTGAATAAATTTTCGCTTAAGTTTCATAAACAAATTCACTCATAGGCAGAGACCAGGCCTGGAAAACTGAACACAATCTATTTTTTGCACCCAAATTATTAAAGATGTTGCTATCACTCTAAACATTTCCTAACTTGGCTTCACTCTTCTGGTTTTGGAGCAGAAGGTCACAAAGTGCACTGCTCAGAAAAGCACAAACTGTGAAAACACTTTGTAAGTCTCACTATAACAAAAGCTTGGTTTCTTTTCCCCCATGAAACTTCTCACTGATGGAGCTATGGGTTTAAAGATAAATGGGAAGATTGGATGGTTCAGGAGTGTTATTATGGGTTACAGAGCCTCATGGTGGCTGGTTTTACTGTGGTCCAGGTTAGTGATAACCCATATGTTTTTACTATCTGAGCACTCTTCAGTGGTCTAAAGCTAAGGAAGAAAGGATTGGTCAGTGATTAGGGTGCTAGCCTGGAAATCGGGATTCAATTCCCTGTTCCGTCAGATTTCTTGTCTGACCTTGGGAGAGTCACACAGGGCTAGATTTTTAAAGCTATTTAGCCACCTAAAAGTGCAGGTAGACACTTTCGTGAGAGCTTTTAAAGCACCTGCCCAACTCCCATTGATTTACCATCACTCTTGTCACTAACTGCTACCATTTAAATTCTGCCCTGATTTACATATCAGGCAAGGCCAGTAGGATTGCATGGGCTGATGGGAGACCCAAAGTTGTGATGGATGTGGAGCTGCTCTGTAATTATTTATGAATGCTGTTTGTTAACCTGGTCATTCAGATGTTTACTATATGAATATGTTGGTTTAGTTTAATGGTGGGCAGTAAGTAAAATTAAGCAAGAAGAGAAGAATAACTAAGATAAACCAACCCTCAGTAATCACTTGAGGGTTGTTACAGGATAATGGCAGAACCATTGGCTACAAGGAGTCCGGCTTTACTTGGTCTGCTGAGATTTCCAGACTGGTTTGGCCCAGAAAGGCAAAAACCTGGGAACACAGAAAGTTCCAAAGGATTACCACAGTTTAAAAGGTCTCTCTCTCCAGACAGCAACCAGTTGTTGAAGAGCTGTTCAGGGAGGCTGTGACAGAGGAATCTGCTGGGGAGTCTGAAGGAGTTAGGCCTGCCTTGGTTATCATCTGGTATGGAAAGGCTTAGGTTAGACAGACAAGCCTGTAGACTCTTTTGGTTTTTTTAAATCTTTTCTTTCATGCTTTGTCCCTACTTGACAAATAAACAATACTTCGATTTCAAACAGGCTGCCTGGTCAATGTATACCACTAGATCACAGACTTGAAGGGAAGAAATGCAGGTACCAAGTCCAGTCAGACTTCTGGGCAAAAATGGTTGAAACACAGGGTACCATAGCCTGGGGCCCAGTGTAAGAGTGAGGTAATTACAGAATTCCACCCCAGGACAAGTAAAGACACCAGGCCTGAAGGCTGAAGGTGTGCACTCAAAGAGACTAGAAAAGGCACAGACAGAGGTCAAGGATTTGGGGACAAATCACACCCTGATTTTAAACCCTTTAGCACTGCATAGGTAGGTGGAAATCTGGCAAAATTTGACCCAAAATTATCATTGTATCTGCCCTTCCCTTTCATCTCTAGAGATGCTTTTGGCAAACCAAAGTGGAGAACCTCAATGGGCTAATGAGGTGAAGCTAGCAGTGCATGATGGCCCGTTCGGACATCCTCTTCAGCAATGCATACATCACATAATGAGATGTATATACCACAATGAAACTTATACAACACATAATGAAGTGAATGTATCACAGACTGAAAAGTGCCATCTATCAGGAGTGTCTTAACTACGTCGTCCCTAGAGAATAAGTTCCAGAGCACTCAATGAGAGTTCAGTCTGCTGCACAGCTGCCCTTCTGTTTGGTTGTTTTAACTGTGGCTGCTAAAAGGGGGAAAATAAGAATCAAACATGGCTTGGTTTCTCTCTTGGTTACTGCAAGCTGGTGAAAAAAAATTGTAAATGGTAAAATGCTTTTATCTTTTGAATTTTCTGGAATTAAATGAGAAAAAATAAAAATCACACTGTTACTTGAATGATTATTGGGTGTTCCCCCACACCCAAACCAGACTCTCAAATTCTTTGAGGGCATGCTCCCATTAAAATCAATAGCAAGATTCCCATTGTCATCAATGTTTGGAAGATCAAGCCCTGAGTATAGATTTAAAGCCTCCTTTTTAAAGGTCTTTATTGCCTAAAATGCAGATAGGTGTTGAGTGGGGATTTCACATGCTCCTAGGCACCTAGCTCCCATTAAAATCAACCAAAATTAGACACCTAGGTGCTTTTGAGAATCTCAATAAGCACCAATCTACATCTTTAGATGCCTAAAGACCTTTAAAAACCTGGTTCTATATGCCTAACTTTAGGTACCCAAGCTTGAAAGTTTTGGCCTAGTGCCATCCTCCAAAATCAGATACTGAATATGCACATTCAAGGGCAGTATCAGATTTTGTAAAATACGGATGCATGACTAGTGTTAGAGAAGACAGAATCTCTTTAGATAATCCACCTGGATATAAGAAATGTTCAGGTGAGTTAAAATATAGACCTAATTGTCTCTCCAGTTCAAAAATGGTATTAATGGGATTGACTGAAACTCATGAAAGCTAGGAAATTCAGAACTGAGTCAGCCATTTAATACTCAGTCTTCCCTAATTATGTCTAGGTACATCACTTCAGTTAGCCCATGATCAAGGCATCACAGACTGCTGGGTAATCTAAGATTACATACAACATGCCAAGGCATATCAGCAAGTGTTAACGACACAGATTGACAGTCTTAACAATTACTTTCCTCTTTTTTTACAGTGATGAATAATTTACACATTCACTCATTTTTACACAGTCAATTTTATTTGAAACAGAATGTTTTAAATATCTTAAAATATAACAGAAATGATTCTTAATAAATCTAGATTACCTCCCCTACCCTTATCATCCAGAATTTGATAATTTATTTATAAATTTAAGGAAGTTTAGTTTTGTGTACTCTCAAAAACCAGCCTGCCCCAATGTGCTCATTAGCTCTGATTTTATATGTGTGCGAGATGTCAACAATGGGGCATCAATAGTGTGAACTGTTTAAACAGATTCTAAGATCATTCCTTTTCCCATTGAAGCCAATGGGAAAATGCTCATTGATTTCTGTGAGAGTAAGATTGGGCCTTAATTATGAGACAGACAGAGAAGTGTGTGTATAAAAATGTACAGATACTGATTATATATATATATATATATATATATATACCTAGAGGTGTATATATAAAACAGGGATCCATAATACACATAGAATATGAAAAAGCATAACATATTTACAACTACACCCACTAAAATACCTTTTGTTGTAATAAGAATGTTTCCCAAACTGTATAATAAAATATTAAACAATTAATTTACTATATTTATTAAACATAATAAAGGTGCATTAAGGAAATTATTGCAGATCTAAAGGGGATTTTGTTCATATAAAATTTACGCAGTCGTAGGATCTGATTCTGAAAACAAAGTTAGGTGCACAATTGATTTGCATTCCCCACTACTATTATGCATGTGAATCAGGCACCTACTCATGCCAACAGTAAATTCAGGTCACCTTCCTGCACAATTATTTGATTTATACGTGCAACGATGGTAATTGTGAAAGCATAATAGGTAAGCACATGTGCACATGCAATTGCACACAAACCTCCTGAAGCTTAGTGCCACCTGTTACACGCCACTGGAAATCTTTTCATATTGTTTTTAATGGACCACAGCTGATAGGAACAGAAAGGTTGTATATTTGGTCTCTGTAGCAATTTGTCAGATAATCCTCACCTAACCACTTTTTTTTTAAAGAGGCTAATAATTACAAGTCTGATTAATAGCTGACATAAAATGTTATTGTTTGAAAAGCCATAACAAAACTTGAAGCATTGTGACCTGTGTAAGAAAATATGTTAAGAAAAACAAAAGTTGATAATGCTTCTTGGAAAGAATGTGCAACCTATAGTCATGTTTTGTTTTATCCTGCCATACTTTTTTATTAGATCTTTGGATAGTAACCTTACATGGGTCATTCAGCGGTCAACTGCTCATCTCTGCTGTTGTTCTAAGCAGGCTTACCCAGTCTCTGCAGGAAAGCCAGGATGATTTCTTTAAGGAATAGTGCTATTTATAAAATAAATATAAAATCTAATATCTATTTTGCACCAATGACAGGTTATAAGAACTCCAGCGGCTATATATTTGTTGAATACCAGCCTCCTGTGAGTATAAATTGCACCTTACTGAGTAGAAATATAATACAGTCCACCAGAGACTTTGCTGCAAGGTGTAGCCGCTTGTCTATGGGCAAGTAATGACTTGCGTTTTCAGCTGCTTCTTAGTAAGAGCCTTAGTAATTGGAATCAGTTATTCAAAACATCTCTAAATGTGATTTAAATGGCAAGGATTTAATAACATAGAAAGAAGTCATTACAGAGGTTCAAGCAGGGGAGAAGGGAATTCCGTTTTTCAGAGCAGAGGGAGAAAAATAAAGCAATTACTTGATGTAAAGGCCAGAAACAGGACTCCTGCTGTCACAGAGAAATCAAATCTGTCAGCAATTAGTGGGATCTTAGAAGGCAAAGAACCCTTCAGTGTTGAATAGTGAATAAGGGGTTAGCAATTATATGAACTGATAAAAGTGTTCTGGTTTTCAAACAGCAGGTTAACAAGGCTTACTTTTTTCATAACTTCATGCAGATGTGATGAGTCACACTTCATGACATTTTTCAACGGGTTTGTATGTAAAGTAAAATAATAATAATAATAAAGTGCATTGCACTGGCTCTTCCCATCCAAGAGGCTGTTGATTTACCTCAAAATTATGTGCAGCATAACAATTTCAACAGCTTGATGGCAATAATTTTTCGACCACTCAAGGCAATAATATCCTTCCCACCTCCCCAGAAAAGGGCCTCTCTTTTAAAAGGCACATTTATTCTGTAAACGAGCACTTCTCTCTGAGGAGCTACATGCACACCTGAGTCAGTATGCTGTTGAGCACCTTCCTGGAGAGATTGTGTACTCAGGAGTTGAGAGCACCCAACACCAGGAGGTATTTAGCTTCTTGCAAAGTAGGCCAAAATATTATTTCTCTAAGAGAAGTGCTCAGACATCAAAGAAAAATGTGCATTTCAATGGAATGTAAGAGGGATGTTGCCTTTTAATAATACTAGGCATTTTTATAGGGTTTTATATGTTCAAATCACATTATAGGCATTAAGTTAATAGCAGCCCAAAGTACTGTTATCACCAGATGGGGAAATTGAGACCGAAAGGTGGAGTGACTTTTCCAAGACAACACTGTGAAGTCTGTGGTTGAGCCAGCATTAAAACTCAGGGCCTCCTGCCTACCAACCCTGTGATCATTGCTCCAGCTGTCAATGATTTCTATTGCCTACCTTTTTTTAATCTGCTGCAGAGACGTATACGGCCCCCATTATCATAGTGTCAGAACCTCACAATCTTCAATGCATTTATCCTTACAACACCCTGATGAAACAGAGAATCATTATTCCCATACTACAGCTGGGAAACTGAGGCACAGAGAGATGAAATGATCTGCCCAAAGTCACTCAGGAAGTCTGTGACAGAGCATAAAGCTGAACTCAGCTCTCTCATGTCCCAGATTAACACTTCAATGGCTAGGTCTTCTTTGGTATGAACAACATCAGTTTGCACAGGGTAAAAAACATTAAATATTTTTAGCTGTAATTGTTATGATGCATACATGTAGAACCTTATTCATCAATTTAGAGATCATCATGATTAGGACTGGATCCTCAGTGGATGAGAAACCATTAGAGTGGTGGAAATGGAGTTGCACTATAGTAATTTATGAATACTGTATGTTGACCTGGTTATTGGAATTTTTACTGTATTAATATATTGGATTAGTTTAACAGGGGGATGTAAGGGAAACAGCAGGAAGGTAACAGAATGGGTGTTAAGCCACCTATCCATAAACACTTGAGGATTGTTGCCTAGACTGTCAGCGTTGAAGATTTTACCTCTCCACCAGTTAAAGCCTGGCAACTCAGAACAAAAGAACTTTGGCAGTTCAAAAGGGGGAAGGCACTTCCGGGGCACCAGAATGAGCTGCAAGCACCTCACTGGGGATAGCTGAAGAGTTGGACTTGCCAGAAGCGACTTCAGATAAGACAAACATGGGTGTAGTTTGTTTGTTGTTGTAAAATCCTTTATTCGGTAAATGCTTTGTTCCTACCGTTAAAAAATAAAAAATACTGTGGTTGAAGGTTTTCTGTCGCCATGTATGCTCCTGGTCACAGAGTCCTGAAGGGAAGAACTACAGGTGCCCAAACTCAGTCAGACCTGCCGGGTAAGCACCATCGACAAACTGGGAACTGTAGCCTAGGGCCCAGTCTAAGAAAGGGAGAACTGCAGAATTCATCCCAAGAGAGCTAAAAGCATGGTGCCTGATACCTGAGGGGAGCAAGCCCACAGAGACCAAGAAGGGAGCCCGTGTACAGCTAGCCCTGTCACTGTGATAATCGTCATTTCATGTGTTACACCACATTACACCAGATGAGGATCTTGACCAATTTCCTCAAGATTTTTTAAAATTACGCTACGATGTAGAACTATCCATTTACGGCTGACCTTGTTTAAAACATCAATTCTTTCGTTCTCATTTATATGTCTGACAACACTCAGAACCGTGTGAGGCATGTCACAGAGTAAGTAAAAAACATGTTCCCTGACCCAAAGCACTTACCATCTATTGTAATCATAGGGGAGACAAAAGCGGGGGAGATGAGAAGACAAAGGTTACATGAATAAGATTTGATTGGCCATTAAAAGCCACAGAATCCATCAGGCAACCTGACGTCTGAAGATGGTTGATGACATCAGAACATGCATAGCCTAAGCGGTACCGGAAAGGTAAATAATCTAACCTTCATTCAGACACTTATGCTGAGAATAACTAAAAAAATCCCTTTACTTTCACCTCCATCCCAACTGATTCCTAATTTGATTTTTTAATAATGTGCATGGCCCTACTTAATTCGCCATATTGGAGGTCCCCCAATATTAGGCATCCACTGCAGTTTTGATAGCGGGAGCCCCCCATGCATGGTGCTGACAGTGGAAGCTCTGGCTGCTCTGGGGCTCGGACCTGTGTGGCTGACAGCGTGAGCCCCTGCTCTCAATCCCGGACTTCCACAGGCTCCCACTCTCAGTACTGGGCAGCCAACATCAGGAGCCCCTGCTCTCCGCCCCAGCGTGCTGCTGTCAGCTTTGGGGTCTCAGTCTTGGATGGCCAACAGCAGAAAATAGCAGAAAAATAAGGGACCTTATTACCACAAATAATAAGGTCCATTATTTCTTTTCCACAATTTTCCATGGCTTGTCCACAGCTCAGCCACAATTTTTGGACAATCATTCCATGATTCAAGAAAGGCCTTAATAATGTGTGTTTTAGTTCTTTGGAAGGCTTGGAAACCATCTTCTATTTAAAATCTCTATTAAGTATAGAAAGTAACAGAAAAACAGGGAAGTGTGTGTACTGGGTGATAAGCCTACCTCATGGAGTGCATTCCTGACTATAAAAATGCTTATTTATTTATTAAAATCAAAACAAAAATTTTTTTTGAAGAAAATCCAGTTTTCAACTGTTTGTGTCCTAAATCCTGTTCTAAAAGAAGCTCCTTTTAAAAACTCTATTTTTAGGGTAGACTGGGAGGGGAGATATTATTTCCCAACCTTCCAGCCCATCCCATTTCACATTCTCTTCTCCGTACTTCAGGGATTACTTGAGCTAACTCCCATGCTATCCGTGAAAAGCCTAGGGTAGTCTAGGGCGAGGGAAAGGCTCCAATGGGTTTGCTTTCAAATGATTTCACCCAGCTGCTCCGACCCTGCATAAAGTTTTTGGATGTCATCTCAAAACCCATTAGATTATCCTAGTGGTTCAGCGCTTTTTGAACGCAGCTCTGAGCTTCCCCACTGTCCCGCTGGTTCTGGTTTGTGACTGGTGTTAACATGCACAACGGCCAGTTGATAAACAGGAAGAAGTGCCTGTTACATTTCAAAACCAAGGTCTGTTTGGGGTGTTTCTCGAATTTTAGGGAATATCTTACTAGTAAATATTGATTTAAAAAAAAATCCATCTTGTGTGGGTGGTTTTAGGAAATATCTCATAAGAGAGAGTGCAGAAGTAATGATGAGGGTGTGGTAGGGATGGAGAGAAAGAAAAAAGCAAAAGTCAAAATCTAGACCTTTGTGATGAACTCTATAGGGTTATGGTCATGTGGGCTATGTGAATTGTGGGGTCTGCTCTCAGGGACTGTCATTTTGTCCTCCCAGATTGTCACTTGTGGGTCTGTGCTGGGGCAGCCTGGCCCTTCGACCAGTAGTTTGCTGTAAGTATTAGTGGTGGTATGTGTCCGCAGTAGGAGCCTCAAACTCACTCTTTCATTGGTCTCCAGTGAATTTCTTCTGACATCTTTATTGAATCATTTTCTCAATCACCGTTTCAACATTTCAGTGATAAAGATCATATACCTTTGACAACTTTCATCCTGAAGGATCCTAAAGCCCTTTGCAAAATGATATACAAACTATACGCTGTAATTGGTAAATTACACTTAGTAAATTGGCTGCATCATACTTTAGGAGGAAATGCCTTTCTTGTGAAACCTTGTCAATGAGAAAGTTGATCCTATAAAGTCTTTTGGATGGCATGTTTTGTAATAATTTTGCATTTGGGTTACAAAGACTGGGGATTTAGCCCAATTATACTTCAATTTTCCTTTAATAAGAATTTTTCGTGGTGTAAAATCCTGCTTTAGTAAATTGGTAGAACTCTAGACTCTTTTATCTTGCTAAACTGTGTGTGGAATTTGGAGGATTGATTTTTTTTTTCCTTATCAGGAATCTGAAGGAGGAGAATTCTTTTCTGATAGGTAAGAAGTGAAGTTTCAAAATAATCTGCACACTATAAACACTTAAACTCTGACCTTGCTTGACTTTATATTTTTTTGTTTGTTGCTTTGCCTTTTCTGGACATAGTTTATATCCTTTTGTGTTGAATGCTTGTTGGGCATCTTGTCTGGATTACAAATCTGACAGATGGCAAGAGTAGATTCTATTATTTGCCCTGAATCAGCACTTGATTAATTTTATTGCATTGGATTTAGAAAGTGATAATGTATTTCTAGATGTTACTTGCCTATTTTGGAGAATGGGGATGTTGGTGGGCAAAGAAGTAGCAGGAACAGGAGCTGGGGATTGACAATCAAAAGTGAGTGGCCATCCTCAGGCAAGAGTTTAATAGCTCAGCTGCAGCTGTATGGGCTGGCCTAGGAGGGAGCCATGGCTGTGTGCTAGCCATATGCAGTACAGTGGAGGAGTTGCATGCTGGTTAACAGAGAAAAGAATAAAGAGGTATGCCTAGGAATGAAGAGGAGAGATGAGCTGCGGAAAGGAGCTATAGAGCTGGATAAGGCCCAACACTGAGGGGAAAAAAGGTGTTGCAAGAAAATGGGAGCACTACAACACATAGATCTTGGGATTGAAGATAGGGAGTGCTGCGAGACTTTGGGCCCTTATTAGATGGATTGGACTCCTGAGATCCACCTTTAACAATCCCTTTTCCTCCTGATCTTATCTCCACCAGCTCTTAAACTGCACGGGAGACTTAACTGTTTCAGTTGGCAATGAAGAGCTCTTTGGTCCGTGCTGAACCCTGTGCATTGGCTAGTCCGTGTCCATGAGCACAATACAGAAGTGGCGGCCTTTGTACCTTTCTCACTGTTATTGTTGGGTGAAAGTCACCTGAATATTTGAACTGTGGAAGCAGCTGTATTCAGCATCAAGTCAGTTTCAGCTCTTGAGATTTGAAAGGCAGCCACTTGGAGCTCATTAGACAGTTCTGCTTAACACTCATGCCTTAACATTGTATTGCACAGGAATTCTCAATTCATTCTGGCTGTGTTACAAGGCCTGTTTTTCTGCCTGGATGCTCAGGTCTTTCTTTCCATTGTGTAGCTTCGTGTCCAGGAACAAAGGATACTTAACATTTGATGGGGGAGGTGGGGAGGGGCCAGGGGAGAGAGAGAGGCAAGGGAGAGTGATTTGTAAAGAAAATATTCCCACTAGCTCAAGTTTACAGAGGGTTTTATGAAATCTGCGCTTAGCCAATCACTTCATTTTTGAGAATTGGATTTATGGTCTTACACATATTTGAAATAATATCAGTTGTCTCTTTATACAGACTGCTATTTATTGCCATCATTTATGACTGATATCCAGGAATGACTGACCCTGTCAGAAAATAAAATTATTTTATACTAGAGCTGGTCTAAAAGTGGAGAAAATATTTTGCAAAACAATTCAAGTGTGAAAGCCCCTGCCCTCCTTCACAGGGGTAAAAATGGGCCAATGTTCCATTTTTTGTGAATTATTGTCAACAGTTTACTTAAAAAACACCACATTTTCTTACTGAAACCTGGATTTTTGGTAAGAAAAAATTTCAAAAATGATCTTTTCTTTCAAATCCTGGTAAAAGTATCATGGAAAATATGGATGATGAATTAATACAAATATGAGTAGATTAAAGTTGATCTGTCACACTGTATCAAGTATTGTTAATTTTGATATAGAAACAACGTCAGTGTCACAAATATCTGTGCTTCCAACAGGTGTAAAAAGGGCAGATAACGTTGGAGTATTCCCATTTCAGGTTGGACACTTCTCGAGCCTTTTTTTCAGGTAACTTGTGGAACAGGATATACACATACCAGGTCATTGCATCTATTTGGAGAACTCCAGCGCAAAACGAGAACATATTTAAAATACCAATGTAAGAATGATGTAAAAACTTATATAGAACAGAAGCTATACAGAAATGTCTACTTTTAATTGCTCATTAACAAATCAAATATTTTAATTAATACTTTTCAACTTCATTCTTTTTTTTTTCCCCAGAAGAAAAGCATTTTACTACCATAACCAAATATATTACTTCTTTGATGAGTTTCAGAAACCACATTGCCTGATTCAATGGGAAGGCACCCTTTGACTTCCATCATCTTGATTTCAGGCCCACAGTTCTCTATGCAGTCAAAGTTTATAAATAGGAGTCTATCCACAATAATAAGACTTTTGTTCTTAAGTCTATGGTGCAACAGCAACTATGGGATGCAACCGCAACTATGAAAACAGACACACAGGTGGCAGGCTATAATTACTGTGATTAAGTGTCACTGCTTGGCTACAAATTTCAGACGTAGTTACTCTGTGTTAAAGCATCCCATTATTTTTGTTTGTCTGCCCCTTCCCCAAGCTTTCCCCACCATCCTGCTTGTCTTGTCCACCTGTTACGTGTAAACACTTTGGGGCAGGGAGTGTCATTCACCGTATGTTTGTACAATGACTAGCACATTGGAGCTCTGACGTGGTTGGATCCTCTTGCTGTTACTACAATATAAATGCTAAATAATAATAATGCTGATGATGTATTTGGGACACAATCTATTCCCTGGTTGTCAGGTTTTTAGGGTGTTTAATCACATTTGTTACACAGAGAGAAAGAAAACTAGCCCACTGGCACTGATCTGCCTTCATATTAGCCTTAGTGCTTCTTGCTTCATTCCCCCCTTGCCTCTAAATCACCACAGGGTTTATTACTATTTTTACAAAAGAAGATTAATGGACTTAAAATGGGCACAGGTAATTCTGCATTGTTCAGAGTCTCTCCAAATAGTACCTGCTATAAATTCTTGAGTTCTTGTTATCTCTACGACACATCTCGCTCTTTAAACAGTTTGTTCAGTGGAGGAGGGGTGTGAAGGGTCAATGTGCCCTTGGTGTTTTGCAAAAGTATCTTGTTTTTATGGATACCCTGCTGCTCTTCCCGAGGCTTGCATCCACTAGACAGTTCCTCTACGAAGCTGCACACAGCAACAGCTCTCCAAATGAGCATGCCTCTCTATGTGAACTCACTTTGCTATTACAGGGCTTGCAGAATGTGAGAGCAGTGCCCATACTAAGGGCTGTAGCCATTCACTTTTCTTCTTTTGTAATTTTGTCTGTCACAATATGTTTGCGTATCTCAGCTGAGCTTTGTTCCATTAACCCAGGTCAGATGGGATTTCACAAAGCTATAAAATACACACATACACACACACAAAGAAAATACTTGAAAAATTGCACTGACATGGTTGTGTTGGTAACTTGTGATTTGCTGAAATCAAGTGTGCCTACACAATAAAGGCTGAGCCAGGGCACTATATAGTGCAAGCACCCTTTGTAGCCTACAAAGTGTCTAATTGGAAAGGCTATGGACCACCAACACATCTGTCTTGTGCAATATCTTTTCCAAACCAAACAACCAGTGATGTAAAATAGCTCCAATAATATGGTATTAAGTAAGGATAGATACCGTTAAATCCATGCAGCAGGTTATGATGGATGGAAAGAAAAATCCAGTGGAAAATCTTGAGGGCCAGTCTACAGTGCTGGAAACTCACAGCTCAGTGTGCGTGTCCATCACCTAGAATTGTGCACACTAAACCTCCCACCCTAAAATCTTCCTTTGCATGCACACGTGTGTATGTGTCAATCAGTATTCAGACATTCAGATACCCAACCAAATTGTGCAAATGTTCTTTTCAGCATGCAAATATGGGATCTTTGTGCATAATTACTTCCAGGTGCAAAACCATGGGTACAGTTTCAAGAGACAGCTTTGAAAGCTTGGTCCACTTTATTTATAAACAAGTAACTAAAGAGCTTTACAATATATACTTAAAGTTGTTAATTTTCTTTCACTTGTGGCAGGTACCTCAGTGTGTCTCAAACTCACAGGAAAGCACTCTTGCCTGTTCAGTCCTGGTTTTAAATTTAACATCTGAGTCACCTTTTCTCAATCCCATTCAGAATGGAATCATGATGGAATGGTTTACTATGCTCCTGAAGTTGGAGCAGTCTGAATTTCTCTTTGGCTTACTGATGCAATAGTCAGCACATATTTAGGTACAGTTTTAATTGTGAAGGTAATGGGCAACCTGCCCTTTGAAGCCTGACACTAAGAAATAAGCCAAATGGCCTTTTGCATGGTGACAATGAAAAATGAGTAGAACAGCTCATGCTTTAGACTTGCACCAAGGAGAAAAACTAAGAAACTAGTTGCAATGAATTCATAAGCTAAATCTTGGAGGGTCCTGAATTCATTTCCAAAAAATATGACCCATGGGCAGCCTGAAGAACAACAACGTGGGATTGTGCAGAAGTGCCTTGAACCTCCTCCTGGATGGACACAACAGAACTGTACTTAAATTTCAGGAATTTTTAATGCAGTGTTGAAGTCCTGTTGGTCCCAGGATGTTAGAGAGCAAGGTGAGTGAGGAAATATCTTTCATTAGACCAACTTCTGTTGGTGAGAGAAATAAGCTTTTGAATTTACACAGAGTTCTTCTTTGGGTCCAAAGGGAGCTCTGCGAAAGCTCAAAAACTTGTTAAACAAAACATTGAATTCAATCCAAAATGATTTCCCACCCTGCAACATTCTGATTCACCAAAAACTTCAAACAAATTTCTGTTTAGGGTCAACCCAAATTTTTTTTTTTTTAAGTTGCCAGAAAACCGAAAAATCCATTATTCACACAGCTCTAAGCACAATCCCCATTGTAGCCTCCTAGGCTGTAACTGGGCAGCCCACCAAGAAACATTCACCTGATCCTCCGCCATTACTATAGATAGAAGAGGTCCAGTCTACATCAACCTAAAACACCAGCTAATCATAATTTTCTTTCTCTCCCTTAGTTGGTTAATCTTGCTTCCCAGCTAGCAATTGGCCATGCTAGGTGAACAAGCAGAGAATCCTTGCCTGGCTAGCCAGGTACACTCTGAAAATCGGCTACCTACTTGTGATGATATTCAACTGCAGTTATGCTGTTTGGACACAAGATGTCTCTATGATGCATTAGGGTTTCCTTCCCAAAAGGGGGTAGGTTCTGGTCACAGAAAAAGCCAGCTTGGTTAATTTGTAGCTTGTTGCTGTTCTCCCTAATAAATGTCTGTTCATGAAGGATTGTGGCACCATGTATTGTGACACTAGCATTATAGCTGCCTACTGAGGAGTCAAGGAACATCCACACACTTGCAGGTACAATCTTTACAACATCATCTGGGTATCAAAGCAACTCATGTCCAGTATGCAGTAATGTAGTCGTGTTGGTCCCAGGATATTAGAGAGACAAGATAGGTGAAGTAATATCTTTTATTGGACCAACTTCTGTTGTTGAGAGAGAGAAGCTTTCACGCTTACAGCGAGCTCATCAGGTCTGAGAAACTTAGGCTTGTCTACACTGCAGGCTCCACAGCGATCGATACAGCGGGATTGATTGAACGGATCGCGTAGACCCGCTCAATCGATGGCAGATGGGCTCTCTGATAGACCACCTCCCTGAAAGGAGTAAGGCTGCATTGATGGGAAGGCATCTCCCATCATCGCAGCACCATGTAGACGCAGCAGTACTTCAATGTAAGTACATCAGTGGGAGATACACAAGCTACATAATGTATCTCCCGCCAACTGCCGGTGGCAGTGTAGACCAGCCATTACTCAAAGCATCACAGCTAAAGACAAGATGGAAAATATTGTTTAGCATAAGTAGTTAACACATATTTCAAGGGACCAGTCAAGGTGAAGTGCCCATTAATACCCCTCCAGTCATAGGGAAGAAAGGAAGGAGGGGAAAGCAGTTGGGAGGGAGGTTGTTAGTGGGTTACAGATTATAGTAATAAGCCATAAATCCAGTGTTTCTATTCAGTCCATGATTTTTAGAGTCTAGCAAAGTTATGAATTTAGGCTCCTATGCTCATCTTTTGAAAATGTTGTGTTGAGGCTGCGGTCTGATACATCAAAAGATGAGCCTGGAGCTTAAATTCATAACTTTGCTACAACATATAATTTGGGCTAGGAGAGGTATCATGAAGGAAAGACCATGATGAGATGATGTGGAGGTGAAAGCAAGACATATTTTGCTAGTTTCACTATGGATCTACAGCCTACTGTCATATCTGAAAGCAAAATGAGAGTAAATGACTAACATAATTTTATGGAAATTTGTATTTACACAGTAGGATAAGAACCATGATCGTTGTTGCCTTCATATTGTTGTTTTACACAACAGCTGTAATGCTGCAAGTGCACTCTGGTCAATAGTTTCATTTATTATAAAGTAATATATTAGAAATATTTTCCCCTTGACAATAAGTTTTCTGCCAAGATTTTACCTAGCTTAAAGCAAGTTGTCAATTAAGATACTTAAATTAATTTTTGGCAGCAGTTAATTGACATCTAAAGTCTTCTGTCTTTAAACAGCTAATCCTAAACAAGAAAATACAATTATTAAATGTTTCTTAAACGACATTACTCACAGAATTTAGTATTGAATTAGGAATTGAACACATTAATTTTATTTTTAAGAGAGATTAATTTAAATTTCCTAAAATAAAAATGGTACTATGAGTCTGCTTAGGATGGCCTACTGCAGAGCCATGGTCTGAGGCCTTCCACCACTCACACAACTCTGATGGCCAAGGACATGTTACACTGGATTGTTTTTTAAAGAGACATATTGGGGCTTTTCTTAAAAAAAACCAACATGCATTCGCTTTAGCAGTTCTGGCTGCCAGACAGCTGTGGGTGGGATCCTAAGGTAACAATTCAAATTAAGGAAGAAAAAAAAGACTAAGATTAAATGTTACCCACTCAAGGAATTACCCATGGTCTTAGGTGGGCTAGTACAGCCTACGCCGTCGTGGCTCCAGTGCCAGAGGTGCTAGAACAATGTGTATAGTGGGGGTGCTGAGAGCCACTGAACCAAACTGTGAACCCTGTATATAATGGAATCTGCTTCAAGCCAGGGTGTTCAGCAAATCCCCCATTACCTCTAGTCCAGCACCTATGTTCACTGCTATTGTTATTCAAGCGAAATGAAAGCTAGTTTGGGCATGTGCTGCAGTCAGACCACTGAATGCAGCATAGACATGCCCGAAGACGCATCCCAGGATGGGGGATAGCGTCCACCAGTGTATGAATGGCACAGAGTCCTCACCGCATGGATTGAGTGCACGAAAGGCCTGATATTTACCTTCCAAACTGCCATCATTTCTCAAAACACGAGCAGTGCTGGCATTGGAACAGGGCCGGCCTTACAAGTGGGCACTGTGGGTGATCACCCAGGGGATAGTGGTCAGAGGCGTGCTGTCAGAGTGCTGCAAGCTGGCAGGCCTGGGCTGCTGGAGCAGCGTGAGGGTGGGTGAGCACAGAGCTGGAGCCCTTGGCCAGCCTGGCGGACCAGGCGATGTCACCCAAAGCTGCCAGCCTGGCGGAGAGGTGCAGGCAGCAGGGCTAACCTCTGCAGAGCCAGCGGGTGAGCCCCTGGCTCCCCCTTCCCACGGGCATGGGCAGTGGCCATGCTTTCACTCTCCTCCTACTAGGTAGCCAGGGAGCATATGGCTGGGGGAGCCATCGGGCTCAGAAACTCCTCCCTGTGTAGTCCAGCTCGGCTCCTTGCACCCTGTGCCCCATGCTGCTGTTCTTAAACTCAAAGAAGGGCTACCATTTTCCCTAAGGCCGGCCCTGAATTGGCTCAGGAGTTGGAAGATGCATGTCTCTGAAGCAGCCTCCACCAGCTGGGCTTTTAGGAAATTCAATCTTCCCGCTCTCAGCAGATCTCCTAAAGGGGGAAGGAGGGCTGGCTGACTGTGGAGAACTGAATCATCTCTGGGTGCAGCAGTCCTCAATAAGGTCCTGATTCTGCACCCTGGGAGTCAGTAAAAGTTTTGACATTGACTTCACTGGGATCAAAGTCAAGCCCCAGAATTGGGAGATTCAGTTTTCAAAATCAGAGATCAATCTGACCCCGATCTTTTAAATTAGAACAAGATTAATAAAGGAGTAACAGCACAACAGTATAATGCCATCTCTCCGGTGATGTACAGCTATTATAGATCTGCCATCGGGCTGGTAGAAAAATTTCAGAAGTCCCCCATTTTATTGAGATTTTTCTTAGATATTTTGAATTTCAACAATAAAAGCATCAATGTTTTCGACAAAAATGAGAGTCCTGTAGCACCTTAAAGACTAACAAATTTCTGTGCAGCATGCATCTGAAGAAGTGGGTTGCAGCCCAAGAAAGCTTATGCCCACAGAAATTTGTTAGTCTCTAAGGTGCTACAGGACTCTCATTGTTTTTGCTGTATACAGACTAGCACAGCTACCCCTCTGGAATGTTTTCAACAACATTTTGTGCCAGTTTGTTCATTTTCTCCAGCCATCTCTTATCTGCTGGGTCATGTTATAAATAAATCAAAGGCTTCAGTGGACTTTCCCAACATCTTTGGCTTCCTAGTAGAAGACTGAGAAATACTTCAACAATTGGAAATCCTATTTGTAGCTTCAAAAACAGATAGTTAAAAAAAAAGCCAAAAAACCAACCCAGTCTAACAAAACAGTTTCTTGTTTCCTACTACTGAGAGTGATTATAGTTGGGAAATCAAGTTGTGACAAGGGTTATGAGGAAGCTTTGTTTGGGGCTGCTGTAGGTCAATTCCCTAACACCACCCACTTCTGGCCCCATCTCCAAAAGAAGACTTTCAGAATTCCCATTCCGCTAGCCTCTTTCAAACCACTGCTGCCTATAATCCAGCTAGTGGAGGATGGGAAGCCCATTATAACATCCCTAATTAATGGTAGTAACAACATATGGGTATTGCAGGATCCTGAGAGTTGGTGGATTTATCAGCTCTCACTGAAGTCAAGTGAAGTCACAGAATCCAGAGAAAGAGCAACTGATGATTTTCATCGTGTGTGTGCAGCTGGATTTACACCAGACCCTTCAGCCTCCAGCCCCATAGTGCAGAACTTGTATTGGAGGCAATTGAAATGAGTGGAGCTGGAGTGTAATGCTTTCAACCTGTTCCTCCTGGCCAGCAGAATGCCTCCTACAGGATCATTCTAGCTAGTGTAATGCAGTGTTGCAGTTTTATCACTCCTATACGTTCCAAAAGTCATGAGACGATCTCTCAAAAATCATGATATTTCCATAATAATAAATTTGGGGTTCTTATTATTTGACTTTGGTCATTAGAGCCTTTAAGATACATGTTTTCAAGCTCCTCCCTACAACACAAGGGCTTTTCAAAACAAAAAGACATAAGAGATTCACATACATTCACAGGACTTCAGGAGCTGGGGCTTTATGTGAAACACCACATGTCACATGACTTGTGATAAAAATCACAAGAGCTGGCAACACTGGCCAGGTGGGAAGTTGGCGTAGCTGAAGATGATGACCAAGTTCAGTGAGGAAGAAAGAGTCGTGAATCCTTAACTGAGAACCACTATGCTAGGCGATCACATCAATACCAATAAAAAAACATCATTGTTATTTGGTTGCACTTAAATATCCTCCTGCAGTTTGCAACTCTATTCTGCCAATGGCTTGAAATGGCA
Organism: Mesoclemmys tuberculata; assembly: GCA_007922155.1. Classification (NCBI taxonomy): domain Eukaryota; kingdom Metazoa; phylum Chordata; order Testudines; family Chelidae; genus Mesoclemmys; species Mesoclemmys tuberculata. Next base: position 50,004,360 of record ML675609.1, on the reverse strand, counting down.
GGAAATCCACAGATTGTGAAGATGGTCAACAAATATCAAACCAAAAAGATGCAGCAAGAGAAAATGCTTAACCTTGTGTGAGAGACTGAGCAAAGATTGAACCATTTAAATTAAAAACAGCTGCTTTAAATTAAAACACATAAATTACTGAGGCTGATATAATAAATTTTAGTGATGAAAATACATCACTCATGACTTTTAAGGGCGATCTTAAAGGTTACAGATTTGAATATTTTGTTTTATTAAATAAAATGTCACTTGAATAAGTTCCCAAGAAGAATGTAGGAGGTAAAGTATATCAGAATATTGTGATATAATTTGACTACCATTGCGGCTTTTATTCTGGCTCATTATTGGATCTAGTAGAAATTTCTTTGTACCCTTTTTGATGTATTTTCAGGGTCTGCTCATGCAGCCTTTACTCTAAAACATAGTTCATTGCATTTTGAAAGGTTCTAACAGCTGGAGCAATATTCCCTATACTTAACATGGAGAACACAGCTGGAACCAGTAACATCTCTGAAAATGGGTGGAACTTTTTAAGTTCAACAACTGTATCGTGTTTCAATCTGCTCAGAGTCTTTCAAAACCCAGTGTAATTTGGTTCAATTTCCATAAAGCAGAGGCCAGATCTTGTATAAGTGTATGGAAAACTTCCACAACCCTTACTCAGTGCACCAGGTAAAAAGATTGCTTTTTACAGTAAATGGTAAAAGGGCTGTATTTTAATCTCAGTCATTTAGAAGACTGAAATTTATCTCCACTTGAAGTATTAAGTTTTTGCATTAAACAGATTCACTTGTGAACAAATTATCCACAGTGTTTGAAAAGTATATACAATTCAGTACAATACACACGTATATAAAATGTACGCACATGCATGTGCGCACACACACATCCATGAGAACACGTTCTTTTCCCTAACTTCATACAGATGAAAAACCTCTTATTAAGGCAATTCAAGTTTTCATGTATTTATACTTAGCTTTTTGTGCACAGACATCTTTGATTTCTATTTCTTTAAAAACCACTGTCAGACTTTTCTATCATGACCATTCAACATTTATATTTAATTTTCTTTGTTCTAATAAAGCCATTTACATCTGGGAGTTGACTGGATACAGATGAAGTGTTGCTTAAGGAGACAATATAATGTTCAAAGTCTCAATTTACCCTAACAACTCCACACCCAACCCTCCCAAAAATCTCATAAAAATTACATTGTACTATATTTGTTCCTGAGATTTCTTTGAATTCCCTGTTGGTATTACTGCTCATTATTGTCATACAATATGAAAATATGGCAATATCAACAAATAAGGATAACCACGGATGAAGAGGGTATGAATGACAGAATTGTTTCCCCCAAATATCAGCTTTTTGCGACCCTGTTGATATCCACCTTGGCAAAGATGCACATTTCACTAATTCTGTGTCCTCATCCTGCAACTTGAGTGCATTACGTATGGTCACTAGTTTTTCCCCTTAATTCTACTTTCATCATGAAGCCAACCAGCCCCCTGCACTGAGAGCTCCTCTTTTACCATAACAGGACATCAACTGACTTTTCATTAAATATGGTATGTCATTGTTTCAATCCTCTTTTCAGGCAAACATGAAGCACTATCTACCTCCTGAAGATAACTTACTGATTTGGACACCCAACCCCTGCTTATTTGTAATGGGATTGGTTGTCACATCCCTCAGCCAGCTCTGAAAGCATAAACAAAATAAAATGGAACTAACAAGCAGGCATTTATGCCTGTACATTTTTCCTGTAAGTTTAAAACACAATGTAGAAAAACAGTATGATTAGGCTAATCATCAACACAAACGTAATTCAATATCTATCTCAGTCAACTCTGCCACAATCTCTCTTTCAAAGGCCAGACCTAAAAGGGCCTAGAATATTCAATAAGATCTAGGTGATCCTTTGTGATGCTCCCTTTAGGTATGGCAAGAGGCAAATAGATTCACAGATTTTAAGTCCAGAAGGGACTACTAGAGCATCTAGTCTGACCTCCTGCATAACATTAACCATAGAATTTCACCCAGTTATCCCTGTACCGAGCCCAGTCACTCGTGTTTGACTAAAGCATATTTTCCAGAAAAGCATCAAAGTCTTGATTTGAAGACATCAGGAGTTGGAGAATCCACTACTTCCCTTAGTAGTTTGTTCCAATGGTTAATCAACCTCACTGTTAAAAAACATGTGCTTTATTTCTAATTTAAACTTGTCTGGCTTTAACTTCCAGTCATTGGGTCTTGCTATGCCTTTCTCCCATAGATTAAAGAACCATTTTGGACCCATTATTTTTGTATAAATCACTCTAAAACCTACTTGGACTTGGCCTTTTGGTGACTACCCATCCTGCATGCACCATTTTAATACAACAGACTTTTAAATGAATCTATTTTCCTCATCCAGATTTTATTTTTCAATCTCACTTTCAACCTTATGCACTGATTTCTGATGTGGAGCTGCACTCACCTTCCTATGACCTTGAAAAGGTAAAGGAAAACCCTCTGTTAACAATTCTTTCCCTTCCTTATTTGGGTAAACTAGAAGCTATGAGAGCTTTTATTACTGACTTTCACTACGGTTTTCACCCTTGGCGGTACAACTGAACATGCCACGACCTCTTTTGACCAAGCGTCTTTGTCCAACCAACTGTTCAAAGCATCTTGCAGCCAGATGTGAGCCCCCCACACCCTGACGTGTATGCTTGACTCCACAGATCTCTTACTACCTCCACTGATTGCTTATGCTGCCAACAAATGCCTTCAGTTTGTAGCCAGCTGGCCTGATTTCGGAGACAAGGGAGGCCACTGGCCAGGTTCAAAAATGACCACTGACATTTGTGTGGTGTCATCCCCATAAGCCTCATGCTATCAGAGGCCTCAGATGTGTCTTTATGTGTCTCAATGCATTGCACATTCCGCCCTGTCCATGGCTGGCCCGCTCCATAGTTCCTGCAGAGCATGCGGCAGGGCGATGGTCCCACTTCTTCCTTGCCCCTCCTTAACAGTGCAAGCTCAGGCCATTCCTGGAACTCATCCGAACTGTCCCAGGCACAAGAAGTGCAATGAGGATGGGAAGAGACTCTGTGTGTCTCCTCATCCCTACACACCTGCATGGGGGTGGGGGAGAGTAATCCTACTGGTTGCTCAGTGTTCTCCTTTTGAGTGGATCATCTCCCACATCATTTTACCAAGCTCTTCTACATAATCCCACATTCCTTGATCTCAGAAAAGTCCACATGAAAACCTCATGTGTTTATTATTTGTTAAGCACCATAGGTGTGCCTGGAGCTTTACAGGCATGCAAATACCAGAGGACCAAGTCTGATCTCACTTATACCAGGGTAAATGAAAAGTCAGTGGAAGTACATAGGTGTCAAAGCAGTAGATGTCAGGTGAGAATCAGGCCTGATCCCTGCCCCATGGAGTTTCTAGTCTAGCATTATTTATGCCACTATTACTTAGCACTTACATAGCACTTTCCATTGCCATTCACGTTCCATGGGTTTGAGATCAGGCCTCATAACCTTTACATTGCCTGCACTTCTCTGCGTCTCATTCTGCTTTCCTGTATTTACTACCATCTGCCTCTCCCTGCTTTGTTTGGGCAAGGACCCCTAGAATCTCCCTTCCCTCAATTCTGTTCGCTGATTGTATCTAGTTCTTGCATTCTCATTTCATTCATCAGCTGCATGAATTATCTTCCAGGCTTCTCCTCTGTTATGTGCATACTCAGATTAGAACTCTTAACAGAGCATTGCCTCTGGTCCTAAAGGTGATCATTTCTAGCTACTACTGGGCCCTTTCCCTTTGCCTGACAGCTTTTTCTCTGCCTCACAGAATCCCAAGGAGGTCTAACAGTGCCACAGAGCTAACACCAATATTGTTTACAGTAAATAGCATAATTTACGTAGATATCATACACTTCCTCTCTCCTAAGGTTCTCTTTCTATTGAGCCGCCATTTCTGGCTCCCTCCTCCACTTGACCAGTTCAAGCATCTGGAAAGCAGACGTATCCTTGCAGCTAATCTGATTCACATTATCTGGAAATAGCCTAGTTCCATTATAACAAGACCTTCGTTGCCCCATTGCCTTTATGGCCAAAGGATGTCTCTGCCAGTAGGGGCACATAAAAGTGTCCTGAAGGGAAAATGTGCTTCTCTTCTAACTAAATTCTTCTCCCATATATAAAACCACCACCAACAACTGAAACTCAGGACTGAAAGCTTCATTTTAACCCCTGAATCCTGGATTCAAAATGCTTTATTTGCCATGGCAAGTTACTCCCCTTGGCAAGACTTGCTTAGTAGCCAACCTACCAACGTGGGAGGAGTAACCATAAAGTTCGAACTTCCGTCCAACCTAATTGCTTGGCTGAACACTCTTGTGGTTTCATCTGGAAAAATTATCAAGGGAAACACTAAAAGTGTTTTTCTTTTCAAGGTAAGTAATTCATGCTATGAAATCATCGGGCCATCCTACAGTATGCAACACCAGTGATAGTATTTGAAAAATTAAACAAAATATGAAACCTTCTTTCCCACCCCATTGACCTCAGTCAACACCGATTTTTTGGATCAGGTGTTTTTGAAGTTTGCACATGGCAGCCTCATTTGCATTTAAATGTCCTTCAGATTACTTCCTTTTTGTTGTGCTAAACACCTCACTCAGTTGAGCCTAATTTGATGAGGTCATGCTGTGACTTCTGACCCTTTGGATCCTAAATGAAACCATCTGACTGAAAAATAAGTGGAGTGAGTCCTTTGCTTGTTCATGGACATTTGATATTTGCAGATGTGCAGCAAGCTTTACAAACGACTCCCTTGCCAGGTTAACAGTTGATTGGAGAATTGGAACTAAGCGAGTTCCCAGGGAGAATTGGAACTAAGCGAGTTCCCAGAGAGAGTTAAATACTTGGAAAATAAATGTGTCACGTTTATCCAGTGTCACAACCCATATAGCCAAAATAAAAAATAAATCATCCAACACAAATACAGATATACCAAATATCTATTATATGGCCCACCACCAGCCATGTTCTGAACTTAGCCCGTTAAAAATGCCTAGAAACAAGCTATTTCAGGTTGAATTAAATGTTCAATTCAACCCAAAATGGACTATGTTGATTTGCCAAAGGCTTCTGAATTTTTACAGTTTTGGTTTAACCCAAAATAATTTTTCAGATCTGCCGGTGAACCAAAAAACAGTTATTCACACCGCTCTATCTAAGATGTTGCCTGTATCACTCTCCACTAGTAACCCCATCTGTATCACCCATGCCCTCCCCATTTTGAATACTGTGGTTAGCTGACAGCAGTCTGTTGACAATGTCACTTTATAACCAATGCCCTCCACAGCAATGAAGCAGACTATTTCAAAATCATCTGACTATACTAAATCATCTTGAGCTACACTGTAATTAACTAGGAATATGTAAAGCATCTGACAGATTATCTTTGAAACACATCAAAGTACATTATATTATGAAAAATTAGGAAAATCTTTAGGTCATATGTTCGCTAAATCCTCTACCTTATATGAAAATTACTCATTTTCCATCATGCCCCCAGGGTGAGAAGACTGTCAGATGAAGAAATAAAAGACATTGCTAGTTAAAAAGAGTAGACCATGCCAAATCACTAATTAAAATTTAGATTTCTGTGTAGAAAGCAGGTGTACATGCTAAAGGCTCTGAGGGTTGCACTAACTTTCACTGACTTTATGTTACACCATTTTACATTCCTAAATAAGGGACTCAGAAATTGAATATATTATTTAACAGAAACCTCAGATGTACACAAGGCAAGATTGAGCATTCAAAACTGCTTCTTATAATTGAAAGTGCATACTTTAAATTAGTCAGGCAGCTTCTAAAAGCATGACAAAACATCCATTTTCAAAAACACGCTTTAACAAAAATGGTGCAATGGATCAAATCCTATTCACAATACTACAGATCAATTAAAAAGAAAAACAACAAACAAAACCCCCTTAACTCAGCCTTGATTTCTGCTCACTGAACCCACAGTTATAACCTGTTATTTGTGCACAGAACGGAAAGCATGCAGATATTTATTATTATTATTTTTACAGCGGTTGCGCCTATAGGCATCAACCAAGTTGAAGCCCTATTGTGCGAGAGACCGGACAGTTTAGAAGACAAGACGTAACTGGTGGATGAAACAAGCAAGCAAGCTGGTGTGAATAGAGGGCAGGTGATAACAATAGTATGCGTTAGAAGCCAATGAGTAACAGTATTCTCAGTAATAACAATTTGCTACGTTGGGGCATCCGATGTGAAACACCTAGTGTCTGGTGGGTTGCTGAGCAATCACTATCCCAAATGAGTCCAATGGGAATTGCAGGGATCAGCACCTATTAAACAGGCTTTAGATGTCTCAGGCTGCACATCCAAAACTTGGGACATGCAAATTTCATGCCCACACAATATGGAAGTGGGGGCACTATACTGAAGTTAGACATCTTGGTTGGAGGTGACGGTGAAATGTACCAAGTGCCTATGTAACTTAGGTGACTTGCAATGGGACTGAGGCACTTTTGAAAATTCTACACTCTGTGACAGCACTGAAACACTGAAATCCGAGCTTGTGACTGAGCACGTGTCATCTATGGCTTCACTGTTCCACAGGATTATGGTGAGTTCAGACACATACAGAGTGGGATTGTCCTTGCATTTTGTACAATGCAAAAGCAGTGGGCCAGAAAAGCATGCATGCCTGGTAGCAAATGGAAGCCTGCTGGTGCCTGAACCATTGGGAGTTTTTCCCAAATGGTTCCTCCGTAGATTATTTGAAGATTACTCATGCAACCCTGTTTGTAGAGCTGAGTGAAACTGCTATGTATTTTCCACAAACAGCCACCTAAATACTGAAATGAATTCACATGGTTTACATCCCTTAGGTTTTTGTTTTCCCCGAGTACTCTAGTGAGTTTGCTTCCCTCACATACTATAGTGAGTTCACAGGCAGGAATAGTCTCTGAAACGGAGAATACTACAGAATATTATTTTGATGTAAGTTGTTATAATAATCATTTGTACTACAGAAAAACCCAATGACCCCAGTCAGCTGGGAGCCTCACTGTGCTAGGTGAAAATCATAATCATAGAAATTTTCACCAGAAACCTGATTCTAAATGCAACATTTTTAGTTATGCAAGAGGATCTATGCCTATGGATCTCCCCCATGCAGCCAGAAGTCAGCTGCCTCCATTGCAACCTTTCGAGAGAAATTAAACATTACAGAGAAATGGCCTAGACAGAGGTATATGCACATGGAGAGGGAACTGGGAAGGATGGACAAGGCCCATCATCCCCTGAATGCACAACAATAAACCAGCTGAAAAATTAATGCTGCTTCAGGCTTCATAAGCTCTTCTACGAGTCTCCCCTTGAGTTGACCTATTCAGGGTTCTGGGGACAGCGGGCCTGGGAAGCCATGTTGCCAGGAAGTCATGGTACCATGGGGAGCAAGGAGCTTGCAAATTTCTCAAGCCCCTACATAGAAACATAGAAACATAGGTCAGAAGGGACCAATATGATCATCTAGTCTGACCTCCTGCACAAGGCAGGCCACAAAACCCTACCCATACACATTTATAACAAATGTAACATTTATACAAATCTCAAGGCATCCACTGAGCCTGTTGAGCAGAACGCCTGCTTGTTCCAGGAAGGGCACACGCTGCTCACTCAACACCATGAACTGGGAAAAACGTCTCCAGGGGAACCTGACAGAGGTTTCCTCTTCCTCCACCCACCTGTCACAGGCCGAGGGAACAAAAGGAAATCATAGGATGTATGTATCTCCGCAGAACAGTTTGAATTTCAAGTCCCAAACATTTACAGTGTATTTCTCAGGAACAAGCCTTTTTCACTATTTTTTTGTCGGAACCAAAACATTCAATGAAAATGGTTAGCTTTTGATGACATATGTCCATTTTTCCCATGGAAAACATTCCTAAAAGGAAACATTTTCTTTTAGGTTTCCTTTCATAAAAAACCCCACAAAACATTTTCCATGAGAAATTTCAAAGAAAACAATTTCATTGGAAATTTCTCACAGAAATAAGATTGGATTTTCTTACCAGTTTTACTCAGAATCAATTACTGAAATTGTTACTCACGATGAATAAATTAGAGGCCCTTGTGATCAATGAAAAAAGACGGAAATGATTCAGATAAATGTACTGTTAATTATTCACATGAGTTATTGGTCATGACAGCGCTCTGCACCCGCTTCTCACTGCCACTGTCTCCACAGCAGCATAGATGGGAAGTATGAGTATGGAGCAGAAGGAGGAAAGAGGCCATGACACTTAGCCATCAATGGATCTCCCAGATGCTCTCCATCAATGTCCCTCAGCTTCAGAAATTTGCTCCCCTCGCTGGTCTGAAACTGCCCTGCTTTTTGTCTTCCCAAACTGAGAAAGTCTAGGCGGGTTCTAGCAGGAGATCAGAAATGTCAGTTCGGCTAGTTATGATTTTATGTTAAGGATGGGGCAAAGGAGGACTCCTGGAGTATTCATTTGCTGGAAGGACTACCCAGAGCCAAGCACTGGCACCCCTGGGTGTGGAGTGCATATTACTTGAAAATAAATCAATAAAATAATTAAAAGACAACTGAGTTCTTGGCCAAAATCTACTGTGCACGGGGAGAACAGAGGAAGCAGCCAGCTTTACTAACTGTGGATTGTAGCAGCAACTGCGCCTGGGTCTACAGAGGATTCCACTCCCGGCAGAGTTCCCTTGTGCAAGAGCTGTTTCGTGGAATTTTGCTCAGGGGACCAGGATTTGGCTGCAAGACACAGCAGACAATCAAAGGTCACATGCAGTGAGCGATCAAGTCTGAGAGAAAAGGCCCCTCTTTCCCGCTGTCTCTCAGAAACAGAAAGAATTTATTTTGGGGAACCAGTTATTCATTTGGTTATGTACTGATCTCGTGTGCTTTAGCAGTATAAATTTCCTGGTCTGTGGCAGAAAGTTCTTTAAAACCTTGTGAGTGTGTGTTCATTGTTTGATGTCAATAAATCTCCTTCTGATACAACAATTTTGTACCTTATTTATTTTTAGCAGCAGGTGGAAGAAAGCCAGGGAGATCGTTTTAAATGCGAGGGGCCAAATTCTCCCACCAGCTCACCAGCTTTCTCCTCCGGTTAGCCTGGGTTTACATGAAGCATTTGTGCTGCAGCCTATAAATGGGGATAGCGATTATGCCAGCTCCAGACTGGTTCAGCATTGTTGCAAAAGGGTTGGGTTAGCCCTCTCCGCGGTACGTGTCAGGCAGGCCTGTCTGCGCCTGATCTGCAGAGGATAGGACTCTGGTATAGCTTCTGTGAAGTGACGTACTCTTCAGTTCAAGCTTAGGGGCTGATACTTTGAAGCTCCCACGTTCAAGCTCTGTCCATGATCCAGACTGGAGTCTTTTTACATGCCCAGCCACAAAAGGGTTCCTTCGGTGTGGATGTGTACTGCCTGTGTAGCCGTTGCCCAAGCACACTGACTGCATAATGCTGGGGCGTGGGGATGGACAGTCAGGAGAGGAGAAGGGTACCCTTTGATAGGATGCCTCATATTCTAGTCTATGAGCTGGGGAAAGGAGTCAGTGGCAGGGCCCTGGCGACGTCTTGAGCCCACTAAGGGCATGTCTACACTGCAATTAAAAAGCCCACAGCTGGTCCATGCCAGCTGATTCATGCTCACAGGACTTGGGCTAAGGAGCTGTTTAATTGCAGTATAGACGTTGAGCCTCAGCCTGGAGCCCGAGCTCTGGGACTCTCCCCCCACATGGGATCCTAGAACCCCCACATGTCTACACTGCAGTTAAACAGCCCCTTAGCCCAAGCCCCGTGAACCCGAGTCAGCTGTCCCGGGCCAGCCGTGGGTGTCTAACTGATGTAGACATACCCTCTGTCAATTCCCTTGTGGCATGTCTCAGGCTGTCCTCACCCACTCGTCCCCAGTGCTCATGGAGTGGTTGCACAAAAGTGGGGCAGAGATCCCCAACCTCTTTTGTGCATTTGTACAAGCGCCAGTGTGTGGAAACTCTGGATGCTGAAGAGTGATTGAAAATTAACCGGATAATGAGCAATGCTACCATGCCAGTGGTGCCCCCAGTATATATTAAGGCCTAGATCAGTGGTTCTCAAACTTTTTGAATTGGTGACCCCTTTCACACAGCAAGCTTCTGAGTGCAACCCTCTGGGCCCCCATGGGCTCCCAGTCTCCCTTCGCCCCTGCCCCCGTGGGCTCCCCACTCTCTCTTTGCCTCTAACCCCTGTGGGCACCTCACTCCCCCTTCACCCCTAACTCCTGCAACGCCCTCCTTTGCCCACCTGGGGAAACAGAGCAGCATGCACGGAGCGGCTCATGTTGCTCTTTGCTCCCACCTTGAAAACTGCTCCTTCATAAGTCATTGGGGAAAATGACTTGGATGCAGGGAGCCCTGACATTGCTTCTTGCTCCTCCTGCCCCAATCCCTTAGGGGGCACAGAGGAATATGTGTGTGGGGGGGGCGAGCAGTATCCGTGTGCCACCACTCGTCCCCTTTCCTCATGTTCCTCTGCCAGGAGGAAGAAGGGAGGCTGAGAGCCCTGCGCCTGGCTGGGGTGAGGGCTCAGAGCTCACGACCCCTACATAGCCACATTGTGAGCCCCAGTTTGAGACCCAACAGCCTAAATGGTCATCCGCTTAGCCTTTGTCTATGAACATCACTGCTCCGCGTCTGTTCGCATACTTGGTCCTTTGCAAACATCAGCCCTCCAGAAAACATCAGCAACACGGCTTAATGCTTCTCATCCAATTATCTCAAACGCTTTACAGACATTAATTAATTAAATCCTTCAGCACCCCTGGGGAGCCAGGTGAGCATTGCTGCACCAATTAAACAGATGACGACGAAAGTGCAGAGAATTTAAGTGACTTGCTCAACATCACATAAGAAGCCTGTTGCACAGCCAAGAATGGAACCCAGGCTTTCCCGCACTCAGTGTGGTGCCTTAACCACAACTCCACTGGGAGCGAGCTGCTCCCGAGCGATTTTTCGCTCCATAAAATCATCTTGGCAATATGTGACAGACCTAATCCTTCTTCCATATGGTTTATTTTCCATACATAGAAACTCTTCCCACTAACATTCTGTAATTTCAATAGCTAAGTAGCATGAACAAACAGAGACAGAAACATGTGAACATTACTTTCACAAAATCGTTTGAAATTTCATACGACTTAGCAGTGCAAAATTGGGCTTAGTTTTCTTTTTCTCATGTGGTACCATCTGTGACACAAATGAATGGAATATGTGTATCCAAAATGTAAGAAAGGGAAGCAGCATTTTATGGTCCAGGGCAGTGAAACAGAAGGCACGTCGCAAGCCTGTCTTTTGGCTGTGGCGTACCACATAAGCTGTGTAATGCCCCTTCTAGTCTGTGACAAGCCACAGCAAAAAGACAGATGTGTGACATGCCTTTCATATCAGGGACGTTCATGCCACATATCACGAAAGCCTGCAATCCTCACTGTGTTCCTTTGCAGCCATAACATTTTTGTGACAGTAAATACAACTGTACAAGATGTACATGATCTTCAGTCATTACTGAAAACACAGCTTCTTTCTGTATTGCACTTCTAAGACACTGCCTTTCCTATCCATCCACACAACCAAAATGCCGATCCATCCTCTCATCACACTTCTCTCTGGCTTTGACCCTTGCCCTGCGCAGAACCTTTCAGAACACAGCTGCAAAGATAATTCTCCAAGCCTGCCGCTTTGAGCATGTTACCTCTCTCTTTCCACTGCCTCCCTCTTCTCTGTGGTATCAAATTTATCTTCACCTTTAAGGGCCTTCACACACTATCCCCACCCTACCTATCATCTCTCACTCACTACTGAGATGGTGACACCTGCCCTTGATCCGCCTGTGGTGACAGCCTCCATTGCCCACTTATTCATTTTTCAAAGAAGCAACTTCACGCTTTTCTCCATGCTGCTTCTCACACTAGGGAGGAGGTCCCTGTACACATCTGTAAACGAATGCATTCTCCTCCTTCAATACCCTTCATAAAACTCTCGTTCTCCACAGTGCATGCAAAAATCATAAGGGTTAGGGTGTGCTGAGACCACAGTCTGTCATGCGGACCACTGTTATCTCATTGTGCTCCCCTGCCAGTCTGTCTCTGTCTATTTGCTCTCTCTCGTTTTATATTTAGATTGTAAACTCTTTAGGGGAGGGACCATCTTTTTGTCACATTCAGTGCCCAGCACAACAGGGTTCTTATCCATGATTAGGACTCCTAAGTGTTAGGGTAATACAAATAACAAACAAATAATGGTAATAATAAATACTACTGGGAAACAAAGCAGGGTTGGGAATAAGATTCTCAATGGCACAGTTTGATCTTACGAGATTTTATAGAAGATCCCACAGAGAATTTCTTTCACTGTCACATTTGTATGTGCTCCCCCAGAGAGATAGGGTTGAACTATTCACTGATGATGTGAATAACTGTTGGACAAGAATCTCCCAAAGTTCTGGTTCTAATACTTTGATCCAAGCTATTAAAAAAACAACTGTGCCTAGTAAATTACTTTCCTAAAAAAAGGTATGAATATGTAACTACAGAGGGATAATTACTGTTTAACACACTTGGGAATGTGTCTTATGTATATGCCTTTTTTCTATAGCATGTTTTGCCATAGGAACAGACATTTTTTTCTTCTTAAAATAAGGTACCTGTTATTACAGTAGCTGAGACAAGCAACCATAGCAGAAACTCTTGGTAGAAGATTATTTTTCTCAATTACCATGGCGTAATTCACACCTGTCTGCTACGAAGTCAAACCATGGGCACTGTTTAGAAAGCAGAATCTTTTCCTGGGAATGGAGAAAGGAATTAAGTTCCTCTGTTTAGGGACAGGGCATTCTTCAGATTAAGCCACTGAACATCACTACCTTCTTAATTTGATGAGCTTTATTTTTTCTGCAACGTATGGTGTTAGCCACTGCGTTAACTCCCCAAATCCTGATCTGGCATGTAAGTGATGCAGCGTAAAATCAAAGATGGGTTCTCTGAGGGTAATCTTTCCTTTGGCTGTTCCAAAATCCTGATCAGTAGAGCCGGTCAATGCTTTTTTTCCCCCAAATTTCAATATTATTCAAACAAAACAACACACAAACAAAACTGAGGTGTTGGTTTTTTTTATAGGTTTGTTTTGCTTTGTTTTTGTTTCACAAGGGCTTTTATTTGACCAACTCTAGAGTTATCTGAACTGTCTTTAATTTCAAAGTTTAAAAGGTTTTTACAAAATCCAAATGTTGAGCCTCCTCATCCCTATTTCTGCACTCCTTATTCAGGCAAAACCCTCAGCTTCAGAGGGAGTTTTTGCCTTGACAGAGCATGAATAGGGGCTGCAGAAAACAGCTCTGTGTTATAAAACAAATATATCCAGCAAAGCATGTGCTTCATATTCTTAAAACTATGTATAGCAAATTCATAGTGAGATGAAAAAGGATAAACAATAAAGGTCCAAGGCACTGTTTTGACCATTTAAAATCTTGACTCAAATGTTTTCTTTTTGAAATCTCAACTGTAGATTCTTCTGACATTGTAGCCTAAGAACTGCAGTGTTTGCATTTTACTTTTTATCTTTTCATGCCATTTGGACTTATTTAGCAAAGTGTCTCCTGAGATGCAATACAATGTGAATAAAACCTACAGTTTGGTACATAATAAATACAAATTGTATTAATTTATCCTTTGGCGTATAAAACTCAACCGTAACTAAATAAAATATGCTTGCATTTTTTGCTCTTTATGAACTTTTGAAGCAGAGTTTTGATGAATAGATCATATAGGATTATTCAGTTACAGTTTGCTTTTATATATTTCAGAAAGAAAATCATAAACATGACCTCATATGTTAATAAATCAATTATGGAATGTAGTTTTTCACATATGCTCAAAACATGACCCCTTCCAAGTTCTCTTACAGCATTAAGCACTAAGTCACAGTTCAGATTGAAGAAGCTCTAGTTTTAAAAATACTGGGACTAAGACTTATCTGGTTGATATGAAATAAGTGTGTTTTTTAATTAAAGTTTATGTTGCTTGCAGTGGTTTATTAAATCCCTCTCAACAGCACCAATTATGTTACAGGAGAACAATCATTGTCATTACTAACTGCTGTTCTTAGCTTTAGAAGAAATCTGTTATACTCTTTTTAACTATTTTTGAGACCTGAAAGGGTGAAATAGAAGTAGAAGCCTGGATCTGAGACAGATTCTTTTGCACTTTCAAAGGCAAATCAATGCTAAACCATTTTCATTTTATGAAACAAAACATTACTGGTGATTCATTAGTAATGGGGACTGAAAAATATGTAGTGGCCAATCCACTAAACTTTAAAACTAATGTAACTGAAAATGCACAACACATTTTTCTTTTTTCTCAGTTTCGTTAAGTGTTGTTCATATAGTGTTAATTTTATATTTATTTGTCTGATAGATATAAGAGTAGGTTAAAAAAATGTAATATAAAGCAGAAATCACCACCACATTTCCTCCATTCCTTTCTATCTATGGTGCTTACATGGTCCCCACTACCAAAATATCTGATCAACTCACAAACTTTCAGTATCTTTACTGACCATTTGGGCAAGGTAGAGAAGTTCTATTAGCCCCATTTTACAGATGAGGAACCAATCCGCAGAAAGATTGGTCCAGGATCATACAGGAAGTCTGCACCAAAGTAAGGAATTGAACCCAGGTGTCTCAAGTTGCCTGCTTGCACTCCAACCACTGAGCCATCCTTCCTCATTATTCTACTATTAACTAAGCTTTTGCGGGAAACTTCATGATTAAACGTCTCCATTTTGTTTTGGGGCTATTCTGCATTTCCCCAAACATTGGTTTCTGAGAAATTACAAAGCTGTGCCTATATTTTACATTGAATCATGCATAACAAGATGCTTTCACATGACATTTCCTGCCTATAAACTTTTTGTGTAGAAGTAAAAATGGAGTAAATGGCCATCTTTAATTTTTTTTTTTTTTACTTATAGGGAGTGATGAGAGAAACAGAATTAGTAAATTTTATTTTGTATTCAGGTTTCCATGAACACATACATTCCCTCTGAGAGAGAGAAAAGATGGAAATCCAAGAGGATTCTAGAAAGGAAAATTCAAATATTGCTGATGGTGAAGCATAGGAAGCAGATAACTAGATCTGAGCTAATGCAATAGTTGTGGTATATTGAAAACTGTAAAAATTACAAGCTGTCACTTTAAATCTTGGTCCTGCCTGGAGGCTAAGATGTTCTGTAAGAGGGAAGGGTATAACCTGGGCCTAGCAGTCAGTTTACAGATGGAAGGTTACAGTAAAGAGGGATGTTTGTGCTTTTTCTGCTTTAGGGAGCAGCCTGCTTTGTCTATTTTTGTGGTGTTAAAGTTTTTTCATTTAACTTCCCTGCATGCATGCTGTGAACATAGAGGACAGAAAACTACTGACAAGGATCGGATTAAAAAACCTAAGACGAAGAAAAGAGAAACAGTGAAGATAAAATGGCTGCACATGACAGCTTTAAATGTAATTAAAAAGAGAAAGATTGTGCTGGTTTTTATATAACATATATTCAAAGATGTGAGCAGTATTTTTATGCCATTATTATAAGAAGATACTACTGAACAGTGGGCTGTTTTCCTAACATCTGTGTTATGCTGTGAGCTACTAAGCTTCCCCCTCCCCATGAACTTCCTTTTTAAAATTTACACTGTATGTTATCAATAATATTTTATTGCACTATTTATACTTTGGTGATAGAATGAGCCTGATGTCCATGGAGTTATGCCAGTTTACACCAGATGAGAATCTGGCCCTATGCACCCAACTTAAGTCTGATACTTACGTGGGGTCCAATCGTGCAAGGCGACTAGCACCCCTTCCAAGGGTACCTCTACACAGCAAAAAACCAACCAAACAAACAAAAACCCACCAACAACTGCGACAGTGAGTCTTCGAACTTGTGACCACTTCCTATGGGGCTAAAACTAGCACAGTTGATGTCTGGGCTCCAACTGGAACCAAAGTTCTAACATCCACACTGCTATTTTAGCCCTCTAGCATAAGCCCTGTGTGCCTGAGTAAATGGACCTAGGTGCTGAGAATTGCTGCCCCCTTTTTTTTTTGCAGGGCATAAATATCCTAGGCTCCTGAGCATCTTCATCTCCCTTTGAAGTCAGATGGAAGCAGAGGGTCCTTAGTACCTGGCAGCATCTTTGTGTCTAGGTAGATCTATAGACCCCATTGCCTCAATATCTGGGTGCGTAAACTAAAATGAGCTGGCTGTCATCACACACCTGTAAGAAATACAGTGCATTGCTGCACGTGGCATAGGAAACAGCATTAATAAAGGACACAGATAGGATACTCAGTTTGGATGCTTTCCCATGTGAGTGAAAGACATCACTTGCAGTATCCACTTCTATGTAGTTCTAAAGGAAACTGATTAGATTTATGCAGGCAAGTATCAGCTTGTGATTAGCATTTAGGTGAGGATGCGGTTACGTACTCAAGGAAATCTTGTTGCGGGTGTGTTTTCTGTTTGCTATATTTCTCTAATGTGCACTGCACGGGGTTGGTGTGACATTTTTGTTGGTGGTGGTGTTTTTGTTTTGCGGGGAGAACTTGTACCTTATTAATGCTTCTGATCACAGAAACCAGTTTGACAATTTGTTTGTCAGAGTCTCTCCAGGAGGCCTGGCAGCAAATATCCTCTGAATGATTTCATGAATGCCAGTGATCATACCAGAGGCTGTTTTGGCTCTTGCTACTTCTGATATCATTTATGTCGATATTTAATGCATCCCTTTCACATACCCTTTCAGTTCTAACTCAAAGCTTAATTACTGCTAATGGGTCAGACACTGGCTTAGTCACTTACCTAAAAAAGACAGAATTGTTGTAGAAAAGCTCAGAAACCCTTTCATCTACTGTTTGGGCTTGGAACGTAGAAGGAACATTCTGCCAAGAAGCAAAGGATGTTGAAACAGAATCATGCAATATGTAAATGCCATAGGGTATTGGAAGCAAGATGCCAGGGACTTCAAGCATAGATGGAACGATCTTTGCGATACAGCGAAGAAGATGGAATAACATCAGAGAACTGTACACACAATGCAAAAGAAATACTATAATCATTCATCTTCCTTCCAAGCAAAGCAGTGCTGGCAATGACAGATTCTGCTCTAACCATTCATGTTACAGTTCAAGGTGTGAATACTTGAGTGGGAGCAATACTCTCCAGCCCTATGGAAATGGAAATTTGCAACTCTAATTTACCACTTTTCCAATGCTTCAAAGCACATCTGACCAGGATCTTAGGAGAGCTGGCCAGAAAACAAGAATTCTGTTTAACAAAAAATGTCAAGGTTTTGGAGTTTGGTTTCATTCCACCTCAGAATGAAAATGAGACCTTTCACATTTTTTCCACTCCCAAAATAGTCAGTTGGGTAGGTCATGAACTTGGGTTGTGGGAGCGCTCAGTTCAGGTCCCTCCTCTGTCTGATTCAGACCCTGGGTCTCTTACATCCCCAGTGAGTGCCCTAACCACTGGGCTATTAGGTCTCTGAACTGCTCCTGTTGCAGCTGTTCCATTTTTTATAAATAGGTAAACAGCTGGTCAACATTTTGGGGAAGAAACTTTTTCCAGAAAAAAATGCAGATTCAGCAACACCGTCAGTTTTACTGAACTGTTTCAGTTTTTTAAAAGAGGCTAAACCATTGAAACATTTCACTTTGAACTATTTGAAATGAAGCCTTTCCATGTTTTGGTTTAAAATGACTCTGTCTCAAAATTTCCTTCAATTTTAGTTTAAACAATCTAGATCATTTAAAAATGGTCAAAAAATGTGTTGATTTTGTCAAAACGAAGCCTTTTGTTCAACCAAAAGCTATGGTGTTTTTTGTTTTTTAATTTTCAGTATGTTGAACATTTTGGGAAAACAACTGATGTCCAGTTCAACCCCCAATTTTTTTTTTCCAATTTATTTTAAATTGCCAGAAAACTGAAAAATCTATTGCTTGCTCAGCTCTATAATTAAGTATTTGTTGGGCCATAGAGAGAGAGCAGGAACCACTGACTATATAGCCAAGGGCTTAGGGTGCTCATCTGGAATGTGAGTGAGACAGATTCAAGTCCCGTACTGCCTAATTCTGAGCAGGTGTTTGAATAGGGCTGTCCCATGTCCTGGGCAAGTGCCCTAACCATAGGGGTACTGGCTATGTTGGGGTCATTTCTTCACACCAGAGGAACCTTTCTGACAAAACGTTCATTGAAACCGATACAATTCTGTGAGAAGTTTTGGTTTCATTCAAAACTTTCCAACCAGCTCTAGTTCCTAGATGGTTAGTGTGGATTCTCTAAGGTGGCTAAGGAATCATGATGTATAATTTAAAGCATGTATAGTTTAAACTAGTTTCACTTTTTGCAAGGTGAATTGCATCCCTCAATAAAAAAACAAAGTAAACTCAGTGCATCTTTTGCTACTCTGTGCTCCTAATTAACACTTCTTCCCTCACTTACACTATTGTTGAGCTCAGTCTGAGATATATATAATTAGTGTCTCTAATTTTAGGGCAAAACTGCTAAGAACCCACTGAAGCAAAAAATTAAGAATATGTAGTTTAATAAAATAGATGCTGAAAATGCCTCAAATGTAGATTTGGCAGCATGGGAATTGTTTGCAGATGGGTCAGTAGGTATTAACCATCTCTTGTGGTCACTGGGAACATATCTCTGGAAGCTTGGGGATTTGCAAACGGCTAGTTTTTAATTCAAAGAAACCTATGCCAAGATTTTCAGATGTAGGTGGGTAAATTTAGTCTTCTGAGTGCATATTTAGACTCCAAAATGGGCTGATTTTCAAAAACCCTGAATAGGTCCTGTCCAAGAGAGGCTGTGGAGCGCTGAGCATTTTTGAAAGTCAGCCTAGTTATATAGGATCTTAAATCAGGATCTAGAAGCCTAACTTTAGGCTTCTATTTTTGAAAATCTTGGGCCTAATTAAATGCCAGATTTCAGTCCTAAAAAGAACCCTACGTTTTCCTACAAAATAAACAGCGACAAATCAAATACTTCAAACTTGAAACTTTATGTATAATATGTAGAGTTCTGAGATACAGTAATCCACACACTGTACTTTTAAGCACAGAGCAATTCTTGAAGGCTGAGAAGCAGTCAACACTTCCACTTAGATGGTGAAACCAAACTCTAATGATAAGAGATTATCTAGCCAATGTTGCCTCAGATTTCAGCTTTCAATACAGTATAATACAGTCTAATTTATGAAGTGCCTTATCATGCAAACAGCCATAGGCACTGTAATTTAAAAGGGATTATACATAAGCCCCTCTAAAAACAATATTAAAAAAATTCTTAATCTTGCAGTACTTTTCAAAACATTGAGTGAAGGAGCTTCCTGGAGTTCGAAGGGGTAACTAGTTCCAAACTGAAGAAGGTACATGCCAAAACGTGGGTGCCTACACATGATTTGTTCTCACGCTGTCACTTGAGGCCACTGAATGTGTTCTGCCTCTTGAGCATGCTCTGTACATAGTCAAATCTGGCCCGTTAATTACATTCCTACTTAGGCACATAAATAAGGGGTGTGATTTCATATCTTCACAGGTCTCAATCCTCAGCTGGTGTAAATTGGTATAATTCTATTGAATGGAACTATGCCAATTTACACCAGCTGAGAATCTGGCCTACAGATTTTAGAGCCAGAGGAACGAATGTGAATATCTAGTCTGACTTTCTGCATAACACAGATCATAGCATTCAACACAGTAGTTCCTGCAGTAAAGGCAATTATTCTTCCCTACTCAGCGGCTACTCTCTAGCTCAGTAATTTGTGCTTTTTATAAAGCCTACGACTCCAAATGATGATGAAGCTCCCAGTTCTCCTGTTAACCATTCAATGAGGGTTCATTACCCTCAGTCTTAACTTCATCTTCCAGCTACTGAGCTCTTACATCTTTCTCTGCTATATTTTCAGCATTGCAGAGTACCCATGATCCCCCTTTCATGAGTTGTGGGTTGCACATAAATAAAGGGCAGCAGAATTAACTCAGGTGTTCGTTTCTAAGCAACCGATGATTAGAAGACCTGAAGTTCCACCGAAGGGCATTTTGATGAGAATGAATGAAATCTCCTACTTTTTTAACGGTGCTGGGGTATTATATTGCAATGTTTCATTAAGTGTCAGGGCTCCCTTGCACAGGCAACTTTTCTTATTCTTAAATAAATGGATCTGTGCAGGGTTCATGTGTAGAATTCCAGCTGAAGGTATACCTTGAAAAAGCTGTCACAATGGAAATTTTGACAGGTCTTGTTTTCACCAGGACTCTCATGAGCTTTCATCCAGTGGCTCGGTTAAATCCCAGCCTTGCGAACAATCACTGACACAGGGCCCATCCTACACCACGGATGTCAATTGGAGTTTTGACTTGGCTTTAAGAGGAATAGGAAAAATGTTCAGAAGTACCTAAATAATTTAGGAACCTAAGCTCCGTTGTCTTTCAGTGAGACTTAGGCAGTTTGAAAATTTTGCCCTTTGTCTTTGACCATCCATCCATCACCTGCTGTTCAACAGCAAAGAAATTCCTTCTGATTATATTAAGACACTGGGTGGGCACGGGGCATGAATGAACCCAGAATGCCCATGCGTATTTATAATTACTATTTAATATATGTATTGTGGTAGCACCGAGAGGCCCAGTAAGGGATCAAGGCCCCACTGTACATCCAGATAATAAAATGACAGTCCTGTCCCCAAACAGTTGATTTTGCTATATTGCTGTATAATGTGTCCTGCGGTGCTGTGCAGTCATTAAATGTACTTTCTAGCTGCTTTTGAACATCCTCAGCCATGTCCATTCCTAGGATAAGTGAAACATGGAACACGACCACTTACTATAAGGTGAACTGCTGCCAGTGTCTCTACTTAGTGGTGGTGGACACGTTTCTAACACCAAGTCTTATTAGACTCACTCAGGAATTCACATGCACTGATATTATCTGCGCCCCCTTCAGCATCATCACCACAGTCAATGCATCTCATAGTTAATTTCTTATTTCCCCCAGCGCGCCCTTAACATTAATTGATGGGAACGTATAGAAAGGAATCTTCATGGTAATATCTCAGGACAAAAACAAAGACACACCAGTGATGCCGGCTCAAACTACTTGACATCTAAAGAGGTTTGAGTAGGAGGCCCATCTTTAGCTGTATTTTATAAAATGTGTATAACTGGTGATTTAATATCTCCTTCCTAGTATGCCGTTCATACCAGGACCTGTTTGATATGCTGCAGCTAACAGCCATTAAACAATGTATGTTAAACAATATAAAGGGCATTGATTGTGCATGGAGCCATTGTAACTGACTGCGCTGCGATATATCAGCATGTTATGACTGTAAGGTGGCTGAGTGCACTAACTTCATCAGTTATTGTGAATGGATTCCTTGTAAGAATGATTGGAATGCTTGTGTTATGAGAAAATAAAGGAATCAAACGTGCTCACTACATCAATCAAACCGAGGAGTGAAAATTTAGGCCTGAAAAAAAATTGTGAATCATCCTGAGACTGTTCATTGAACACAAGCTATTCCTCTTCTCTTTCAAGGCCCATCGTGATCTATCCCTGTCTGACCAGTCAGCTTCTCTATACTATCAACATGTTGACTAACACTTCAGATTGGCCATTGATGAGAGCCTTCATTACCCATTTGTTAGATTTACAGACAAGCCCCTTTGCATTTTTTCCTATGCTGGCCCCTAGGATGGAAGGAGCTTCCATAAATATATTGAAAGCCACCTCAGTGTCCTCCTTCAAATTCCCTGTTAAATGTCTCCTTTGCTGTGATTCCCGCAAAAAAACAGTGGTTAGACAGGGAGTGTACTCTGACCGTGGCTTTTCGTACTGACCAATATTATGTAATTGTTACTTTGTGTTTCCCTGTCTGTTTGCTGTAAGTTATTTTCTCCTTTTTTTCTCCTGTTTTCACTTAAACTGTAAGTTCTTCAGGGCAAGGACTCTGTCTTTGTTCAGTGTTTGCACAGCACGTAGCACAATGAGGTCCTGGTCTGTGATTGGGGTTCCTAAACATCACTGCAATGCAAATAATAAAATATAACAGCTATTCCAGAATTCTGCAATGCATTCTTTCTTTAATTTATAGAAAGGCTAAAAAGGGCACCTCCCCATAAGCTCTAGGTACCCTTGCCACAACATAAAAATGCAAATAATACTCTAAATGGAGCAATATAATTTAATATAAACTACCACCAGCAAGGCAGGTAACTTAAAAACTCAATTCCTCACCTCTTACAATTATTCCTCCTAAACTCCATGGGGGAAAAAAAGGTGAGATTTCCAACATGCCTGAGTGTCATCCAATTCAGGCAGTCTCAGACTAAAGGGGGGGGGGTGAATTCCAGAGCTGTGAAGCTCTTTTTATCATTATTTGCCTAGCGCTGAAAGAAACACAAAATCTTCTACAGCACAGTGGGAAATAAAATCCTACATGGATACAGAATTTATCCTGGTTGAATTTAAGACATTTGTTATTTGAATTGCAGAGGTTATCATATAGCATAGGGCATAGATGACGTCGTATAAATAAGTACTGATAGGTCTGTCTACAAAGAAAACCTCCAGAAGAAAATCAATCAGTAACAAGTGCACTTCATTTACTTATTTTTCTGAAATCGTCATTCACTTTGAGGCTGCCTCTTCTTCCGCCTAGAGTTGTGCTTTCATGAACATACACTTGAAGGAATCATGTATATATGGTGGAAGAAAATTAAGAGGAGCGGGTATGATCCCCCTTCTCTCAAATCCCATTGACTTAAATGGGAGCAGGTTTGGCCCCTGAATAAATATAAACATATTCTTCTGCACCATGTCAAATGAATTAAGTACACTGGCATGTTAATGTTTATGTGAAGATTTTAAAGGGACACTTGCAAGTCAAATTTGCCCTCAGGAAATAAAACCTATCAAAAGGAGAATAGCCCACATGCACTTAAAAAGCAAAATCATAGAAGGGTCTCTGTGATTTGATTTTTTTAAATTCCAAAAGAAGTGATTTTTAATAAATAAACTTTCCTATGAATTGTTTGCAGCCCTAACACTGTGCTTATCCATTGCATGTGGGTGGGGGTAAAATTCACCTCTGAGCCCTGCGCCAGCCAAAGGTGTATTTAAGCAGGACTTCAATAGTGCCCATAGTTCTTGTGTCCGTCTCCTGCACTTTCACCATGGAACAAGAACACGAAAGGGAGAAAAACTGACTAGAAACAAGAGTTCAAGATCCACATGCCACGATCAGCTGCATTGTGCAGAGGACATTCAGTTGTGTCAAGGGTACATTTATATAGGGAGTCAGGGAGGACCAGCAGCTGCCTACATTCTCCCTCTGGGTCTCAGAAACTATGGCAGTTGCTCTACAGAGTAGGTGTGGCGAGAAAGAGAAGCTGTGGGAGCAGTTATTCTTTATGCTGTATTCTCCTCATGCCTAGGAGGATTTTTTTTTGGAAACCTAGTGTGGAGTCAGATCAGGAGTAACTTCATTTCTGCACCTGTAATCCACTCCTGACGGAGATTCTGGAGTAGATGCAGTTGAGGACTGCATGACCCAATGAAGCCATGGGAAATAAGTAAGCGCAGGGAGTTATGGATATGCCTGTGGCTGCTGGACGCTCCTTCTTTTGTGTGTGTTGTGAGACCCATGAGGTTAGGCAACTCAGCTCCCTGGTCTTTCTATGGAAGAGCAACACTTCTCCCCATCACCCAAGGAGATGAGTAGGAAAGTGCAAACTGATGGTTTTTCTGAGCCCTATGATGGGTAAACTTGCATGATTTAGCATGTGGGCCAAACTGAATAGAGTATTTCTTATTGTCTAAGGTGAGAGCCATGTATGGCCTAACCACGCAGCACAATGAAAAACACTTGAGGTTTTAAAAAAATCACTATAGTTTTGATAAACCATGCTGTAATTATGGATGCGTCCTCAAGAGCTTCTCCATGTGCCATCTTCCCACTCCTCAAAGAAATGCTCGCTCAGGCTGGAAAAGAATAGCCACATCTGTCACTTTAGCCCAGCTGTAGGCTCTAGAGCAACAATCCCCATTATTTTTACATGCTGCCCTTCCTTCCCCATCCATTGCACATAGGCTTTCTGCACATAGGGCATCATAGAGTGAATGCAAATGTAGGACAGGAGCAGAATCTGAGATACTGTGAAAACTCCTTCCGCCCAGGAATAGCGAACTTCATAATAATGGAAATTAAATGAGAAGTGAGGAGGCATATTAAGGTTATCATCTCATCACCATAGTTCTATTTAGAGTCTAGAATAATGATTCGTTGTGTAGAATCTGACAGATATTGAAAGCCATTTCCTTGTTTACAGTGCCATTGACGCTGCTATTTTATCTGTGTCACATGGTTTGAGGTATGCCATTATGTAAGAATATACACCACAGTAGGATTCAACAGATTATAGCCACTTCTCAAATGCTTCATGTGCCCCAAGCAGTTTTCTCTCATAGCCTGCCTTTTCCTCTTCTGTAGATTACCATAAAGTTTTCTCAGAACAGGCGTGAAAGCTGGTAGGCTAACTCAATGGCCAGTGCACCAAAAACACTTTCCAACCACAGGATTTCAATCTCCCTCTTCAGGGCTTCACCTTCTTCTCTCCGGAATAACACAAGTTCAGTAGCTCAATCATGTCCCTTCCCTGTGACACAGGGTCTTCTTCAGTGGCCTATTTATTGCCTACAGGATATCACTTCACAGACCATCTGCCTGGAAGTCAAGAGCTTCTCTGCTCCCTTCTCCTTCTTAACCGGCTACCTGCAGGATTACACTCTACAGACCAGCCACCTGAGGGCCGTACAGAAACTGGGTTGTTTCCCCTGAACCAGGAACTTCTGCAGGAACCCATCTATTCCCTACCACTCTTTCTTCTCAGCAACCGAGTACAGAACAAAGAGATGCTGGTACTTTAATTTATTAATCAAGCATTAGCAATGTTCTCTCAATTGCTCAACTGACAGTAGTAGATGAATTGTGGGGTGTTTTTCCCACTTCTGCCAGTTTGCCAATACAGACTAACTCTTTATTACTACTGACGTTGTGTCCTTGGGTGCAGAAATCAATGCGGGGCTGTCAGCCTGCATCCAAGGGCACAATCTGGCTCCTAGTTTACAAAAAAAAAAATTTATTTTTATCAACCCCTTTTGTACTGTGACAAGGTGAGCCCTGCGTGCGGGGCCCTCCTGCGGTATGCTGCAGCACGACAGGTGCACCCTTAGTTTCCCCTCTTGTTTGACCTGAAAGGAAGTATCTCAGTGTTCAACACAAAGCTGTACCTCATAATTTATTCATGTCCATTGGTGCAATAACTCCCCCAAAAACCTGGTAGTAAAATCATTCTGAACAAACACATAGGAAATATAAAGATACAACAGGTTTTTCATTGCCCACTCCAGTGGCTTCACTTTCACATCTCCCACCCAGGAGTCTACAAGCACTCCGTTCCCAGTGCCTTTGCACCATCCCTCTGAGAGTGACCCAACAATTCAGCCCTTTGCACTGGCTCCTCAGCTTGGGGAGATCAGCAAACTAGCTCCTCCAGCTGCAAGACCTTTTTAGCCACCCACCACTGCCTCTCCCACTCAGGAAAGTCCATAGGCTAAACCCTCTGCTAGCTCCTAGATCTCAGCCCTTTTCAGCCTCTTGGACTGGCTCTTTAACTCAGGACGGTCAGCACGCTAGCCCCCCTCCGCCGACTGGCTAGCCAAATTTGTCCCTCTTCTGGGATGTCCTGCAGGGCTCTCCTCTCTCTACGCACTCTGTCTCTCCCAGGCAGCTCTCACTTGCCCCTTTCTTTTGTTCCTCTAGTCCAGCGGTTCTCAACCTGTGGGTCGTGACCCCGGCGGGGGTCGAACGACCAAAACACAGGGGTCGCCTAAAGCCATCGGAAAATACATATTTCTGATGGCTTTAGCCGCTGAGAAGTCGCGCTACCATCTGTAGCAGCGCTATTCAGCTGGAACGCACACCGTTATGGATGCGCGTTCCAAACTGAATGCCTGCGCGCATGCGCAGACGTGATTGCATCATCCGTCCGGGGCCTAAGGGGCGGGGGAAGCGGGGGGAACGCTCCACAGTCCATAGCAGCGCATTACGTGTGTCCGGCGCTTGCTGATGTCATCAGTGGGCGGACGCAGCAAGCGCCGGAGGACAGAAGCCTAGGAGGCGGAGAGCCAAGAGGCGGAGAGCCAAGAGAGCCTGCGAGACAGCCTGCTGGTGTAAAAAAGGTTAATAATGTAAAAACAGTTCACACACCATACACACAATACTGTGTAAGTGTAAGGTGCTTTGTGTGTAATCATTATACAATGAGAATACATAATGCATATCAGGTATTTACATTCCGAATCATAACTGTAGCAAAATTACAGTTTTGAAGTAGCCACCAAAATTATTTTTTGGTTTGGGGTCACTGCAATATGAGGAACTGTATTGCGGGGTCACGGCATTAGAAAGGTTGAGAACCACTGCTCTAGTCTCTGTTCTCTGGCAGCCCTGACTCACTGGATCTCTCTCTCTTCTGGGGCTCAGGTGCCTTGTTTTAAACCTAATTGGGAGGCAGCCAAATGAGTTACAAGTGCATCGTATGCTGCTTCCTCTTCCAAAAGGGCCAGTGCCACGCTGCGACATGGTTTCTTATCACCATTTGAAATGTAAGAGTTTTTAAGGGTTAGACTGTACAACAATCACAGGTGAGCTTTTACCCACACAGAGGCCTGCTGAAATCAAGGGGAGGACTTGTGTGGAAGTGCCCACACGGAGGGCAAAAGGGGTTGCACCATGTAACTCACAATCATTTACAAAGCGAGACGAATTACCTACGTCCCGCCTCTCTTTAGGAAGCAGAGAGATCATTTCCCAGGACGGCGTATGCAACAGACGTAGTATCAGTCAAATAGTCAAAATGCCCAGCGAGCTTCAGCTCAATCCCAGTCTAGAATTTGGGAATTCACGTTCTGTCCATTTCCAGCAATAATGGGCCTAATCCTGCTTTATTGAAGTTAACGGCAAAACATCCCTGGCCTTCCCTGGGAGCGAGGTAATGCTCATTATGAATGCTGACACCGAGAGCATGAAATACTTTGTACATATTAGTTGGATTTTCATTAATAAAACTGACAGAATGGGCATGCTGGAATCCATTAAGAAAACATCATTTTTCAATATCTGAACACACTCAGAAGTGTTTCACCAGAATTTACCCACCCTCTCTCTATTCACAGCATGTTCAGCAATAAGAGAGGTAGCTGTAGTTTCAGATGTAATGCACTGAGATTTTTTTTCTGGTGTAATGAAGCAACCAAACATTAATCATTGTGAGTATTTGGCTCCATTGCCACTACGGGAATGCATGTGAAATATAGCCTTCTTTTCCAATGTAACAATATACACTAACTCTCCATAAATTGCTATAATATGTGATTACTTACTGTGCTGTCTGGAAGAATGGTTTAAAAAGGAGTTTCTCTGTTCTCCACAGCACTGGAACCTCTAAATCCAACATCAGCGTTTAGAAGGTAGACTTTCTATTAAACATAAAGTTACACCTTTCCTTTCTTCAGTATCTTCCATCCACATCCATGTTTCAAGCTCTTTACAAACATTAATAAATTAAGCTTCACAAAGTCCCTCTGAGATAGGTAGGAATTACACCCATTTCACAGATGGGGAATCTGAGGCATAGAATTCCCCATCCCACAAGACACTGAGCAAACTGAGATCACTCTACCTTTGTATAAGCACAAAGGTGGGCTCATGAGGTTAGGCTAGAGGCAACATTTTCAAACAAGGGTCCCTATACTTAACCATCTAAATCCATCTTTATATTGTAAGTGTTTGAATTTTCAAAGGAGCTGAGCATCCCCTGTTCCCTTTGAAGCCAAGAAACTGCAAGTGCTCAATATTTCTGAAAATCAGGCCATTTATCCAGGGGCCTAAAATGGATGTAGATGACTACCTTTTTGCAGTCAAGTTTGAACATTTTCATCTTAGTGTGTACGCATCTAAACATACTCTCTAATTTTTTAGATTTTTATATGAAATATTCTGTTGTGTGTGGCTGGGTACCTGATATAAGACAACCTTTTACTCAAAGTTACAAGTTCAAACGCAGCCCAGGTTGCTAGTGGTCAAAAGGTATTACCATTGGAGAAGGCTGCCGGGTGACATCTGCCCATTCATAGCAGAGAGGAACCCATATCATCTAATCCACCACTTCACTGAAAACTAAACCACGGTTTGATAAGAAAAACCCAGTGAGAGCTGCTGCACATTAGCACTGTGGTGTGGAGAAGATTTCACTGGCACTGCCCATGTTATCTCTGTTCTGTGGATAAACAAAGGATTTCAAGGCCTGTCAAACTAGCACTGTAGTTAATAAAAAAATAAAACGCTTTTGGTTTCACTATTTACTTTTGAGTGTACACTATGAAGTTTGATTTCAAAGGATAGGAATGTCATTCTGATAACACAATTGCAATTTCTGTAGCTATTTACCTTAAATCTCTGCATTGCGGTGCTAGTGATGCTGTCTGAAAATAAAATATTTACACAGTTGTAGGATTCACTCATCAATTTAGAGAATACCTTTGCCAAAAGGGAGACCGAGAGTCTTTTATCGACCTTAAAGAGTACCATTATAAGTAGGAGAAAGTAAATATGAATTCTGTGTGTTTTAAGGACAATATACAGCATATGAGAACTTTGTCTCATCCTTAAGGAAGTGGTCATGTCATGAAACAGAACAAGAGACAAATGATAAAATAATTGTGTATGACTGTTGAGGATTGATATGCATGGGCCCTTTTATCCAGCATTGTATTGAATTAACAGTTGAGAAATGACGAATCAAGTGAGATAAAATAATATTAATGTCATTGATAGAAGTTCTGTAATGATGGGTGTTATCGAAAACAATCGTGTGAACTGACAATACACATACTTATTGTGGCGCACATTGACTCAACTTCAGTGCATTCCCTTCTCCTATAGCTTTATTCTGTTCTCTCTAGGTTCTCATGCCACACTTATTATTATAGTTTTCTTTCTTCTTTTTTCACCACTTTAGTAAGAAAATAATTTGCATTATCAACAGTTTTGCTTATTTTTAATCAAATAATTTGTTAACTAAAGTAGCTTTGAAATGTAAAAAAACCCAACCTTTATATGTAGCACATTTCCTGCACGTTAGAAATCACTTACTAGTTTATGCACAATACTTCTAAATTAATACACTGGCATGTAGTACAAGTAAAAATAATAACCCAAAGCTAGGCACATCATTTACTTAGGTGGAAGAGATGCATCTGCCGTGCATGCACCAAATGTCATGTTTGCTTGTTCTGAGGCCAGAAAGGACTATTATGATCATCTAATCTGGCCTCCTACACAGCACAGGCCATTGACCACAACTTCTGTTGAGCCCTAACGTATCTTTTAGAAAGACAACCAGTCTTTAAATAAAGACTTCAAGGGTAGAAGAATCTACCGTATCTCAGGCAAGCTATTTAGTAGTTTATTACCCTCTCTGTTATACATTTGCATCATATTTCTACTCTGAATTTGTCTAGTTCAACTCCCAACCGTGGGATCTCACTATGCCTTTTTTCTGCTAATCAACTGGCTACTATAAGAAATCACTTCCCCACATAGTTACTTATAGACTGGGATAAAGCAACCTCTTAACTTTTACTTGGAGAAACTAAACAGATTGAGTTTAAGTCTCTCACTATGAAGTACGTTTTCCAGACTTTGAATCATTCTTGCAGCTGTTTACTGAACTCTTCTCAACCTGTCAACAGCCTTTTTTGAAGGGCTAACACCAGCACTGGACTCAATATTCCAGTGATGGTCTCACTAATACCATTGGGGTATTACAGAGCTATTGCCACCACCCTAATCCTACTTGATCGTCCCTGCTTAAACATCCAAGGAGGATCACATTAGCCCTATTAGCAACAGCATCGCATTGAGAGCTCATGTTCATTTGTTATATACCATTACCCTTCAGTAGGGTGACTACTGGCTAGGGGACTACTGTCCCCTTTATAAGCCCAGTCCTGGATATCCTGATTTTTTTGTGTGGCAAAACTGGGCATTTGTCTTGTTTGCTCTTGCCCTGGGGGGGGACATGACAGAGTAAAAGAGCAAAGGGGACAAATGCTCAGTTAGTCAAAAATGTCAGGATGTCGGTGAGTATCGATGACAGGCAGCTCAGGCTAATAGCTCGGCACAGTGGGGGAGGGTCAGGAGAGCCCCATGCAGCATCGGGGGGGATGAGGGGGAGAGGCATTTTCATTTTGGGAAATACGGTCACCCTACATCTCCATCCTTTTCAGGGTCACTGCATGCCAGGATACAGTACCCCATTTTGTAAGTCTGGCCCTATGTTCGTTGTCCCTAGATGTAAGATCTAGAATTTTGCTGCACCCACTTCACCAAGTGTCCCAGGTCAATCTGGACACCTGACCTGTTATTTACCGTTTCACCTATTTTTATGTCACCTGCAAACTTCAGCAGAAACAATTATATATTTTCCCCCAGAACGTTGATAAAGATACTGAATAGAATTGGGCCAAAGCAGATCTCTGCAAGACTCCACTACATGTCTTCATTGGATGATGACTCCCCAATTATGATAACGTTCTTGCAGTGTAGGCTCTCACATATGTAGGGTGCCTTTTCAAAGATGCGTCAGTGAGTTCGGCAGTTAACTCCCGCTGAAAGTCAGCGAAAAATCATCAAAAGTTGAATTACTGTTGCCACTGACATGAAAGGGAAAATGTTCAGAGTCACACAGGGCAGTTAGGTGCTCAGTTCCCATTGAAAGCCAATGGGAGCTGAATGCTTCCAAAAATCTCCCCCCACAAAAAGCTTTGGATTAGCATGTGAATTAAGAGACAGTGGGTAGAAGATCCACATAAGAACTAAGGCTTGGTTGAAGGTCAATAAGAGTTGGGCACCCTTGAACAGCTTTTGATACATTTCATCTCATTTTCAGATAGCCCTTGTAGGAGCTGAACAGAGTTGTAAACTTACACCCAAGCCCCGATGATGGCTATTAAACTGGGACATTTGGTATCCATTTTGAAATAGATGTTAAAAAATAAAAGAAGCAACTTTTAATAACTCATCTAAATGAATTCTAATTTTAATACTAATTTAATTTTAGTGAACTGCTTATGTAGATATGCTACAGGAATTTCTATAAAATATATTTATCCCACCAGTGAGGATTATCTGACTTTTATAAGCTAATCCTCTTGAATGGTATGTTTCAGTCCTATGAGAAGGCATGTAACCATTTTTATATTACACTTGTTTTAATTTTATCTTCATTAATTTACACAGTGACACTTTAAAACACACACACCATTTTCAGAGCAAGGCCAGACAGCAATTTAACTGCTGTATTTTGGGGTTTTGGCAATTATCTTCCATTATCTTATATTTCAGCACAATTCTTTTGTCTTCAGTCTTGTTCACATTACCTTTTAATTCACGTGCTATCCCATTTTTTCATGTCTTGGCAAGTATAGGCTGCAAAAGTGATTCACCTTCTTATGATTTTTCATATCACAAGTGCAATCAGGAAAAAGGAAACACACTTTCATATTTATATTGGATTGCATATAATATACACCAGGCCAAAATCTGCTCCCACATATGTGCAAAACTTTACATATGCTTCTGAAAGCAAAATCTGGCCATAAGATTGGGGATTCCATGCATGGACAATCTGTTACCTCCTGTAATTATCTTTCTTGGTTAATGCATGGAATTGGAAAATGTCTGTCTATGAAAGACAGAGGAGAGAAGAATGAGTAACTTGTTGATCCATATTTTAAAGGCACATGGGGCCAGCTCCACAGCAGGCGTAAATCAGTGTAATGACACTGACTCCGATGGAGTTACATTTATTTACAGCAAATGTGGACCTCGCCTGTGGTTGGTATTCATTCAAAAGCTAGTTCTCTACTTGGCACCAGATTCAAGATTTTTCTTTCTTTCTTTCTTTTTGTTTAAAATCACTTACAGTGCCTTGTTCTGGCATCAGAGTACACAGATGTCTCCCCAGTAATTTTCCATCTTTAAAGTAAACAGATCAATTTGCTAACAGGGAATATCACAATCTGTAATATACTTGTATTTGTGCTAAAAATGGGTTTTCAACAAATGATGTAAACGTACTTAGCAAAAATATCAAGTATCACAAATATGAGCCAGCAATATGTAGGTAGCAGGAAGGCAGCTTAATAACAGAGAAATCGACATTGTGAACCTAATGCTGTTAACAGGGTTGCACAAACTTTGTCACAGACAAAGAATAGTGTCCCATTAACTTTTTCAACATCTAGTCAATAGGATGTTTCCAAAAACTGGGTTATATAGCTCAGACGTTCTGCAACATAATGCAATATGTGATAGGTCAGTGTAACGAGAAACATAGCTTCCACAAAAAGGGAGAACAACAAATGTGGTTTAAAACAAAACAAAACAAACAAAACCAATCAGCCATGCTTTGGACTTGTCTTATTGAGAATCCAGAATCTTTTTGCTGGGCCCCATTTCCTCCAGCCTTTACCCCTTTGTATTGTCTCCCTTTGTTGCATCTTCTGCCAATTAGATTGCAAGTTCTCTAGGACAAGGACTGTGTCTTTCTCTTTAGATGTCACCATATTTGAGTTCTCAGGATGAACTTCAACCCTTGTGCAGGCATCCAGGACAAGACTTACATGCCACTTAAGTAAGTCCCACTTAAGGTCTACTTTGAAGGCATAAGTGGGACTTAAATGACACACCGGCCTGTGTTGATCCTCTCACAGAGATGAATTTTACACTTATTGGATGTATAAATGAAAAAGTATGTATTTCTTTCTTATTATAATTATTTTAACTGTGACAAGCTACCCAGGACATTCTACAACGTTTTTCATATATGGCAATGTGGGTGCTAAAGTCAGGCACTGAAGCCAATGTAGTTACACCACAAGGACTGAATTTGATCTGAGCCCACACTCTCTCATAGCTTTCATTTCATTGACGTGAGTGACACACATCACAATATGATGAAACTCCATTGAACATTTTGGATATGAAATTTCCATTCAGGTGTGTTTGTCCACACATAATGCTATAAACCAGTTTTACCCATCAAATATGTGTTTAAAAGATGGAACCTAATTAATTCTTGCCTCCATTTCTCTGCTTATTCAGAGAATAAGAATTCATTCAGAATTATTCAGAGAATTTATTCAGAGAATTATTGCTTATTATTTAGAGATGTTTCCCTTTTTTAAAAAAAAATTCTGGAGTGCAAGTCTGAAGATGGGAGGAGTTATCTCTCATCTAACATGAACAACAGTGCAGAAAATTTATGCTCATCAGAGATGAAAATGCTGTAGTTATGTCTGCACCTTGTGTACTGACTGCTTTCTGTACCCAGTGTCCCACAGTGAGAGAGTCACAAATACACATGCTGTTCCTGAGTAATGCATTTTGCATTTGGATCTCTGATGTAGCTGACATATGTTTTCTTTTTTTAAAAATACACAGTCAGGCAACACCCTAGTGACTTACACAGCTGCAGATGCTGAAGGGCACAAATTATTCCAGCTAGGGTCGGCATTAACTTACACTTAAAAATTGTCTTTCTGATCATTCGTTCTTTCTCTGTTTGTATACTATGATGAATTGCTATGATTTCACCACTCACCCTTGTCAGTTTATATCCCTCTTAGGGGGGGCTTTCCCAGCCCAAATGCAGACAACATGTAAGCCTACAGATCTCTTCTTTTTTCCTTTGTAAGAAAGCATTATGCTAGCTGAGCCAAAACTTAGTGTAGAAGCTCAGATAAGGCCCATCGACAATGGGAAATTTCAGTGATTCACACACTGAACCATATGATAGAGATGGAACCCCTGAGGGGTAAGTTATGCCCCTACCTATTCACCACATGTGGGTGTGGAGGGTCTTGCCATGGAACTGGTGTTATTCTTGTTAAACAGGAAGTTGGACGGAAACCTAGAAACAAGAAGAGGCAGGAAAAGCCTGCCCCAGGGGCTCCACACCCTCTTCTAACGTGGAGCTCTTTTTAACTGGGGCTCCTTCTCACAAGGGAGTTTTCAGATGCGATTGGCTGGGGAGAAACCAGGCCAGTGGATACTTGACTGGGCTCAGTCAGGGGCCATTCCCCATCTGCAGAGGAGAGCAAACCACATGCAAAGACTGCTGTAATGTTGACTTTGTAATAGCAGCAACAGTGCTGATTCAATTCACTGAATGGCTTGGGCCCAAGGTATCTAAAAGATCTCCTAAAGCTCTGGGGTGAAATCCATAGTCAACTACTCTACTCCTCAGGTACAACGGAACTTTCTACCATATGGATGAAGTTCATCTGTGTGAGAAACAGAACTCTCTTGGGGGAATGGTTCGAAGCAATGGAATGATCACATCAGGCAATAAAGGTCATCACAAACCTCTCTACTTTACACGCCCAGTGCAAAGCCCATTTATTTGACCTTGCCTTATGTCATATTAACCTATAGCAATGTGTGTGAAATACCATTTCATAGAGGATTTTGAGATTCTGAAATTTGTTTTCATTCTGATTCAGAATGAAATCCAAAAGTTTTGAAATTCTCCATGAAAAAATATTCTGAGGGAACCCATCATTTTGGAGCAACTGAAACAGCTCATTTACATTTCAGTGTGAAATAAATTGCATATTACAATATGAAATAAAAAAATATTTTGTCAAAAGGAAAAATCAAAACCTTTCATTCCAAAAATGTCAAACAGTGTTTCAATGCAGAACTTTTTCCCCCTCCCTTTTTTCCCCCTCAGAAAAGAATTCTGAAAAATGGACATAATATCATGAGGTGTTTCACTTTTGATGATGTATTTTCTGATGGAAAATTGTTCCATCAAGAGTTTTCCAAACTGCCCTGTCCATAACAAAACACTCCACTGCACATACATTTTCCCCTGGAGAGAGGATGAAAGAATAAACACGTGATAGTGGTTATTCATGTCGTTTAATTCACTGCTGGAAGACACGCAGATACTACGGTGACGAACACGGTATAAGAACCTATATCGAATAGAATAGAATTCACAGATGGCAGGATTCTTTTCCCCTAGACTCATTGCCAAACACCCTCATGAACCCCTCATTTATTCAGCCTGTGCACAGCAAGAATGTTTTGCCTGGGAATGAATGGCATCTACTACAGATCAGAAGTTTCAAATAAATTAATAATAAGGATCAAATCCTACTTGCTTTAACTTCCACTGAAATCAATAGGACTTATAGCATATAGGCTCTGGCCCTAAATGGATTATATTTTTGGACATTTAAACTGATCCTTTATGAACATTTATGAGTTTCTTCCCTCCTAGGATACGAAGACTTACACTTTATTAGTGCTCAGTTCTGCAAGCCATATTTGTGGTGAGGGGCACTTACTTACTCAGTTCCATTGTTGTCTGTTCATGTAAGTGCTACTCAACTTGACCAAGGCTTGCAGAATCGGTCCTTCTCTCGTCCTATCAGAACATATTACTCTGTTCTGTTCAAATACATTGAAAAAATGTGTTGCATTTTATCTGGTTATGAGAAGTTACAATATGTGATGTCACCACATGGGATGTAACCAAATGTAATGTAACACACATTTGAGCTAACCTCTCTTTTCCATTGTGGGTAGGAGTAAATTACAGATAGGAGTTTACCGTAATTAACCACAAACTGGCAAGCAGGCCTATTTTCTGTCTACCCATATTATTATCAAGTTAGCTTGGTCATTCTCAAGTTAACTTGTAAAAACAGTTAAAAAACTATAAAGGACATTTAATATAAATCAGTTCTGTGGATAAATATATTGTTTAAATTATCCAAAGTATTTGGAATGGAGCCTTAAATCCAGGGAGCTGATTTGGCAGGGCATGCTTGGTGAATGTTATATGCCTAGTTAAAGTTTATCTTAAAAAATGTTTAATTTTTTTTCTTCACTGTTGTCCTGCAATGAAAGTCTGTGCTATTACCTTTTACATTGTGTTAACTTTTAGCAATAGCACAAGTTAGAATCACGACCAGCAGATGTCCACAATGTGTGCCTTCTACAGCTGAAATCACTTGTCCATTTATTATTCCGAAGGACCAAATAAGAGCAGAAATCTTTTTTAAAATCGTCTTTTTAAAAGGACTAAGTTCCAGTTTGTTCTTTTTGCCTTTGATCTTCTGTAATCACAGAACCAGATTTCTGTAAATATTCAGTACATGGCCAATTTAAAGAAATTCCAGATATTTGGTTGCTACCATTTATTAACTAGCTGCTTTAGTCAAACAGCAACCTTATTCCAAATGTAAGATTTCTGAATGTGGAAGAATACTTCAAACATATGAACATTTAACTGAGTCTCAGAAATGGCACGTCTACCTATTATGGGTGCCGGGACAGAACAAGTGGGTGTAGAAAGTTAAGCACTCTGTTATTTATCAATTTGTCCTTTAATACCTTGCCAGCAGTTCTGTTTTGCAATACTGTGTTAATGCACTGGAGTAATTATGTCCTTTTGAATTAAACCCCAAATTAACATGTTGTATTGTATTTCATATGTGCACATTTAGGCATTAACTGATTAATTTCTTTACAGGAACTCATCCAAAAACTATCAGTTTCACATTTTTCATGTTGTAAAGTATGCCTCTTCCTCCTAAACCCTAAGTATCCCATAGCTTCATTGGCTTGGACAAGACTGGGAAGGATTGCCCCTTTTCTTTCAGACAAGTGATTCCCATTTTTCTTTAATAGTTACTACAATCTCTTGAAGTTGTGCAATATTGGTGTGCATAACATAAGGGGCTTTGCAATTCACTGATCCAGTAAACAGGAATTATAACCTAGCATAAAGCTGTTGAGTAAATTTTGGTGACTAATTGAGACAGATGCAGCTCTTTTAACTCTCCCAATACACAAGAGAGGTGGGGGTAACCCTGTTTTCTGAGAGAACTTGGGCCTGAGATAGAGAGGTCCTGAAGAAACCCTGAGAACAGCCAGGCTTGGGGGAAAGTTTAAGATGAGGCTATGTTCTGTTATTGTGTTATTTAGACTACATTGAAGCTAAACCCCAGGACGCAGGTAAGTTTGACCATATACAGTGTGTGTACATTTTATTTGGACAGGGTGGGAAGGCAACCTGGTCACAGTATAAAAAGGCTTTATTTTCAGTGCAGTCATCAAAGACATTAGGAGTGTCCTCTAAGATCTGCTTTTTCATGATCAAGCCCTGGTTCTAACACTGTTCCCAATATAATTTTCATTGAAATTAATAGGATATGAGTGACAGCTCATGACATTGAAAATCTGTCTGTAGATCCAGCTTCTGATGAACTTGGGAGAATGTTCAGCGATGCTTTAAGGCTCACACAGTGCCACAGGCCTTAAATAAAAGCTAACTGGCATGGTTGTGTTGGAAACCAAATTTAAATTCTCTAAGAGCAGGCTCACCAAGCCACAATATTAGCACAGGATTCCAACATTATCATAGGAATTAAAACAGGGTGTATCTAGCTTTTGCTGCTCGCTTGAAATAAAACATGTTATACAGAGCACACGTCAACTGCGGAGCTGTTACTAACATGTGAAAAATGAACTCTCACCAGGAACCGGTTGGTTTGAAGATCTTTGTTAAATATGTCTGGCATAAATTATCTGGACCTTAATCTGGGAGATAGACGCAGGCTCCTTATTGCACAGGATACCAGCATATCTAAGAACAGAGCTTACACTTTTCAACACAAATTCAGTTTTTGTCTGATTACTTATGAGGTGATGGAAGTTTAGCAAAAACTAGATAAGCTGATGTGAATGGGCTGTGTCCCTACCCTGTTCTCAGCATGAATTAGTGTCCAAATTCACCTCCATCCATGGAATGACTTTATCAGTAACAAGAACATTGCATCAGCCTAAACTTCAGCCATGAGTGTTGCTATCCCTAGCATTTCCTTCCCTGTTTCCATCTCTCATAAAAGCATCTCCTACCTCGGGTATATCCAGAGCAGAGTTAACAAGCTAACAGAACTTCAGTGGCTTTTTGACACTTACTGACGGGGTCGGTCAGTGAAAGAATCCTGTCATCTGATTCCGTGCAGGTTTAAAAGAAAGTTTTCATTCCACCCTGTTTGGGTTTATAGATCATGCCTATTACCACAGATCTGAACTTCCTACAATGTAGACAGATCAAGATGATGCAACCTTCCAACCTATGGAACTTGTTCAAAATGAACTCACACGCCAAAAAACCGCTCTGGGGAGCAGTCCTACTGAAGTCAGTGGGACTATTCAGATGAGTGAAGTTAAGCATGACCATAAGTGTTTGCAAGATTGAGGACTTAATCTTTCCTGCTTCTACTAAGAACGCTACTGTCACCAAAAAGTCTTAGCCTCTAAATCAAGATTAATTGTTTGTAGTTTCATTTTGCAAAGTAAGCTAACTTTATTTCATCTTGTTTTTAATGCAAAGTATTTACGAAGCTGACTTTGATGGCACCCATATTTCTTCTGGAACTAGTACTTTCTCTTTACTTTGGACTGTGATCTCCTCCTTCTCTGGTCTCATTTTTTTGTATTTCATTTCATTCTATGTATTTTATAGGTGTATTTATTACTAATTCAATATGCATTTTTAGGTGGCTTAAAAGAGTTCTTTATTTTAGCTGCACCCAATCCTGAAACCGTTACTCATATGAGTAGTCCTTGACCAAATGTGTTGTCCCGTTGACTCTATTTGCCAGAATAAAGACTACTTAGATGACAAATAGTTTGCAGACCTGAGCCTTGAGTGACTAAAAACCTTTACTGGCACTCAACATATCAAAAGTAAGCTATTTAATGCTAATGTTTTGCCCATGTAATGTCATTGTTTAATGCTTTAACTATTGCTATGGTTAAGAGCTGCACTGCTATTTATCACCAAAGACATGAAAAAAAAAAGTATGGTGCTTAGACTTACTGCATTAAGAGATCGTTTTAACAGATTGTTTAGTTTTGGTAATATAATTTGACATCTAAACATAAGCTGAGAGGGATCTCCCACAAAACCTTTGATAATATGATTCATTGTCAAATGTTTGTTTTGTCTATCTGGTACTCATTAATTAATTTTTTTTAATATAGCTTGGATTTACTGATTTGGAAAAAGAGAATTATTCTTATTGATGTTGCTAAAATATCCAGGTGGCTTGAATTTCACCAACTAGATGGTATAATCTAGCACATTTGTGTAGACCTAATCAAATCTCTACTAACAGATGTGAAGAGCCCAGTATGGGAGCAAATGTTTGTGTCTATATGATAATTAAATTACCTCAATAAAGAGAATAAATGAACAATGATGACCATAGTTTTTCTAAACCTAGGTTATCTTCTTTATGCAAAGCCTCTATTAACCCCTTTAATAATCAGGCAAAACTTGAAGTTTTGAGTTTAAAAATGAATGCTGTATTTCAGGCAGCTCTTGTACTCAATTCTAACATCCAGGTAACTCATTTAATAATTTCTAGACAAACCCACCATGGGCAGAAGGTAAATTGCCAGTGATGTTAGAACCTCTGTATCTGATGTATCTCTATGAACAGCAAAGGCTTCACTGGTCCATGCTTTAACTCCTCTGCTAATGATGAGTCTTGGGGGATTATCATTTTAATTAATTGATCATACCACTGAGAGCCTTGTCCAGATTTTAAAAGGTATTTAGGCACTTAAAGATTCAGATGAACACCTAGTGGAACTTGAATTCAATAGGAATTAGGCACTTAGGCACTTTTGAAATTCCCAATAGGGGCTTCTCTGAATCTTTATGTATCTAGATACCTTTAAAAATTTGGCCCCTTAAATCCAGTTTACCACACAGCCCAGCCAGATAAGTTCAGTTTAGTGCCAGCAGTATGTAGGCAGAACCTAAACTTTAATGTATCACTGATAATTGTTTCCCCTCTACTGCATCTTGACAATAGATATAAAACAAATTTTATGAGAGGAAAAATATTTTAATGTATTCCAGTATTAAAGAAGGCCATGTGGAAGTGAGACACCTAAATAAGAAAAGGAAGATAGTCCTTTAGTATTAGCTAGTTATCAATAAAAAGGCTAAGTTGCAGCTGGAGTTCAGCTCACATTTGACCATGTTTTTGCTACAAACATAGGAACAATTCTTTCTCTGTTCACTTTACGCCATGCTCTGACCTTGCTGGAGGCTAAGTTATGTCACCAGCTGCATGTGTAACATGGTCACTGGCGATGAAAAGTGAACCAGTGTAGCTCGCCCAGGGATGCAACCCCTTTTAACATATCTAACATTCGTGCAGGTGTGGTTGCTTTATTTGTGTGTTTAACTGTTTGTTTATTTGTGTGGCTAATCAACTCAAGTCCATGTACTCATCATAGCTATATCCTTCGGATTTAACATTCCTAAAACCTTTGGTGTTTAGGGTACAGATTGTTTCCAGTCTTAAGATGTAGAAGACAAAGGACAGAAGCAAAAGAGAACATGGCTTTTTTCTAAAATTAAACAGCTGTCTTGGTTTACAAGCAACTGGGCCGTGACATATCCAAATAAAAATATTGTACTGCTAATTAGGAATTCACAGAATGTGCTCTTATCTCTTTAAGGTCTTGCTGGAAGGCTGACATAACCAACAGTATGCAGAGGCAGCCATAATGTGAAAAAAAAAAAAGATCTTATCAATGTCATAAAAGAAAACTTTAGCCAGTCTGATTGATGCATCAATTTGGCTGACATCATTCTGAAGGCTAATTGTACCCTTTGTACGTTCAACTAAAAGGCACGTTTCAGCTGAGCCTTCCTTACTGTGATGGGACACAAGGTTGTCAAGAAATGGACTGATTAAACACACACCAACAGGGCCACATCTAGAGGGTTTTCTGCAAGAGCTGAAGACAAAGAGGGCCATATTGTGACTGGCTTATACAGATATGCAGGAGTGACAGACCCTGATGAACCATACCCTGCAATGTAACTGGAACTAGAGCTGCTGCTCGGTCCCAGTGGCAGTAAAAGCCTCTCCAAATGGGGGAGAAGTGATTTCCCAACAGCTGACTCAGCAAGTATGATGTCCGGGGCTGATGACGCGGTGTAACCACTTCACACAATCACTCAGTGCACGCTCAAGCTCAATGGACTCTGCCTCAAGACACTATTTTACAGCCATCAGCCTGGGACAATAGTTTGCTCTACCTTTCTCTTACATTTCTTCGTACAGGAGATCAACAGGTCCTTCTAGAATACTGGTACGTTTCAAAATTCCACTGTCGTTTCTGTGACACTCCCAGATTCACACGCGCACAGAGTATTCATGAGGTACAGTCCGAGCTGTATGATGTTATAAGGAGATTATTTACATCACTCTCTGTTATCTAAAATTTGGTAGATTTACTTTTAAAGTTAAAGGTTTTGTTTGCTTCTTTGTTTTCCCCCACTCAATCATTTCAGTCTTTGAGGCAAATCTTTACTGGCCACTCCTGCGGGATTTTAGTCTCACTGTTGTATGCATGTATGCTTACTTGTGTGTTCACATCCCTTCATCCCCACACAATTAACTAGGTGTTTGTCATTGCTTATCTTTCATCTGTGCATGTTTTAGTGCTTCTGTGTTAAACTTGTTTTACCTTCTCCTTTTAAAAGGGGGAAATAACTTTGATCCTGTTGCTGTCCTCTTTGGAGTCAATGAGACTTTTGCCACTGATTTCAATGGACCATTGTTATTTAGGAGTTTGGGTCTTATATACAGTGCTTAATATGGCAACACCGTTAAGTTATCGTTTCATATGCGCAAGAGAATACTCACACGGACATCTGTAGTTTACACCAATGTGAAATTCTCATTTACATCAATGGGTGCTGATGGAAGGACTAAGGATATATATACACAAGTACTTAGACACCCGTGGCTGGCCCAGGCCAGCTGATTCAGCTAAAGGGCTCAGGCCCGTTAAATTAATGTTCAGGCTTAGACTGCAGCCCAAACTCTAGGACCCTCTCCCCCTCAGTGTCCTAGAGCCTGGGTTCCAGCCCAAGCATCTACAATGCAATTAAACAGCCCCTTAGCCCGAGCCCCTTAGCCCCAAGCAGCTGGCATGGCAAAGCCATCCGTTTCTAATTGCAGTGTAGACATACCCTGTGAAGAGATTCACCATGTCAAGACAAAAAGTGAAGTCCTTGTCCTACCAATCTGGATAAAGGCATCAGTTGAATAGCAATAGCCTAAAGCATCCTTAACTTACTCTGTTTTACCTAGAAATGTATGGCCTACAGCTGTCCACTCTCTAACACACACATGGAAGGAAAAGTCATCGCTAGGAATTGTCATTGTCTGCAATGGTAGTTTGTATCTGACTTGTAGTAGAAGCCAAAGCGGGAGCACTCTCTCCACGCACCACCTGTCAGGATGCTTGCAAAACCCTGAGACACAGAACAGTATTTATCCTTCATATCGGCTTGTCAGTCAAGTGCATCACTTTTTGGAGCTCTCTTTTTGGAGGGAAAGTTAAGTTTTCTTCACTCTAAATGTTTGGGGCAAGGTCTATACCTTCACTAGTCCTAAGCATGCCTCCTGCTTCATAGCCCAGCTGCCCAACAGCTACAACTACGCCTAGGCAGACCACTAGGCTCCCACACCCAGGGCTAGATTGTGTTGCTAGGCACAGCCTTGAGCAAGGAGTAGGGCATAAACTAGAGCAGATCAAGGAAGTATTGTCAGAGACACAGTTAATAAGAACATAAGAACAGCTATAGTGGGTCAGACAAGTGGTTCAGCTAGCCCAGAATCCTGTCTTCTCACGGTGGCCAATGCCAGATGCTTCAGAGGGAATAAACGGAACAG
Source organism: Mesoclemmys tuberculata (assembly GCA_007922155.1). Lineage (NCBI taxonomy): Eukaryota > Metazoa > Chordata > Testudines > Chelidae > Mesoclemmys > Mesoclemmys tuberculata. The sequence goes on along the minus strand of ML675609.1, from coordinate 49,961,256 downwards.
GGCAATTACTGAGTGATCCATCCCCTGTCATCTAGTCCCTGCATCTGACAGTCAGAGGCTTAGAGATAACCAGAGCTTGGGCTTGCGTCCCTGACCATCTTGGCTGATAGCCATGGATGGACCTACCCTCCATGAATTTATTTAATTCTTTTTTGAACTCAGTTATAGTTTTGGCCTTCACAACCTCCCCTGGCAACAAGTTCCACAGATTAACGGTGTGCAGAAGTACTTCCTTTTGTTTATTTTAATCCTGCTGCTGCCTATTAATTTCATTGGGTGACCTGGTTTTTGTGAAGGAGTAAATACCACTTCCTTATCCACTTTCTCCACACCGTTCATGATTATAAAGACCTCTATTATATCCCCCCCTTTAGTTCTCTCTTTTCTAAGATGAACAGTCCCAGTTTTTTCAATCTCTTTTCTTTTTAATATCTTCTATGCCTTTGATAAACTTTGTTGCCTTTCTCTGTCCTTTTTCCAATTCCAATATATCTTTTTTGAGACGTGGTGACTAGATCTGAACTCAGTATTCAAGATGTGGGAGTATCATCCATTTACACAGAGGCATTATGATATTTTCTGTCTTATTATCTATCCATTTCCTAATGGTTTGTAACATTGTTAGCTTTTTTGACCGCTGTTGCACACTGAGTGGATGTTTTCAGAGAACTGTCTATGATGGTACCAAGATTTCTTTTTTGAATAATAGCTAATTTAGATCCCATCATTTGTATGTACTGCAATTATGTTTTCCAATGTTCATGACTTTGCACTATCAACCTTGAATTTCATTCACCATTTACTTTTCTAGTCATCCAGTTTTGTGGGATCCCATTGTAACTCTTCACAGTCAACTTTGGACTTTGTTATCTTGAGTAACTGTATATCATCTGCAAACTTTGCCCCCTCACTGTTTATCTCTTTTTCCAGGTCAGTTATGAATATACTGAATAGCAAAAGTCCCAGTACAGCTTCCTGGAGGATGCCGCTATTTACCTCTCTCCACTGTGAAAACTGACAATTTATTCCTACCCATGGTCCCCTATCTTTCAGCTAATTAGAGCACCTTCCCTCTTAAATAAAGTAGGCAGTCATGGCTTAAGAGCCTTTGATGAGGGACATTGTCAAAGGCTTTCTGAAAGTCCAAGTACACTATATCCTTTGGATCACCCTTGTTCATATGTTTGTTGACACTTCCTATTCTAATAGAATGGTGAGGCATGATTTCCCTTTACAAAAGCCATGTTGATTCTTCCCCAAAATATTGTGCTCATCTTTGTCTGATAATTCTGTTCTTTACTACAGTTTTAACCAGTTTTCCTGGTACTGAAGTTAGGCTATCTGGCCTGTAATTACCAGGATTGCCTCTGGAGCCTTTTTTTTTTTTAAACACATTAGCTATCCTCCAGTCATCTGGTACACAGGCTGATTTAAACAATAGGTTGCATACCACAGTTAGTAATTCTGCAATTTCATATTTGAATTCCTTTAGAACTCTTGGGTGAACCATATCTGATCTTGCTGACTTATTACTGTTTAATTTATCAATTTGTTCCAAAACCTCTTCTAATGACCCCTCAAGCTGGGACAGTTCCTCATATTTGTCATCTAAAAAGAATGGCTCAGGTGTGGGAATATCCCTCACATCCTCTGCAGAGAATACTGTTGCAAATAATTCATTTAGTTTTCCCGCACTGGCCTTGAATTCCTTGAGTGCTTCTTTAGCACCTCGATGGTCCAGTGACCTCCCTGATTTATTGGCAGGTTTCCTGCTTCTGATGTACTTAAAAAAATTGCTGTTAGTTTTTGTGGCTTTTGCTAGTTGCTCTTCAAATTATTTTTTTGGGCTGCCTAATTATACTTTTACACTTGACTTGCCAGAGTTTATGTTCTTTTCTATTTTCCTTAGTAGGATTTGACTTCCAATTTTTAAAAGATGCCTTTTCATCTCTAACTGCCTCTTTTACTGTGTTGTTTAGCCATGGAGACTTTTTTTGCTCTTCTTACTGTTTTTTTTTTTAAATCTGGGGCATACACACAGCATTAGCCTTTATTAATAGTTTTTAAAACGTTTCCATGCAGCTTGCAGGCATTTCACTCTCATGCCTGTTCCTTTAAATTTCCATTTAGCTCGCGTGCTCATTTTTGTGTAGTTCTCCTTTTTGAAGTGAAATACGACTGTGATGGGTTTCTTTGGTATTTCCCCTCCCTCCTCAGAAGGATGCTAAATTTAATTACATTACGGTCACTGTTAATGAGCCATTCAGCTCTATTCACTCTTGAACCAGATCCTGTGCACCCCTTAGGACTAAATCTAACAAGAAGTTATGATCTCCCTGATTCCCTTTTACTCACCCCAATTTATTTATTCTCACAGTCTCCTCTTCTTTCCAATGTGAGTTTTGTGGTGTGTTTTAAATTATTATTTTTATTTTTCCACCCCCACCCTTTGTGGTTTCATTTTTTCATTGGCATAAAACATTTCAGATATGAGCGGCAAAAGGAGAGACTACCTTCCTCTTTTGCCTTGATTTTGCTTAGAACTGGACCCCTTTCCTGGGCTGTTCTTTCCCTAAGATTTTTCGTTGTGTAACCAAGGCTCAGTATTCCAGCCTCCCTCTCTCACAAATATTTCTCCTAAGTTACACAAGTGTGATTTTACTTAAAGTGGAAACAGTCTCAGACATTGTAAATATGCCTTGGTTGAAAAGGAGTTAAGAACACAGTCAAAGAGATTTGCTTGCCTCATTTCTTCCTGTGGATCATGACCTTTGCTTTTTTCAACTTCCTCAATTTCGTTTCAGCAAATTGTCATAGAGTGGCACAACACCTGCTTCGGGTACTTGAGAAATTGACTTTTCCTGGAAATTATCCTGATCAGTGACCTTGTCTGGCTACCAAAGGGGTTTGCAGAAACAGCAGAGCTTTATGTGTGGCCATGTCCCATCTTCTGGTTGGTATTCAACCCTTTGAAGTTCAGTTACCTTCTTCATGTACCGCTAAATTCTGAAAAATGCCACAATGCACTTGTCATCTAGAAACCCAAAACACCAGCAAGTAAGACAAAATGCACTCGATCCTACAAGGTACATAAGGCAGTATAATTTGAAAGCTTCAAATGATCATTTCCCAGAAAGAACTGTATAATATTTCTCAAACTCCTTAGCTGTTAAAACATTTCAGTGAGACACTGGCTGGCGTCATTACAGTCGAGTGATATTTACGAGAAAGGATGTAACACAGCTGACCTTTCATGGCTATTGTTCCATTTTTTTAAGGCACTTCTGTTTGAAGAAAAAGCAAAAATCTGCTCCTCCACATACCACACAAGTGTCAGGGTCAGAGGTGACTTCTGGAAGCTCAAAAGGTAAAATTATATTTTTATCCTGTAGCTTTGATTTTGCAGCATAATGCAGAGGGGTTTTTTAAATTAATTGCTCCATCCTGCTAACAGGTGTTAGTCCTCAAGTGTGGTCCCGAGGGCAGACAGCCTAGGGCAAGCGTAATCCACAGCAACCTTGAGCAAATTGGTCCAGAAGAAAGTTCTGAAGCTATTTCAAGGCTAGATGACATGAGAATCCATGTCCTTGTCAAATATCAAAGAAAAACAGTTAAAATGTAAACTTATATTAAGCATTGCACTTAATGCTGACATGCTTTTAGGGTCGAATTGCATATTTTAGTCAGCAAAGGGGGATGAGTCCAGAAGCTCCAATCAGGACAGAGGGGAAGCTCATTTAGAATAATACGCATAGCCCTCATCTTATTTTTCACAACTGCTCTGCTTAATTTGGCTAAGCTGCAGTTTGAGATAGACCTTGTGGCTCTGAAGCAGAATCCTGTTTTACCTACAATTTGGGCTGATATTCTAGATCTTAAAAGGAAACGCCTGAAAGGTAGCATTATCAAAGTTTGTTTCTTGTGCACATTTTCTTTTTTTTTGCAACTGCTGAAGATTTATTATTTCACTGTGATCTTACAAAATGTTTCATACATGGAAATGCAAATTCTGTTTGAATACGTGGAAGCCTTTTTTTAATCTTTAAAAAAAAATAGTAGAAACTTGGACCCTCCTACCAGTGCCTATGTACGGACTCACAAAGGCCTTCCTAGTCTATCTCCGTAGACGGGTTTCATGATGGTAATATCTGAGGACCACCCAATCATTAATGGAATTTTATCCTCACAACATTCCTGTGAGGCAGGGGTGTACTATCCCCATTTTACAGAATGGGAATTGAGGCACAGAGAGAAAGAGAGCACCAGAGTCCCTGTTTTGGCTCCACTGTGATCCACAAAATTCCAACCGCACCCTGAGGGCATCTAACCTCTTTGGGCACCTAAGTTTTTCAGGGTAAAATGTTCCCTCATTGCCTAAGTTTCTGCCTCCCTCTAGGCATGTGCACTTGTTGCCTCCCTCTAGGCATCCAGACACCTTCCTCCTGCCTAAGTCCCAGAGCGATGCATGAAAGGGAGAAGACAGGTGTTCTGCCACTGAAGTCACATGCAGGGCCCAATCCAGTAGATGTGCTCAGAGGTGCCTACCAGATCAGGTCCAATTAAAAATGCAGCTGGAGGAGGAAGTGGGGTTGCCAACCTTATAACTTTCCACCCACTGGTTAGATCACTTGCCTGGGATATGAGAGATCCAGGTTCTGCCAGAGAAGGGGGGAAAGGATTTAGACAGGGGTCTCCCATCTCTCAGGAGAGTTCTCTAACCACCGATCGATGGGATATTCTAAGGTGGGGTGCCCTCAAGCTCTTCTCTTGAAGCTGTTCCACTTTTACACAGTGATTGCAGTAGGAGGACTGAACCCAGGGTCTCCCACCTCCCCGGTCCCTTAAACAGTGGACTACAGAGTCATTCCCTTTCTCTCCCCCTCTTGCTGACCCGGTGACAATTTAAGTATTTAGCCACAGTGGAATGGTCATTGGGCCGGAGAGAGAGAGAATGGGATTGACTCCGTAGTTCACTGGTGAGCGCACCCATCTTGCCATCCAATCCCTCTGCGCCAATCACGCTGTTATTATTTATTCACAGCGAACAAGCTTCAACAGGAGTGATTAAGGGAGCCCCCCATCATGTCAGAATATCCCACAGCTCAGTGGCTGAAGCAGCTGCTGGCAGGCAGGAGACCCCTGTTCACCTCCTTTCTCTTCTTCAAGCCCAGAAGGGGGAACTGACTCTGGGTTTCCCCCGCCACAGGGCTAATGGTGATACGGTGGTCTCCTCCTCTGGCTGTTTTCTCTGGAGTGAAGCAAACACCAAAGTTATTCCTGTAAGAAACAACTTAGGCACCGAAGCTGTCTGACTCCAGTTGGCCGGTGCCTGTTTGTGAATCACTAGGTGCCTCCCTACAGCCTGGATTTCAGGTCCTATCTCAGAAAAAGGGATGGGGATTAGCACATACGCCTCTGGTTGACATCGCCCTTTGGTTAATTTAAGTGGCTCCCCACCTACCATGGTGGCTTTCATGGATTCCATTCTTAGATTCCTCACTTTCCCCAGGCATTGTATAGGGAGTCTAGGCACCAAACTTGGCTTTGTGAAACACAGTGCTGTTCCTGAGTTTTCTACTGCCGGGTCAGGGCTGCAATACCTAGGTCCCTTTGTGGCTTGCCTTCCTAAGTGGCTTGCCCAAGATCACACGGTACATTTGTGGCAGAGACAGGAATTGAATGCTGCTCCCTTGAATCCCATGCCAATACATTATCCACTGGACTAGCCCATCACAATGTGAGACCTCATTCACTGCTGTATCTGGAACATCTGCTCTCTATGGAAGTCTGACGAATAGTCCTAATTGAGGAATTTAGACCATAAATTATACATGTAATGAATTTTGCCACTTTCTTTTCACTGAATGTCCATATACATCTCTGATTTTCAGATAGTGACAATCAGCCTTCCTTTCTCCCACCTTTTTGTCTGACTAATCTATTTAGACCACAGGCTTGCCAGGACAGGGAGTGTCTCTTGCTATAGAGAGACACTATAGAGAGATGCTTGTGCAGCGTGTAGCACAATGAGGCTCTAATCTTGGTTAGTGATTCTAGGCGGTACTGTACGACAAACAACAAGGAGAAAAGTTTGAATCCAGTCCTGAATATTGTGACTCGAGCACATCTCTAGCTTTACTACTTGGAAGATACCTTTGGGCCCCCTGAAAACCGTGAACATTTGAATAGCTGTCTCTGTGAAAGTGGATCTAATTTATCTAGATTTCAGTAAGGCATTTGATACGGTTGCACATGGGCAATTAATAGTTAAATTGGAAATGATGGGGATTAATTATGAAAATTGAAAGGTGGATAAGGAACTGGTTAAAGGGGAGACTACAATGGGTCATACTGAAAGGTGAACTGTCAGGCTGGAGGGAAGCTACTAGTGGAGTTCCTCAGGGACCGATCTTGGGACCAATCTTAGTTAACCTTTTTATTACTGACCTTGGCACAAAAAGTGGGAGTGTGCTAATAAAGTTTGCAGATGACACAAAGTTGGGAGGAATTGCCAATACGGAGAAGGATCAGGATATACAGGAAGATCTGGATGACCTTGAAACTAGAGTAATAGAAATAGGATGAAATTTAAGAGTGAAAAGTGAAAGGTCATGCAGGTAGGGACTAATAACAAGAATTTTTGCTATTAGCTGGGGATGCATCAGTTGGAAGTGACAGAGGAGGAGAAGGACCTGGGCATATTGGTTGATCACAGGATGACTATGGCCTGTGAAGGGATGTTAGATGGGGTGGGTTCTGTGTTACTACAGAGAATTCTTTCCTGGGTGTCTGGCTGGTGAGGCTTGCCCACATGCTCAGGTTTAGCTGATTGCCATATTGGGGGTAGGGAAGGAATTTTCCCCCAGAGCAGACTGGCAGAGGCCGGGGGGTATTTTTTGCCTTCCTCTACAGCATGCGGCGTGGGTCACTTGCTGGTGGATTCTCTGTACCTTGAAGTCTTTAAACCACGATGGAGGACTTCGATAACTCAGTCATAGGTTCGGAGTCTATTAGAAGAGTGGGTAGGTGAGGTTCTGTGGTCTGAGTTGTGCAGAAGGTCAGACTAGATGATCATAATGGTCCCTTCTCACCTGAATGTCTATGAGACTCCTCCAATGACAGGTTGTGCCCCCTTCCCCACAATATCCTTCTCTCCCAATAGGCTTGGACTCCTATTGCCACAGTCTCTAAGACAGTTGTAGGTTGCCAATCACTGTAGCCTAGAGGCACTATTTCCACTTTCCTTTGCTTACACTGGAAGCAACCCATCCTGCAGTCATTGAAGACAATGGTAACACTCCCACGGACTGCAGTGGGTGAAGGACTGAGCGCCTAGCACGTGATCAAGTGGTAGCAGTCTAGTTGCCTTTTAAGATCCCACTTTTCTATAGCGGACTCATTTCCACCATTTCCTGCCTTCAGAGGTCCTAGCAAGGTAGGTCCCCTTCCCTCCAACTTTCTGCCTGCTTCACACCGTCCCATCCTACCAGAGGAGCTGTGGATACGCTGCAGCTGCTACCCCGGCCCCTTAAATACTCGGAGTCCTGCAGAGTGCTTAAGGGCATCACCTTCTCGCCTGATATATATGGGGCTGGGGAGCATGGTATGTTTTGGATTAAGTTATTCTTCGCTTCCTGAACATTAGTGCTGTTTGACAGATGAATTTTAGTCAGCTGATCCGTTGTTATAAGATAATATTCTAACTGTCCTTCTCTCACAAATCAGAGCCACTCATTAATGCGACTCTTCCTGTCCATGCCAAGAGGATAGCCCTGTTCCTGTGTGTGTTTTGTATGAGGGAACGGAGAGGCAAGCACTAAGGATCACATCTCTCGAACCAGCCCTAAGACATGGGAGGAGCTCTCTGTAAAAATCCACAAGGCGACCACATTATCTTTCTTGCAATCCTTCTTTAAAACTCACCTTCTCTAGGATGCCTACCAAACCCTTGAGAATGCTGAGTGCGTCTTGCCACAATGATCACTATTGTTTCAGTCCCCACATGTGCTGCCCCCTCTGATTGGTGCACACACTTGTCGTCTCTCATCTGAGATGCTGAGCTCTTTTTGTTATGTTTGGACAGTTCCTAGTGCAATAGGGCTGGCGCCTCTAGGTGCCATGGCACTACAAATAATAGTAGGCGCCTCTTCTACCGCTCAGAGGACTGTCAGGAAGAGAAGTCAAAAGCAAACAAGTAGAAAACTGGAAATATACAAATATAGAGAATGTCAGACCTAAGAGGATTTACTCTGATCTTACTTATGCCAGTGTAGATTACTTCAATTGAGTTATTGCTGAACTATGCTAGTGTAAGACTATAGATGCTTCAAGTTATTTTTTTAAAGTATTCTTAGTTGTTTAGTTTGAAATCTTTGTTGATTTGAGCTGGCTGAAAAAACACAATGCATCTGCCATAGACATTCTCTACGTTGGTCGACAGATTCATTTGGAATGTCCAGTTTTCTTAGACTCGAGATCTGCTTGCTGGAAAAATTAGTGCCCGGCCCCATGTTTGACCATAAATTCAGACAATTAAAACACAAATCACACCCTGAATCTGTTAACTTTCATATAAGTATAATTAGACCCTAAATGCTTTAAGTAGTGTTTGCATATTTATTTACGAAAGCCGATTATCTAAGCAAAGAAACATTTCCAGTTAATTGATACAAAGGAATGAGAAAAATGTAATTCATCATTATTGTTTATTGTGTTATAGCCTTTTATTGCTTAATAGGAGGCAGCCGTGGGAATAAGAGAGGTTGACAATGCTCCTGGCTACTGGGATCATAGGCTAGTCCTCTGTTGAGAGCTGAGAAGTGCAGTCCATGTGTACCGTGCACTTTTGTACACTTACTGTAGGTGACCGTCACTTAGGGTGATCAGATGTCCTGATATCAGGAGCTTTGTCTTACCTATGCAACTATACTCCGTCCCACCCTTGACATTTTTTTTCCACACGTGCTATCTGGTGACCCTACAGTCCCTGCATGTACACAGCACACCACAAAACTACTGCTTGAACAACAAGCCTTGCTCAGGAATACAGGAAAGCAATACTTGGGATAGTGTATATGGTAGATGAGGACTGATGAACAACATAATCTCCCTGCCTTTGGCCTTGCTCAAACCAGTTCACTCTCTTACTGACTGTCCCTCCAGGTTGGTTTTCCTAATGAAAGGATGGAAACTTGACTTTTTAATGGACAGCTACTCTGACCCTTACATCCCTTGTAAGTCGTCCCGTTAATTTCAGTGTCTTTTCAACGAGCTCTGCCTCAAAGGGAACAAGAATGGAAAGAGTCAAGGTGTACATTATCATATATATAGTACAGTCACACTTGAAGCCCCCAGTCAGGCGCAGGGGCCCACTGTGCTTGGTGCTGTACAAAATTCACAGAAGAAGACAGTCCCTGCCCCAAAAGCTTAATAAACGTTTTACACTTAGATATTGGATTGACAAACATCCGCAAGCGTACAATGGTTAAATACAAATGAATATGGCCCTGATTCTCCTTCCTCCTGTAAGTCAGGAGTAGCTACACGGACATTGATGGAATTAAATCAATATGAAAGGTGAACAAAGCTTTAGATATTTAAGATATAAAACTCTCAACAGCCTCTGACAACAGTATTACCCCCTCTGATATATTACACGTGGTTTTAACGCAACACGATATCAAATGGCCATACTTAAAAGGTTTCTTCTGTGTTTTGAAGAAGAAACCTTTTAAGCAGGCTTTTTCTCTACCCAGTAGAAACTTCAAGTGCACCCCGTCTTTATTCTCTACAGTACTCGTATTAATGACCTCTTTCTATAAAGATGTGGACTGGGACTAGAGCAGCTGCTCATATAATTCAGAAAGCTTTTTTTTCTCCCCAAATTAAGCTTTATAATAGATCTCCCTACTTCTGTGTCTGTGTTTTTAGCACACAGCTGGCATGAACTCCCCATGCACTGAGATTCTAAAGCTATTTAGCCATCTCAGCAGATGATGACATGTGTCTGTCCCCGCTGAGGAGATACCATGCAGCAGGCACCACTATCTCAAAACTTTAAGTACAGTTCAACTGTTTATGGTAGATGAACCCCACTTGGCTGCTGTTGCCCTTGATGTGTCAAACATAATTCTCTTCAGCTCCCTGGCCAATTCCTTCTCTTTTCCTCTGGAATTTCCCCCCTCTTTGTTTTCCCTGCCCTATCCATAAATAGAGAAGAAAAGTTAAGTAAATCTTGGTATGTGATGTGGTGTTTATGCTTAGATGCCCTAAAGACCTTGTTTAATTTTCTCTTTGGGTCCCGGTCATGATTTCTGTTGTATTTTTCCTTTCTCTCATTGTTTTTAAACATTTGACTGGTGTTTCTTTGGAACAACTTTGTGACTTCAGAGATTACCCTGACTGCCATCATAGAGTTTGATGTCTCAGACCTTCCAAACCTACTCTTCCACAGGAAAGAACCCAGCTATAGATGGGTTCAGGAATATCCTGTATTCCCAACATGGTGCGAGGCCTGTGTTCTCCAAATACCTTAGGTTCCCGCATATTTTGCTCTATAATTGGAACTGCTAGTTATAGTCAATAAAGGTTGTGCTATGTTTTTTCAGCAGAAGCAGGTTTGTACTACCTGCTGGTGAGGCAATTCAATAGCATTAGAATTCTAAAACTTAAGTAATTCTTTACTGTTACTTGCTGAGAGTGTGAACCGAATGAGGAGTGATCATCACACCTAACTCTTGTTGAACAGCTTAAAGCATTTTACAAGGGAGGTAATCATCAATTACTCATTTTACAAATGGGGAAACTGAGGCACACATAAGTCAAGTGACTTGCCCAAGATCACCCAGCAATCTAGCAGTAGAGCTGAGAATAGAACTCAGGGCCCTAGGATACCAGGCCTGTGTGATAACCTCTAGGCACAACACTGTCTTCAGAGAAACCAGAATGCCTTTTGAAGATAAGAGTCAAAGGTAGAAGATGTAATCCTTTACTTCTTTTTTAGGTAATATGTTTTATTATAGCTAAGGTGGTGAAAAATATATTAAAATACATTTTTTTAAAAAGTGGATGGGTTTCTAGCACTGGAAAATTCATCAGGGCCTTTACAAAGGGGCATGAAATAGCAGCTGTGATGAGTCGAACACAAAGATTCAATTAAATTTGAAATCTAAATTTTTATTTGTTGTTTAGTTTTTGTAGATGGGCAGATTTGTGTTCTCTGCAGAACATGTTTTCTGACCATCCGAATCCAGATGCAAGGAGGGCAATGAGCAGCATCTCTTTGAACAGTAAGGCGCTTCTTTTAATCTTTCTTAATTTTTGTGAGAAAACTGAGGCCCCAGATACTTATGGTCATCAACGATCCCGTAAGCATTCTTAACAAGTTAAGAGACAATAGAAGGGCTAACACAGTGTTCCTGGCCAAATTCCAATTCGAATAACTCCATTCTGCCTGCCTAGTTTGGATACCATATCCCTTCATTCTACAATGTAATGTTACTGTATACTGTTATAGAGCTGTTTCACTTCAGCCCAGAGGCAGTTGCAGTACCAATGCTGGGGGAAGCAAGTCCTACAAATGAGGGCCCTGTAGTTTGAAAGCCCATTGTGTGGACAGGAATTAGAAGTTGAAATTCTTAAATATTTATGAGTTCCATTCTGAATGATAAAAAGTGATTCATGAGTTAGGGAATGATATATAATGGGGAAATACAAAGCCCGCCTCTCCCCCCTCCCCTTTATTTTGTGAATGCATCCAAATGTGAATTAAATGCTGTGCTTTGTCGCATAATCATGCTTTTTAGGACTGGCAGAATATGCTAATTTAAACAGCACTAATAGAGTAATTTACACAGCACACCAGTACATCATAGCAGCTGTAGTACACTTAATAGTGGTATAATACAAAAATACGTAGCGTAGTTCACTAACCCTTTAGCCATGGGTTAAGACTCCTTTAGCTGTATGGATATTTTAGTTTCTATTAAAAAAAAATCCATTTCCTTGTTCATTTCTCTCCCCCCATCCTCTCCCCAAGTTCTGGTTCATGTCTCACAACACACCAGATAGTCTTACAGTACGTCTCATTTCGACAGCACGCCCTAGCATGTGTTATTCCATACACAGTGTATACTCCAAGGTGAGCTGTAATTCACACTCTGGACACATTGACACCTTAGACAACAAAGACATTTCTGCAGAATGTTTTTTCTTTAAGGAGCATGTTCAGGATTTGTGTCTCAGTAGTGAAATCTACATGACTGATTCCTGAACTGAGAAATATAGTCCTGGCCCCTGGCAACGATATGCTTACTAGGGCCACTCAGAGGAATAACAAACTGATTTATCCAACCAGAGGATTACAGTAGGACCTCAGTACTGGAGACAAAGACCCCATGACCACCCAGAAGGGGGTGCCAAAGTATCTATAGGATGGGGATGTAGGAGGAATTACTTTCTACTCTAGACCTGTGGCCAGGAGATTTGTAAAATATAGAGAAAAGTTTTGAATCCTTGGTAAGTGGTATCTTAAACTAATGACAATTTACAAGAGAATGTGGAACTGGGATACAAGCATGAAAAACGTGATACTTTGTGTCATACAAATGCTATCCCCCATAAATAATCTCCTATTTTTAATAGATTTTTCCCTTAAACTGAGTGTGAAATTATTTTAAGAATGGGGGCAATTCACTGGATTTCCTTTTTTTTCTGGACACTTCACAGGGTTCATGTGTTACTATTTCTTTTTCTTTATTAAATATAAAAAGAACTGTTGACAGTACAAGTTATTTTCACATATAAACAGTAAAAGAGAGCTTCTAATACACCCAATGAAAGCTCATGGCAGAGTGGGGGTGGTATAAAATGACCTACACTAAATAAAAATACTGCTTTAAAATTGCTGATGTAATTTTCCTGCAAAATTCCTCTGACTTTGTCCTCAAGTACCTCAGCTGTTAAACTAACTGAGGCCTGAGTCTTTCCACTTTTAATTCTTTCAGCAGTTTTCTGAAGCTATGCCTCACCCTTTTATTGGGTCCACTTATGGATTCTGTTTCATTAACAGTTCATTCTCTTTCTTTTCCTAAAACCAGCCCATCTGTGTTCATTCCTCTTTAATTATTTTACATTAACTCCTCCTGCCTTGGAACAAAAACCATTTCAGACAGTATTGGAACATCCCTATTATTAAAAAAAAAAATAAAGGAAAACTATGCCATGATCCGAGGAGCACTTAGAACCTCATAATAAAGGACCTTTGGTAAGTGATAACATTGGAAGGAAGGGAAAAGTAAAACAGGGATTGAAAACAGAAGGATATTGAATTTACAATCCCATTTTTACAGTCTTTTGCTCTGACACAGGTCACAATTCTTCACTGCTGATTTTAACTAAATTGAGTAACGCTGCTCTGCACCCTACTTGCAATGTTTATATATCGCCTGGTTATTTATTCACCTAGGAGCTAAGTGGGGGTGAGAGGCGGAGTGGGGGCTAGCAATTTTTGTCTACTTTCTTAATGCTTTAAAGGTATACAGACATGTAAAAAGAATTACCAACTGAAAATAAAAATAAACAGCTAAAGCATCTGAACATATATGTTATGGGCCTGATTCTTTCTCTCATTTATACCAATATTGCTCCACTGGCTTCAGAGCTATTCCTGATTTAGAGCAGTGTGAGAGTGGAATCAGCCCCTCTTAAAACTGATTGAAAAATGTCGATTGTTTTTCATGGGAACTTTTGGGAGAAATTTGTTTTGCTTTGTTTTCCTAAAAATACTTTGCAAATTTTTTTTTTTTTGAGGTGGGACTTGATAAAGAAACTCCAACCAAACAGAACAAAAACAGTCAAAATGTGTTTTTGGTTTGTGATGCTTTGTGTGACTAAAAAAAACATGTGGGTCAAAATCCCCAAAGTGAAAACTTCTACCAAAAAGAAACGGTTTTGGTTTTTTATAAAAACAAACTAGAAGATTTCAACCAAAATAACATTTTTCAATGGAAAAAAATGTTCTGGTGAATACCTTTCGACCAACTCTAGTCCCTCTATCTATTTAATTGGAGACGCAGTAAAAATGACCTCCTGCTATCTTGTAAAATAACAGATGGGTAAAGGACTTGTGGCATGTGAAATCTCAAGCCAGACAAAATTTTCATATTTTCAAACTCGGGGCCAATAGTGAAACTTTTCAAGGTTTATGTAAATTTCAAGAACACTCATTCTCAGGTCCTCTGTCTAAGCCTGTCCCACATTTCCCACTAGGCCTAGTGGCCAAATGGCTACCCCAGCACTCCTTTCCCATAAGCCTCACTTTTGCTCCGCCCCCCATAACTTGTTTTTGCCCTGCCTTATACAACTTGCGTTGTATGCTTTTAGGCTGTAGCCAAGCTTCTGGCTCAATAATTGTGTGATGGGAAGGAATCGAGCATTCTTAAGTAACTCTAAGAAACATGCTCAGAATTACACATAAAAATGCATCCACAGCTGCGTGAGGGGGAAAATGTAATTGTAACAGTGATCTAAATTTGCAGAGGAAAGTGGCAAAGGAGGAGAGCTGTTCAGGGAGCTGTTAAGAACATCCAATCCATCCTGCCACCAATGCAGAATAGTTCCCTAGTGAGTGACTTATTCAGTGGTCTAGCAATGCTTTAAATGCCCCAAACAATGGTGCTTCCATCGGTTCCCATGGAAAATTATTCCACTGCCTAATACTGTCCATCTCACTGTCAGGATATTTTCTCTTATATTCAACCTCTTACCCCTACCGATGCCCCCAGCTACAGCAGGTACACTTAAAAAGTTAATTCTTCTTTTAGAGATACTACCAGCTCCAGCTAATCTCTCTGAAACCTGCACACCTGAATTATACTACTTAAGAGCTACCACTCACTGTACCACCTTAAATAATGCATCTCTCCTCATTACTTTGGCAGCCATTAGTGAATTCTTACCATATTCCTCCCACAGGCAGCCTAACTATACAAATATAGCTCTTCATATGGCACCTGGTAAAAGTGGAAGGTCAGGGGAAGGAAGCTGGAGGAGGCGGGGTATATTGGGTGGGGTAGGGACACTGGGATTTGGTGACACACTACTTTCTGTTCAAATAGTTGAGACAGCAAAAGACTGTAGCTGAAAATGAACGGAGGGTTGGGAGTCAGGGGTTGGTTGAGTTTTCATGCCGGCTGTGCCACTTGGCCTCCCTGCCTCAGTTTCCCCATCTTCAGAAAGAGGAGAGTATTTAACATGCCTAAGTTCAAACTGGGGGGGGGTGGAGATCTGTTGGGCTTGTTGTTGCTTTGAAGGCATTGTTTAGATCCAACAGTAATAAGCCCCTGAGAGATACCTCAGACAAACCTTTTCTAGATCTTCTGTGCACTGACCTTGCTAATTTACCCAGGTTTTTAATGAATAGAAGAGTGATGTCGTTTGGAAAGGTTTAGTTGCAGCAGCTTAGATCTAGGTACCAAATATATTTATAGCATGTAATTGTACTTCCGCCTACAACATTTTTGACAGGGGCATTATGTAAATTGAAAGAAAATGCCTCAGCAGCTTGTTTTGGTGGTTAGTTTATTATTATTTATGCTACAATAGCACCAATTAACCCTAACTGAGATATGGGCCCCACTGGGCTAGGCACTGTACGTCACGTAAGAGAGAGCCTCTGCCTTGGAACACTCATAATATAAACGGAGAGTCAATGGGAGTATTAGTCTCTTGTTACTAATGGGAAACTGAGGCACAGAAAGATTACGTGATTTGATCAGTGACACACAGAAAGCCCGTGAGAGAGCCAGGAACTGATCCTAAATCTCCTAACTCCCATTCCCATGCCTTTGAGCACAAATCCAGCTTTCTTCTCTGTACAGTGCTTTAACCATGGAACGCACTATAGACATTCTGAGTATTAATACAGGCTAGCACATGTTCAATGGCTGATTTCAACCTTGCACTAGGGAACTAGCACTGGACATTTTCAATGCGAAGCGCATACTCTTTCACATGTTGAATTGGTACTCTGCCCTAGAATTGAGGGCTGCAAATTTATATCCCTGTGGCAATTTCATTTTTCCCCTTACGCAGCTGCGGATGCACTTTAATGTGCAATTCTGAGCATGTCTCTCATGGTTACTTAAGAATTCTCGATTCCTTCCCATCATAGAATTATTGAGCCAGAAGCTTGGCTACAGGCTAAATGCAGACAGCACAAGTTATATGGCCAGGCAAAGGTGAAGCTTAACTGCCACTCTCTGCTGCCCAAGAATGTGATCATGCTGCCACGCTCTGCTGGGCCAGAGCTCGCATGCTAAGTTAGAGCAGCCTTAGGGCTGCTCTTTATTTACACCAGGTTGCAAAAGTCTCAGGGACCTGAAAATGCATCAAAGGATTAGTATGGCATAAGGTCATCCTGGCCATGCCCCCTTTCTCCACCATGTGAACAGCTGGGGCAGGTGAGCAATATAAAAGTCTACATGACGTGAGAGCCTCCTTGGCCTGTTAACCATTTTCCCAGACAGATTATTCAAATAATAAGGACTTAAATGTCCATGCACATGAGATGGGTTACATCACACTTAAAAAAATACAGGGCTTCATTCTGTAAAATACTCTAACGTAATCTGTTTATCGGTTTCCAAGTTGAAAACAAACATCAGCATACCTGCCCTCGGGTTTATTTTTCTCTTGGATAGCAAGAAAAACCCAACCCTGATATTTCCAGACGATTTTCAAAATTGCAACACATTCTTCTGTGGCACAACACATTTCTGCTGGTTTCCCCCTGCGATGACGTGTATTTAATTGCGCTAAAACTTGGTTTCAACTAACATGCGATATTTGTAAAGACAGGATCATTATTGTCCCAGGGCTAAATTAGCTACTGAGATGCAACACCTGTTTTGTTGAAATGAAGGCATTCCTCAGGCAAGATAGCCATGGTAACCGGCTTCAAAACTTGCCCTACCGTTTGCTTATTTGAGGCTACAAGCTAGATACAGATTGAGAAGTCTCTCCGTGACATGGATTTTTTTTTTTTTAATTTTGCCTGGTGAAATATTCCTCGTTGTCATTTTTAATGTGACATAGAAGAGAGCTTTCCATTTAAGTTGCCTGTTAGTTTGATTAATAGCTTATTTTTATTTTACATTTCTGTGTTTTATGCTCCCTGCAAGGCAAATATTATCAGTGTTTTTCAACAAGAAGTAACAACAACTCCCGAAACGTATTTTAGGCCCCAAGATCAGAGAAAGAAGTTTAGATTTGTTAGACCCAAAGACTGTGGCTTTCTATGAAATATGTAAAGAGGGCATGTTTAATTGTGTTGTGTTTTCTGTTGGTGCTCTGTCTGCAAAACTAACATGAATTACCATATTTTTTCCTATCACTGACAGCTATTTCTAATGAATTGATTAAATTTCTTTAAAGTACAGAATGGATTGCATCACAATTCCTTGCAAATGATTTCATAAAGGAAAGATATCACTGTCCACCCAGTCAAAGCAGGAGAGATCAGAGTCTGAGAGCCTAGGGCAGAGTCATGTCTATCTTTTAAAATATCAACAGAAAAGTCAAAATGCTTATTTAAAACCAAAGAGTGATGCACAGGGATTGATACTGACAGCTCATTATCAGACCCCTTCTGTGGCATTATGGATAATGTTAGGTTACATAGTTACAGTGTCAGGGCCTGATCTAGCTCCTATTAAAGTCAATGGCAAATCTCTTGTTGACTTGAGTGCAGTAGGATTTGATCCTTAAGTGCCTTTCTGTGCTCTGTTGAATTTGTTTCTCTATTCCACACATCAGTGTTAATATTCACTGCAGCCTTTACTGAAAGCAATGGGTAGCCACTGGGAATTTTGCACAAGCAAGTATCTCAGAAGCAGTCCGTATCTAATTAAAGGAATGCTCCCAAAAATATCTTTGGGAAGAACTATGGTGTGCTAAAAGCAATGCTGAGGGTCCCAATCTTTCAGCCTTGACTCATGTGATTAGATCTTGCTCTCCGTGGGGCAAGTTGTGATAGAGAGCTGCAGCGACAGCTCCCAGAATAGTAACCTTTAGAATTTTGTTAGTTTATGGGTAAAGCAGGAGTTGCATTCAACTGCATAGTGTAGTTGTAATGATGTTGTAAAATGTAAAAGTTCTTGGAAGAGTTGCATTGGAAGCAAAGAGAAATCCTTCCCCGTTGTTTTGGCAGGGCAAGCTTTTTAAATGCAGTGAACAGAAGTGGTTGTCAAACACCATCTAGTGGCTTTGAAGAAAAGTGCGAGGATTCAGTCACAAAGAAGGCTGGATTCCTAACTCTTAATATTGCCCCAAATCCTGTCCTCAGAGTAGGCTGGCTGCTGCAGGGGTCCAGGGTGAAAAGAATCGTCTCTGCAAGCTTTTGATGCTGCCTTAGCGACAGCCTGCCGCTGTGGGGCAGGGACAGAATGCCAGTGGGCCCCCCAGTCATGGATCAAACCTGATTTCAAATCCCCCTTGTGGCTCCGCACCAGGTGCCTCAATGGCAGGACCCGCATGAATCCTGCTCTACCCATGCTGCGGAATTGCACTGGTTCTGCTGCATCCAGGGCCCTCCATGCTAAATGTGGAAGGATTCACTCATTTATTAATTAGTCTGTTGCAGATCGGAAACAGGCATTTATATGGCTGCATCCTTTACCACCTGAATTGATGATCACTACTGGGGAAGGCATATAGAATTTCTCTTGTAATGCATCCCCTCTGTACCAAGCAGCACTTAATAGTTTTGAAGCCACGATGATTGATACATTGGTAATGGGAAGTTCTCTGACGAGGAGCCCTTGTGTCTGCAGCAGTTGTGGGAATAAAAAGGGGGAGAGAAGACCATAATTTGTTTTCCAAACAACCTTCCCAGAAGTTAATTAAATCCAACAGCAATGGAGAAAGGGGCTGTTCATAAAATGTACATAAAGGGCCATGCAGTCCTTACTTGGGCAAAACTCCCATTCAAAGCCAAGGGGTCTTTGCCTTGATAAAGACTAGGGTCCTGATCCTGCCAGGTGCTGAGTGCCCTCCACTCCCACAGATTTTGGAGGAGCTAGCTTCCCAGGGGTTGAGCACTCTCATTTCTCACTGATGTCCCACAGGGCTGGATTCGTACAAAGGGTTCTATTGCACCATCAGTGTGTATGCACCTCTCAGTGGAGAGCACGGCTTACAAATTGATAGCACCAAAGGTCTGCTTTGACTCCCAGCCTGATGTAATTCTGGAGAAATTCCACTGACATCGCTGGAGCTGCAGCCGTGTAAAACTGGTGTGAGAGGAGAACCAGACCTGTAGCGCATTGATTCTGTCCAGTATATACGTACAAAAGGACCTAATCCTGCAAGCAATGGGAGCTAAAGAAAATGCAGCCACTCAGTACGAAGCTCTCTGCAGAAATGATGGTGAAGATTTATTATAGCAACAGTTTCTTTCTTTTTCACTAAAAGCCCTTTATTGAGAGAGGAGAAATGGGATGGAAATTTTATAGTAACCAATCATACAATCTCTCTGTGCATCAATTAAAGATTTAATTATGCAGTAAATCTATAATGAGGCCCAAAAATCTGACTATTAATGTGCATGCAAATTAACTTTTAAGGGCCCAAACCTTCAGTCCATGTGCATCCAGAATCGCCTATGGGAAGTCAAAGAAGGTTGTGGGTATGCAATGAATGAAGAGTTCGGTAGTTGGAGTGCAGCTACCCCAAATAGCATAGGAACTGTGGAAAGGACCCAGCAGAGTAGAAGGAGTTTTCACTCCTGCATGCTTTACAGGTGGGCTCCACACCAACTCCACAAAGGCCATCACAGAACTGGGTGTGGGGACACTGACTTCAGTGGAAGGACCACTCAAGTGGTCACAAGTCTCCACTCGGGAGGAATGTGGGGATTGTGACCTGATTTCATCCTGGGCCTAGGGCTGGAAGAAGAATTGTAGAAAGGCCTGGATCTGATCTGGAGCTGCCTATAGAGTGAAGTCTGTCTCCCTCAACTCCTGCACAGTTCAGTCTACATTGCATCCCAAGATACTTCTCAACCCATTAAACCAATATGTCTCCCGAAATCTGTAGAGTCCAACAGGAAAGCAGTAAGACACATTCAGCCATATTATTTGAATATATTTGGATAACATTCCCTGGATTTGAAACAGCCTTCATCAGCCAGAACTGTCCTACATCTTCCTAAATCTAATTCATCTTAATTTCAGATATACGTCCTGATCCTGCAACCGGCTGGATCCACGCAAACAAACGCATGCACTTGTTCAGAACCCCATTGACATGAATGGAGTTCCGTGCACAGTCAGTTGCAGCAATCCATCAATAATTCATAATGAAGCCAAGTCTGATCAACGCTGAGGGTGCAAGGCAATCTGGCCAAAGTAAAGAATTCAGTTATTGAACTCCACATGCATGTAGCGCTCTTGTGCCAAAATGTTGTGTCCATAATAGGAGGAATATATTCTGCTTCCAATACGAACGTGTAACTCTAGCTGATGTGAATAGGAGTTATGCATGTGGATGGATAGAATAGGCCCTAAGTTATGTACTGTAGCATCAACTATCTAAGCCACCTATGATGCCCGTGTATAATACTGAAGGAAAGATAACTATGGGACTTCAGCTGCAACTTTGACATTTAAATTTAAAGTTAAAATTCAACATTCAGCCTGCCTTTTCATACACGGGAGCTGATTTGGTGGATTTGCATCACAACCACAAAATCATTTCATTTTCTTTTTGTCAAGGAACAGAATAAATAATTTCTTTTCCAACCAAATTAAATGACAGTTTTGAGATGAAATATTCTGAGATTTTTGTATTTAAAAAAAAAATCATTGGATTTTAATTTTAAAAAGCCACTCCTGCAATCCTTGTGCATGCCTATAACTTCCATCGACTACAGTGGTCCAAAAGAAACACAGAATTCAGCTCAGTGTGTTCATTTCTATAGCAAAAAGAGATTCTGCAAACACACCAACTAGCCTTCCGACAGGTAAACTTGAATCACTTACGCACTCACATTCCTCGGTAGGAGCTCAGATACCATCGTGATGGGTGCAATATAACAATATAATGTAACCTGTGTAGATTACATTAAATTCAAGTGTTGCAAGTGCAGAATTCCCAGTGAGCGGGTGTTTTGCATTCAGGAAGACTGGAGGATGCTGCTGCCCTCCATTGCTAATTTGATAATTACTGCATAGCTTGTAAATGGAGTCATGGAACATGGCTGTTTTGGCCAGCTCCACTTCCAGTGAAGTCAGGATCAGACCCTGTAGTACCAAGATAGAGCAGTGCATCCTGCTTACATTATCTAAAGATAGAGCTTGAACCTATAGAGGAGAAAGCAGAAAGATTTCCAACCATGTTTTGTAGAATATATTGTACTACGCAGCTGGGGTCTCTTTGGTAAACAAACATAGATCTTTCTCATCAACTCAGCATTATTCAAATAAAAAGCAGGAAAAAATCATCTAACTACAAAAAAAAAGTGTTATGGAAAAGATTTAATTTGCACCTTTGTCTTTAATTCCATGCAGTACTGTGGTTTGGAATCTCTAAAAGGCACATCAACTGGTATCTCACAGGCTGCAAAGCTAGTGCTAATTAAAACAGCATTAACCCTAATGGATTGGAAAGAGGGAATCTAATTTAGAAAACTTCTGTTTACACAAGGCAGGCTGGAATAACAAACGATGCCATGCTTCATGCTGCATCCCCGCTCTCACACACAGGCACACACCTAAATGCATGATTCACTAGGGCAGCTTTAAGGGGGGAAGCTTACAGCGGATAAACTTCTCTCCCAGCGCGACAGACATAGTCACTGTAAGTTGGGTCCTCCAAAATCCATATATTGTTGCACTCAATAATCACATGCCTGAAATGCACTTGTGCTAATCAGTGTCACAGGTGCGTCTAATAATTCACCTAATTACTTCATTATTTTTTGCCACTCCACAGACCGTTTTGTATTTACTGTGCGGTAGGTAGTTATTACTACCACTTATGGGGACGATTTCAACTATGCCATAAATTCTCTCTTGGTTAGGACAAGCACTGTCTTGTTTTCCTTGATTTCCCAAGTGGGCATGATAGACGCATCAATGCGGAATCTAATTAATGACAATAGCTCCTAGAAGCCTGCACAATAAATGATCAGTTATTTTTGAAAATCAATACAAAAAAATTTTTTTTTTTTAAATTGGGTTATATTTTTCTTTAGACCCTAATACAGCCCCCGCCCTCCTCAAGATGTGGGGAGGAGAAAACTCTGACTAAGCTTCCCACACATTGCACCCACTCTAGAAATCAGCAGAGCCTGGCCTCGCGTCATTACGGGGGAGCTAAGCTGTAAGGAGCCCCCTGAGGCTTGTTGTCCTAATGAATACCAGGCCACAAATTAATGAAGTAAGTTTTGGAAAAACATTGTGATTTTTAGGCACTCAAGCATTGGTAAATCTGCTAGAAGTCAAGACAGCTGTTTATAGTTTGTTAAGATGTTGACTGTTTACAAATTAGATTTTCCCTTTGAAAAATAAAGCACCTATCAGCTTGTTGTTGTCACTCATCATAAACCCTGGCTCTTCCTCTGCTAAAGGAGAAAGGCTAACATTAGGTGGTCTAGCTGTTAGGAAGCTCAGGTTTGGTTTTATCCTGCGCATCAGAAGTATTAAAATTGGTTTCCCACAACAGCCCCCTTTCAAATGGTCTTTGCTCCTCTCCCCCTGGATTTTCATTAACAGGGGAAATGTCATTCTTCAGTCATTCAAACTAATTGAGAATTGAAAATATTTAACAACGATTTTTTACTGGCATGTTTGGGAACACAAGGTATTTTGGCTGCACAGCACCTCATGCTGTCTGCAAAGTAAAGAAATACACAAAAACAGTGTTTTTAAATGAGATATTTTCCACCCCCCGACAGCTGTAAGACCCCCAAACTGAATGCAAATTGCCTATCCTGGGAAGTCAAGGCCCAGGCCTCAAGCAGTAGGCACCTTCCTGTGTCGTAATCTTCCTGTTTTGGGAATTAACTGCAATTTGTTTTCATAGACCTATAGCTTCACTCACGGCTAGGGTTACCTTCATGGATCAAAACATACGAGAGACTTCACATTTCTTTTTAACCCCTCTACTATCTTCCTCTTTCTTATCCCATTCCTTCTCCAGCATCCAGTAGTGGGAAGGAGTGATACTAGTAGGCGGATTATCCACAGGGGAGCAATTCCAGAGCAGACATGATCCAGGGACTGCTGTGTTGTTTCATTCAGTGACTGATCATGAGCTTCTTTGAGACCCTCCCTTCCCCGCCAGCTTCTCACTGAGCTCCTTGCCTTGCCAGTCATGATTTGGAGCTCATTTCAATAACAATTAGGAATCCTGACTCCGTTAAGGCTCCAGAAGTGAAATTGTGGTCCGCCAACAGTCGTCATTTCCGGAGTGCCAATGACTATATCACCTAATCTCCATCTGCCATGCTGACGGGCCACGTACAAAGGACTGCACTTTAAACAAAAAGAAAAGAAATCAAAACAAAGTCCGGCAGCGCTGCCGTGTGTCCCGCTACACGGTGGCTCTGTGTGTTGACTTTAAACCAACACTGGTTTCACAGGTGACGCTCAGGTACTGGGTAGGCTTTTGGTTAAGCCAGCTCTGAACAAACAGGCCTTTTGGGGTATATTTGCCCTGCAGCTGGGAACCAGCCCTCTTGCATGATAAAAATAGCAGTGTGGAGGATACAGGGGACAACCCATCCTTTCCCCAGGGTTCAAGATCCAGAGGTTAGCCCGAGCCACCGCCGAGGCTGCAACACCAACACTGCCATTTGGAGTGTGCTAGCTCGAGCATGTCTAGTGCAAGTCACCCTCCCAGGCTTGGAGGCAGGCTATCAGCTGCAGGGCAAACATACCCTTGGAAGTAATGGAGGGGGATCTTTTTCATTGCACTGAGGACACAGGAGACCTGGTTTCAATTCTCAGCTCTGCCACAGATCTTGGGCAAGTCCCTTGGCTTCTTTATATCTCCGTTTTAAGCTGGGGAGAAATATTTCCTTCCTATCCGTATCTATTCCGATTGTAAACTCTTCAGGGCAGGGACCACATGTCCAGCATCTGTATAGTGGGACCCTAATCTCAGCTGTGGCTTCTAGATGCTACCAGGAATGGCAGCCGTCTGTTTCAGAAGACGATGGTGTAAGTGCCAAAACGGCTCAGTTACTGTGTGTTGTGCTGCAACATCATGAGTGGCTAACCGGTCCAATCCTCCAGCAGCAATCTTCGTCACAGATAATGCACGTGTAAAGTGTAGAGCCAGAAGATGAAGCTGGTGTACTACTAATACGTGAAACCTGCACTGCTTTCCTTTCCTCTCCCCCAGCCACACTGTTTCACCTACTTGACTCCATGGCGCAGAGCAGCCCTCCAGCATAGCCTGTGGCTAGTTGCTTCTTCCCAGCTTGCAGTGACGATGTTGAAAGTTTTCAAGTCCCTCTTGCAAATGTCCTTGAACCTGAGCTGAGGTCAGCCCAGTGGCCTTGAAACATCCTCAAGTTCTCCATACAGGAGATCCTTTGGAATGAATCCATCGTTCATCCAGTGCAGATGACCAAGCCAACTGAGAGATCTGTGTTTGAGAACAGTGATTAGATTTGGTCATTTTGCTCTCTGAAGTATTTCAGTGTCAGAAACTTTGAACCTGCTGTAGGTGGTCCAAGACTCGGCACCAGACTGTAGCATTCTCAAAACACACACCTGATATACACTGAACACCAAGATATGGGTCTGTTTCCTATTACCCACACCCACTTGATCAGGTAGCCAGATGCGGTGGCTACCTTTGTGATGAGAGAATTAAGTCAGTTATCCAGAGATATATTATTCAATACAGTTGATCCTAGATAGTAAAACTTGTGCACAACTTCTAGCATGGGCCTAGCTAATAAAATTTCGGGAGCAGTCAACCGACCTTGTGCCATAATCAATGTCTTCTTGAGGCTGATGGCTAGTCCAGGATCATCACAAGCTAGTGTAACGCTATTGCGAAGTTGCTGGAGCTCCTCTTCACTACGTATGATGAGCATTGTATGTTAGGCAAAGTTTTCTTAGCATGTGTTTGACTTTGCTTTTTGCTCTTGGAGATGCAGTGTTGAAGAGTTTCCACCTAATCTACTATCACAATTACACCCATGGTGCTAGATGAGAAAGCGCAATGAAGCAGCCGAGAGAAGAATATACCAAAGAATGTTGGTGCCAAAAATGTTCCCTATATGACACCACAGTGGATTTCATACTAGACTGTAGCTACCATGGAAGGATTGAATCAGACTAGGGAGAACTGACGGGCAATCAATTCTTTCTAACAATTAGAAAAGGCCCTTTTGGCTGACGATGTCAAAAGCCTTTGTAAGGTCTTTGAAGGCCATGTAGAGAAGGTTTCCTTGTTCTTGACAATTTTCTTGCAGTTGTCTTAGTGCAAAGACCATATCAATAGTTGATCTACCAGCCCAGAAGCTGCACTGACACTCTGGTTATACGTGTTCCGCAAGAATTTTCAGTCCCGTGTGAATGCCTTGCCAGATACCCTAAGGAGAGAGATTCTTTTGTGTTTGTCGCAGTCTCTCAGATCTTCTTTGTTTGTGCACAACGTTATGATGCTGGCATCCGTCATGTCTTACTGTGCCTCCTTCTTCCCTTCAGCAGGCAAAACATTGTGCAACTCCTTAACAAACCCACCTTCCCTCCAAAAACCCTGTTCCATACTTTTCCCACCCACACCAACAACCCTCCAGGTTCGTTCCCAGGCTCCTTCCCAGCAATCATTTCCCTGTCCTTCAGCTCCTTCATTATCCCTGACTGCCCCAAGGCCTCGTGCTGCTTCTGGGGGGAGGTCTGAGGAAGACAACGTTTCTGTCTCGTAGTTTAAATGAATAATTACTTAAAGTTCAGTATTAATATGCCTAGTATGGAATCTATTGGTCAAAAAAACCTTTCCTGAATCTTTTTTGCTGTCTGTGTTGTTACAGACATTCTTGCTGATGGGCATTTTGAAATAAATTACCAAAACAACTGAAAAGGGTGAGATTATATTGTGTTATTTTGACAAATAAAGTATGCAGAATTTTGCGGAATTTTAAAGTGTGATGTGCAGAATTTTTCATCTTTTGGCACAGAAATTCCCCAGCGTAAATGCACGGTTGTCCAATCTGAGGTTAACACATATCGCAGAAGAAGGGTTCTCATTGTGGTGGAGATAAGCTGTGCATTTTGCTTCAGTAACTGGAAGCATTTCTTCAGAGCATACTGTTTATCTTTTGCAATCTTTTTACCAGCAGCTGAGTATATGGCTATATGGATATTCATTCTGAGTGTGCTCCATAGCATCCATAGATGCTATCATAATGGAAATACATAATAATAATAATTAATAAATCAGCACATATTGCACGGAGTTAGAAAAAAAGATTTATTTTCACCCTTCTGTAGCTCAAAGTAAAAACACGTCTAATTCTGCTTCGTCCGCTGGCCCATTGACCTAGATTTTAAATCCTCAGAGCAGGGAGTGTGGACATAATTCTCCGCTGTGGCTGAGCTGTGCTTGGATCTACTGGAGACTGGCAGCTGCCTGGAGTCAGTTGCAGCTCCCTGATCTGTGGCGGGCTGGCCCTGGCAGGAGTTAGAGCAGCAGGGGGCCTGCTTGAACTTTTATCACTGATGTAAAGTCCCAACCAGGTGTCACACCAGTAGAGGGTCAGACACAGTGGAGCTTTTCTGCACTACACCTCTTCTAACCTGGCCCCTGCCCATGCCTCTGACACATGCTCATCCTCCTCTTACACTGAGGACGGGGGAGAGAAGGGAGGTAACCAAGCCACTTCCATCAGTATAATTTTCCCCTATGGAAGAGAAGCTCTCCACAAGCCGTCTCCACTGTTTTAAGGCCATTTGGGGCCAGGTAACTAACTAGAGACTCTGTCCACATGTCTTTATTCTTTGTAGAGAGAGCATCATGCACAACAAACACCCTGGGGCTATATACAAATACTAAGTATCAATGTTTTACTGGGGTGCAATTGTACTTGCACAGTCAGTATTAAAGGGATTCAGTGGAGTTGTTTAGGCCCAACATTTTAAAGCTGCATAGTCTGTAGATGTTCTGACTATAAGCATGGGCTTGGTTTGAGAATTAAATCTCTTTACCACTGGACAATTAAAAAGCAATTGCAGCTCTTATTGTGTGATAGCGTAGGTTTTACACACAACTTGTTGCGATATGTATCACCCACAATCACAGCATCTGTGAATGGCTTTGATTTGCTTTTAAGTGCTTTAGAGGTGGTAAGATCAGGATTCAAGAGAAGACTATCACCAGAGGAGGATGACAGAGGAGGTTTGCTTATAAAGGGCAAAATATTCTCTCTTTTGCTGTGCTCAGGCTCTGAGAGGCTGGGTATGTTAGCCATGATGTGACCTCTCGCACTTCAATTACAAGTCTCACGCTCTTTGGTGTTTTCACTGAAGCTCCAGTTCCTAGAATCTAGTGATTACATAAGAATCTTTAAAATATGGTTTTTTTTTAGCCCTTGTGCTCTTGAGAAGATTAAAAATATGATCTGAGTTCTACCACTGGGACCAGAGCCAGCATTAGACATTGTAGATTCCCAGTCTGCTGCTACCACTTGGGTGGTACACAGGGACACCCCGTTCGGTTCCACTGGGCATCTCTCAACTGGTGTAGATGGGGCATGGCTGCCCTGGCCGAGTCTCTGCCGCTTCTGTTTTACAGGCTGTGCAGATTTTCAAAGGTATTTCTGCTCCTAAAGGTGCAGATAAGTGCCTAGTGGGATTTACAAAAGCACCTAAACAGATTAGGAGCTTAACTCCCATTGAAATCATGTGTGTCCCAGGAAACTCAGGAGGCCTCCACAAGTTAGTAGCCACAGTCAAAATTGGGCCAAGGGATGCCCAGAATATGTAACTTTGAAGCTAGGCCTTAAACTACTTTAAAGCGTCTGTGAGTCATTAAAATCTTTACAGTCTCACACAAAAACAAAGTAATTAACAAAAAGCAAAACGGTAGCCAATGTGTTTAAATCACATATAAAAATTGAGAGTTCTTAATATTACTGCTTACGACTTCCATATCACTTTATCTTCTCGAAGGTCCATTAAAAAATTAACTAATTAGTTAGTCCATACGTCATAATCTTCCTTGTCAAAATGCACCTGTTCAAAGCATACTGCACTGATAGTCAAGGAATAAAAGGAGTCTGCACTGTTTTGTGCTAAAATTCAACAGGGTGAGAGAAGCACTTTTTACAACATGAAGTTTTGGGGCAGCCCTGGATCTACCTACCTGCGTGTTATTTCTTACCCTGCCTGGTGAATTCCATTCAATGAAGAGAAGAATCTCCCTTCTGGAAGGACAGGTGTAATTTTAAGGTTCTAGAGATATATCAACCGTGAAATGTTCATTATTATTACTGCAATCGGCATATTTAAACCTACTGCTGTCAGTGACTCTCTTATTGAAAAGCTGCATTGGGTATAACAACAGCTGGAAAGGAGCTAGTCTGGTGTCAGGTAAAAAAAGGAAAAACCTGTCCCTAATCAGCCTTTATGTTAGAGATAGTCCAGGGTTTTGTTTTGTGGAAACCTGCCAATCAAGTTTGCAAAACAAAAACAAAGGGTGTTTGCCTTCAGATTCCATTTGATCTAAACCATTAAAATCCAGAGAGACTAGATGGGTGAGGTAGTATCTCTTATTGAACCAGTTTCTGTTGGTGAGAGAGACACGCTTTTGAGCCACACAGATCTCCCCTTTCCCCCAATCTGAGGAAGTGCTCTGTGTGGCTCAAAAGCATCTCTCTCTCACCAACAGAAGCTGGTCCAATAAAAGATATTACCTCACACACCATGTCCCTCTACGATCCTGGGACCGACACTGCTACAACTACAGTGCTGCGTACATTAAAATCCAGACATTGTGGTAACAACTCCCAATTTTAGTCTGTGTCTACTTAATATTACTTTAATACTCACAGCATTCAAAAATTTCGAGACAGCTTCCCCCTGCCCCCTCAAAATCATAAAATTAGTTTGAAAACCATGAGATTACGTATAAAATGTAGCAGCTTTTTTCTTTGCTTTCTGGCTTCTAAACCATTAGGTTCATGTTTTCAAGTTTTTCTCCACAACCATGAATGTTGGCAACTTATTTTTCATTTAAATAAAAGCTGCGAATCTCACCGAATGACGTGATTCTAGGAGCTGTGGCTTTAAGAGAAATCCGAACAGATATCATGAGATTTGGCAACATTAGCCAAAGAAAGGTATTCAGACAAGACACTTGGGCTGGTATTTTCAAAGGGGAGCCTAAGGGAATTAGTTGTTCAATTATTCTTCTGATTTCCAAGCCAACATTTAAGAAGAATGAACATTCGGTTGCCATTATGATCAGCATTACAAATGAAACAACTTTCCTGCACGGTGCCACCCATAAGCAGCAAATGCCCAATAAAACCTTTACTTTGGTATCTATTTCATAGCTTGCACATGGTGAAAAGGGCCTTTAACTCCAGAAGCTTCCAGGAGGTTGTGATCTTTTAAACATTTCTTTTAAGCAACTTTTTTTTTTTAAATAGTTCTCAGTAGAAAATGACTTTATCTCACTTTCTTAGCTGCTTCACTGGGAGAGTCAAGGTTTCAGGTGAAATTGATGGCATTAAAAACGTTTACATGATCCACGTTAAGGTTAAAATTCCCAAAAGTGGTCAGTGATTTGGAGTATCTCAAACTGTGCATCCAAAGATTAAGGCACCCAGTGCCTGGCTACATGTGAAACATTGACTTAAACATGTAGTGACGATACAGCGTTAAATATTCATTGTGTTTGCTAGAAGGCCTCCAAGCACCTAAAACACCAGTTGCGTGTGCCTTCTGGAAAAGGAGGCATCAATTACATTACCTTATATTTAGTATTAATCTTTTTCCAGGCTTGTCAGGTAGCAAACAACAAGCCTAGACTTGACTCTGAGCATCAGCTCTGTCCTAACATAGTCTACTATAATATTAATTGCATTGACATCTCTGTTGAGGTCAATTACAAATGCAATACCCGTATTATTTCAACAGTTGGCAGTTTGTGCAACTGTAATCAGACTGATGATCAAGGCTCACGCATGGAAGTGAACTGGGATTGACATTCATAAAGCATTGTTTTGTAGCACAAAGGTTCTCTTGCTTTGCTGCAACAACAGTTACAGCTTTGCAATTAGAAACGTGTGAGACATTCATATCCAATCTCAAACCCACTCTAATTTGGTCTGGGTTTGAGATCATCCATGAACACTGGTAGATGGAGGAAGTTTTCACAGCAAGAAAATCCCTCTAAACATCTTCCACCAGTTAACTGGACTCTTTCCTTCTGGAAAAGTTAAAGAACTTCTTTCTAGGGAAACCCTGATCTTATAAGGACTGGAAGAGAACTGAGCATCTTGCAATAGGAAAAGGGATGTTGAGGGAGGGATACTGCCCAAAAGAAGTGAAGCTGCAGGCTCTGAGAGCTTGCTGGGAAACTATTTCTGTACCTGTGAAAAATGTTGATAAAATGAAAGTTTTTGCTTTGTCAAAGTTTTTATTGCTAAGTTTTTAAGCTTTTCTCAAAAATGCAGAAACCTGAACACTGAAAAAATTTATCCAAAAACTGAACAATTGTCAGGCTCTCTCTCTGTCTAAATACAGAAACATTAAAAGTGTCATCCAAATTGGACAGTTTGGATGAAAAAGCCATTTTTCCTTATAAAATATTTTTTTTTAAATGAAAAATGTTGACTTACTCTAGCTATACTTCATTCCGCCCTTTGCTGTTTAACCCTGTAGCCCTGTAACATGGGAACTTCTCCCCTTGCTGGCTGATGCAGGGACTGTCCCGGGACCAGCATGGGTGATTTCCAGAGATCTGCCCGCCACTTTACACACAAGCACAAAAGGACATTTGCAGTCACAGCTGGGCAGATGCAGCGCTGAGCAGCTTTTCCAGCCCTCACTCCTCTGCCCTACAGACCACCAGCTCCCAGCTGTGAACTTTCCTCACATAATGAACACTTACTCCCACAAGAAGTCCTATTCACATGGGTGGGGCTACTCAATTTTGTAAGTAAGTGCTCACCACTTGAGTAAAAGTTACACAATCGGGTCTCAGTTTCATCTCGGATCTTTTCCCAAGTGGGTTCACCCGAGGGGAAGCTTTGCCTTATATTTTGTTGCTTCCCCTTTTGTTAGCCATGCAGAAAATCACCTCTCCCAAAGGATAGGCAATCTAGAAAAAAGTAGCAGCATGAAGCAAAACAAGAAGCATGACAAAATAGGAGCATTTATTAAATTAGTGTCTTGTGCAGCCTTGTCTCCTGTCTTCTACCAGACCCATGCATTCTAAATCAAATCCACTGGAAAATAACTAGAGTCTCATACCATGCAGTGTATAGCTAAAGGATTATCCAGGTGTTCAGTGGAATTCTCTGAGTTCAGGTCTGAGAGGCACTCTGAGCCTACACAGCCATTTACTCCGTCATGCAGTAGTGATGTGAAACTTCTAAACATGGAGACCCTCTTCCACCTTAGGCAAAACATCAGTGTGCAGCACCCTCCTACCTCCTCGTCTATTTCTTGCCACAGACTGGTGTACAGGGGCGTGAACTGTAGAACATTCTAACTTCCCCATGTAGACCCTGCTGACATGAACTAAAAGGTACCTAAGTTCCAGAGGGGTAGCCGTGTTAGTCTGTATACAGCAAAAGCAACGAGAGTCCTGTACCTAGTGCATGTTAAACGTAGCCCTAAACAGGACTACATCAATGCGAATCCAGCAGGATCTACAGGGGGCAATTAGTGCACTACACATTAGAGCTTCACACCCCCATAGACCAGTCTGCAGTGCCATGTAGACAATGCTTTCCCAGAAATCTGCTGCCCTAGGCTAGTCCATTGGGAACTGCTCTCTACTAAGGTCTGATCTACACATAGTTTTATACTGATTTAACTATTTTGATTAGGGGATGTCATTTTATACGGATACAGTTAAAGTGAAAGAACCTATAGAATGGACACAGTTATACACCGGTATCAAGAGACAAAAGCGATACCCCTATACATACACTTAAGCCGTGTTAAAAGTGCCTTTGAACCGTATAACTGCATTCACGCTAGCTGGTTGTATCACTTTAACTAGACTGGTTTCTAAACCAATCTATTAACATATGTGTAGACAAGCCCTTGCAATGTGATTGTAAGGAAAGCCTGACAAGCTTTTGAAGTTACATCTTTTTTAAAATCCTGGGAGAAAAATCTCACAGAAGCACCACAGGCTAAATCATTGGAATAGGTTTAGACACAGCATTTGCTGAGCAATCCTCACAATTGGCCCGTTCACAGGAAAAACTCAGAGCCTGATCTCCAAAGAGTCTGCTCACACTGCTGGCCCTAGGAGTTGGAGAAACCCAGCCTCCACAAGCAGAAAGCAGCTGGCGGTGGCCCTTGTGAGTAAATCACTGTCAAATTGCTCCAGCGGATGTTTCAGCAATCAAGGCTGCCAATAAGTAAATAATTGTGGGTGAACACCTGGTTTTCATACTGCCTAACATACCTGCCATGGGCACTTTAGACACAGACACTCATGTAGAAAGCAGAGCAAATATTTATTTTGAAATCACTACAGAAATTGTGAAAATATCTGGATTTTTCTCAAGGGAGCTGGGAAACCTGAATGCAGCTATTTATTTTATGAAATAAAATGCATTTACACAGGAGAGAATGGAAGGGAGGCAGGTGGTCCCATAAGGCAAGAATCCACAAAGCCTCATTTCTGATAATTAGTTTGAGACTGAAATATAATGATCTCTTTTAGTCAGTCAACTGTAGCTGTCATGGTTTGTGTGTGTGAAGGATAAGCCACTATCCTCCATACCTCTGTAATGTCTCATTTCAAGGGACATCACTCATTTTGGAGTCAGTTACCTAAATTCTGACTTTAATTGCTGCAAGCTATATACATCAGTAATGCAGTACTGTAGAACTGAGGTTATGGAAAATGTTTATTATTATTATTGGTGATATATTACAGCAGTGCCTGGAAGCACTAAGAAGATCAAACCTCCATTGTGCTAAGCACCGTATAAACACATAGTTAGAGTCAATCCCTGATTCAAACAGCATCCAATCTAAGCAGACCAGACTGATGAAGGGCGGCGAACAGGAAGTATTGTGGTCCCCATTTTACAGCTGTGAAGATGAGGCATGTTGAGATTAAGTGGCTTCTCTAAGGTCACACGGAAAGTTTGTGGCTGAAGTCGGAATGGAACCCAAGTGTTGTGCGTCCCTATCACAAGGACTTGACCAGGTTCAATCATCACTGAGTTTCGTGACCTTTTACTATCAAGTTTTTAAGTTCTCAGCCATTGTTGGTTTTTTACATAACTTTATGAATTACAGTTGTGCAATTGCACAAGATTTTAACTATGAGGCTGCTGGTTGTTTTTTAATTAACTGAACTCCCTTCCAAAAGATAACCACACCCTGTGGTGCTCCTCTCATCAGCAGTAAGAAGGGGTAATTTCGCCTCATTGGGATTTGAACCTGTGAATATAGAAAATCAAGTCATCCCTTCCAGTATCATAAATAAATCATGTATGCTATTTAAGGATAGGTACAATTATCACATAAATATACTGCTCTCAATCATCTCTTGTATAACATTTATAGTTATTACTGTAACACATTGTAGTAAGACCTTGAGGTTTTGATAGCACTTTGTTTTCCAGGGATGAAGTCCTACCATTTTTAGGGCAAAACTCCTGTTTCTTTAACCCCATACTCCAGATTCCTTACGTATTATGTGCTCAGACCCTGTCCAAAGCTTCTGTTGCCATAATAAAGAGGGAGGCCTGCTCTGTAGCCCATCACCCAGATACTCAACTGGTGAAATGTGGGGCCTCCCAATACATTCAACGGAGAGGTGCCAATTTATGCCACCAGAAAGCCTAGCCCCTTATGTATAGAACCTTTTACAGTACTGGATAAGCAAACTTGGGTTGAGGCAACCATCTAAACTAAAGTAATCCCAAAAGGTCCCAGACCATATTAAGAGAAGTCATAATTCATCCCTTATCTGAGCGGCTGCTATCATTCTGAAGTAATTAATAGGCCAGTTTGGGGGAGGGTATCTTGAAGAGGAATCATTTGGGTTATGGATAAATGAGGGAGTACAGATGCCAACCTGGTCAATTGCTAAACTTTCACAAGTAGAATATTAGGCTATACAAGTTAAATAAAAACTCAACAAGTTAAAGTATCTATCTTTCTACATGTATGTGAACAATGTTTGCCGTAAATGACCCCAATAAATATCAGGTTTAGTTTTTGCTTTATCTTCTTTTTGATACTTATAAACAGAGCATTTTACAATTCTTTAAATTAGATCTGTGATTTATGACCGGCATGTACAATAATTTGGCTGTGAAGATGTACAGTTAATCCATTTAAAGGTGTAGAGAAGTCCATTTAATGAACATTATAGTCACATTAGACTTGGAAACATCTAACTCTTTTGTTGAATAAAAAGAAGTTCAATGAGATTAACTTCTCTTAGTTGGTTTTAAAGAATAATCAAACATGTCCTCCTCTGATAGTGTACTATTCCTTCATGCATGGATTCTGCATACCAATGTCTTCAGTGCAGAAGAGTAAGAATCAGACTGGGAGACATTATATTTCAGTTAAATAATTACAAATTAAAGAGGATCACTTCTACTTTCTATACTTACTATAACATGATAAGAAGCTGAACTCCTTGAACTTGTAATTATATAACAGAAATGTTAATCTTCTGGTACGGTATTCCGTTCTACTGCATTAAATGTATTCTTACAATTATCAAGTTTACTACATGGCACATAGACATTTCTACTGGGAAACTTATTATTTGATCCTATCAGATTTTGACCATAAATACTGTAATGGAATTCTGTTTTCAAATCTCAGACTGCCACAAATGACTAATGAGGCTCTCTAATATCTGTATGTGACTTGAGGACCTGAAAAACATTGGTATAATTCCTGATTTTCCATTTGTAACACCAACCAAGCTTCCAATTATTTTCTACAGCATTGTGCAATTTTTAAAAAAGATTCAAAATCCAGTATGTAAAAGTCCAAGATATTAGAAGTAACTTGTAATATTTAAAATTAAATTTCTTTATATGCACTTTAAGCAGCTGTTCCTTTAGTAGTAACTCATTTAGACTGAAGAGTTACTGACCGACGCTATCTTCTTTTCACAGCATAGTATAATGTGTACCATTGGCTTTAATAGCTCAAAAGTACAATTTACATCCTTGTCCATTTAAATATATAAAACCAAGAGCTAGGCAGTTAACTTTCTAATATGCTGCCCCTCCACCTATTAATAAACATATATTCATTTTTATAAGATACATGTTCTCCATTTTGGAATGGAAGCAATGAAACTTCTGCTCTGTGGTCTGTCATATGAGGCGTTGTTCAAGTAAAAAGTGTCAAACTAGATCCTTTTGTAGTTTGTAAAGCAAAGTTGAGAAGATCAAGAGACAGCATAATCCTGTCTAATGTTGTGTGATACTGCACATTATATGTAACGTAAACTCAATATTAGGAGGACAACTCAATTTACACTTGTGCTCTTATAATAGAGTGAAAAAAAATCATTCTGAGGATGTAAATCTAGGCACTGTGCCCTCTAGAGGTGAAACATTGCAGCAAAATGTATCTCCAGGTTCTGTTTACCCAGTATATTCAGACTTCTAAATCATTGCCTAAAAGTAGGCATTTTACACACCTCTCAAGTCTGCTGTGTACTGGAATCTTACAGCCCCCATCATTATCCACAGAGCTGCAGATTCACTACTCAAAAGAGTCATAGTCCCACTGGCAAATCAGAGCCAGGAACATTTCAAAACAAAGATTTTACTTAGCAGGAATTCCTGAGTATGAAACCTGATTCTGACATTCCCTGAACATTAGTCAGCCTGGGAGGCACCTACTGCAAATATTAAGGCATCTGGAGATGCACAACCAAACTCTCATTTTAGGTGAAAGGCCTGGATGGCTGTGAAATGCCTAAATATGCATTACATGGCTTCTCAAAAGAAACAAGCACTAAGGACAGGAATTGGGCTGTGAACCTTCAGTTCATCAAAAGCCCACAAAGGCTAATTTCTGCTGGATAAGATTCACCCCCATTTTATACTTCAGACATCCTAGCAAATGCATGTTCTTCTCAAGGATCAAATGAGATATTTGAGACTTGCTGGAGCAAATAACTGATAAGGATAAGATCAGCTTTGATTGCTCAAAAATGCTTTTCTTTAACTCTATTTCCTGTCTTAAAGTCAGTGGATACACATGCATGCAGTCTAAAGCCCCAGTCACGCAAGCTGATCTGGACAGGAGGAGCTCTGCGCTCACATGACACCCCACTTGGCTTTATTGGCTCCTCCTGGGTACCTGGTTTGCAGTTTTACTAATGCAAAACATTCAAAAATCATGAGATTGTCTTAATCAAGGGATTTTAAAACCTGATGCATTTTTGGTTGTTTTGATTTGCTTTCAGCTTTTAAAGGTTCATGTTTTCAAACTTTCAGCACAGTCATGAGGGCTAGAGAGTTGCATAGTCACAAAGCTCCAGGAGATGAAGCTTGAAGGAAAAACATCCAACATTATGGAGGCTCACTATAATGTTATGGGAGTTGGCAAGCCTGGATCTGCCCACCTGGATCTTATTGCAAGACTGGGCCTAAGAGCCCAGCCCGGAAACCTGTTCCAAGCACGGTGTTTACTACGAAGAGCAGTCTCGTTGTCTTTAATAGAACTAGGGATGGTAGAGGGCCCTGTGCTTCCTGCTGTTTGTAGAATCAGGCTCTGAGTGTAGCAATATGAACCAGGTAGCTTTAGGGACTTGGTAATAGGGCACTAGTTAAAGTCCCTCTCTTTTAGCTATTATGAATAGAGTTGTAGGTCTCAATCGATTTCTTTGGTAGATAGGTGTTTTCAGCCCATTACTGTATTTGTCATTAATTGGCACTATTCTTGACAGGCCAACATTTTAAAGGAGATGGGAAATGAACTGCTTCCTGGTCCAAGATGTGGTCCTTCTCAGATCAGAGATGAGTTACACTGACTCATCAATGTAAAAGTTGTTGCACTTTTGCTACTTGGGCTGTCTCTGTTTTATGGATAACCGATTTTACCCTCTGGCCTCAGGCTGATTCTCAGATCTGCTGGACTAGACCCAGTGTGGAAAGCACCAGTGGCAGTGAAATGAGAAGGAACTGCAGCTTCCTTTGGGAGTGGCATGCAGGAAAGTGGGTGTGGATGGCTGGGAGTGACATGTGACCAGGACAGCTCGGAAATTAATTCAAATTCAGCATATCTCCAGCATAATAGCCTCATCTAGCAGGGCAGAGGCTCTTGTGGAGACTACTGGTGAATATAAGCCACTTCCCTTGAGGGAGCCCCCAAGAGGACGAGCAGTGGAAATACCATCTGACCTCTCTTGGGGCAAATCCTTTCTCCTCCCTACCTTCCATGATGGGCCTCATTGGTAAAGCCAGCTGCAAATTTCATCCCTCTCAATCAGCCAGAGTAAATCTGGCTGCAGGGATCTTAAACCCAGGTTTCCTCTACAACAGCAGAACATACACTGAAAAGATGAGAAGCAAATTTGTAGCCAAGAACACTAAGCAGATTTATTTTTTTAAGTGCAGCCAGCAAATATTTTAAGAAAATGTTCAGATCTCATTACCGGGTAAGAAACCTGCTGTTTTCCTTAAATTTATAGTAATATTGGAACATCAGTATATCTTGATTCGATTATGAAATGGTTACAACAATATAAATTGGCACACTGAGAAATATACTGTGGCGGCTGCTGCTTAAATAGAACAAGATATAAAGCTATGGAAACGAGGCAATAGACTAGAGTGCTGTAAGATTACACAGATATAAATTCTAGTTGCTTTCAGGTACACTGTAGTGCCACTGGAATAGGGGGGAAGTTATTAGACAGAAAATGAATTCAGTAGCGCCTTGAACTCATGATCATAGTCTAGGAGTAAATTAATCACTTCATCCTCATCCACTAGCACATTGATCCACCTACTAATTCTTCACCTAATTAGAGAGAAATTCAGAGCTATACTGGTCAGGGAGGCAAGGATTAGGGTTAAGAAAACACTTGTATTCAAAACCCCCTACCTCTCCTGGATAGTGTGAAAGATCCTATAAGAAACTCCCACCCTAGCTAATCCATGACCCTCAGCAGGGAGGAGTGTTAACAATTTAGTTTAAAACTCACACTCTCAGACAAATGCATCAAACCGGCTTTTCTTCTTTGATTTATAGGTATTACTTGTTTTTCCAAGCCCCATTAAGGACTCTTCATCATGTATTGCAAGGGCATTAAGCACTGAAAGTTGTTCCCAGCTCTGTATTATTCAAAGGCAATTTACACTAA
The DNA here is from genome assembly GCA_007922155.1 of Mesoclemmys tuberculata. Lineage (NCBI taxonomy): Eukaryota > Metazoa > Chordata > Testudines > Chelidae > Mesoclemmys > Mesoclemmys tuberculata. The sequence continues at coordinate 49,922,688 of ML675609.1, read as the reverse complement.
TTATTGGAGTCTATGGTGTTACCCATATTAGTAGAATGATCCATCTCAGCAGGTTAAAGTACTTTTGAAATGTTAATTTATTACTGAGGTATAAAAATGTCCCTGCACTAAAGCATGATTCTTTTTAAATACCAAATATTTATATGGCTGAAATATTACATGTTTATTTTTATCTGAAATATAAGAATAGAGAGACACTTAATTACATTATCTTATGTTGCATTGCCTTTAAAAGCAGATATCAACACAAACTATATTGCATTTAAACTTAATTTAGACATTGATATTATCCTGAAGATCTTTTTTTTGGTTAGTGTGTTTTCTAAACAATTTATCAATCACAAAACATGTCTCGTAACTTCTACTGTTTTGGTAAACTTTGCAAGTGAAGAACTGAATGGCAATAACATGAAGAAAACTGGTAAAATGTTTCACAGATTTCAGAATAACCTGGATTGTATTAGAATGCAGATCTCAGTGTGGTGTTCCCAATACTAGGAAAGTCACATACATTCATACACAGGAAAGCACAGTTTAACAACAGAAATTTTTCTTCCAAGGAGAGATGGAATTTTCAGATGTTAATATTTAAGGTGGCATTTTCAGAAGTACTCAGCGGGCAGCTAAATTTGCTTCTTTTGAAATCAGTGGGAGTTTAGGAGCTGAGATAGGCCAATGCCAAGTACACTTTGAAAGATCCCATCCTCCATGTTTTCTTCAGACTGAAACATCTGTAACAATATAGTTCTGTCTCTGTAAAATGGAGCTTGATAGCACATCCTACCTCACAGAGCTGAAATGAGGATAAATAAATGTAAGATTGTGGGGCCCTCAGATATTATACCAATAGGTGTCAAATAAGTATCTAATCCAGATAGACAGACATCTTGCAGGACTGGTCCATATATGAATAACTTCACAACATGGGAGTCTCACACAGTTATGCTGGTCCGTTAGGGAAACCCAGGTTTGCATGTTAGTAATTTTTTGCTTATACCTATTAGGCCCATTTAAAAAAAAAAAAGAATTTCAAACAAGCCTTTAACTTTGTTCATGCAGATTTTGTGGAGGACATCCTACTGAAACTGTGACAGTTTGCATATGCATCTTGTGTCTTCTGGGGGCACAAATGATCATGCTGCAAAATTAGTTGCAGTTTCTGAGTGAGAAAGCTTAATTTCTTCACTTTTATAACTCTCTATATTCGAGCATTCAGACCAAATTCCCACTGCTAGTTTTGCATGAGCTAAACAGTGTAATAGAGGAGAAGAGACTTTTAAAAACAGAGCAAAAAGAAATGCACAAAAAATTACATAATGTAAGTTTCACTAGTACAGTTTTGTTGCTCTACTATTTTCTTCTATGGCTATAACTTTTTCAGCTGTTCCTTTTAAGAAGTATATATTCAAAAGCAAATACCACTGACCAGTTTCTCTGGTATGAAGACTCTAGTTATTCTAGATTGTCATTAGCTATGGACATGACACTGAAGATTTACATTTTAGTTCAATAGGACCATCTGCGGTAAGAAAGACGTTTGTAAGTGAAATCATAAACAAGTTTTGCCACATTATGTCCACACCTATTTTATCCAACAATTTTGGCCATTCAAAACTTGCTCAAGAAGGTGTGGCCATATGGCTGAAATACACAATGTAGACTCCCAAATTTCTGATGACCTTGGCCAAGTCACTTGATCTCATTATGCCTTTGCTTCTGCATCTGCACAGTGGAGAAGCCACTTCTCATCCATGAGAATGTTAATTTATTAATGTTTGCAAAGCAGTTTGAGCTCCTCGTATGAAAGGAATGACAGAAATATAAAAAGTTACGATGATACAAATTTGAATTCCCATTAACACAGTCTAGCGGTTTAAGGAAATCTGAAATTCCAGAATCATGAGTGCAGAGGCTGATTGATGTCATTGAACCTGTTTCAGGCATTCAGAACTTGTTTTTTAAAAGAGTCAGGCAAGCAATTACATATGCAAAATCGTGTGCTGGGTTACGTGCCTAAATTACATGTATAGTTGCACATAATCTGCATGCACAGTTACCACAACTGTGTGTATAAATTAAGCCAAATTGATGACTTGCATACACATTCACAATAATCGTACCCGTAATTAGATATGCAGATACGCATCTCCTTACATAAAAAGTATAAAAAAAAGAGCATGGCCGAAATGAAAGTGAGGCTCACTATTATTTTGTAACAAAAGTAGTGAAGAAACGAACAAATAAATTCACAGCGGTAGATCATACTTATGTCTTGTCTACACACAGATTTTGTACTGCTTTAACTACATCAATTTAGAAATAGATATTAGTTAAATCAGTACGACTCACATATGAGGATGCAATTGTATCAGTGTAAAGGTGTTTATATTACTCTCGCTTTTTTCTGTAAGATTACTAATTAAGAACCTTTAAATTGGAAATAGAGATAAGCACCTTTATGCCAGCATAACTGCATCCACAGTACGGGGGCTGCACTGATTAAACTATGTGCTAGCCCTTGAAAGAGTCCCCATTTCTACATGGAATGAATTTAACTCCTTGGTGAAGCACTTAGCCAATCATTAACACTTTGGCTCACCAGTTGTCTCAATAGTAGGAGCTGCTTTCAAATGTAAAATGTTAACCTGGCTCCCCTTTGCTGAACAAGGCAACTCCCAGATGGAATGGGAGGTCCTGGATGATTTTGATTGACACATCTGTGGAAGTAGTGGCTTTGATGAACCGCTCCAACACAAAGAGTGTTAAGTGTTGTTTGAAGTGGGTTTCCCACCAATAAAGGAACACACCTTGTGTTGGAAGCACCTGTAGCTAGAGAATTAGAACACAGGGCTGTTTTCTTCTGGAGCTTGGAAAATGGTCAGCACCTCAGAATTATTTGCTCCTGCTTGTGCTGTTTTGTCTGTCCTCGTTCAAAACGTTAAAGGGAACTTCTCTGCATGATGTACACAAAAACAACCTGGAACAGAATATCATTAATCTACACACATTCATCTCTCTCCCAGCAAAGGAATAAACAACTCTAGAAGTCACACACTTTCCTGGTATGATTTCACTCAGTGAGCATGGGACAAATCAATTGCCAGAATCCAAATTCTTCTTTAACCACCCAGAAGCCAGACCTAAATAAAATCATGTCATCCAGTGGTCCCTCACATGGGCTTGATGGCCCTAGAATTCAAATAGAACCACAGAGAAGTGGAGTAAAGGAATGAGACGGAATAAGATGATTAGTGTTTACTGCTGGAAATAGTGAGTTAATGGGTTTTAATTCTTGTGAATGGTGAACTGCAATCCTCTCTTTAGAAAATGTGTTCCAGTCTTGAATTGGCAGGGACTCTGAGAAGATGGAAGAATAGCTCAGCCTCAGTAACCATTCAGTCCTTTGCCTCTCTGCCAGAAGTCCCAGTCTGGTGTTTTGTTTGACCCCTCTAAGGCTGGGAACTGGGCAAGAGCCACCAGGCACATTTCAGGTAGGCCATCAAACACATCAGAAGGTAATATCCTCTGGTCACTAACAAATATGAACTAACAACCTAGAAGTGAAAGTTCTATATCCCATTACCATTCCTTTGAGTCATTCATTCCCCTGGTTGTTCTGGTGTTTTTTTAAAATGAGATGGATGTATGGTAACTGGTGGAAGCTCTCAAACAGATTAAAAACTAGACAACTTTGGGCCAAATTCTATGATCTTTACTCAGGAAAAGACAATGGAGGTTTTTGCTGGCTAAGGCTCTGATCTAAAGCCCATTAAAGTCAACAAAAACACTTTATTAACTTCAGTGGGCTGTGGATCAGCCCTATATAAGGAATTCCGGATCAGGCCCTGACAAACCTTCTAGGTATCCTCAGAACCACAGGAAAAGCATAATGAGGTCCCATCTCCCAGTCAAGCCAAAGGGAATTGAACGGGGTCCTTAATGAATTCTTATCTTGCTAGATCTATTAGAGAGGAACATAATATTTCCTTATAAATTAAAATTAAATGATGATATTAGATATCTTTTTTGAAGAAGTCATTTTTCTTACATTTTCATTGGTATATATTCTTTAAAAAATTGTCCACTAAGAAAAATATCAACAGGTATGTACTATTGCATGCAACAACATCAGACCAGATATTTGCATTTTGTAATTCATCAGAATATTGCTCTGTTTCCATTCAGATCACATAGCAACTGTGTATTACATATTCAAGACTATTGGCACCGGGAAGCTCTTGCTGTAATTAATACAATTCAGAGTGAATTGGTGGGGGGAAGAAGAAAGAGCAAAAATAAGAGAGAAAATGATATGTTAGCACAATTGCCTATTGCAGTATGACTATCCAGCTCATCTGCATAATATTCATGATACCAAATATGCAAACAGATGTTTCTCTCATTAAACGGTATATGCAAATAATATTGGTAGGAGTGGTAATGTTGTTTTAGGGTTGAGAGATCACTGGGGGTAATTAAAGGTTAATCCAGTTTTCAGTTCACAGACTGTAAAACATGAGTGGCTGTAAAGAGAAATTGTCACTTAACCTTCAATTCATTACCCATGGCACATGGATTTTCCTACTAAAATAACAAACATATATTTATCCAATATCTATTTTCTAGGCAGGATGCATATCACTAGCAAAGAGTACAAATAATTTGTTGTTATGAAAGGAGTTAAGTTGGTGCTGGACTGCATTAATTAGGGAAACTGGAATTTGATCAGAAATTCTTAGACCCCGATCTAATGTTATAATCTCATTAAACATATTTAAGTTGCTGAAATGTCACCAAATGTTAATAGAAAATTGTCTGAAGTACTTGGGGTACACTCCCCCTGCTACAATTAAGGGCCTAATATTTTAGATACCGTGTGAGTTTTGCTGTAAACTTCTGAAAGCTGGATGCTACCGTGACCAGCATGTTGCCAATCATCACTTTTGCTCCCAGTATCCTGCTGGGTAAAGCGGTAAACATTTTAGCACTTACAGCCAAGTTCAACTCACCAGATGAAGCCTTCCCACTTCTTGTTCATAGGAGAAAATAAAGTGATAAGTGTCTGCACTGCAGTCTAGCTAAGTTCTGCATTGAGAGAAAGGCAAGGCCAGTGTAAACTACAGCAGCCACAAGTGGAAAAAGTTTGAAGGAAACAAGTGTTATTGCTTCCCTGGAGTACAGAGAAATATATTGATCTGCCTGCCTGCCACCACCTCTGTGACATCTGGGTGAAAATCTCGGTGGCCTGTGTTATATAGGAGATCAGACTTGATGAGCATAATGAGCTCCTCTTGGCTTTAAAATCTATGAGTTGCCAACTTTTGTGATTGTTTTGCAAGTTTTGAGATTCTGGTGTTTTATGTAAAGCCCCAGATCATGGATTTTTGTGATTAGGTGAGAATCTCGACTGCTGCTTCTTTTTTCTAGCCCTTATGGTTGTGAAGTAAAGCCCGAGGACATCTAAAGTCTCTGATACCAGCAAGCAAATAAAAAGAACCTTTAACATTTATTATTTTTTTAACCTCACGATTTTTGAACAACCGTTCTCAAGATGGGGGAGGGTAGGGGGAACTACATTTTTGAATGTTTGGGATTGGTGATACTAGAATTGCCCATGTGTGACACAGGTTCAGCACCGCCCCTTGGATCTGTGCCTTCACAGCCTTTTGCCTTGACTATGCAACTTCTTTTCTCTTTGACTTTCCCAAGGTCTAGCTCCCCAGACTCCAGTACTCCTCCTCACATGTACAAAGAAACACAACCACATCATCGCATTCTCAAACAGTTGTGCTGGCTTCCAGGACAAAGAAGTTAAAAGATGGTCTACTGGCTTTCAAAACACTCCACAGACTTGCTCCAGTCTAACATACAGATCTCTTAGCTCCACTACCCTCTATCTGTCTAGCAGTTGTCTGCCATCTGCCCAGTCATTTCAGCCTCCTTTATTTACCATTTACCTTTTGTTCTTGAGCTAATATGTTTTTAGGGTTACTTTCTATTTATTTAGCCAAAATTACAAACACATTGGTATTATTTACAGCTGTAGATAAGTTAATGTTTTCAAAATTTGAGCTGCAGTCATCGTGAGTAAAATTTACCCACAGCGAGGTACTCTGAACGTTGCGCAGGACATGCTGAAAGGATTGTACAGATGGAAATCACCCATACACACAATTTCATGCTGGGTGGTGCAGCAGTGCCTCTCTTCTATTGCCACTACTCAACCTATAGGCTGGAAGAGAAGTGGCTGCCTCTCCTAAACTGCCTGTACTGGCAACTGAAGATACCCATACACTGCCAGTTCCACACCACTCTTCTCAACACACCTCCAAGGCCTAGGATTATGTCAGGGAAGCAACACGGACATAAAGGCGAGATTGCTGGCAGGTGCAAAAACCCATTTGAGTCTATCACAACCTGGTATAATTTAAAGCAGCCTCAGGTCCCCAGTTTTGATCAGATTAGCACAAACCTGGTTTACAACTCCTTTATCTCCCACGCAGCCAGGCTCTGTGCCGAATGCCATTTGGCCAGGCCCTGAGAATTCACAAAGCTTGGCCAGACCTTTGAGTACAATTCAGATCACAAATCATCCAGTCGCTTAATTCAAGATCCCATCAAAAGTGCAGTCTTGAAAGTCTCATCTCCAAATTATCAAACAACGTATTGTCAAAGCTTTCCAGGTCAGCACATTTCAACCTTAGAGGAAGCAGATAAAGACCCAAGTTGCACCAGTGGAGTTCAACTCGCTTGTAGTAACTGCCCGCTGAATTATATTAAGGACATCATAAGCATTTCCCTTCAAATACCACGAGATGTTCACAGGGGAAACTATAGAGAAACTCAGCCACAAGACTGTCCTTATCATGCTCTGATTTTACACTGAGGCAAAACGGCACTAGCTCACTGTGTGCAACGGAGGAGGTTGCTCATGCAAACTAGGTCACTGAGGGCCTGATCATAAGTGCACTGAAGTCAATAGCAATTTTTCCACTGAGTTCAGTGGGCTTTGGATCAGCCCCAAGTGCTCAATTCCCAGTTTGGCATGTGCACACACACAAATTCAGATACCTAATATTGAAAATATGGCTCTTAATCTTTCCAGTTACCTGGGAGAATGTTTGGCTTGAGGAATGAATCCAATACACAAAGAGAGTAAAATAGGTATTAAAATCTATTTGTTATTAAACCTGGAGTTTTGAGCATCTAATTGCTGCAGTTTATTAGAGGAACAAAACAAAGATCTTTCCTGGCTTCAGCCATATCCGAGGGGATTAATTTGTCACTCTTCAAAAACAACTCATTGGAGGAATACCCTCTTTGATTCTTTATTCACACATTAATTAGGAGTAATAAGAACACTAGATACACTTGGTATTTAAAAATTAGGAGAAATAAATCTGCCACACATCTCAAGAGGGGATAAACAACAAAGATATGATTATACGGAGAGAGACAGCATCAAAAGTGAACCTAGCCAGCACAAATTATCACTAGCATTCAGAGTGGTTCTAGTCAGCTGGAGGCCTGAGTTTTGGTGAAACGTGAACAAGCTATTAATAAATTATCAGTCCGATCTCTGTTTGGGTGGTGTGTGGATTCCTATGGGATGCAACAACAAACATGTATTCCAGGCATCCGATGAGCACTGACACAGTGCACTGGCTTCTGAACAATGAATTGGATTCTGTGGAGCAGACCCCTAGATGTTTCAGAGCAGCACTAGGTGGGGTGGTTGGCTTCATGGCATCCTTCCACCTCCCTGATGCTGGGACCCCTTTGTGTAAATTAGAGCAGCCCATGGTTTAGAGTAAATGCAAAAAGGGGGCATATATTTCATCCTCCTCTGCCAAAAGTGGAGGAGAGCTCCCTCCTGGCTTTGGTGAATAATGCTTCCCCACAGATCTTCTTCCTTGACTGCTGTGGCTGGAGACCCCGTGCCCTTGGTTCAAAATACATTAGCCACTAGAGCAGCCTTTGCGGAACTTGAAAGCCTTGAGGTCTCATCTGAAGGCCATCTCCCTCCACAAGGAACTTCCTTTAAAACCCCCCTGAAAAATATTAAGTTATGTGTATTAAGAACTACTGAATTTTAAGAAACTGTATTTTCTGCAAATCTAGCCTGTGCGCTGGTTCCCCCAATGAAGGGCTAAGGGTATGTACATTTTCAAATTTTTACACCTAAACCATTCTTTTCATTCCAGGGGCTGCTCTTCAACTGTAAATTGGCATAGCTCCCTTTAAGCCAAATGAGCATCATTGATTTATACCCAATGAGGAGCTGTCTCTAGGTACACACCCAAAAAGGATTATTTTTGGCTAAAAGGGGAAACCAAAGTGAATTTTCATTTGACTCTTGCTCTTCAGTGATTGCCTAGAAACAGAGTATTTTCCCCCCACGTGCCTGAGATTAAATCAGCCAGTTTTCTGCCCAAAAATCTCATTCTGCTGATACTGTCCTTCAGTAGGACTTGTGCTTCTGAATGAACTCCTTAGATGCTTTTGAAAATCTTCCAGTCCTGCAAACATTTGTACAGGTGAGCAGTTTACTTACATGAGTAGCCCCTTGACCTTTGTGGGACTAGACACACAAGCAGAATTATTCACATGTACATTGGGCCTGATTCTGCCCTTCACCCAGTTTTACCTGTGTTGTAGCTCCATTGACTTTCATGCCATGCTCCTGATCTACACTGGTGGGAGAGGAGAATCAGGAGGCAGTATTTCAAATCAGACATTATGTACTAAAGGCTGCTGACCCTTCCACCTTTCATCCTGCCCTTAAACAGCATTTCTTGAGAAGCAGCTTTCATTGACTGCTTGTTTAAGGTAATTACTACATGTATTTCCTCCCTGCTGGCTCTGCTGAAGCAGAAAATGCTTGAGCGTTTACTCACTATACATAATAAAGAAAAAAAATCTGGTATATAAACACCATTTTTTCTATACATTCAAAGGCGGGTCGTAGGATGACAGGTAGAAGAATAAACCCAAGTTGGCAATCAAGCTAATAACTATGAAGTTGATGGGGAAGAGATCTCCTATGGTGTCGCTCAGAGCTGAAGTGGGCGTTCAGAACTCTTTGTTACCTTGTTGGTAAACAACAGTCCTTTATTGAGAGGTAGCTGTTTCCATTTCCCCCCCTTCCCCCCCAAGAAGATACTAAAAACAAAAACCTGTGTAATGTCCAGAGTTGCTTTAATTTGAGAGATGCAACAGGATATTTGTGAATTTTTAAAGCGATTTAGTGCTAATTAAATCTATGCTGCCCACACAGATATGTCAAAATTTGCGGCACTGTGTTTCAAAGGAAAACGAAGGCACTCTATTTAGCTAATTATTTAGCTTGTTAACATGGGCCTTGGTACCTCAGATAAAAATATGCATTTGTTTTCATTCCTTACAGCATTGAACCAATCCAAGTGACTTTAGATGATAAAAGATAGAATATGTTGGACAATATAGACACATATATGTTACATGGAAAACTTCGATGAATCATTTCTCTTCCAAAATTTTAAAGGAAAATAGTTCTCTCAACCATATGGAAATTCTCCATTTAAAAACCACCTAACAGTCTAAAGTGTTTTGAGTTGAAACACTTTGCCTTTCTAACTGTTTTCCTCCTCCTAATAAAGCACTGCATCCAATTTGTATGTTATTCTGATGAAATGGTTTCAGCAAGAGAAAATGAGTAGTTTGAAAAAGAAAGAAAAGTTCTCTAGAAGAAATGAAGTGCTATCATTGAAATCTTTATTTATGTGAAAAGAAAGGGCTAAAACATTACCTCAGAATTCAAGATTACAACATCAGTAGGATATAAAGTAAATCCATTCTAGTGGCGAAACATCAGAAACCATAATCCTTTTTCAAAGACCTTTTGTTATTTTAATGTCTGACAAATTATGCTTTTTTTAAAAGAAGAAAGACACTTAGATTTAAGAGGTTTCTTTTACTTCAGTAAAAGTAGTTTCACTGTTTAAAAGTTTTAATTTTCTGTAACCAATAGTATTTACTATGCAGGCTAAGTATTCACACAAGAGTAAGGTTATTTTAGCCTCAATAGGGCTGAGTACAACTTTACCACCAAAGACTTTTGCATCAAGTTGTTATGGCAACTCTGTTTCTAAAAAGTACTTAAGTTTAGCAGAAGGGTTTTTTTTGTTTTGTTGATGTTAATTTGGTAACTTTTCCAGTGGTTTTTAAATTCCTGAGAGTTATTTTTAAAAATGCTTCATCTTCATTGTGTTAATAACATTTAAATTAGTGGGGGGAGGGGTAAGGATATCTTCAAAGCTTGTTTTTAATCAGAAGAAAATACAGAGTCAGTCATGTAAAAGGCCCCAGTCTTGCAAGGCGAATCACACGAATGGATCACTACACCAGTGTAGGAACCCGTTGATGTCAACAGAGCAACGCACGTGCACCGTGGTCCATCCACACTATTCTCAGTGTTGGACTGGGGCCTAAAACACCAAAGACAAAAGATAATGCAATACTTTAAATTTCCCTCTAGGAGTCCACCATCGTAAAAGAGACTGGGTGGCCAAAAGGATAGGGATAAGGGGCCAAGGAGTCTGCCATTTCTAGCGTCCCACTTTAACTTGTGTTTAGGTTGATAAGAGACTGAGGTTGAGCACTTCACCAAGGCTATGGCCCTATTACACCCTGTAAAAGGGCCGGAGAAGCATAAAGGGGCTCTAAGCGCCCAGTAAACCAATAGGGGGGAGGCTTCCCTTAATGCAGGTGTGGTAAAAGAGAGCTATAGAGCTGCCCCTTGAGGACTGCTTCACAAACCCTGTGTGGGGGCTGTGCTGGGAGTAGGGCTGGAGAGAGGAGGTGGATGTCAAGGACAGCACATAGTCCTGCAGAAATCCCAGGCAGTGCTGGTTGCCCATAGGGCAGCCTGTGGAGGCTGCCATACCTTAGACAAGCCCTCAGAACTTCTCAAAATCAGGAAGCACAAAGGTGACTTAAAACCACTGTATAGCACTTTGGGCTGTGAATTCATCCAGAACATGATTACCACCCAGGCCTCTGATGCTGTCCAGGAAAGGCATTTGCTGTTTGTTAGGGACGTCTATCCACTTCACAAAAAGCCATTGGCATGTTTTGGAACAGTTATGGTCAGTCTCAGAATAGTCTAAGAATAGGCTGTGTACAGAAACTGAAAGGCCATTTGAATCCTAGAGATGGCCCCGTGCAGCTTATGAATGAGGCATGCTACTGAAGTGGAGCTGGGAACCTGCCTGTGCTCTCCTTACGCTTGCACTCCAGTAGCTTCAGCCAATGTGGAGGATTACAAAAATCTCCTTGCTCTTCTGACCTCTCTCCCTAGCCCAGTCTTGCAACTCCATATGCTTTCAGTTTCTGTCTACAAGCCAAGAAGACAAGGACCCTGTCCTAAAGATCTTACAATCTAAGCAGACAAATGGAACACACAAAAGGAAGGAGATGAGACAGAAATAGTGAGCTCAAAGAGTGATGTTAGGTATTTAGACATTCTGCTATCTGGTCAATTAATTCCTGAATAAGGGGAGACGTGAGCATTGTAGGCCTTTGGAAGAAGTCCAGAGAATTGACTGGAAAGTCATGGAGGATTACATCCCCTCCTGGATGTCAGCAGCTGCTATCCCAAATGCATAACAGAAAGTTTCATCTTTCTTTCCTCCTCTTTCACAGTTGGAAGCTCAACTACCCTTCAGGGCTCACAACATTGGTGTCATCTTTTACATGGTTGTCAGTCTCTCCCAAGCTGCCCCATGCATACAGAAGCAAACCTCCATAAAAAGCTGCAAGACCAGCGTATTGTCCTCCTTTCAATCTCTCCCTGAAGCTCAGCTCTGCTGTGAGGCCTACAAGACACTCCACAGCTGATGGGCTGTGACCGCACTACTTATCATGCGGAACATCTTTATCTTCCTGTGACTTCGTGGGCCACCCCCCATTTGCTGAATCCACTTTTTGTCTCTCATTTTAAACTTAAATTGTAAGGGCCAAGGACCTTTGTGTTTTGTTTGTACAATGCCTAACACAACAGGGCAATATAAACCCTAAAAATGAGCTTTGGTCCCCCTTTCACTACACACACACACGCAGTAACTGCTGTCATCTACTCCTACATAATAAACATCTTCTCCTTCCTCTCCATTTCCACTGGTAACATCCTTGTCCACACCATGGTCGTCTTTCATCTCGATTACCACAATCTCCTCCTCTCTGGCCTTCCTGCCTCTCACAGATTTCCTTGTTCAATCCATTTTAAAACTGCCTTCCTCCCTATCCACTATGGCCACACCACCTCCTCCTGGAATCCCTTTACTGATTTCCTGGTTTTTTCCCCCACAGCCAATTCAAGTCCATCATCCTCATGGTCACAGCCCTACATAAACATGCATGCACCTACATCTTATGTTGCCTCCTTTTATTCCCACTTTTGCACCCTGCAATCCTCTGCTCTTGCTCCCCTTGCCTCCTTCCCCCACTCTGTTTTACATCTTCTATCACGCAGCCCCCTACACTGAGAGGAACATCCCTCTTTTTGTTCACCACATACTTGCTAATCCATCCACCTCCCTTTGCCAACAGTCTGTTCTACCTGGCTTTGCTCCCCAAGAATCTTTCCACATCCTGCCTCCCCTGAACGGTTGTCCTGCCTCCCATCTCTGTTTATCATTTCTGTCTTAGATTGTAAATTCTTCAGAGCAGAGAACACAGGTTAATCTATGTTCCTGTAAAGCTCTGTGTAAATTTACAGTACTATGAGTGCACAAGAGGGGAGAGCAATAGGCAGAAGAAAACATCATGCTCTGGTATAGGGAACAATATGATAGAAGGGTCAAAGCTGGTATGAAAACCATTAAAAGGTTAGGGAAGAGCTGCAGGAGGAGAAATGGGAAATGGCAGCAGAGATATAGAAGTCCGTATGACTATATAGGGTGCTATAGGTGATATAAATGGGGATCCTGGGGGCCAAATTCCACTGTGACCTGTCTTTGCCTAGGGTAGTCCACCTGAAAATACCAAGGTCAGGGCAGGCTGCAAAAGGAAGCAGATTCTTCCAGAACTGATGGATAGCATGGAAGTTAGATTCACCAAACAGTCACAAACAGCGCTCTGATTCCCCACGCTGGTTATCAAGAAGCTAAAACAAGAAGTTACACAGCCCCCTTTACTGCATTTCAGTCTCTGGCTCCCAATCAGCAACTAGGTCCAGTAAAGAGATAAGTTATTTAAAATTCCCTTTACACAAAGTTCTCCTGATCCCCAAACGGCCAGCCACATTGCCAGATCAGTATGAGTTTGGATCTTACCCAAAAGACCATGCTGTCAGCCAATCCTTTAGGCTGAGTGCTGCTGCCATCCTGTCTGAGGGTGTCACCCAGAAACACAGCACAGGTTTGAAATACCAATATCCCAGACATATTTAGAACTCATAATATATACATATAAACTTGCTTATCAATCTTAGCAAATTATGATTTTCCATCAATAATTTGCACGGCATATCTAATGGGATATTTATTACAATTCTGTAATACTGGTATCTATAATATTATACATGGTCCTTCATATTCCACACAGCATCACACTCACTTAAACAGGTGTAAATCAGGGTTTTTCCATTGACCTTATATCAGCGTAAAAGATTTGGACCTTTGAATTTAATGTGGTAAGAGAAAGGACAATTAACAGAAGAAATGAAAAATGGAATGAAACCTTTTTCTGTGAAAAATAACCTTTTCTCAAATTTGGAAATTTTATTTTTTTGTAAATGTTTCATTTTTTTTCCAGTGAAACTTGAAAATAAAATAATATAAGGTTTTTTTTCTCTTTTTTAGGTTTATTTTTTTTCTTCTCCAGCTCCTTCCCCTGCCTTTTCTCTGCCTTGTCCCCCATCCTCACAAACACACACTTTTTCACATCAAAATGAAAAAAAAAAAAAGTAGGAGGAGAGGAGGAGAGGAAAGAGCTAGGGAAATGGACAGCTTCAAAAAAACAAAACAAAACAAAAAAAACAATGCCAATAAAGATAATTGCCAATAAAGATAACACACACACACACACACACACAAAATCATCTTTTTATAAACCTTGTGGAATGAAAACAAACAACTGACATTTTTTGCAATTTTTTCTTTCCATTTTCTGAAAAAATATCAGTTTTAATAACTTTCTTAAATGGTGCACAGGACAGGACAACTTCTGGGTTCAGTTCTTGGCTGTGACATAGACTTTCTGTGTGATCTTGGGCAATCACAAATTTATCTGTTCCTAGTTCCCATCTGCAAAATGGGGATAATAACACGTGCTTTTTCTAACCCTCAGTCTTATTTATTTCCATTGCTAGCTCTTTGGAGTGATGACTATCTCTTATCATGTACAGCACTTAGAGTAATAGAGCCCAGATCTTCACTGGGGACATTCAGTGCAACCATAATACCAATTATTAATGATAATCACAAGTTAACTATTTCCAATGCACCGTCTGCAATAATTATGCACACCTGTATATTCTGGAAAGTTTGTTCTAAGTTAAATTATTTCAAGGGAAATAAATGGATTAGAGTAAACCCCTCCTTTTTCACATTAATGCCCTTTATATTGTATAAGTACTTTTCAGGAATTCTCTGTCTAGAAACTCCTGTTATTGTTTTTCTGTGAAAAAGTGAGAACTTCAACAAATAAAAAGAGGAAGAATTCTATATGGCCAGTCTCTTCCCTCCACTCAGGGAATTGAAGCAAAACATATCTACTGTTATTTTCACAGGGATCTGTACAAGTGACAGCTGCTGGCCATATGCTTAATCTATGAGGAATTTTCTATGTTCTGTGTTGTCTGTGTATGTTTGACTCTCTGTTTATGTATTTACACTCTATTATGGCATATTATAAATCTAGCTAGCTTAATTTTTATAGTTAGGAGCCAAATCTTTCTGGGTTTTATGCAGGCCTGGGGGGCGGGAGGGGGGATCCTATAGAAATTAATGAAATGAAACTGATAATACTCTAGGAATTACTTTAAAAACCTACAGCATTTTATTGAGAATTATATTCTTCCTATAGATGTTTTTTTTTTTAATTATCCTATAGGACTTTGTAGCAGAGAAATAATCCTGAGCACTATAATAATACAGATCCCAAACAATAATAATTCTCTATCAAATTCCATAGGAAAGTCTAAAATTTCTGTCTGCTTAGTTATTTACCTGGCTCCCACAACGGTCATAGCTTAGTGTCTCACAAATATTAAGTAATTTATACTCACCACCCTTGTGAGTCAGCAAATTCTTATACACATGTATAAAAAAGAAAGGCAGAGAATGATTAAGTGACTTGCCCAAAGTCACAAAGGAAACTTGTGGAAGAGCTGTGAATTGAAACCCAGTTCCCCAACTTGCACATCACCCAGCTATCATTTTTCTGTTGTAGTCTTGGGGCATTTCCACATGAATAAAGTCAGATTTTATCATATGCCTCTGCACATACCTGTGTTAAATTGATACACATTACAGGATACCAGGACAAAAGTATGGCTTTAAAATATTTTAGGATCAGTGAATCCATACCATGAAAACATTTTAAAATTCTACATAGCAGGCTTATTTTTCGGACCGTAAGTACATTTCTCCTGGGGCTGAAGATTGTTTCCTTTGGATTCAACTTAAACATTCCCATGTGGTCAAATGAAGTGGGATGATCCAGTAAGAGAAGTGCTCTCTTCTCATTTAATTTATTGCCTAATACTCGGCAGTCCAAGAGCTATAAGGCACTAGAGAACTGTCTACATGTTTCCCCTTGTGGTAGATAGCAGATAAGTGCTAATAGGCTTGCTCATAAAGTTTATTTAAAGGGAGAACTTAACTGTATTATTTTTCATGAAGGTGTGAGCATTGCTTAAGGAGCTTAAGTGTCTGTGTATAAATATTATCAGATAGGTTCCCTAGGATGCTAATATGCATTAATAGGAAACTCAGAAACCAGCTTTCACTGGTATATGTAGATAGGGCAATTTTGTAAATATTGCCCTTTCTGACGTTGCTGAGCTCTGGGATTGCCGAATATATCATTCTTTCCAAATATACAAATATTAATAGGTAATTCTCACCCTCCCCAGCCTCTTTCCCTGTCTCCTGTAAAATTAACCCCAAAGCCACTGTGGTGGAATCCAATCTCCTCTGCAGTTGTAACTGACTCCTTCACAGGAGGATTTCTTCAGCCACTCTAAATGGGATCTGGTCGTTGTTGCACAGAAGTGAAGATGCTGGAGGGGACTTGTAAATATTCTCATTTTTCACCTGTCAAAATGTTCCCAGACAAATTCAGCTCCTGAAATGGTCCTAATTGAAACAGAGGCCCTGATTCTGCTCGCATTGAAGTCGATGGCAAGGATCTCATTGACTGAAAGAGGAGGAGGATCAGGCCCTTCACTTGTGCTACACTCCAGTTCAAGGCTTTGATCCTACAAGCTCTGAAAACACCCTTGGTGCCCACTCTCTTCAGTGGGAGTTGAAGGATCTCCGCACACACCGTGCTGCTCAGCCCCCTGTCAGACTGAGCCTGAAATGCACAACTATTAGGTTGAAAATATATTTAAAGGGATACACGTTCCATTATGTCCAGATTATAGGGTATGGAGCAGAAAGGCTATTAAAAGCCCAATATTAAAAGAAATGTTTTAACAAAATAAATAAAGCATTGTCGATATATTTTTTTCTCTTTTGGTTTGGATTTAAGCATTCCTCTAATGGTTTTCAAACTAGGGTAGGTGTACCTCTAGCGGTACATGAGCGCTCATTGGGGGAGTGCAAGAAAAATCCTGTAATGGTGTAATATTCCTTACAGACCTTTTTTCCCTACTTTCATAAGCATATTATGACCCTATCTCTCATGGGGGTATGTGGTAGACTACACTATTTGGAAAGGGGTACACAGCCTAAAAAGTGTGAAAACCGCTGCCCTAGAGTATTTACAAACAAAAACATTGCAGTATTGGGGTAGCTAATAGGATCCGGACAAGGAACCTGAGTAGGAAGAAAAATGAAACAGACTATTTTAGTTTTACCACCCAAACCGAAGGGCAGTAAATGGTAAGAAATATCTTAGATGTTAAAAATTGTTTAGCTTTAAATAACCTTGGATGTTGTTAATAATCCAGGTAAAAAGGAAAACTCAGTTCTTTAATATATGTTTAATCTCAGCACACCCCATTAATTAAGGAGCAATTTAGATTTTATTGTACCTCCAGATACACAGCATTAATAAAACATGAAAGCAGCCACAGAAATCTGCATGTGTTTCATGCAGGGTGCAAGAAATTATTTTCTGTTTAAATTCATAGAAAGTAGCTATACAAATAACATAGTTAATATTTCTTGGAAGTATTCTCCCCCTACAGCATTACATTAATAAGGTAACATGTATATGAGAACGCATGATTTCCTAGCTACTGTGTTGAATATACACCTCTAAACAAAGTAAGACTGGGGAAATTATTCATCTCTTAAAATGTTAATCTAACAGCAATTAAAAGGGCAGTGAATAAGCTTTGATAAACTCCAGTGTGTAGAATATGACAAATGAATTAACATGCATGGCTGTAACAGAATTACAGTATCCAAACCATAATCAGTTTGGTGGAGCAGAGGTGGTTATGCCATACTTCCTGTTCTCACGCTGCTGGTCAGAAAAAATGCTGGAGGAGGGGGCATTGAGAAACAGTTGATGCATGTTAGCACTTATGGAGGCATAGCATTCATTGTAGGAATATGGTAGGCCGATCTTTTCGATTTCTATTTTCAGTTCTGTGATCAAGGCAAGTTTTGAAGCAGAGTTTTAGCTTCAAACTTCCACCCACGCTCACTCAAGTCTACTGAATGATTGCGCCATACATCTATCTACCTCAATTATTTACCACTGTGACACTTTGTTCCTCTAAAAGAAAATAAACTTCCAGATCCACAGTGCGGATAAGAGAATGTTGCCCCATGGGTTTGTTCTGAGGCAAATACTGGGTGGGATCAGCAATGGAAAATACAGCTTCAGTAACAGGAGATTTCTCCCTATTCTCACAGTCAATCTACACCAGAGCTGAGAATAGATTCCAAATATCTTGCAGCCCCGCCAGGTGCTTTAACAACAAGCAGAACCAGCCTCAGTATTTTGGGGGCATGTCTATGTGAAGCAGTATATTTTCAGAAAACTTGTGTTCTGAGTTCCCCTAATTTGAAAGGTGGGAAGGACATAAGAAAGACAAAAGGATGTTTTAGAAAATACCTGGAATGTGGTGCAATTTGTGTATTCCACAGGCTCTGATATTATTCCTCTGAAGTATTTTTAGGAAGCTTAGGAATAATGGGCATTTCTGGTAGGGAAGATTTAGCATTATCCAGAGAGAGGAATTCCAGCAGGGTGGATAAATCATCCCAAACCCCATCCTTCAGGTTGGGAGAGGAATATTACCAAGGGGCTTTTAGTCTCTCCCAGCACATCAGTAATTCTAGTTCATCTCACTTGATCATAACAGGAAATGGTCCAGACAGCTGCTCAGTGGTTCTTTCTGTTTTACCTCCTGCTTAAACTGATGAAGACCTAGAGTGTATTGCTTACTCTTAGCTTAAGGCACATCTCTCAGATGCTTTATTCTTTTACATTAAACTGTTTAAAGGGGTACCATATTCTATGTTTTATTATAATATGCGATAATGTATATCTTTATGTATATAAAATAATTTCATTTTCATGCTCACCACACAGTGTAACTACACATTGTCAGTAATCTATTTTAGACAAAGTTGTCTCTCAGGCTGAGAAGGAATAGCGAGAGAAAGCTGTACTTAAAGGATTACACTTTACAACCTTCGTCTACTATATAATTATTTGCAATTTGCACTATGCAGCATATCTAAAATAGTTCTGTTATAGCATAGCATGTTGTAGGTAGTAAAAATAATTGTTGGCATTTATTTCTATTACAGCTGTGGTTTATGGATACTATGTAGTTGCTATCTAGAAACCTCATACCCAAAGCCTATAGAAGTCAGTAGGGACCTTTACATTGAGGTCAATGGGCTTTGGTCCAGGTCCTAGATTTGTCAGTTCCTATTATTGTAAAAATACAAAAAAAAATGTACAAAAGGTGAGGTGAAACTAGCCTTTTCTAATGTCAATTTGTATTCCCAGTATCTCCAGTGAATATCTACATATCTGGCAGCTTAGTTGCCTCAATACCAGTAAAAACTGAAAACCAGAACACAACGTATCTTGGAAGCATGCCCGAAAAAGTTAGTGTTTAATATTCTTCCATCTTTTAGTCTTATTCCAGTCCTCTTTAGTGATATCTCCTACATGGCTACATGTACATCTTAGGAAAAAGTTATTTTACTCTTACCCAAATGAGAGAAGCCAATGTTTTTATTCATGTTAATCAAAAAAAAGTTGAAGATTCTAGATCATTATACATTTATCATTCATAAATCTCATCCTAAAAAAAAAAAAATCAGTGTCTAATGCCCATCTGTCTTTGCCTTCCACCATAACAAACATTGACTCTGCCATTTTCCTCTGTTACCTTTCAGATACCACACCAATTTGTCTTTGCCATAGACTGTCTCTTAAATTCAGAAGCTGCACCAGCTTGTGCTCTCTTTGGAGGTTTACAAAATGCTAGACAGAGATAAGTAACAACCCACCATTTCAGATGGAAAATCAGTTACTTACCAGCTAGAAGAACAGAGATGTGGCAAACAGCAGTCAGTTGCAAAATGGCAACTTTAGGGCCAGAGCTGCTTGGTTCTGCAAGATTTAAAGGGCCGGCCTCAGAAGGGCATCCTGGGAAAATGTTCCTATGGAAAGCAACCATATACTGTGGAAAGGAGTTAGAAAGAACCAGGGTCAGATTTTTAAAGCTATTTAGGTGGCTAAGTATTCAGAGAGGCACCTAGTGGTATTTTCAAAAGTGCCCAGATGCCTATTGAAATCAATCGGAGTTAGACACCTACGTGGGATTCATAGCTGTTGCAAGGCCTAGGCTCCCTATGCCATGCATGGAGACAGTTAAGAGCCTGAGAAGGGGATTCACAAAAGCCAGCATGCTGAGTAGGGAACGACCTCAGCTAGCCAATAGGAAATGCAGAGAAGAGCAGTGTGGCGTAAGCCCTGCCACTTAAAAGGAATTAAATGTCTAAATCTAGGCCAGACAGAGGTATTGCTGTCCATTCGGGACTCACAGCCATGAGCTGTCTCCTGGAGTTAGTTGCCTAAACCAGGCCACCCCTTTTTTCGAGAAAATCTAAGGAAGAGAAAGAATTACCTCTTACAAAATTTAGTCCTGTGGTTAGCGCATTCACCCAGGTTGTGAGAGATCCACATTCAAATCCCCCATCTGCCTGAGGCGGAGCAGGGACTGGAATCTCCCACCACACAGATGAGTGCCCTAAAGGATAATCTGTGGTGCGGGGTTATCTCAATCTCTCCTGTTAAGTCTTTTCCACGGTGTATAGCTAATTAAACATTAATTAACATAGGGGGACAAGAAACTGGGTCTTCCATGTGAGTTCCCTCATTCCATGACCACAAAGTCATTCTCACGCTCTCTCTGCCTCAATGAATACATGAGTAGTTATACGCAGGGGAACATCTTCAACAGAAGAGACCTATCCCCAAAATGCTCCTAGTCCAATGGGAAAGGCGGGAGAACTGAGCTCCCTTCCCTACATAGTTAGGCAGAGTGGGGAATTAAACTCCACATCTTGGGTGAATATTCAGATCATTGGGTTGAAGCCTATACAGAGGAACCATCACCTTCTGTGTGGGCTTAGGCCTGCACAGAGCATACTTGCCATACCACTTATGACAGCAAGATAAGCAGGGGATCACCGACCTTGTGAATCTTGCTGGAGTTTGGACATGACGTAGGTTCTGAACTGCAGAGTGGTATCAGGATGTAGATGGCTGTGTGCATGCCCAGCCACTAAAACGTACGGGAGCTGGATGGTGAAAACGTATGCAGCTGCAGGGTCAGACAGCATCTGAGTGATGGTTTAGTGGGCGCCAGTGATGCCTAAATGTTGAACTCGGGTGTTTAAATCCCGCTCGTGAATCTCATCTGTAGAGGCTTTTTGAAATCTGAATAGGCTCTCACCTGCGTCTTGAGGTGCTGACTTACCATTAAAAATCACACTCTCGGTGACTTTTCTGAGGTCCTACTGGGAATCTGTGACAGGGCTGGGTATGGAACCCTGATCTTCTGGGTCCCAATCCATACCTTAACCATGAGAGCTTTCTCTCTCTCAGAATATATAAGAGGTATTTTATTTCTTTTTTTCCCATTGTTCTTTTTCCTTTTGTGAAGGTGGATTTTATTATTAGCACAGCTGAATTTCTAGATGAAGAAAATTCTGCTCTTCACAAGCCGTCCTTGATCTTACTATCACAAACCGTGTATGTAATATGTTCTTGAGTGCCATTTCTGTGTTCTCCTGCTCTTCGATGAGAGATAAATAAACCAAATGCAGCATGATGCCTGTTATCTAAAAGGATTCAGGTAGAGCAAGTATTGTAGCACAACCATGATACTTGAAAATTGTATTTTACTGGAAAGGACTTTTACTAACCTTCTTGGATCATACACAGAGGAAGTCCACGGTCTAGGGAGAGAGAAAACTCTCAGTAACAGAATGTTTGAACATTCAAACAGGATTAATGACTTTGTTTTATTTTTCTTTAATTTTAAGTGCTTGTACTGCTTGGGAAAGTGAAGGACTAAAGACTGTGATCTCAGCCAGGCACAGTATATCCAAGGGCTGTGTAAATTTCCCCTATCTTTGGGAATTTCAGAGTGTACTACAAAAACAAAGTGGGCCAAATCTATTTACTATGACAATGTGTAACTCCACTGAAGTTAACAGACCATTCATTTCAATGCAGTCACACCCACTTACCCCAGGAGATATTTATCCAGTTAGGCTATTATAAGATGGGCATTATAGTCATAAAAGAATCTATATGATTTAAATGTTATGCAGTCACCTGTAATCCATAATTTCCTAGAATAACTCAAAGTGGAATTAAATCTTTAAATGATGAATTACACTGGAAATGGAGCAGTGCATTTACATTTGCAATGCAAGTATTTTAGATGTTGATGGGAGTTTTCAGATTTGCTATATCAAGTCATAGAATAACTTCTTTTAGGAATCTTTTTGTTAGATTTAGCACATGGAAAGGCTTCTGAGAGGTCAACACAGTCTATGGCATATTGCACTAGCAAATGAGCAGTAGTATGGTTCATTAACATCCTTCTGATTGTTCAGGTGGCCCTTGAATATTAGCAGTTCAATCCAACACGAGGCCACAAGGGTCATTACTTAGCATTTATTTACAGCAATATTTACACTGGGACAGAGAGAAAGCCTGGAAAAGTGTCAGCCTCAAGGGTTATGAGCATCTGAAAACTGAGTCCTATAATAGAAATTGTTTTTACACTGTAAAGGTTGCTATCAGGTGCTGAGTGTATGAAAATGACAATAACTAGAACAAGGCACTAGCAGTCAGAAGCTCCAGATTCTATTCTTGTCTCTGCTAGACACTTCCTATATGATCTTGGGAAAGTCACTTAACGATTCTGTGGTTCCGTGGGGATGACGCTTATCTATTTACTCTAATTTCTGAAGACTTGAGCGGCTTATTTCTTAATTATGAGATCTTACAGGTGAAAGCTGCTCTAGGAGTGCATTATATTAAATGGCAGCAGGAATGAATTCACACAGTCGTAGGAACAGACACTTTATTCATGCTTTTTGTGTTTGTACTGGCAGCACATGTGCTATCTACACTAGGGAGATCAGACAAGGAGAGTACAGATTAAACTGTAGCATTATTTTCCACATGCCATACCAATAGGAGATATTTTTAAAAAGACATTTAGGATTCCGAGAACATTCCCTGCTAGATTATATCAGCAAATGAAGCAATTAATTTGTATAATCTAAGAACTTCCTTCTTCTCTTTCCAAACCAAACGAATGTGTATATTCCCTTCTTGCAGCCCCCAGAGTTGTCTCTTAAATGTCCATCCCTGCTACTTCTTCCAGTCTGCTCAACATCCCTTGCCCAACTAGCAATGAAGACCTTATACCAGGATCTAGCTAAAACTCTGGGTTCCACTGTGCTGTGTGTGAAAGGGACATGCTAGGGACATATATTTACTCTAATCAAGGCAGAAGAGGCCAGGAAAAGGACTTTTTTTCTTGTTGCAACATTAGTCATGTTGAATTTACATGGTTCAAGTACTGAAATATAGAGTAGGTCTATGTGACACCAGAGAGTACTGTTTAACATTTCCCTGTACTCAGACAAAGTTTGCCATGTATTTTAAAACTGTGTAAATAAGCGGCCATTTTTAATTCATATAAACCATCCCAACATTTTAACACAAAGCTTTCTGACACATGCCAGCAGCATCTCAGAACATGGGCCTGTAGACTCAAAGGTATGGGTCTGAGCCTAGGCTCCAATATAACACAGATCCAAACCCATTCACTTTGCGGTGTGGATCGCCAAGCTTATGTCCGCTCAGCACTGAAGCCTTTCTGTGTGGACTGCTCAGCTGTTTTATGGAATAACTGAGAAATTGCCCTACACCAGCATGTTGCTAGCTTGCCAGAGAAACACAGCAAGATTCTGGTCAATACATGGTGTGAGGAGAACAAGACCCATGACTTCAGCAACAGCATACACAATGAGCATGTCTACACAGAGGTATCAAAGAGACTGGTGGTGTTGGGGATCCACTAGGTGGGCATTCAATGCCAGACGCAGGCCAAGGGCTTCAAAACCACCTCTCACAAAGCCAGGGAGGAGAACTGCTCCTCAGGGAACGTCTCATCTACCTGCCTCTTCTATGAGGAATTTGATTGGACACTGGGAACTGTACCAGCCACAGAGCCCACTGCACTGCACGGAGCGGGGCTGGCGGGCTTATAACCCAGGAGGCAGAGACAGCCCTGGAGGAGAGTCTGCAGTTGCCAGCGCAAATTCCTGAAGTAATTCTGTGGCTGACGCCAATCCCAAGAATCAGATTATGCCACCTGGGCTGCTACAGCACATCCTGGGCCTGTCTCTGGAGGACCTGTTTGGGGACAACCCGGGGGAGCAGCACAACAAGCACCAGAACTGGAGCCTGGGACGGCGGCCACCATTTTTTTTTTAAATTGATAGTGAGAAAGGGAGGGGTTCTAGTTTATGCACAATCTTCTTATTTACATGCAGGGAGTTGTAGCGTGTTGAGGGAGAAAGGCATGCCATTTCCTTAACTGCCCATACCCCAGCCCCCACCACATTGGATTCAAAACAGATACTTTGCAGCACAGATGAAGTGTCCTGGGATGCCTGCATTGTAAATCCAAAGGGGAGCAATGAGTCTGTTTAGACCAGGTTTTGCTGTACTATCAGTCTAGATGGCAGTGGTGTGCATTTGGTCCTCAGCTGCCTCTATGGTCTGTGCAAGAATGCCGGGTGGTTGTATGGGGGCTGTAATGTTTCTCCATCCTATATCAGCATTTTATTGATTTTTGCCATGAATTTGCACCCTTTCCTGGCTGGTGATGCACGTGAACTTCTCCTGGAGTAGGAATTCTAGATGGTGAGTTAACATCCAGGGCAGGGCATATGTATCACAATCACCTCTGTAGCTCACGAACCCACTCCACTTGAAGATTGGTTGCTCGCTCACCAGACGCCAATAAAATCTCCTTAGCATTGATGGATGGCACTTCTCTGCTGGCCTGGAATAGAAGTTCTCACCACCACAGGACCCTTCAGAAGAAGCCACCCCACCCCACCCCATTGGGAAATAAATTGTTGAGATTTAGATACGACTTTAATTTATTTTGGTATGTTACGCCTACCATAACGTGTCTTGTCTTGAAGCCACATTGTGGGCTTGCTGGAACTTCTGAACCAGCCAGCGAATAAAGTATAAATAAAAGAAAGACAAGTAATAAAAAGTATCATCCTGTGACCCTGAAGCAATACAGCCCCTGGAAAAAGGTAGAAATCCCCTTTTTCCTCATGGTCAGACCATAATGTGCACTTTCATTTTCCTTAGCAGGCCCTTCCACTTCTTCTGGGCAGAGACTAGGAACCAGGAGAGCAGACTCTCAGCTACTGTGTGAGAAGAAAGAGAGTCAGGGACAAAATGATGCAGGATCTCAGCCATGTCTGCTGAACAGCTTGATTACCCAACAGAGAAGGAGGCAAGGAGATTGCAGAGGGGAAAAGAAGCCATTCAGCATGAGGACAGAATGGCCGTACAGTTCCTGGAGCATGATTGGAGGTTGAGGAAGCACGGCAGAGCGCAGGAGAAGCTTTTCTCACACTCTCATAACCACAGGCTGCAGGCTGGCTCCGTGTGCTGAGTGCCTTGCACACTACCATATCCTGCAGCCTATGCAGACATTGGACAATTCTGGGGTTGGTGGTGGAAGTACTTGAATAGTTTTCATTAAATTCCTAAGCTGCATTGGCCCCAGAAATTGTGCAATAAGTGTGGGATAATTTTAGTGCAACGTAACTATGTTATGTCATTCCCCCACAACCATATCACCCTGCAGATCCATTATGTGAATGAACAAAGCATCCCTTTTTTCATTGGTGGATCTGACTCTTGCCCCAGTAATGACAGATGTGGTTTTTTGGTTGCATGCATCGTTCCTGTAATCCAGTGGTGTCTTAAATCCACTCCTGGCAAAATGTTTCATCTTTTTTGCCTGACATACATTGTGCAGTGCACATAGCAAAATGGACAGCACTGGCAATGTAGGCATCCCAACAATTCTGAAGTCAGCACCATCTGGACATCAACCTGCCAAATGTGCGTTCTACCAGCACCCTACAGCTCCTGAGTGTGTAGCTGAGCTTTCTTTTGCCAGGCTCTCGAAAATCAGGATACAGTGTTATGACAGTACGGGGTCCACAAGAATAGCAGTGGGGACCGTGACTCCATTTGTAACTATAACACATGCAGGGAATAACATCCCAGCATTATCTTCTGAAGGTAAAATCCTGGTCTCTGAGAAACCTTGGCAGCTTGCACCTTGAGAGTACAACCCACGCTAGCATCCCGCCTCTGTGGTCAACCAAGGCTTGCTTAACAATGGAATAGTATCCTTTGTGGTTCATGTGCTCCTTGTGGAAGACAAATTATGGGCCATCGAGAACCCCAGTGCAGACTGGGAACCCCATTCTCTCCAGACAGCAATTATTTCAGGAACATTGTTTTTGCCACCCACCTTTGTGTAATCACAGTCACTTCTAAAACTTCCACAACCCGCACAGTTGACTTACCAACATTAAACTCGTTTGCTACGGACTTGTAACAGTCTTGGGTGACCAGCTTCCAGATGGTTATAGCAACCCACTTCTGGACTGGTATGGCCTCCATCACGTATATGTCCTGTCACTGTAGGGTCTGGGAAAGCTCCAGGAACGTCCGTTTCTTCATGCAAAATTCCTTTTGCATCTACTTTTGGCCCTGCTCCAGAAGTGCCGATCTGCATACAGGGACTCTAAAGTGATGGCAACAGCCATAAGCTGCATCAGCTGGGTCAAAGATGCCATGGCTGTAACCCCCTCTGAGAGATACTGCCACCAAAACATCCATCAATGTCTCACCAGGACGCTACCTTATGCTTGAAATAGCAGTGAAAGTGCGAGCAGAAGTCTTTCACCAGGGCTGGATCCATGCTTTTGCAGGGAGTATGCACATCAAAAAAACAGTTCAACTAGATGTGTTGGCACTCTAAGAGCACTTCCAGTCAAGTCCCACCTTTAGGGCAAACAAGTTCTCCCACAATACACCATGAACCAAGCCTTAGCGTGGCTACAGTTAGCAAGGATGCTAAGAATCCTGGGCCACGCACACGGTAATCACAGCATCTGACCCATCTCTGTGTACCACAGGATGGGCAGCACAGATATGAGGTTCACGCAGCAATGCAGTGAGGATGCTCAGGCGCAATCTTGGAAAGAACAGGTCTGCAGATGTGGATCACATGGACCCAGCTTTACTATGCAGTGCTGACATGCCCTTAAACTTTGCAATGCTGAGCAGACCAATGCCCAAGTATCTTGAAATATCTAGGCCCTGGTCTCCTGCCTTATTCTTTTAGGGACACATTCTGTCATCCTTACCAATTCCAAAGGGGGTTACTCAGTAGTAGAGGACTACTCAACACGAGTAAGGGCAGAAGCATCTGGCCCTTAGTGATTTCACAAAGGCTAGATGGTGGCATCACCGTCATTTGCATGGTGATAAATTCTGGCATCAGAATCCTGGATTGTAGTATCACCTAATTAATCAGACAGGAAAAGAAGTTTGAGTTTATCCAAAATTACACTTAGTGATCAGCAATGCTGGTAATGTAGAGTAGGGTTTTCATTGGCTTCACTCTTCTCCGCCTAGTCAGTAGAAATTGATTGCAATGGGAGCAGAGTCAGATCAACACTGAGATTTTTTTTTTAAATCCCACCCATAATACAGAAGAACAAAGAAGTGTAAAGGGGTTTAGAAAAACATTTTTTTTAGCCACGTGTGGCTAAATCCTTTATAGGGACTTCCCTTTAAAAATCAAACAGCAACCCAAAGCAAAGCTTATTTAAAAATGAAATTCATCAGAACAAACAAACTTAAAAAGCACAGTAATAAAGAAAATTGTATTTTTTTCCTTAACCAAGAGCATTCTGTGAGTTCTATATTTCTGCAACAAGGGTCCCTGGAATTGTAATGGTAAGTGGAGAGGACATTTTATGAACATATTTCAATTAAGAGAATAGAATATTCAAATTGGGAATGCCTGTTTGCCACATATGTACTTCTCTAGCACATAATACAGAGAACACCACTTGCTAACAAGCTGCTTCTCAATGTTTTGTCATTAGCTCTGGAAAAAATGAAAGCTCCATGCTAAATTATTTGATGGTAATTAAAAGCTGAATCATTCAATATGCCAATATTCCAATTTTCTTTGGATATTCACAGTTTATACTGGCATATTATACCGTCTTTTATTTCAAAGTTTTCTTGGAAACTTGTTCCATTACAGAAAGAACAGCTTCAGGACCTGGTAACTTCTTCTTCTTCCCCTTTTCCCAGCTAAGTTGGGTGATGTCACTGGATCATACTTTTCTAGGCATGCCAGTATAACCCTTGTTCTATATCTGCTCCTCCACGCTATCCTTCTGTACACTGTCTATCCATGATTTCCTGGGCTGGCCTCTTGTTCTTTGCCTGCAAACTCTACTCTCAAAAACCTCCCTAACAGAATCCCCTTCATCCATCCTTCAAATGTGACCATACCATCTGGGCCTTCTCTCATGCTTCTCTCTGATACCAAAGACCTTGGTTTCACTCCTGATGACATTCCACATGTGGTTCAGCAAAGTCACCCTCTCAGTGCCCTCAAACATCTCATTTCAATGGCTTCAACTTTTCTCAATTGCTTCTCTTTGGTCACCCATGTCTCTGACCCATACAGAATTGGTCTTCACATCGTTTGTATGGTTGTCTTTTAAGTAGTCTGGACATCTGTTTACCATAAACAGATTTCCTCCCTGCTTAGCAGACTTGCTTGCAGTTCTGTTGATTTCTCCATTTACTGCTAACCAGCCTCCAAGGTACTTAAATGGAGAAACCTGATTTAGGCACTGTCCCTTGATGATGTTGTTCATCTGTCTTCGTTCCACACAAGTCACTGACATGACTTTGGTCTTTTCTTTATTTGAGGCCATCAGGAGTTGCTAATGCATTCAGAATAGCACTGTGGAAAAGGTTATTTAATTAGTCTTACGAAATTGAATAAGTGTTACATTCAAGTGAATTCATTCTGTTTACAACAGGAATGTTTTCAGTTCACTAGAGGCATGAAGAAGGTGGAGTTAGCAACTGATAGTTGGCTCTCCAAAATCTTCCTAAAATTCAGAATGGTCTCAATAATCCAACAGGTGACAAAAATACTAAAACTACAAAAAATGTGCTCAAACTCTTAAAATGAAGAACCTTTGTTTGCAATGACCCAAAGCAAGAAAGGCAAAGATCTGCAGAGGCAGCTGGGTTTTCCATGTTCAGGTGAGTAGTTCAGATGGAGTCATATGGCTAGTGCTTAGCAGCTAGTGGTTTGTCTTGGCCCATTAACATTGTGGGGCCAAGCATGGCCATACTTCTCTCTGGGTCAGCAGCCAGTTCCCTAAATGAAAAGCCCTCAATGTAATTTCCAAATAAGCAGTACCATAGCCTACAGGTTAAAGTACAGGATTTGGAGCTTGAAGACATAGAGTCTAGTCTCTGCTCTGTAGCATGCTTGCTGTTTAACCTTGTGTAAATCACTTAACCTCTGTTTGCCTCTTTTCAGTCTTCAAGTGTTAAATGAAAACAAATTCCTATTTCACAGGGCTGTCTAAAGTTTAATTGTTTGTGAGTGTTTTGAACATCTTTGCCTGAAGGTGCTATATAAGTACGAAGTATACTATTAAGTATTGACAGATGCCAAAGCATCTAAAAAACAGTATATTTCCCAGTGAGTTATCTGTACGTGTGTCATTCCAAGTGAGAATGTATTCTGGTTTTGCTCTGGTCACTTAGAACCATATACTTCCCATCAAGTTAATACTTTTGAATTTGAGGAATGATCTGAGATTAAGAAATACATTAAATTTCCTGATCAAATGCCAAAAATCATAAGTGAATAGGAACTAGATATCCGTAATTGCAGTTCAGACTTCATCTATTTCAAAACTCCTGGCTTCAAAGAACAAGTATTAACTGGACAGACACTCCTTCACAAATTAAAGGTTGCAAAGGCTTATTACACATCATATTTATCTTTGAAATCTATCCAGCAGAATCACACCACAAAAGGTAGCACTTTCAAATTTGAAAACGATGTTACAGATTATAGTTTCAGGCAAGAAACTATTAAATCTATGATATCACTGTTATTTTTTTAAACCTAACTGTCCCTGCAGCCACTATTTGAGCTTAGGAGCATGTGAATATACTGCTCTGAAATATTGTTACTTGTATTAATATGCTGTTTAAGCTGATAGACTTCAAAGAGGGTGCATTTTATTACTGGAATCAAGAAACAAAATGTTGTTCTTAACTGTTAGACATCAGAACACACTAGAGATGAGAGATACATGTGTTCAGACTAGTGCAAGGTGTACTTTGGGGCAGAAAGCGGGTGGAGGAAGGATGATAATTCCCAAAACAGTGAGAAATTTATGAGTTATGCGATTTGAGGAATCAATTGCAAAACCTCAGTATGCTGGAAGTGAAGTAGTTGGAAAGGTCCCAGCTTTAAGGTTGAGATACCCACAGGAGGTGAATGATTGAGATGTTTCTTGATCTTACAATGTAAACTCTTTGGAACAGGGATTCTCTATTGAGGATGTGTTTGCACCGTGACTAGCACAACAGGACCCTTATCCATGACTGGGTGCCCTGAAGTCTTATTATAACACTAATTGTTCTGGTTTATATGTGGAAGAGTATTTCCATTTTCAAAATGATCTTTGCTGTTTATGCTGGACAGCCACATTAGGGAAGCTACGTCTTTTCTAATGACTCTCAGGGTGTTGCAACTTTAGGGGTATGGAGTTTTGGTAGGGAAGAGTATACTTCTGGGGGTAAACTGATTAGGCAGGAAGAGTTTGCTTCTTACATTGGCCAAGCCCAAGGTAGCACCAGTTCCTATGGTTGCTCCTGAAGTATTTATACAATAGAAATGGCACCAGTTTAACTCAAGATGCAGCTAAACTGGTGCAAAAAGCTGTGTGGACACCCCTTATTCAGTTTCAGAGCAGTTTATTACAGTTTAGCCCACTGATTAGGAAGGGGTTTAAGGCAGACTGAAATAAGAATGTCCAAACAGTTCTTTGTATCAATTTAACTCACTGATTAAAAATGAATACAAGTTAAACCAGCTTTCTTATATAGACAAGCCCTCAGAAGCACAGTGTTTCATGTTGTTTACTACAAGATCAGTGGCTAAGAAGCTTAACAGTCCATGCTTTTCCTATCCGTTTCTAGATGCCCAGGTAGCACCTGCCCAGAGCAACAACTGCTTCTTTAAATGAGGACAGATAGATGGTTGGCACCTTTTATTGTTGCAGCAGACCACAATACCATTAGCCACACTTCTGTTACTTGACACAAGTCCTGTTATGCTCTATGAGGGACTACAGGCGATGACAACAAACAATTTAACCAGTGAAGTGTTTTGTGAAGCACACATGTAGTGGCACGTCATGCAGGAGACATCATACCAGTGCTCCAGCCTTTGTGCTAATGGTTAATATGTATGGGGTACAATTAAAGGTGTTGGCCATGATTCATAAATCTTTATATTACTTGGGCTCTGGCTATGACACCAGCTGTCTTCCCCCATCTGATAACACAACCATAGATAATACTTGAGCTGGTAACTGAGAAGAAGCTGCTAGTTGGATGCTTTCAGTGAATTCTGAAATTCAAATTGGTTCAACAAGAACTCATCTGTTCATCACAGGGTATGATCAATAGATTCCAAGGTGAGAAGGGACCAATGTGATATCTAGCCTGACCTCCTTTATAACACAGGCCACAGAGCTTCTCCAAAGAAATTCATACAGCACATCTTTCAGAACAAAAACAACCAATCTTGATAGTGATGGAGAGTCCACTATGGTGACCATTAGTAAATTGTTCCAATGGTTAATTACTGTTAAAAATCTATGCCTTATTTCCAGTCTGAATTTGTCTAGCTTCAACTTCCAGCCTTTGGATCATGTTATAGCTTTCTCTGATAGACTGAAGAACCTATTATTAAATATTTGTTCCCAATGTAAGGATTTATAGACCATGATAAAGTCATCCCTTAACGTTCTCTTGGTTAAGCTAAACAGATTGAGCTCCCTGAGTGCATTGCTATAAGGCATGTAATGGTCATCTGTTTTCCCCAGGTTTTGAAAAAAAGCCAAGGGGAGACAGCTCTGGGATATCTGGATATTAATAATCCTGTTGGCCATTGTTTGTCTTATTGGGCTGACTGATGGGCAACATACTTTTTTTCTACTAATCTAACCTTAAATGAAAGATTTTTATTTATTTTATTGTACATGCACTTCATTTTAACAGGAGCAGAGTTAAGGGTCTAAATAAAAAATGCTGCTCCATATGTTTCTTCAGAGTCCTCCTTTTATGATATTTGCTACTGAACCTCAAGCTGATAGTGGTTCAAAACAAGACTTCAGAAATATATAATCAGTGAAGTGTTGCTCAAAAACACAGATTTTGTTTTGGAAAGGAAAAGGAGGGGAAGAAAAAAGTAACAGTTTAGAATGCAGTTTTGCCAAAACACGGAGCTATACTGAAAAGCAGACAAGGTGGGTGAGGTAATATTTTTTATTAAACCAACTTCTGTAGGTGGAAGAGAGAAGTTTTCAAGCTTCACAGAAGACCTGAAAAAGCTTTGGGAAGCTCAAAAGCTTGCCTCTTCCACCAACAGAACTTGGTCCAATAAAAGATGCTAACTCACAAACCTTGAGTCTCATATTCTGTGACCAACATGGCTACAACAACCCGGGGGGGAGGAGGGAGGAGAGAGGAGAAGGGAATCAGTAATGTAAAATGTCTATGACTCACATCAGTCATTGAGGAGGGTTTTTTCTTTTCTTTTTGTGAATGATGCAATACCCAGCTTAAAATGATAGAGACCTGAATACATACAATCTTGCGATATTAAGCTTTTCATATTTTTTCACTGTGTTAATTAAATCTTTAACATCTTTTTGAACATAGTTTAATTCTACTAATTTACAGACACTAATAAATGAAGGTTTTAGGAACACCAAAATACTGAAAATGTGATCATTTTTAATTCATCACACAAGTAAGTTAAAGCAAATGTTCTGCATAATTCCTAAATAATTAATTACATTAATGGCCTAAAATAAAACCTATTAGTTATTTTAAAAGTGAAAAATATTACACACAGAGAGCACTGTTGAGATGAATACAAAACAGTGATTTCTCAAACACAAAACTTACCGTTAAAATTTTTGACTATTACATTTTCAGATCAAATACCAGTACTGCTCCTTCTGGTGTGATAAATGCATATCAACAGTTTTTTAACTAAATCAGTAAGTATTAAACTGAAGTTTACAGCATTTTTGTTATTAAAAGAGGTAATTTTATTAAAGTACCAAAAAATTGAATCATATTAATCTGTTTTCAGAGCACAGGATAATTAGCATCATTTGGTTTTTTTTTTTTTTAAATATACTGTATAGCACGTAAAAAGACCATCTGCTTCTTAACATTTATTTACAATCTGCTTTAAAAAACAAATAAGTTGTATGTAGGAAAAACTTATTTCTCTTGAATTTTCAGACAGGAACGTTTCATAGAATTCTGATATTTAAAATTCAGAACAAAAATTCTTCATATATTTTTCTAGGTATGCCAAGAAACCACTTAGGCACTTTCCTGTTTTCATAAGCAATAGTACAAACACATATATGATGTACCTAGTTTGTGTATTTGTAAATTTAATGCATGTATAAAATAAATAATACAAAGACTACGTATCACTGGTTTTTTTCCCCACGCCAATGGCTCTTCCCAAAAAGATACATGTATTTTAAATACAGTTTGAATTTTATGATGTTCTGTTGCAGAAACCTGTTTAGCCACTGACTTACAGTCTTCGAAGTTGTATTTAACTCTGTCATCATAACTCATTACAGCTAACTCTAAATTACCGTATTGCAAACTCTCATCTTTGTGAAAATAAAATGTTCTGTGGGGGTGGGAAGAGGGAAGGTATATCAAACATCCCAAGGGCTATCAAACAATACCTTATTCCATGTTAGACTACAAAGCTTAGGTCTTAGAAGTGGTGCCCTAAACCTTCAAATTACTATTCTTTGGCAAGTTGTTTTAGCCTGAAGTACTTAAATAGTAAATCACCATTATGTTAATACCACACCTTTGGCCTGAAACATATTTATCTTGTTTAACAACAACTGACGTTTACATTCCCAATTCAATTCAGGCATTTTGATGACTAAACACACATGCAAAAGCTTCAGGGAAAAAAAGTTATTACTAGTTTTAATGTATCCTTTACTTTCATTGTGAATGATTTTGAGAAAACATTATTAACAATTCTCATTACTTACAATGGAAGCATTCAAAGCGTAATTCTTTTGTAAAAGATTTGGTGCTGAATAAATTTTGCATTTGATATTCAAGTGTAGCTGACCAACTTCACAGCATAACAAATTTTAGATATTTTCAAGATTCATATTTCTACCTTTTGTCCCATTGACAAAATTGGGATTTTAAAACTTGAGCATGTGAAAGAAATGGGGAAGTGTACACTGGAAGGGCCTTCAAGATGGTGGCTCTAGGACATGGGGCATACTACATCATTCCAAAGAATCTAAGTACTGAACTTCATGGACTATCAGACTAAAATTTTCTTTTGTGATTGATCTAGTCACACAAATAACCACCACAAAGATAATATAATTTTAAATTAAACTATTTTCTATACTACTAAAATATTTTTATACTTAATACAACTAAGCAACAGGAGCACTGGGTAAAGTGACAAAAGTCAACATTCTTGTATTCTTCAGGCATTTCATGGTATACCTTCAACTCAATCAATTTATCTCTTGTAGCCAAATAGTTCAAATGCCAGACTCATTACAATACTGCGATCGGATCTGTACTACTTAGCAGATCAGATGTATAATTGATAAGATAACTGATTTTTTTAAATGAAGAACTTGTCCATTTACCCAC
Organism: Mesoclemmys tuberculata; assembly: GCA_007922155.1. Classification (NCBI taxonomy): domain Eukaryota; kingdom Metazoa; phylum Chordata; order Testudines; family Chelidae; genus Mesoclemmys; species Mesoclemmys tuberculata. The sequence continues at coordinate 49,887,837 of ML675609.1, read as the reverse complement.
ACCCATGGATCACTGACATGAATGTTTTATCATTATAAAAGCCATGACCACGTAATAGAAACTTACTACACTGAATATTTGGGTCCAGATTTGTGGGAATCTTGAACAGGCTCCAAAAAGTTTTAGACCTGAGATGTGTTGTACAGAATTTTCTCCATTTGATTGGAAAGTTAAGTTTCTGTGTGCATTAAAAATAATAAAATATCTCTTCCCACAACAATTTGAAACAAGATATTGAAAACCCAACAGCATTATGAGACATAAATAAATGAACACATTTTGCTTAGTTTTTTTTAAACTACTACTTGCTAAGTTGTTCAGATTTAGTTATGCTGTGCACCACAATAGGACAAGCATAAAAAAAGCAGCACATACTGTGTTAAACCCCCAATAATTATATTTTAAACAGCTTTGCTTTCAGATGAGATCAAGACATATTACATGTATCCCATGTTGCTTTTTGTTTCCCATCTCTTCTTAGCTTCAAATCTGAAATGAAGCACAAAAACCAGTTAGGAACCATAACAGTGATGTTTGGGAGTTTTCAGGAGAAAACATTTAACTTCAATGAAAAAAAAAAAAAATCAGAATTTGGTTTTTAAATACCCTACTAATTACAAAAGAGCAATATAAACATTTGAATAATATATCAGTTGTGGTAATTACTATATTTAGTCTGATTCACTACTCAGGAAAGAAATCAAGGTCAAACTAAACAAACAAGGATCAGTACAAGCCTATTTGAAGCAGGGAAACATTTAACTGAGATTCTATTGAATCCATTTAATGCCAACAAAACCACAAATCTTGAATGTTATACTCAAATGACGCACCCCCAGGCAAGCTTCTTTTTCTTTCGAGCTTCTTCGGAAGCCTCCGTATCTTGTTTGGCTTTCACAAAATTGCGGCAAGCAACAGCTTTAGCAATTTTCACACCAAGCTAGGAAGGGGTGAGAAGGAACAGAAAAAAAAGTCAACAGAAGCAAATGGTTTACATCAAACGTGAGGCCTAACAATAAGTTGTTTTGTTTTAGAGTCTTTCCCATGGGCTAACATGAGTGTTGACATCTTTTGAAAAATCAGATGGACAGATGTACCATAGGACTGAACAAACCCAGATTTTCCACTGAAAGTTCTACTGGAGAGACAGATGATCCATTTCACCTAGCTATCCTTTGTGCACCAAAGGATGCAAGAATTGAGGGAGTAATGATTCTGATCTATTCCCACCTCAACCCCCTCATCAGCCAGAAAACTGGCAGTGTTAAGGAGAGTGGGAGAGAACAGTAGGGATCCTCAGGGATCTGAGTAACCACACCTATCTAAAGGAAGGTATACTTGTAAATTTAATAAATCATTAATATTTCCCACATATAGTACCTTTCATATATGGAACTCAAAGTGCTTTAGAATTGATGAAGGCTGGATTTTCATTAGCTACCCTCAACAACATGCAAGTGCAAGAGGAAAGAGCTTATGTGCTGGGCATTACTACAGCATCAGATACCCTCTAGTACTAGTTTTTTGTCTAATACATCATATTAAAGTATGAAAATTATTCATATAATCACATGAACTAAGATGACAAGAAAGTTTAAGATGTGTATAGTTTGTAACCAAACAACCTTGACAGGGGTGGGTTTTTTTGTTTTTTGTTTTTTTAAGTACTAAAAACTTGGCATTTTAGTCATCGCTTTCAGTGTTTCAATATTCAGTGTATATTTCAAACTAAGGGCCAAATTCAGTAGTGCTGGAAGTGCCAGAGACATGTCAGATACATAAGTTGATCAGAAAAGAATAAATTGACAACACTGTAATTTGCACATTTGGTATTCTGTGGACACCATTCTATCCTGCTATAAACATATCTATCTAATTTCCACTGACTGAATGGGAAGTATTTCCACAAATTCTAGGTATGAATTTGGCTCAAGTGGTGTTTAGGATGGTGAAGGTGAAGGAGAAAGAAAGGAGATGATTTATTTTACAACTAGAGCTGGCTGGCGAATGAAAACTGCATTTCATGATAATTTGAGGTTTCAAAATTTATTTTTGTTACTAACTGGAACAAAATCTTTTGAACATTTTGCGAAGCGTAACTATGTTGAATCATCTGCTTTCAGATCAGAAAGGTCAACATATTGTGTTATGCAGATCACAATTTTAAGAATGCACAGTATTATGGAAATCAACTTCTAAAACAGGTAGAATGTGTAATTTGATCTTCAACAGATTTATCAGAACCAAACAATGTAGTCTCATGACACCTCAAGCTGAACTTCTCAGATATACAGTGTCAAGCCTTACCAATATCAAGCAGAAGACCAAGGAAAACCCCATATGCTGCAGAAAATGGTAGTGACATGCATAGTTCAATAGAGCCATTTAAACTGCTTTTTAAAACAGTACTGAAACAATGCCCCACAATGACTCTAAGGGACACTGAGACATCTTTCAGATGAAAGAAAACTGAACTCCTGACCATGAGTGGAGATTAAAAATTTACATAGCACTTTTTGCAGGAATGGAAGTAGTGAGGATATTACCAGGGTCCTGGCCAAAATATTAATTTAGAAAATTATATTGATCTGCCTACAGATCCAACCGCTGAAGTGTTCTTCATTTCCATCCTAAACTATCCAGAGCTACTACACACTAAATGGTTGCCATGTTCTACTCAGAAGATGGCTGAAATAATGTATTTAGAGATCATTTGCAATATGTTACGATGATCTTCACATTATCAGGCTCTAGATTAGCATTATGTATGTAATAAACATGTATGTTATTCAAATAAGCTTTTGACAGCATGTAAGTTGGATGCTAATTTATATTTATTTACAAACTTTTTCACCCAGTGGGAATTCAAGTGATACCATGATATATGAAAGAGAAAAGACAAGAAGGAATAATGCCAGATAATCTGAAATTGCCAATTTAGGAGATTTCCATTACTGAACATTACTAATTTTCTGCTCATTTTAATTGAATTTTGTGATATCTGTCCATGATATTAAATAATGGCAGCAAAAATATAATGTCATTGAAGAATTTGTTCTCAAAATTACTCCCGTCCTTTCCAACAACCAGAAAGCTCATTTGTCTAAAACTGCTAGAACAAGTTGTAATATGTGCATCTTGCAGCAATAACTCACTCAAGGCACTATCCAAAGCCCACTGAAGTCAATGAGCATTTTTCCAGATGGAGGATTCTAACTGCTTTACACAATCCAGACTGCAAACAAAAGCATCCAAAAAAGATACCAGTGTGCAAAGCCCAGGTAACAGGACAGGGTCCCAGACTCAGACTATGTGGCTGGAAATTATATTAGTCATGGCCAAAGATATAGAGATTAGTCTGTTGTCCCTACGAAGGTAGGGCTCCAATCTACTTCAGTGAAAATTTTACCTCTAAAGGCCACAGGATCAAGCCCACAGAATGCAGCATTTTCAAATGTAAACTCAAAAGGAAGACTGATTTTTGCATACTGATCTTGTTTTACTAGTGAAATACTGGTACCTGTATGTTATAAAGACTGCATACAACACACTAATGGCTGATAATAGCCAGGCAGCTGATGAATTGAACTCACTGCCTATTGCTGAAGACATGTTTCTTTTATTCTTATCTTGTTTTCCCATTCTTGGATCCACTCCACTTGTCTCTTTCACTCACTCACCTGTTGTGTCTTGACCTTAACCTAAATGGTGAGTTCTTTGAGGCAGGGACTGCCTGGTTATTTTTTAGTACAGCACCTAACAAACAGGGGTTCTTGATCATTGACTGAGGCCCTAGGCAATTCTATAATACAAATAATAAATAGCTAAAAGTGAGCACTGATCATTACCCCCATTCATTAAAAAGGGTAAAACTAAACATTTCTCTAGTCTAGCTTTTGCATGTGTTTTTAGGGTCACAAATACGTCCTTATGGAGTCTTCCCGATGTATGAAAATCAATCATGTGATCAGCCAATATTTCTAAATTTTACATCAGTCATACAATGATGTTCTGATCATTAACAAAAAATAAGATAATCTAGTAAATCAATATGCTGGCATATGAACTATAAAATCTGAAGTTACTCACAAAGCAAATCACAAAGACTAACTAGAGTATAGCATTCTATTACTTACATGCAGCCATTTAATATTTGTGTGTCTGTGATCCTTGACATAGTTTTGCCATAAAAAAATTAAATGCCTTAAAATCCCAGCAAGATTAATAAATAATTCAGATTTAATGAACTAACAAATTCCCGATGTTATACAGTAGAAACATAAAGTAATACAGTAGATTTAAATGCATTAAATGAGTATTATGTGACAATCATTTTTATTAATTTAAAAAATAGAGCAGTCAGAGGACTAAGTGGACAATGAATTCACAGCAGAACTGTGTCTTTAAATGTCATTTTTGACTGAATTTTACCTCCTAGTACAATGAATTAACTAATAGTTATTTCTTAGCAAGTAAATACTTAAAATATATTCTAGCAGGCCTATTTAACATTAACAAACACACAATTTCACGTAACTGAGGTCTAGAAATATATATTTAAAAAAATCTTTGTCTATTTCTGAGAAGGCAGAATGTATACGTCCATCTTTGAAAGTCTGGAAATCAAATGGGATTATACGATCATTTGTAACATACGTGGAAGGAGGGGAGATAAATGTTCTTCAGTATTAATAGCATCACTTTAGGGCTACATAAAGCCCAGTCTGCAAAACATAAAAATAAATGTGTTGTGTACAAACACACAAATGTTTTATTCACGCTAAGCGTTTTCTGCACCACCCGCACACACATCTTTTCACTTCTCCTCCCAAAAGAAGTCCTTAAAAGCTTGGTCAACGGATTTTACATTAAAAAAACAAACAAAACAAACACACGTTTTGGGTCATCAGATAACTCAACAAAATACATTATAAGAAGTAAAAAGACATGAATAAAAAGATATACAACAATTTCTTGTGTAGCCAAAGTATCAGCATTTTCCATATAGAACATCCAATATTTTGCTGCATTTTAATTAAGGTGTCTAAACATTATCACAAAGAACTGCAAATTGGTCAGAGCATGCAGTAAGGAAAATTAAGCTCTAAAGGCTTTTTATCACCATATTTCAGGAACCAAGGGTGTAAAATGTTCTAATTTGGGATATATTAAAAGCCATAAAAGGTCTTTCAAAAAGATTAATGGTACTTTGCTTGGATTTAAGATAAGGGCTTTAGCTGGTTGGAAAAGCAGGGCCCTGGCTAGACCCTTGAGGCATTCATCTTTACAGCCACTTGGAAGATTTGTAAAAGCGTCTGCATAACCTCAAGCAAACGCACTGCGACACTTTTTTAAAATTCCTTTCAATTTTACAGGTTTAAAGTGTGTAAATCATACTGGGTAGTAAAGCAGATATAATAGTTCATCCTTGTAACATGGTATAGATTTTTTAAGACAAAGTTTTTAATCAACTTAGTTTTCATGAGGCAAAATCTTTCCAAATTAAAAGTTCACCGATAATCATTTCTAATATCTTGCTGTATCAGCTTCATGGAGCAGAAATGCAAACCTCTTATCCATCATTTTTCATAAAATTTGTATTCATCTGAAATTGTTACCTTGTAACAAATTTCTAAAGCTGTTCCTCTTTTTAAATAGTTCCAAGGCACTTATTTAAAAATACCAATTATCATACTTTAACTTTGTATGGAATAACAGGTCTCTATGAAAAATATTTATGCCATTCTCTTTTGTTCTTTAATTAAATGAAAACAGATGTTTTCTGAAGTAAAGCGGAACCATTACTGGAGTACTTAAAGTGTTAAGGTCTTTAATTTTTATATCAGTTTGGTCTACAATTCCTGATTGTCTTTACTCAAGCTCAACATTAATGTCAAGCAAGTTACCTAGGAGACGAAAGAGATCAAAGAGACAAAAAACCCTCAAATGTCTGATTAATCAAGCCTGCAAACAGCTTATTTCTTTTAGCCTGCATGCAAGTATGAAAATGAGATTCTGGGAGCCGTACATTGTGCAGATTTGTTCATTCTTATCAGAACAAAGCCAGCGGCAGCTTATTTCATGGATCATTGGCACTGTCATCAGTGCTACACAGAACGGGTGACAGCTCCTCATTTTGAGGCTTGAACAAAATTAGCAAAAAGTCGGCACAAATTAGCCTCTCATCTTTTTAGTAATATGACATTATTCATTTACTTTTTATCCAATTTTTAATTTTTTCCTTGTCAGCTATCCCTTTCTAGTGTTTCTTGCACAGCATCATAAAACACTTTTTAAAAAAGGCAAGAAATGGCTGAAGTTGAAATCGTATGTAAAGTTCAGGCAACAAGACAGAAAACATTTTCATTGAGTTGCAACAGACATTTACTGTAATTTACAAAAAACTTTCCAGAAAATCTTAAGATATTTAATTTGGAATATTATGCAGCAGAGACCTTTCATGAAATGAGAAGTCATGTTTAAAATACAAACTCTCTATGATCTAAGTAATGAGATAGCAGATTCAAGAACTGCTCCAGAAATGTCATATTTAGGTGTGATCTACAAAATGCTAAACCCACAGAGGCTTTGACAAAACATCTTTATTCAAACAGGTCCTGAAGCATCCTATGTTCATACCAGAGAAGCCAAACAGCCTTTTAATACAGTATTACAGTTTCTCATCAAATATGAATCTAGTTATTTCAGGCTTTGCCTTTAGCAATGATTTTCTCCTTTTATGTTATGGAATGTTATCCATTGCTGACGTATATAAAATATATAAAGCAAACAAGAATATTGAGTGGATTTTGCAGTGAAAATTGTCTGCTTTCAAGGATGTGCTCAACTTTCACTGTAAAATAGTCTGTAATACCTCTGCTGTTTTTTTTATGCTGGATATTAAAAACATCAAATTATATTTAGATGACACAGTAATGTGGCAAGGACAGAAAAATGTTATAGTATTTAAGCTCTTTTCTAGATTTAAACATTTATATGCAAGTAACTTCTTCCATTCTGAGGAAAAACAGCATTAAAAAATTAACTATAAGCTGTTAGATGCTTTACACAGCCCCCTTATAAGAAAGGCAGTTTAAAAAAAAAGAACTGTAGTACTGTTTTCAGCAATTTCTTTATCTCTGTTCTTCTAAGTAAGAAAGCTTATTAACAAGCTTTGAACTTAAAATCACATTTACAATAATGTGCCATCAACAGTTTTATAAGCTAATTAGAAAAAAAAGATTAATTAATGACTGGCTGCTAATAAAATGGCAATCATGAAGAAAGAAACCAAGGGTGCTAAGCTTCAACTACCACCAATTAAGAGCTAATTACAAACAAATTATATATGTGTTTTGCTGTGGGCTTTAATTTACTAAAATGGTTTTAATTAAAAGAGAAAACATGCTGATTAATTGAACTGCAGAAAAAATCTACAGTATAAACTGTGCTTTGTCTGTCTCTTTAATTAGACTTGTAACATCCGAAATCTTTTTTTAAGGTTTGTTAAAGAATAGATATACATAATTAGGGGAGCATAAAAATGTAATTCTAGGTGATAACCCTGTCACATAGCAAAGTTTAAAAGAAAACAATCTTAATGGAGAGAGATATTTGGAAGCACCTCAACTAAATGTTAGAAAGAAAAACCCATCACCAAGACAAAATAAAACCTACTCTTCTTTTTTCCGAGTCTTTTAATAAAATGAGTCCTAAATTATCTACCGTGCAGTTACAGCCTTTAAATTTGTTTCAACCACTTTGGTCCTTCATATATTACAGTAAATTCTGAATGGGGTACATAAATTTAGAAATACAACTACATTTATAGTAGTGATAGTAAAGTAGTCATTTCCCCATGCAATTAATTTACCCTGTTTATATCTAATAGAAGGACATTGATATGACTTGGCAACAGTCTATGTACTATTTTTTTTTTTTTTTTACAATGGGTCAAATTTTTTAAATATAGTGATAGTTTTAAGAATGGTCCTCAAAGGATGCATTAAAAAGACCCAGCTCCTGTGCTCCCCAATCTAAATCATTAAACTAAAATTTGCTTCCAGATGAGGACACTCATCAACGTTTATAGGCAAGTGGTCAAAAAATGATATGTAACAATCAAAGTCAATTGAAAGTTCAACAGAATAGCTCTCTTGTGAGATGAGAATGGTATCGCAGTGACTGGCTAATTAATTTGATTATAATGCAGATCTTTCATTTAAGCTTTATTACAATAATGCAGAGTTTACTTTTAAATTATAGCTTTTGAAACTTCTCACCAAAATGCCAGAAGCTTCTAAGATAAACATATAGGAATAGTGCTGTCAAAATGGGTTATTTAAAGACTGACAACTACTTCAGTAATTTAGTACTCTAAATTACATAATATTTTTAAAGTTTCTTTTGACAGGTAAATTTAATGTGGTCAAGATAATTTTATTATGTTCAAGTTATTGCCCTCAGGCTAATGCACTCTTAGACAATGTGGCACCTATGCAGCAATAATAGCTACACAATAACCACAAGTGAAATGAAAAGTTTGAATTTTAGCCAGAATAATTCTCAGAACTATGAGTCATATAGAAATCTGCATTCTGTTTCCAGAGACTGAACAAAACATTTGAGCATGACAGCATTAAAGAAAAATATGTATCACTAGAAGAACAATTCAAAGTATTTTCAAGGTGAAGTACTGAAAAGATCTCTTTTCAGATTATGCAAAATCTGTTTTAGAACAAGTTTACAAAGAATTAAATAAGCACACACTTACGGATGGATATATTCACATCTCAACGTATGAAAGCATGTAAAGGAGATGTGAATATATTCTTTAACAGTTTGTTGTTTACACTGATCAGACTGATGTTACTGAGTAATTAGAGTCAACTCTGACATAGGATGTGCATTTATTGTTATGCAGAGTCAATATAGTGCTCTAAGTTCTCAATATTAACTCACTGAAAAGCGTGCCTAAAAAGTCCAGCAAATACCATAAATGAACCATTCACACTGCAATTTAAGGTAATAGCTTATGTTAGAATAAAGTCTACTTCATTAAAAAAAGTCTATTCATTGGCAGGATTTTCAGCAATATTAGCCGTGTGTTCAAAACTTGCTATTGACGCAAGCTTGGTTATCATATTTTATATAACAGCACAAAACAACGTTTTACTAAATACAGGAAATCTCTATACAAACATTGCAAAACTGTTCATGCTAACTTAGTTCTTTCAACAATATCCTTTCTAAAAGAGACTCAAGACTCCTTGGAGAATTCCTATATAAATATTCAATACTTTTCTTGACTGCTCTCAGGTTAAACAAGTTATCATTAAATATACGATATTGCAACCATGGCCTTAGGTATTCATTTCTATATTCAAGCAGCAGAGCTTTAAAACATGGAACACTGTGCTAATGCTTGCAGTCTTAGATAATGATAAGATAAAGATAGCATTTGGTTTACTGTAAAATACACCATAACTGTGAATATTTATATCGTGTAAACTGTAAGAAAACCAAAACTACCATTTTTAACATAGTCATGAAATAAGTTTCTTGTAAGATGCGTGCTTTGCAGAAATGTTTTTCAGTACTATATAGCATGTTTAAGCCCCCAGGTAAACTAGCTGACATGCTTTTTTAGATTAAAAAAGAATATAACCCACACAGAGGAGGTTGAAACTCTGCAGTAGTCTATTTTATGAAGTATACTCATCCAGAAGCGGAGAACCTGCCCAAGAATCTCTGAACCACTAAAGCTCCATGGTGGGCAAAGAATCAGAAAGGGGACTTGCTGAATGCATGCCCATGGATTCTCCGCTTACAGATATCCACTAGCTCCCAAACTCTCAGATGATGTGCAAAGGAACTGCCTTCACTATTCTAGCCTATAAAGTGGAATAACGACTATAGAGAGGGTATGTTAATTATTTCAAACCATACAGAATTTCTAGTTTCTTTGTAGAAATCTTTGTGCAGGGATTGAAGTATGTGCAGCCACATACATACGAAATTTCTGTTAATAATGAATTTCACGTAGCTGCACCAAAAGGAGGTTATACATGTAGGCCATAATTTTACAGTCGGATCTATGCATAGTCACTTGCAAGTGAACATCAGTGGGTCTGTCCATGAGGAGATGTATTGAAGTCTATTTCAGAGGGGTAGCCGTGTTAGTCTGTATACAGCAAAAACAATGAGACACCTGTAGCACCTTAAAGACTAACACATTTCCATTGCCAACTCTGCCCGCACATCACAGGTCCTAACCACATTAGCCACACCATCAGGAGCTCATTCACCTGCACATCTTCTAATGTAATATATGCCATCATGTGCCAGCAATGCCCCTCTGCCATGTACATTGGCCAAACCGGACTGTCACAACGCAAAAGAATAAATGGACACAAAAACAAACAAAAAAATGGTAACATCCATATGCCAGTAGGAGAGCACTTCAATCTCCCAGGACACTCTGTAGCTGACTTGAAAGTTGCCATACTTCAACAAAAAAGACTTCAGAAACAGACTTCAGTGAGAAACTGAAGAGCTGAAACTCATATGCAAACTTGACACAATCAGACTGGATCTGAATAGGGACTTAGAATGGTTCTCATTACAATTAAATGTCACTGTTCATACATTCTCACCTTCTAATCAATGGTTGTGAATAGGCCTAATCTACCCTAATTGACTTTTTGTTAGCATTTGCCCTCCCCATTGTTTTATTTCTTAAGCTTGTGCCTGCAGAAATTTGTTAGTCTTTAAGGCAGCGGTTCTCAACCTGTGGGTCGCGACCCCGGCGGGGGTCGAACGACCAAAACACAGGGGTCGCCTAAAGCCATCGGAAAATACATATTTCCGATGGCTTTAGCCGCTGAGAAGTCGCGCTACCATCTGTAGCAGCGCTATTCAGCTGGAACGCACACCGTTATGGATGCGCGTTCCAAACTCAATGCCTGCGCGCATGCGCAGACGTGATTGCATCATCCGTCCGGGGCCTAAGGGGCGGGGGAAGCGGGGGGGAATGCTCCACAGTCCATAGCAGCGCATTACGTGTGTCCGGCGCTTGCTGACGTCATCAGTTTTGAAGTAGCCACCAAAATTATTTTTTGGTTTGGGGTCACCGCAATATGAGGAACTGTATTGCGGGGTCACGGCATTAGAAAGGTTGAGAACCACTGCTTTAAGGTGCTACAGGACTCTCATTGTTAGTGAAGTCTGTGTTTCTGTGCATGGAACTACCTGTGTATACCAACTGCAGAACTGGAGATTAATGCATTCACTTCCATACTTACTCCTCCATCCCCCCCACACACAATATTTAAGATTATTTTCAATCAATAAAATTTAGACATATTTTACTTTATCTTGCTTTATTTTCCTAACACATGCACTAGCACACTGCACTCTAAGCTAAGAAACACAGCACCTTCTTAATGTGATTCACTCCACAATTGCCACAATACACAGGCTAATTTAGATCAAGGAAAATGTTCTGAACACTAGAACTAAAAAGGTTTACTAAAAAGAAAATTTTCAATATTGTGCACAAATCTACATTTTAGCAATGAAAATTAGAAATTATAAGGTCTCCTTTGTCTTGGAAAAGATCTGAATCTGATTTAACTTACAGATAGTACCAGAGAGATCCTGAAGAAGTTACACCATGATGAAAGCAATCAGATTTTATTTGTTGCACATTCATTCAACTGCTAGCCCTCAACAATCCAGCAGCCAGGCTTAATAGTATAAAGAAAATTATGTGCACAGTGCTATTAAAAATACCTCTTGAAACAGCAAACCATTCCTTAATAGGTATATTTTCATGAAAGAATAGAAATATAGACAATATCTAGCTTCCAAACTCATACTACAAGACGACAATGTGTGCCCCAAAGTACCCTGCAACAAGTGTTACATGGCAATAAACCTGCTACAGTATCATTTATGTTTCAGGGACGTGAATTTCAGTGATACAACCCGCCAGTCTCCAGATTATGCACATTCTTTCATCACTCCGATTCTAAGGGAATCGGATTCCACAAAAATCATTTCTCACTGTGTCATAATGATAGCATGCTGACAGCACTATTTTGGCATTCCCTAGCTTTTTATGGCATATTTTCAGTGCCTATTCCTAGTCATCTCTTTATTTTTGGCTTCATTTTTCTAAATACTGATGCTGCCCTATCAGTTTCACAGGCTTATAAATGTTATACATCAAAAATTAGCTTCACTTATTAAGGCAGGAAATGGCTTTAAGAACTCTGGGATCTGTGCCTCAAAGCAAAGGCTTTATCAGCAGGTTCCAGTCACTGCTTCTTGAGAAAGAAAATGGTGCTGATTAAAAATCTATACACCTGATTTCCAAAACAACTCCCACCCACTGAACACATTCTACAGGGCTGCAAAGAGGCTGTGCCCTGAATAGAACTCAGCTTATTTTTTTCTTTACCACATACACTACTCATAAATAGGTAATTAAGAAAAATAAAGTGTAAAAATATGCAGTCTGTATATAAGAAACAGCAACCCATTTTTTGCCCAGCTTCATTGGTGCCATACAGTAGCCAGTCAGTATCTTTCTCTACATTTGACTCAAACCATTTCCAGATGCTTAAAGAATTTGGAGGTGAAAAGAATAAGTAACATTAACAGCTTAAATTGTGTAGACTAAAGAATTAATCCGTTTTTTAAAATTAATTCACTTTCTACAAAAAAAGTAACATTTCAGAAAAACAAGAATATTTTTTAAAAGTTCAGAATGAGATGGGAGAAGGTCATATGGATGGTTGCATCAATATTTAAATATGTGAAAGCAATTTTATTAGTCTGTACCTAATCTATGAGAAAATGATATTCTGACTCAGCTGCTCCCATAAATACATGCTTTTTTTGGTTCTGTATGCAATCAGTAACTATAAGAATGATTTCCAGCACTTTCCTCTGCCTCCCTCTTCCACAGTTAGGGACCCACCTTAACCCATGCAGATTCTTTAAGTTACAAAAGAAGAACCCAACTTGCAACGAGTTTTGCACGGACAAATTCCTGCACCTGTGTAGAGTCCCACTGAAGTCACTGGGAGACTGCCTGCATGAAACTCATTGCTAAATCAAAGCCACAGTCATTTGAGTTTTCCTTCTCTCACATTATTCTCTTATAATATTATTTATTCAGACAAACCCACTTAACAAAAATGGAATTAACACTGTGAATGCTAATATTTCAAACATATTTTCATTTTTAGACCCAGCTAATACCTCAAAGTCAAGAATTTGGAGCTAAATTCCACAAACAATAGATTATTATAGCACCTATAATATCCTAGGTGTTGTACAATCGCAAGTCTACACAATTCAGATAATGATCTTCTTTCTTGCCATTTCCCAATTTGGAGTCAGCAACTTTTATAGCCTTCTTCCAAAATTCAACATTGCATGCCAGGCTATCATATAGATCAATCTCTCTGAGGTCTGATGATATCTGGTTCACATATCAAAATCTTTGGTCTCCCCCTTGGTCTTCTTCCATCCACAATCACTGCAAGAGCCATCCTATTGATATGGCTCTCAAGTCTCTGCTGGATATGCCCACAGCAACGTAGCAAAGCCTCCCTCAACTTGGCTTCAATTGGTGCAACCTGCATTAGGTCTTTTACAACTTGATTTAATTTCCTGCCATGGAATGTTCAACCATTTGAACATTCCAACATCTTCATTTCTGTCATGGAGAGCATGCTGATTTTTTTTCTTGTGGTTGGCCAAGTGTCCATTCCATGCATTAAGATGGGTCCAATTACAGTTTTATACACTCACCTTTTAACTTTGTTGGCATCTTTTCATCACAAAGAGTTAGGGTCGGCTCTCACCATTTGCACCTAGCAGCTTTAGTATTTATCATATACAGGCATTACTTGGTAGGGCACCATCATCAGCAACCATTGATCCTAGGTATTTAAATTATTTCATTCTTCTAAACTTAATGCCTTTACGATGAGTCCTCCCTCCTCCCTCTGTTACCAGAGTTTTGTTCTTACCAACGTTCAGTCTAAATCCAGTCTGCTCAATACTATGTTGCCACAGTTCAAAACTGGCTTTCAGGGTCCCACAATCTTCCACACATATCACTAAGTCATCAGTGAACAGCATGTTCTAAGGTAGCTTGCTACACATACTCTTACTTATCACATCCATGACAACCACAAACAAAAAGGGGCTCAACACTGGCCCCTGATGATGGTCAACATTTACTCAAAATTCTCTACTGCAGCCCCATTTAGTTTAGACAGCAGCAGCCACTCCATATCCTGGCCTCACATAACTTCAGACATCATTCCTGTGTTCCAACTTGCACATCTGAGATTACACACTCACTACTTTAACTTTAGTGGCTTTGCATAGTTACAACAGTTATCCTATTCAGATAATAGTATATCAAAATAGTACAAAAACGTGTATCTTTTCATATTAATTTGCATTTGTAAACAAACAATTTGCACAGAAATCTCAGTATGTTTTATTGATTGTGGTACTCTGACCAATTTACAGTAGATGGAGAAATGGTGCATTTAAGACCTGTTCTTGGAAGGAGAGATATTAGAAGTGTTTTTATACTGTACTTGGAAGGAGAGGTGAGATGTTGGCATTTTTCATTGCGAGTAGGTGGGTAACCTCAAAAAGGAAGAGACACATGGCCAATAGTATAATTACAAATCTAAAAACTTCTGTTATGTTTTGCATTCACTAGTGCAAATATAGATAGAGTATGGTAGTTACTTATGTAGTACCCTTAGTGGCTGAGTAAGGGAGTTTCCAATGAATGATTACAGGACCAGTATTGAGGCAGAGGCAGAATTTAACTAAGCTATTTATGGGACCTAAGTACAAATTTCTTGGTCTCTGCTTTTTAATGAGTAACTATAATGGTATATTATACCATGTTAAATTTAGCTGATAAGCAATTACAGCTTTAATTCTAGTTTTAAAAAACTTTGGCTGGAAATTCCCTTATTTTGAAGTATTTACGTGAGAAATCAGAAGTAGGTTGTGGTGTTTTCCTTCTCCATTTTAAACTTTCAAAAACCCTTTGAATTCTACTGACTTAGTGAACAGACCTGAAATTTCCAACCCATGTATGGGAATGGGAAGATACAAGGGAAGAAGGAGATATGCTCTAGCAGGAAAATGGAAAACCACATTCGGCTGTTTTCCCTCTTCTGGTTTCTCAGCTGTTCTCCAATATTTTCTTCCTTCACATTTTCCTCACCCTCCCTCTGCTTTCATGGAAGTGGAGCCCAGCTGCCTTTGCTGGACTCCAATGATGCACTGCTGATGCCATACACACATTTAGCTATGTATGGTTTCTCATTCTAGGTCCCAGTTCAGAGAGGCATCTAACAGGTTAACTACCAAAAAGTTTAAAAGTTCTGTCACCTTCACAAACCTTCTGAAGAATCAATGTTTCATAAGTTAATTCTACAAAAGCCACCCACCTATCATACAAGTACTCAGATACATTAGCTCCCAATGCAGACAATGTAATAAAAGATATGAAGTTTGTGGACCAATCTAATTTTGAGATATATTCTTAAAAACAAAAATATTTATGATTATTCCAATAGTAAAAAACCTTTCATTACAAAAATACATCTCCAATCTTCCCCATCCAATTTGCTAGAGGATAATTTTGCTGAGGTGGGAAAGAAAGACAAAATTTGAGGTATGGAATATTAATAAGAAAGCTGCTTTCCACCTGAAATTTCTTGAGAAACTGATGTGGAAGAAGGTTCAAGTCTTAGGATTATTACAGAAAGCTATACAGTCATTAATGTGCCTCCATAATAATTTTTTAGTCTGAGATCAATCCTTCTGGAGGTTGTGTGTTCAGGTCTCCTTGTGATAGATATTACTCAAGCCTTTGAAAATACAGATATAATTGTTCGAACAGTCCTACAGTTACATCTATGGCTATAATAGGTTGTGGCTGAAAGAAGCCTATGTAAGCAGCAGCAAAAGGAAAAGATGCCAGGAACAATCTTTAACAGTATTTGGTTATATTATAATGACTTATGCCTAGATATACAAAGCTAAAGAGTTCTAAGAGGCTGTATTTAATTAGGTCAACTTACCTCACGAGTGGCTAATCTATCACTCAGTTCCTCAGCTCTCTCAATATCCCCCTCAGTCAAAGACTTGTCTATGCTGACTTCAAGGCCAGACTGGAAAAAAAATGGCAAACATCTTCAGGCCAAAATGAATGGGGAAAATAGGATTTATAGAGAGAATTCTTCTTGTAACATTTTAAACATCTGTTTAACTGAATTATATTTATTTCACACATCTGTAATTTCCATGTAAAACAAATCACATTTGTCTAAGTGTTGTAATGGACAGTATCATTAAGTAGTCACTGAAAAGCTGACTGAGCACAAATCATTGTATTAGTTCCACCTTATGTGTAGGGTAAATACTGTAGTTAAAAAATATTACATGGACTAGTTTATACCTGTCAAGAAAATTTCTTCTCAAGATCTGGCTTATCTATTCCATCCCTGGAGCATTTCTAAATAAAATGTGAAGTGTTACGTGTCAGGGAACATGAAGAATGGCAATTAGCACTGTATCTTTGCAGTTCCCAGATCTTATCTTTATCCCAAAATTGAATTCTGGCATCATGCCACTTTCCTGTACTACTAAATCCAAATCTTCAAACAATCATGGTATGAAAGAGAAAAAAAAATGTTTTACATTTTTTAAATTTCTGAATACAAGAAAAAAGTGTCCCAATAACAGTGGCAAATTTTAACTTGTCTAGAGTTAATATTTGCAAATTAAGGACAACTAATGAAAGTAAAAAATATAATACATTTGTGCTCTTTCAAAAATTGTAGGTTTGTATTTGTTGAAGATTCCAATTATAAATATTTCTGAAGGAACACAGGAGTGGAACTGTGATGTTGTGCTGGAGTGAGAATTTTCTGTAATATTTTGTATGACTATTGTTTGCCTCAGTTTCTCCTATATGCTGAATTGTTAACTAAATGGCAGGAGGAGGTTGTTTACTCACTGCAGAAACTCAGAGACACAGGTATGACTGATACCCAGCTGTCTGAGGCAAGGGCCCCCATGTCTATGCAGATTCCAAGACGACAATGGCCACTCCAACTGCCTGGACATTTGGTACCTAGCAACCACAGCCATGGATGGCTCACCCCTCTGCAGGAAGCCAGCCATGTTTGCCCAGGAACAAGAAAAAAAGGACCGGGGGGAGTAGGAGGGAGCGTTAAGTGTTGGCTGCTGGAAGCTTGAGACTCTCTTGATCTGGGACAAATGAGGGTCAGAGGGCTCTGAACTGACCAAGATAGACCATGCTGTAACTTTCTGTTCTCTATGTTAACCGAGGACTGTGCTGTGCTGTGTTCCAGAAATGTAAAACCCTACTGCTTTTACAACACTGCCTGAGAGTTAATGCAGATGCTCCCTTTGGGTGTACAAGTCTCTCTCAGGTGTTCAGCTCAGCTGGACTTGCTAAGGGGAGTTTATGGCCTGAAGCAAGGGTGCTGAAGGCTCTGTGGTTCTGTCTAAGGAGGCAGTAAAGCCAAGTGGCTTACACTAGTGAAGGAGTGAGACCCTAAGAGGGGTCTGGCACACTGATGGAGGCCTTCCAGGTACTGTTTCAGGGCATCAGACCTGTGGATCTGTGAAAGATGTCTACAAGCAGATTTTGTTTAAAAAATTCTCACCAAAAAAAAAAAATCCTTTTTCAATCAAAAAGGAGACTTCCATTTCTCGACTGGGATTTAAATATTATTAAAGTACATAGATGTCTGACATATCACTGCTGGTCAACTAACCTACTTTGTTTTAAAGCTGTAAGGGTAAATGAAAACATGACATCTGTTACTACTGAGAAACACTGTTAAGAGGATTTTCCCTTCATTTTCATACACTTGAAGATGTAAGTCAGTGAAGAAAAAAATTAATAAAATAATTCAAAGTTGTGGTGGCAGTCAATTCTGTTCCTGCTTTATGAAATTAATAGATATAATTAACAGCTTGCCAGCACTAATCAAATAACCATCTCAGCTGGAAAGCTTCCACATTTTGCTGACCAAGGCCCCTCCCCTATTGAGGTTTAAACTGAGTAGTTTGGTGCAAAAGTGGGGCTTTTTGTTAAGCAGAGTTATGATCAGAAGTTTGCCTAAACGAAGGACTCAGTGGTCAAAGTCACTATACTTGGAATATGTAACCTAGAAAATGACAAGTGGATTCATGAAAATTACATAAATCTTGGACAGAAACATAACTGACCAAACAATGCCCTAAAGAACATAACTTACAAAGATAAACAGGTTTTGAAAATGAGACCATAGTAATGATAATCAATAATAATTAATGCCAGAAGTTACTAAGAGAATTATTGGCCATGATAATCAATTTTAACATAAATGTGTTAAAAATCCAAAAGACTACTTCAGATAGTTATCTAAAAGTGATACTCTAATGCCTATATCTCAAGACAATTCCACTGTTTTAAATTAGAAGTATCAGCCGAATTATTTTAAAATTAAAAGAAATTGATTCTACCCAAATCACATATGTACATCTCCCTATGTATATCATGGAAAAAAAGTATTGGAAGGAGATACCCGTGGATATTGTATCAACAGAAAGTGTAGCAATTCTTCAGTATAAATAATATCTATAAATTGCATGTGATGTCTAACTAGAAGATCATATTACAAGTGTTACATAGAATTTTCTCTCCAATAGAAGTATATGATTATTTGCTCACCTTCAACCAACTTTCTAGCTTATTTTTACTTCAGTTATATTATGACAAAACTAAAATCCAGCTATATCATTGTCATCGATCGTACTTCTAAGAAACTATGAACAACAATCACCTTTTGGGGAGCCCTACTGCTCACAAGAGATTCAAACCTATCATTGATTCCAAAGTAGTGTGTGAGTTCCTTCCATTGGCCTTCATTCGTAGATTGCTGACTGAAAAACAAACAAACCCAACTTTGTACTAAGCAATTTCAGATAAATTAAACTGATTATTCAATTAAAATATGAATAGCAGTTAACATTATCAGCTACATATTTTTAACTCTCCATTGTTCAAGCCAGAAGAAAAAAAAAGAACCTTTTGTTCTCCCAGTTGGTAAAAGTTACCCTCTGCACCTACTCAACTCTCTAATGGCAACAAAATGAATAGTTCATTTTGTTTATTTCACAATGTGTACTTGGATCATGTAAGGCCCCAATCCTGCAGTCAATATCATTCCCTCAATTACACTGTGTGTGTGTGTAATTATGTAAGTCTTCACAGCTATGGATTAATTAATAAATTAGGTCTCTCCTCCCCTATTTTAATTTCTACCAAAGTCATTTTTTGTTAAATTAAGTTATTTCCCAATGAAATAGTTTTAAGGGCCAAATTCAGCCACTGGTTGCATGAGGCTTTGACTGACTTGGAAACTGCTTGCCTTATAGACACTCAAAGACATGATTTGGCCCTATGGTTAGTCAAGTTTTGTACCCATTCTTTCTGACAACGCCCCTTTACAAACACACTTCAGATAATTATATTGACTTGTTTATACCTCTCAATCACTTCTTTTTTGTTCTTTTTCAGTTTTTCTGAAAAAAATAACATTTGATTGCTTTATTCATACATTCAAAAACTTCTGGTACAAATCATTACAAGAGACTAGTTCAAGATTAATGTGTAGGATATTACTGAGTAATCTTTAAGGCCTGCGGTGCCAAGAGATCCTGCCACAGAGTTCCAAGAAGTCAATGGAATCACATATAGACAGACTCCCTTAGCAGGATTGGGGCCATAATGCCTACTTACTATACTGTTTTTAAGGCAACAGGATTATGCTCAGTAATAAGGGTTTTCATAATAAGAACATTATACCGTATCTGTTGACAGAGAATTGTATTTAGGAAGCTAAACCAAGAAGGACTCATCGGATTACAGAAATATATTATAGCTAACTGGTAATCCTGATAAATCAACATTACTTTACTTGAAGAATGTTTACAATTTGAAGTTCCCTGAAAATGGCACAAACATAAATGTACACTGTTTCCATTAACTAATCACACTACAAAAGTCTCTGGTTCATAGGCCCAGAAAGTTGGCATTAATGGTGCTCTCTAGCCGTCATTCAATATAATTTTTGAAAAAGTACAGTATTTTAACTCACTTCAGTAAATCAAAATGCATTTGGTATTCATTCTATAGTTAAATAAAATACCTTTTCTGGAACGTTTTCTCTTTTGTGCCCTCTTTCCCTGATTTGTTTGGACTTTCATTTCCAAGTTTTTCTTCTGCAGCTCCTGAAATTTCTACAGGAGGAAAAAGCAAACTCAGAACTTTTTAAAGTAAAATAATGTACTGGAAACCTTACCAAAAATTCTCACTAGTTCTTGCCACACAAAGGTTCTTTACAGTGCGAGTTCAATTCTGCTGGTATTAAGTTGCAAAGGTTACACACAACAGCCTCTGGTCTTCATACCACATAACATTATCTCTGATTTTCTGCTCCCGCCCCTTCTTTTAGTCCCCAAGATTCCTTAGAACTGCATCCCAATCTTCCTTATAAAGATACACAATTAACTTGAAACACATTAAGGGTGTAACAGCGAGCACATTTGTAATGTCCTCTGATATTAGACGGTGGGTGAATGTCCAAGATGACTAGAAGCAGACCTCTTACATAGCTGCTTATCTAGGGTATGGAGAGAGATGAAAGAATAGTTTTTGGCAATCCTTATTCAGAATTAAAGGCCCATTTGAAATATCAGTGTAGACTGCTCAGCTCGTTAATATGAATTCTCCAGCCTTTTCTCTCCCCACATGAAACATACACAGAAGAAAATGAATAAGGTTTTGTAACTCATCTTAATACTGAATGGCAGTGCTTACATGTAACTGAAGGCCACATTTTTTGTTGACTAGATCTTAAATAGTCAGAAGACTGGATAATGTGCTCAGTTACAAATCTTTAACAATATAGAAGCCAGTTGCAAAGAAGTTCAGGTGCTCAGACCCTGAAGTGAACAGAAAACTTTGTATGAAGAAATGGTTGTGCCTGGATTATTTTTCTCCCCTGGGCTTTAATTTACCTGTCTGTTAAGAAAGCAAAAGTAAAAATTTTGTTTAAAAATATCCCTCTTAGCAGCTTGTTAGGTTAAAATTGGTTTTAATGGGTCATGAAGACTACATTTTATTCAGATTGTTTTATTTTATCCTACACATTGTATGCTCATTCATTTAAATAAAGATTAGCTACACAATACTGAATATGTTACACTTTTGCATTGGTCATTTGCAGACAACTAATACCCACATTCCACATTTTTAAAGAAACTCCAGAAGGGCATTCTTGATATTTGTTTTCTTCATCTGCCACTGCTATAGAAGTAGATTTACTTTCAATGATACACTCAGGTCCATTTGTCTGAAAATCAGAAACCTGAATTCCTTTGACATCCTCATCTTCTTTATCTTCCTTTGAGCAAGCTATAGGACCAACCACTGCATCTCCATCATCAGAATTCAAGTCAACATCACTTTCATTCACACCAGGAGGTAATAGCCCACTCCACATGTTCCAGTCTAAAAAATGGAGTAAAACATCAAACTTCATATGAATTCACTCAGCTTCTTAAGGTAAAAATACATTCTCTCTGAAGATGCAGAGAATTAGAAATAATGAAATACAGCATTACAAATATTTTAAATGCTCTTGACAAGAGGAAAAAGCAAAAAATAATCTTACTTCCATTAGATATTTTAAGTGGTTTAGCCAAGCTTATTAGAATTAATACAGAACATCTTAACACTTTTAGAGGGCAGTTTACAAAATGGTCCTTTTGCTCTCTTATAATTTTAAAACTCAGATTTTAATAGAAAGGATAGAAAAATTGTAACTCGAGATCTTTTTAAATGCAGTAAGTCACACTGCCAGAATCTAGAGAACACAATTATCAAGGAGTTGTGAAAGTGCATGAATATTTTAAAATGTGGAGACACACATTAGGGGTATGCACAGTGAGATTTGTGTATACTCTGGGATTTCAAGTCAGGAGTATCCAAAAGTGCTTGTTTGCTTTTGTATTCACACTTTTGAAAATTTGGTCCTCAGCGTCTCATTGAATTACACAACAACAACATAAATCATGAGAGGTACAAGACCAGATTCTATTTTTGTTGCACAGTTGTAGATCTCGACTATAATGGAGATTTACACTAATATACCTAAAATCAAAATCTGCATCAGACAATGCTAACAAATGGCCAGAGGGAATCAATTCCCACAGACAGTGAGTGCACAGGCCTATCCTAGGCAGATGTTACCTATTTCTGAGGTACCCTATGATTTATTTTATTTGTTTTTTAACACAGTTTGGCAATACTTGTACAGCTTATATCAGCAAATTCTCATGGAACTGGACTGAAAATATAACATTGTGCTGTTTTCTTTAGGCTACAGAGATGACATGACTTTACTAACTTAAAAAAAAACCAAAAAAAAGCTAAGCCTCAACTTCAGTAGATATTATAGGTACAAGGAAACATGATTCCTCAGTGTCTCTTAGTGACAGCATACCACAAGCTTATTATTCTGAGCCTCGCTCCTTTCCATCTCTTCCTGCAACTGCAACCTGGGGCAGCAACTCCCACCCCTCACTCCCCAGAGCTGTACGGATTTGATTTACAGTTCCAAATCAGGCTCACTTTGGAAGAGGTAAGTAGGAAAAGAGGGAGG
This sequence comes from Mesoclemmys tuberculata, assembly GCA_007922155.1. NCBI lineage: Eukaryota > Metazoa > Chordata > Testudines > Chelidae > Mesoclemmys > Mesoclemmys tuberculata. The sequence goes on along the minus strand of ML675609.1, from coordinate 49,865,038 downwards.
AGGAAAAAGGCCTCTTTTCTTCGGGATTCATTTTACGGCAGGTTCATCCAAGCTCCCTCCCCCCAGGAAGGAGAAAGGGCTCCTTCGGTGGGTTTCGGGGAGAAGTTTCAGGCTCGGCCAAGATTCACTTGACATGTGCCCCTGCGAGGCAGGGCCAGCAGCTGGATGTGCAGCCGTGACCCGCACGTCCAGCACCGCAGGAGGCCCGAGCCCTGCCTCCCCGCCCCCGCTCTGCCCGCCCAAGGCCAAAACCACCACCCTTCCCCCCCCGGCCCATTGCCCGCACTCTCCACACAAGTGCCCCTCCCCCACTGCCTGAAACCGCCACGCTCCCGGAGGACACAGATACCACTGCCCCCCCCCTCGCCCCCCCCGGCTACCGCCCTTCACCCAGCGCACCCGGCTCCCCTTCCCCTCCCGACCCTCTCCTCCGCCAGGGGCCGCCAGCAGGAACCGAGTGACGCCGCCGGCCCCCCCGCCACCGCCTCCCTCCCCGCTGCCCCTCAGGCCCCAGAAGCCACCGCGGCGGGACACCCCCCTCACCTGCCGTGTTTACCTAGCCGCCATCTTGAGGCTTCGTTAACCTCTCGGCCGGCTATTGGGTGCCGCGCGGCCGTCCCGCAGCCAATCAGCGGCCGCGTTGCTGCTGGCCTGGCTCCGCCCCCGCCCGCGCGCGGAGCTGCTCTCCCCATGGCAACCGTCTGCGGCCTGCTTTTGGCTGGGCGGAAAAACAAGCCCCCGGAGGCCCGGCGCCCCAGCCCAGTCTCGGGGCGGTGCGGGGAGAGTTCCCACCCTCCCTGGGACAGTCCCGTATTGCGGGCGGGGCCCGCACGGTGTGTGGGAGGGGGGGTAGGGCTGGGAATGGGGGACCCGCGTCGCCATTACCAGGAACGCTGGGGCCGGGGCCGGGGGAGATGCGCTGCTCCCGTGGAGGAGGGGGCTCGGAGGCGCCCGTTTCGGGTGGGCGTTAAGGGAGGGGCCCAGACCGCCTCTCACAGGGGCTGGGCCGAGGGGCTGGAGGGGGGATGAGCCCGTCGGGTGAAGTCCGTGTTCTAGGGACTGGGAGAGGGGACGAGGGGACACGGGGGCCGGGAGAGGGGACGGGGGGGGGACACGCTCGCCGGGGGCCGGGAGAGGGGACGGGGGATTAAAGGCCGCCGTGGGTTGGGGAGTGTCCAGCAGTCACAAGCTCGTCTCCCCAAGATCCCCGCTGCTAGGACCCCCGAGAGGCCGGACACACGTCTGCTCTGGGGAAGGAGCGGGGAGATGCGCATTGCCAGGCAGCACCTTGTGGGCAGGTTTGCCTTGGGAAGTTACCTGTATCGCTCCTGGAGAGGGTTCAGGAAATTTTAGTGCCACGTAAGATGGATTCCCTCAGCGTCATGTCAGTCGCTTTAGGCAAAAACAGGTGACACCCCAGCAATCCTGGTTACCGTGGGCAAACACTAGATAAGCATCCATCCCAAACTCTTAGGTGTCTTTCCAGGAATTAAAACCATAAAATATCAAAATATTCATATTTGCCTAATCATCTCAAAGGAATAATACCTTACTTTTCAAGGCTGGAAAAAAAAAACAGCAAGAAGCAGCCACCATCAACAATTCATGCAGACAGTGGAAATCTCAAAGAATTGAGCTCTAATCCTGCAATATGTTCTGCACCAAACAAGTTGCAGGGTCAGAGCCTCAGTTTTCCTGAATAGCTCAAAAAAAAGTCTACATGATCTTTCTGAGGAGCAAATCTAGGATTCTGATCCAGGAAACAGTCTGCCAGGTGTTTGAAAGATAAACAATACAAGATACATGTCTGCCCCTGATATTCACTAAGACACATACTAACTTGGAAAGTTCTGTTACTCTTTTTAAAAAACTTTTTCTTACTCTTTAGTTTTCATGGGTGACAGCAGAAATGGGTGTTTAGGAGGGATTTGAATGAGGCTCGAAGAAGTTCAGGCAAGGCATTTCCTATGTAGGGAGTAACATGGGAGAAGGCATAGAGGAAGGAAGAGATGAAAGGGGTAATAATCACTGTTACTCAAAGATGGAAGGGGGATGTGATTGAAGTAACACAAGAAGATTTGGCAGCAACATTTTCTACAGATTGGATGGTTGTAAACTTGATAGGGTGACCATATTTCCCTAAACTGAAAATGGGACATGCAGGACTGGCCCCAGCCCCATCCTTCTCAAATGTTCCTCTGCACTCCCAACTGAGCAAAATAGCAGGAAGGGTGAAAAGGAAGGAATGGGTGTGGGCTGGGATCTGGGCAGCAAAGCCGGATGTGAGTACTTTTGATCAGGAGGTGAGGCTTTTGGACTACTTGTGAGTACTTTTGATCAGGAGGTGAGGCTATTGAACTAGTGGCAACACAGCGGAGTCCTACAGCAATAACAACAGAATCCCAGACACTGCCACTCAGGTAGCAGAGGGACAGCAGGGGTATTAGCTTCTCCACCTGCTGCTCTTACTAAGGGTTTTTGCCTCAACAAGGCGTCAGAAGAGGAGGAATCATTTACCTAATTCACATTATTTCACAATCTCTATTCTTGCCAGGGAGGGGGCAGGAAACGGACAGACCCCAGATCTGAATTTTCAATTACCGAATGGCTTTGGAAGAAGGACTCCCCCAACCTGGCGTGTTAAGGGGCATCTGAGAGCTGCACAGAGCTCTGAGAGATCACAAGGATCATCTTCTAGCCAGTGTCCTTGCCCCTCACTAACAATATGCTCCACAGCCTCAGCAGGGCCACCCCCACCTCCCAAGATTTCACCCGATATCCACCAACCAAGATATCCACCACCTTTGCTAAGTCAAGCAAGCACATCCTTTTCATTAAAGGCATACCAGAAATCTCAGATGGAGTTAAGTTTATAATGCATTTATTAATATTTTTGCAAGACTACAGCTTTTTATATACATAGCTATGCTATTGATACAATGTGTTTTAACAACACGGGTTTTAAGATGGTTTTCATACATAGTCTGTTTATAAATAATTGGTGGTGGTGCTACACGTGGTGGCATTTTATGTTGGTGGTGCGCAACATGGCAGAGTTTAGGAACTGCTGTTAAGGTGTAACTAGGAAGGTGCAGTAGAACAGTGGGCTGGTAATTCTGTGAGCGCCCAGTGGATAAAAGGCTGGACACTGCAGGGGGATGCTGTGAGAAGAGTTGGAGTGTGCCCATTGCTAACTTGCGTGCGGGAGAGTGGAGCCTGTGTGAGTTGAGAGGGGAGTGCTTCTTTTGTCTGGCTGGAAGAGTCAGAGAACTGACCCGTGGCGAGTAGAGACAAGGCTTCCTCACGCTAAGGGTAGGTGTCTCACAACCCTGGGAAGTCTCACAAACAGAAAAGGAGGAGCAGATTTTTTAAAAATGTGAAAAATAAAGAATTGTGCAATGTAAATGCTAATAGCCTGATACTACAAACCCTGACTCATATGAGTAGACCTTACATCATTGACTCTACCAAATGTTTAAGTCATCTGATTTATTTCCTTTTAGTCAACTGATCTATCTTCCTTTGTCACTTAAATTCCTGTCCTGGAAACCTGCCAAACAACGCCTTTTATGAATGAAACAGTCATGCCTATGAGATTCCCATGGAACGTAAAACTACTAAAACACCAGTAATTAAACTGTAGGCTAAACAATTTTTGATGCTATTGTTTGAAAAATTAATCTAATGAACTGCAGAAGGAAAGTCTAGTGCAATTGCAGTGTGCTGCATAATGCATAATTTCAGTCATTTCAGGCCACTCATTTACATTTTCAGGTGTCAAGGCAACTTTTCTTTATCTTTGTTCCCTTTGTTTTCCTTACCTGCTGGTGGTGATATTTTCAGATACAGCGTTACCCTTTGAACCAGCTGTGATCGTTTAATAATGTCATAAATAAGGGATTATTCTTTCCATCATAGAAAATGTTACTGTGTATTAACATTAATATGAGATTAATTGTATATGAAACTGTATTGATAAATACTGTACAAAAACGTACAGGAGACAGGATCATTGAATTTATTTTATAAAGTTAAACTAATTTATGACAGCAGCCAGTGGAGTCCATCCTTCCTGATGGACAGTCTTTGTTGAATTACTCAACTGTATATTCTAGTGTAATAAAATATTTGTAATGTGGTACTATTGTACATTAGTCCACACTGTCATTGTGATGGCTTAAAATGGGCTCACAAATTCTATGGCTTGCTTGAGAAGATGATATAATTTCTGTCACTCCACTCTGCTTTTGCATTCCAGGTGCATCCTAACATGATAGATTATTCATATAGATGTCCAGCTAGTAGTTCCTGGTAACCATTTTTCTGGTTAAACTAATTTGATTCTTGTAAATATTTTAGCACTCTTTTTCAAGGAAAAGGCTTAATGTTGTTAATTACACACATCAGAAAAACCTACCCTTTAAAGTTAATGGAGATTGTCTTTTAAATCGAGTAGTAGAAAGTTACTGCATGTGGAACTCAAATTCACAGTTATAGGTTTAAATCTTGAATTTTTATATGTTAAATAGTGTCCTGACTGCTGAATTATATGTTCTATACAGCTCTGTCAATAATGGAGGCAGGTAAGAAGCACCAGTGTAAATCTGTGTAACAATCTGAGCTCATATTTTATATGTACAGAATGGAGGGAAATATATTTATTGTTCAATATGCATGTTGAGCCAATAGGAAGATAAAGACAGTTTGGATCTCAGTATACCTAATATGTAGATGGCATGCAACTCTAATATATTAATTTCATCAGACCCAAATGGTGTGGTGTGGGTGCTTTCTCACTTCCTCTTTGAAATTGGTATTTGGAGAACAGTGAGATAGATTATGCTCATTTTGGACTAGACAAAAGTAATACTAAATTGGTTGAGGGAAGGATCCTAAGAGCATGACAGGAATATTACTGAGTGGTCTCATGCTTCCTCTGCTCAAGGAGTTTGAATTTGGGGTGCTTTTGGACCCTTGTTTGCCCCCGGAATCTCAGGTGGTATCAGCAATAATAAAAACTAGCTAGATGCTTGTGGTCTTTCCCATTAGATCTGGATGTCACCAGTGATCCATACTTTTGTAACTTCTGCAGTAGTTTCATTACCACATGCTCTAAAAGGGGTAACACTTGAAAACCACTCAGAAACATCATATGCACCAGTTCTACACACATTTCACAAGCTCTTTATTTGTTTCTGGGTTTAACTTGTTGATTATGGTATCTAATGCTGTATGTATGTTGTTTGGATTCTTCCCACCTGAGAGAGTGCCTCTCTTCTCTTTAGTAGCTATGGCAGTTGTAGTGCTCAAACCCTAGATTTAAATGGCAGAGGGTCTTATGGCTGCACATTCTTAGTGGAGGGTCCTTTATTGGAATTTCTTCTACTGACCTGATAGCACTTGGATTTGTTGACCTTCAGGAGAACATGTAAGGTTCTTTGTCATAGTCAGGTTGCCAACCTTTCATTTTAGTTTATACTGATGTGAAGATCTGAAGTTGATTTTTTTTACTGACATGGTAAACTTTTTACTGACAACACTAAAAATACCATAACCAATACAATAATGTCACAAAAGTGTGTACTCACAATATTCTGTACACAAGGATTCAGAATTATGCAATTGTTTTAGCTGCAGTTAATTGATCAATCAGGTTTTTTGGGCATGTGCAATAATAGAAAATAGGAAATTGATAAAGTCACGGTCAGTGTGGTTTTATGATACAAGAAATGATTCTGAATGATGACAATCAAGGTCAAAATACAGTATGTTTTATTTCTACCCAATTTCACAGACATTTTCTTTTATTTACGGGGTTACGGACAATGTTAAAATTGTACATTTTTTTACTGAGAGTCCATAAATTTACAGACAGTTGGCAACCCCAGGGCAACTATACTTGTTTTCTCCCTCTGTGATCCCTCAAGGAATCCATTTAAAGTTACTGGCTCCCAGCCATCATCACTTGTGTATGGAGACCCACATTTCCTATCATCCTGACTGGCATTTTAAGGCTGCACAGCTCACTGTCTTACACTGTGATATTGCCAGCAAATCAGTCTGCAGTGCCCCGGGCGAGGGGTGGAGGGGGTGGATCTGGGGGCCTGTTTCCTGCTCTCCCCCTGCTATGGGGGCAGCAGGGGCTGCCCAGCTGTGCAGAGGAAAGGGGGTAACAGGTTCTGGTCCCTGCAGCTCCCTCCTGACACCCAGCTCAGGGACAGAGGGGCCAGGAGTATGTCCTGGCTGCCTGCAACAACCCTCCCCCCCCCACACACAGACACGTTCTTAGTTCCTAGTCAAGTTGTGGCAACTCTTCCTGCTGGAGCTGCACACTGTCCCTGATCCACAGTGACATACAAACCCAATACAATATGGTCCTCAAAGATATTGCACGGGACTGCAATTTCTGTCATAGTCTTTACTTAAACATTTGCTTGCTACAGTAGTTGCAAGATAAGAGACTTAATTAGCTTTGGAGAAACATCATTTTTTGTAAATTATTTGAAAAATTCATAGAGTTCATGTGCAGGGAAGTATTTTATGGTCACAAACATATAGCCGGTTTAGATTATTTTACAAAAGGTGTGTGGAGTTATATGGAAGTAAATGTTCCTGATCGATCACATATACACTTATTTCCACAAAAAATAGCAAATTATATATATGTACAAAAAAAGTGTATGTATAACATAAATTACGTATTACTAGCTGTTGTTATTTATATTAGGAAATAGGGAATTGACCCAAGAAACTTTTCACAAATATTGAAACATAGTACATTTTCTCCTTTCTAGGCAGTGTTTTGGAAATAAACCAAAATAATCCAAAACTGAAGTCTTGTTTAAACATATCATGAAGAGACCATATTGTATTAGTAGATTACAATCATTGTGTTAGTATAGTATTTACCTTAGAACATTTTTCATGATGTCAGCAAAAATTAATATGTCATGGTTATGTTTTAATACAATAAAATACTGTGAAAAAGAATAGTATGATTTTTAAGAAAGATGCAAAGTCAGTGAAATGACTTCTAAATTTTTTCTGCACTTTTCCTGTATACACAGCTTTTTAAATTTGTATAATTAATTCTTTAACATAATTACACTCAAATAGGAGTTAAAAAGGATTACAGGTTTTTTCACATACAGAGCCATATAAGAAACAAAATTAATTTCTTGCTAAACAAAGACCCCAGGAACCATCATAGGGACAATAAATGGAAATCTCACAATAATGTTATCTAGCACAGTACATTAAAGTAAATATTGGATAATATATTTTGTAATGGCAGTGATGTCCTGTAATGTGAGTCTCCTCTACAGCACTGATAGTAAGGCTTTGATCCTGCAAACCCTTGTATGGGTCCTGGTCCAAAGCCTGTTGAAGTCAATGGAAAAAGACTCCCATGGTTTTAGTGAGTTTTGGATTAGGCCCATAGCGTGCAGCAGTGAACACAAGGTTGTTGCCCTCCAGCATGCAAGTGTGTGCCAAGATTACATGTGGTTGCAATTAAGATATGCACTAGACTATCTTTTGCACCGAACAGAAGTAAGTCAATCTAAATCCCTTTGCGTGCCTCCTCCCATCTTCTCGAAGACTCGGGCAAAAAAGGGGTGGACTATAACAGAGAACAGGCATTCTGAGAAAACATAGGTTAAATATAATCCTCAGCATGCAGCATGAGATGCTTTGCTATGTGCCCTTAGCCCTTGTTCTTGCTACTAGTCAAGAGTAACTTTCTGGCCACTTAGTAGGGGTCTTTATAGTGGATCTGTTTGCTTATGTGCTCTGTTGTGCTTATCACTTTGTAACGTGCTTATTCTCAGAACACTCTGCAACTGAGTTGTTTGGAATCAAGCCTTAAATCTTTGCTGAGAAGATTATCCATATCTTCATTTAATATCTACTAACTAGTTCCTTAGAAACTTGTATTTTATTCTTTCTTTCCCTATCTTCTGCATTTCTAAGAAGTGGCACTTGAATAAAGTTGTTTTATCCAGTCCTGAATAACTGGGCCTCTCAAAAGTCTTAACACACAATTAGCACCCAGAAAGGAAGAATGATTTTGTGGTTCAATGCTGGACTGGGACTTGGGAGATCTAGATTCAGTTATCATTAAGGATATGATTTGGTCTCAGAGGTCACGGATTCCATGATTTAACAGATCTCCGTGACTTCTTCAGCTTCAACCCGAGTCGGGCTTTGACTTCAGCCCAGGAAGTGGGCTTCCTGCTTCAGCTTCAGCCCTGCCAGGACCATACTCTGATCTGTACATTTTTACAATGACTGTTCTCGGAATTTTGCGTAATTTTACCATTATCCATAATCATCATCTTTGCCACAGGCTTCCTGTGTCACCTGAACAAGTTACTTAATCTCTTTGTGCCTTAGTTTGCTACCTGTAAAATTAATTTAATAAGTCTTTCCCCAGTTTTGCGTGTAAGCTGTTTGAGGCAAGATCTGTCTCTTACCATGTATTAATACAGCACCTAATTCAATGACTCTGTGGTTGCATTGGAGACTTAGGTGCTCTTGTAACACAAATAATGAGTAATAATAACAACATACAAGATTAGTTAATCTTACAGGGCTCTATGGGCCAGTTTTCCTAATATGTTTAGGTGTCTCAAGTTGCAGATAGGCATCTCGATTGCTTTTCAAAAGGCTCTGAGTAGGTTAACTGTGTAACTCCTATGACTTTCAATGAGAGTTAAGTACTTGCTAGCTTTGTAAATCCCACTAGACACCTACTGACAACTTTGGGCACCTAAATACATATGAAAAGCTGGCCCTATAACACTAAATGTGAGAATATTCAGCTATTATAAGACAAATTATAACATTTCAAATACTGCGTTCAAAAACCTAAGTGTTGATCCATCAGTTGATACCTTGGGTTGTTACAGCCATGAGGCCATGGCCTCTATTTTGCTCTTGGGGCATACTTTGTCCACTCTTGCAGTAGAAGGTAAGATGACTTCTACCAGTAGCCAACTGTATGACTATACAAAATAATCGTAACTGTAGATTGTTTTTACAGAGAAAGAGAGTAGTTTTCTTAATCTTTTATAGTAGAGTTTTTTCTTGTATATTAATCAGAATAGTTTAGAGGAGTAATACAGGGACTGGCAGCCAAGAATTCCTGGATCTGAGGCTGATGATGTGGGGGTTGTGCAAGTCACGTAACCTCTCTGTTTCAGATTATAAAACAAATAATTCCATTGTAGCTACCATAGGGTGTTATGTGAAATTAATTATTTAGTGTTTGTTCTTCACTTTGAAAATATAAGGAGCTGTATAAGTGGAAAGCATTATTTCTAGAGGCTTGATCTTATGAGCGTTATTTCTGTGCTACATTCAATATTCTGGGCCAAGTTTGATTTCTTATACAGTATCTCAAAATGTGCTCTCATGACTTCACTTATATAAATAACAGTGGCTTTTTCAAGATGTTGATATTCAAGATCTCAGCTGAGATCCTGTACTGCTAACTAGATTCTTCTTGAGTAGGGAAGACTATAGTAGTAGATTATTGTCCTTTAGGAGCAGGAGTTCTATCCCCCACCCAGTTGCCATGCTATAAGCAGCCTGACATCCAGAGTTGGCCATGGATGTGTTACAATGTTTAGTGCTACATGTGTTTTGTTTGTTCCCCTTCTGTGTGTGGTGTTTGTTTCTTTTTTGAGTCTAGGAGTGTAGGTCTATAGATATGTCTTCAGAGAAAAGATACTTCACAGTAAATCCTTCAATGCAATCCAACGTATAGGTGTTCAGTCGGTCCAACCCTCTTCCCCTTTAGGGGTCTCTTTGCTCTACTGCTTAGTTTAGGGCCTACCTCAAAAAGGAATGAGCAGTTATGTGACAGGGTGTGGCATAAATAACCTTTGTGGCACACAAGATGCAGAGCTAATGAAGTGCCTGAAAGAAAAAGTCTTAACTATCAAGCTATGAATCCACTCTCCTTGTGCCACAAACCAGAGGTCATGTAACTTAGGAATGTGTAGCCAAAGATAATATTACCTTCAGAGAACTCTACTTACAGGTAAGTAACTCTCCTTTAAAGGATGTATCTTTGTGTGGCAGACTGTTTATGGGAGCAATTTGAATTGAACTTTAAATGAAAAAGGCATATCTCTGTAAGTGGTAATAATTTTAGTCATCTTGCTGTGGCTAGGGGTTGTGGAATTCATTAGCACAGATTAACATATAAAGTGGGTGAGATATCTAATAGCAAATGTAGAGGTTTAGGGACCTTAATTCATCACTGAATGAACAGCATGTACAGTATTAGGGACTATGAAATTTTTAATTTACACAAAGTGTCCAAGAATATAGGGAATAAATTTAAACCCAAAACAGATAATGGAGCTGTGCCCTGCCTAGCTGGCAAGTTGAATTGTTTTTACACTGAGTGAAGAAAGCTAATTATCCCAAGCACAAGGAGACTGCTAAAAATAATAAGATTATAAAGAATAATTTGCTGATATAATTACAACAAAATTGGGTACACACAATCGTCAGATACATGTATTGCTTGACCTGGGCGAGAAAGTGAAATAAATCCTTCCTCTATAGCCTTCGTAAATTTGTTTTTATCATCTCCAAGTGGTGTTTGCACAGGCAGCACAATTTGCATGTGTAATGTGGCTGTACAAATTGACAACAAGTAAATTATTCAAGGAAATAGGCTGGTCGTGGGTCTGAACTATCTCGCAAAGCCTATTCATTTTGAAGAATCACTGAGACGTGAAGCTCATACATCAACCATTTTCTGACAATCCTCAGACTTATTGTCTCCTAAAATGTCATTATGGCTATTATTTATGAAGCTAATTCATTTATTAATATATATTTAACTCTGACTTGTCATGCACCTTAGCAGGCATTCTGTGCACTGCATATTTTTGAATAGATGAAAGAGTTTTGCATGCTTTAATGATTACTGTAAGCTGCTATAGATTTAGAGAATGCAGCTTTATTATCTACTTGCATTAATACCTTTTTATAACTTTTTTCCCTTAAGGCCATCAAATATGAATGGCAAATGACATATCCAAAAGATTGTATAAAAAGAGATTCTTCTTGGAGTTTGTTGAATTTTAGAACAAAATGGGTTAGCTAACTGTTAAGGCCTAATTCATTTTAAGAGTATATAACAATTATGTTGATTTTTTGTGTACTTTGCTTAAAAATTATGGAATACAAAGTACACATGTAGACATGTATTAAACTCTTCCCCTATGGACAGGTGGCTGTCCTTTGATTATACCTACAAAGCGAGTGCTGTTTAATAGAGGGCAGAGTCAGATAGAAGACAGACCTATCCTGTAACAAACTAGAGTAGAATGTGTGTAATTTTGCTAAGAATATAAGAATTGCCATACTGGGTCAAGACCAGTGATCCATCTAGCCCAGTATCCTGTCTTCTAACAGAGGCCAATTCCAGAAGTTTCAGAAGCAATGAACAGAACAGGGCAATCATCAAGTGATCCATGCCCTGTTATCTAGTCCCAGCATCTGGCAGTCAGATGCTTAGGGATACCCAGAGCATGGGACTGCATCTCTGACCATCTTGGCTAATAGCCATTGATGGACTACAATACAGTCCTTAGGAAATTAGCAGCACAGAGGGTATAGATAAGAAGACTGCCCACGTATTTTCTCATCTTGATTCATGTACCTGTAGAACATATTGAAAGGAATAGGGATTGTGGTAACCCTTCTCAGACATCTGCAAAGTGCCAGGAAATTAAAATTGTTCATTTGCTATGAGAAATATGCTTGGTCTCTTTCTAATTTTTCAAATTTTCAAATAAGTTGACATGCAATTGTGATCACAAATTGCCTCATTTGCATAGATAGTTTTACGATTATATGGATAATTCGGACAGTTGCATGCACAAATAATCAGAAACTGAATCTCAGGTAAGGATTAATGATGGTCAGTATGTAGCACTCTGCTATTGATAGTCCAGATATCCTAATCAGGGCATGGAAGCAAAATGTAATTTAGAGTGTGTAAGTTCCTCAGGGCAGTGACCTCTAAGGTGTCATGCACAATGATGGTCTTATGTCAATAATAAATTGATATTCACGTTGATCCCAGGAAAAGAGTAAACATGATCCTTGCGCTTCTTTATCTTGGTTTATACAGACACAAAATGGCCCAGGTTTAAACACCAGAAAAGAGTGCAGTTGCCAAATGCCGTGGCTATGTGTTATCACAGTGTGTATATACGGAATGAAACACTCAAAATATGGGAGTGTGCACTAGTTTAGCTAAATCCATTCTTGAGAGTAGATTTTAAAACTGTCCAAAGGGATACTACTTTTTAATTGTAAGAAAAAAGCATGGATGTGCCAAATGACTGTTCATTGTTGTTTGAAAAATGGTACTAAGAATGGATAATTGCTTATGTTGTAAAAATGGTATTACTGAAAGTAAAACATGAAGGTGGCAAGAGGCTTTATTCTTTGTATTGATTACAAATTCAGAGAAAACTAGATGAAGAATGCAGCTCTTCTTTTGATGCTTAAAGACGTTGGCCACAATTTTAAAAGTTGGTGCCTAAAGTTAAAGGGAGTTTTCAAAGGCACATTGAGCAGATAGCTTCCCAACTGCCACTGAAAGTTCATAGCAGCTAGGCACCTGACTCCCATATATATCTTTAAAAAAAATACCCCCTTAATCCATAAAAAATAGTTGGAGTGACTGAAATCAAATAGATGCTTAGCACTTCTGAAAATCAGGTAACTTAATTTGCTGCCACATCTGGATTTAGGTATCTAACTCAGATAATCCAGTTTTAAAATGTTGGTCTGATTTCTTATGACATTGCAGGAGGATGTAAGATATAAAGTAATTAATCAGTATGAATTGAATACAGACATAAAAGAATCTTCCTGTTCCTAACTTGAGAGACTATTTAAAGCAGCACTTCTGTTACAGGAGGGGGGGGAAGCTTTATTTCTATATAAGGAATACATTTGGATTATTTCACTTTTTTAGAATAAGCACATTCCTGAAGAGATAGTGAATATCAAGAATCCGTGTATATAATTAAACCTTGGTCTACATCATGTAAATTAAAAGGAAGAAATGTAACTCCTTGATCTTGGAAAGAAGCTATGAACTTTTGCAGTAATAATTACTGAGTAAAAAGAAAAAAAAAATCACACATTTTTACAGTGCTTATAAATGCATTCTAACATATGTCATGTTAGCTTATGGATATGACTGTTCAGGTAATCATAGTAAACTTTTTAAATACTACGGTCTGCACTATATAGTGATCTGAAAGTATATAATTACATCCTGACTGTCACCACCAACTTTCTGTATGTAGTAATGGGGAAATAACTACGTTTTATATTTTCAGCAAATCAGATTACATCTCCGATATTTTATATTCGCTCATTCTCATTCTGCAACTTGCTGGTATGGAACAACTAGAGAGGTAAAGCTATATTGTAGAACTGGACAGAAATTCTGCTATAGAGCCTCAATGTTCAAAAAGGGAAGTGCCCAAGAAGAGGCTGCCTCCACAGCTTTTGCTGCTGCTCTTGATGACAGTAATCCATATTCCACTCCTAAATTGGCTGCTTCTCAGGGAAATGCTGCCACTTCAACATCTTTTACTGCTGATCCTGCTTTACATTTTTGGAACAATCCAGGAACTCTCATTTGCTCTTCTATAACCAGGAGGAGCAAACCCAATTTCCTGTGTCATAAAACTAAACTGCTGAAGCATGTCACTGCATACTACAACCTCCAGCTGTACAATTGTGTTGTGTTTACATAAGGGGCACAATCCTGAGTCCTGCTATGGCATCCCTGTGATGCTCCAGTTGTGTAAGGGGGCCATGTGGATGGCTTAAACAGCCAACTGAAGATTTCCTTAGTATAGGGAAATCACTGGGTAACATAGGCAGCCCTGCACCAACTCTTTTTTAGTCCCCAGCATAAGGAACATGCCAAGGAGTGTAGGAGGAATGGCTAGAGCACCATCCCCAGCTGGCGGATGGCCTCCTTGGGGCTAATGGACTGGGGACATCATTTGGAGCCGCTTCATTGCTGCTCAAAATATGGTGCAGCTGAACCAGCCCCCTCCTGCCCTCAGGATTGGGGAGCTGCAACTGGTTCTTTGAGGCTCCCCCATTTTTGGTGCACCTAATGGAGACTATGTATAGCACAGGATTGTTTCACAACCTATGAAGGGACAGGAGACCTCTTAGTGAACAATCAACATCACTTCCTTCAGTTCCATGTGTTCCTATGTGACATTCTTTCTGGGTCAGTGTTGATCCAGTGAAGCCTTGTGGCTCATTGTGCTGCTGAAGGCGACTGGACATTAAAGATTCCATGGTAATGTTAATAATGAGAATAGGTGTGCTACTCTCCGTGTCCTGCCCATATTTCAGTTTGTGTGTTTATATTTTGCTTACCTTCTCCTTGATGTTTCATTAGAAAACTGATTCTTCACTTATTTTCCTACACATTTATTTAGTGTTTCTGGGCACTGAGGTTTCAGAAAGAGAAGGCTGCATTTCAGTAGCAGATGCAGTAATCTTGCTTGTTAAATTTGTAAAGCACATAGAGGTTGTTTGGGATTGTGACCTATTTTTGCCTAGGGTAGCCCACTTGAAAATGCCAAGGTCAGGGCAGGCTGCAAAAAAGGAGAGTAGATTCTCCCAAAACTGGTGGCTAACACTGAATTTAGATTCACAAACTAGTCACAAATAGTGCTCCTGATTCCCCAAACTGGTTATCAAGAAGCTCCCAAAAAGAAATACATAGACCCCTTTATTGCATTTCAATCTCTTGCTTCCAGTCAGCAACTAGGTCTGGTAAAGTGAGATGTTATTTAAAACTCTGCTCATTGTATAAAACGTTTTCATGGTCCTCAAATAGTCAGCCACATTACTAGATCAATATTAGTTTGAATCTTACCCAAAATACCACGTGCCATCCAATCCTTTAGTATCTAAAATTAAAGGTTTATTATAAAAGAAAAAACAAACAGGAAGAAAGATGTTAAATGATCAGAGCAATCAGATATATACAAATGACTCCAAAGTCCATATATTGTCAGCAAACACTCGGGTCGAGGATGATTTTTTTCACAGGTTATTATTTATGTGGGTCCTTTGGTAACTAAGGATCCTGATGCATGAGCTGCAGACTCATTGGCAGATGTTTCAGGTGGTGTTGAAAGACCACAATTGCTGCATGACAGTTGTCTGTCTTTTCTTTTGTCATTTTTCTGCAACCAACGCAAGGCGCTTTTCCTCAAAATGGCCATTCCTCCTCTGACGCATCTTTGCCAATTAGCCTTATCTTGGGCTTCTGTCTCCTAGTATGTGGTGTCGATACCACATCGCTTGATGTTTATCTTGAGCGTGTCTTTGATGTGGCCTTTCTCCTTTGGTGAGTTGGGCATACAGCAATTGTTTTGGTAAGCGTGCATCAGACGTATGCATGCAGTGCCCGCTCCACCTCAGGTGGTGCTGGATAATTAGGGCCTCAACACTGGGATGAGCATACGTCCCATTTTGGCTAGGACAGTCCCTTTTTAAAGCCCTGTCCCCTTGATCAGTTGGCAAGAGCAAACAGGACAAATGCCCACTTTTATCATATTTAGCAAATTATAACTTTTCCAATGATACTTACATGACATATCTTGAAATATCCATTGCAGTTTTGTAATATTGGTATTAATAACGTTATAAATGATCACTCATACTTCAAACAACATAGCAGGTGCTATACAGATAGTAAGATTAATAACTTCAAATGTACATTTGCTGCAGTGAAGGTGAGATCCTGCTGAGACTACAGTGGTAGATAGAACTGGTTGAAATTTTTTATTTACATTTCTTTTTTTTTTTTTTGACAAAATGGCCTTTTTCCAGAAAAAGATTTCTTTTCATTTGAAATTTTCGCAGAAAGCATCATTTTCTGACCAACTCTGTTAGTACAGAACAATTGTTAATCTTCTTTGCTAGTACATTAGAAACTTAGGGATAAGTTGCGGTGTGGTGGTGATATAGAGATTTCATTAGTTAGTGTAAAGAGATCTTGGAGCACCACTGTATTATGTTCTGGCCATGCCATTTATGCCAATTTAGATCAAGTCCTAAATTGCAAAGTTGCATGAGAAATGACCATTCAACCTATTCACATCCACAGTTGTGTGTGATAGAAAGCCATATATGTTAGGATTCAATTTTTTGAATGGGCCTTTACAGTGGCACCTACTAATTTTGCATGTGCAGCCATTTGCAGTTGAAAGAGCTACATTTATACATACACACTGACATTAATCATTCAAATCACAAATTTACATGTGCAGTTAGACAATTTGCATGTGAAAGTGTAGCTTTTGTATGTGGAATTAGATGATCATGCAAAATTTATGGATTAAGTTTAAAGGCCTTTTGGAAAATATTTCCTTTATTTCTGGGTAGAAGGTGAGATGAGTGTTACCATGGTCATCATAATTTAACTTCCAAAATGAATTAAACTAAATCGAATTGAGGGTAATTTAATTCTGAATAAATTAATCAATAGAGGGGTTTAATGTGGTTTAACTAATCCATTTTAAATTCACACCTGTAAATTTGATTTAATTTTCCTCGGTGTCTGTGTAGACAAGCCCTCAGACAGTTTTGTTTTTCAAAGGAGGAATATGGTTTATGAGGAGTGAAGTCATGCATATCTCTCCTCACCCATTAAGAACATTTAATCAGTTGTATTATAAATATCCAAGATACTCATTTTTTCTTCTTTTTTATTGGGGGATCTTCAGAAGTTCTCAGTATTGGCCTCTCTCTCCTCCCATTGAAGTCAATAGGAGTTTTACCATTTGATTTCAGTGGAAGCATTGTTAGGTCAGCTCGGAGTGCTTCTGAAAATTCCACCCAAAATTTCTGCTGCACCTGGTTGCATATTTTTCATAGTTTCAGCCGATCATCATATTTTCCCCCATCCCTTATTTTCTGATGATGTCTGAATATTACGGGTTACATTTTCAATCTTCAGATCTTGATAATAAGACCCCAAGAGAGTGTCTATGACATTCCTGGTGCAATCCAGACCAGTGAAAGACCGTTACCACCTGCCCCGCAACCTAGGGATCCTTACAATGCTTTGCTGGATGACCCCAACAAACATCCCATCCTGGATTTTTCCCCAAAAATGTGTTTTCTACCTGTCCAGCCTCCGTGGACAGTCCAGATATATTAGGTCTGTTGCCTCTCTTAGGGGATAAAGATACAACAGCTTGCTACATTAATGGAGTTCCCCACACAGTTCACAACACTGGATTAGTTTTGATTAAAAAATAAAACAAGTTTATTTAACTACAAAGATAGGTTTTAAGTTAGTACAAGTATTAAAGTCAGAAATGGTTACAAGAGAAATAAAGATAAAACACTTCCTAATACTAAACTTAAACTAGATTTCATTCAAGTTGAAATTCTTACCACAGGTTTTAAGTAGCATTGCTGACCAAATTTCAGGTCCGGATCTGCTGCCAAAATCCAACGGTGGTTTCTTTTGTCTTCTTATGTGAAAAGAGAGATGGACAGGGAGAGAGAACTTGGGGTGCTTTTGCCCCCCACTTTTATAGTTCAGTCACCATTTGAAAAGCATTTTCCTGAGTATGGCCCCTAGTTAAAGTTCTTACCAGCTGAAAATAAGGAGACATGGAGTCTGGTAGAAGAAGGAAGCTTCATGCTATTACTTTTCACCTGTGTATGCTGAAATGCAGATTTTCTTTGCCTTCTATATGCAAATTGAGGTAAGTCGACAGACCTGCCTGACCAGTTCTCCCTTATCTAGGCTACCGTGAGTTCGAACATATCCCTTTAACATCATATAGGGGAGATTTCATAACTTTACACATAACATTGCTACATACATTTCACCATGATATTATTGACCATTGAGTTATTTTTCAAATGATACCTCACAAGACATATTTTATACAAAGATTATTACAGTAGTGTGTGAATGCAGGATGCATTGGGTCACAGTGTCATTAGAACTGAGAGAAATTTGAAAATCAACCTGGTTATAAGTTTACCTTTAAAAAAAGAGTGCAAAGCTGAGTAACCAGGAAGCAATGTAGAAATTAGCAATGTAGAAATTAGAAATGGGGGGAAAGGCAGTAAGAACGTTTCACACTAAAGCAAAAGGGGATGTAAAAAGCAGAGCAGTGTGCAGCATGCCACTTAATGCCTAAAGCTGCATAGTGGGTATATTTCAATGTAGCTATTTCCATCTACCTCACTTTTGGGGCCTGATCAAAAACCCTTTAGTATGGATCAGGTCCTTGATGCCAGAATCCCATTAGATCTTAGGAATGCTGAAAATGGTTGGGCTACCTGTCTTGAGTTCCAGTTTGAATTCATAGCTGTCAGTCAATAGAGAAATATTCTCTCCCAACAGCCCTGAAGACAAATACCTGTTCTTAATTGCAGCACAAAACTCAGCAAATTAAAATGTTGTTTTTTAACGGCTGTGAATTTCTTCTTTAACTGGCTGGTGTATTCTGCAGATGGTTGGATCAGCAGCAACACACTTGCAGCTGTGCATATCTGGCAGACAAGTGTATGATTTTTGCATTTGCTAGTTAACCATCAGCAGCAGCCGCCAGATTTCGGTAGCAATGACCCACACTTATTGAAGGAAGAGGGAGAGAGATAGGCAGGGAAAAGTGGCATGGTAGTGTAGCGCTCAAGCTAAATTTGCCATTCTCACTCTCTCCACACCTTAAGTTCTATCCCAGTATCAGATTCTGTTTCACATTAGAAAGCCTGCTTCCCTCTGCTATGCTCATTTCACACATTCAGCTTAAACATCCAAATAATAAAGAATGATTAAAGTTCATGGTGTTCATGAGGATGTAGGGTATAATGATACAGGGCCCTTTATATGTAGGGAATGGGATACCCAGTACAAATTACATAAGAACCAATCTGACTTCATCCAACGCGCAAATTAATCTTTTTATGGGGTTTAGAGAATTTCTCTTACTTTGTCTCATTATTTTTCATTTATTAGCACCTCCTAGTTCCTGGTTCTGATCAGGGCTGAAAGCCGAAGGACCAAATTGCCAGGAGCCAGAATCTGCTTGGTACATCTGCAACAATATAGTGTGCAGCGAGGACATAGGGGCCCTCCTCACCAGCCCACAGAAGGATGCACCCGTGTGCCTGCCCTCTGATTATTGGGGTGCTCCTTAGAGTCTTAGTCCTTCTTCTAGGGTTGTGGAACACCACCTCTTGCTACAGGCTGTGCCTTAAAGGCAAAATCTAACGCCAGAAGAGGTAGTTCTTTTTTAAAAGAATACAGCGTCCCTGAGAAGAAAAAAAAAAACAGCTTGCCCCTCTTCACTTCCAAGGACATTCAGTCTTAAAAGGTCATTATAAATATTTGGCATGCATGGGCATAAATGGAGGCAAAATTTGACTCACAAGGAGCACTGAGAATTTGACTCAGAGAAACAATATAGTTGTGTTTCACCTGTACAGTAGAAAGCTTTTTAGGCATTTTACAATCATGATCCACATATTTAAGTTCATAAATAAAATTAATCAGTCATTTTAAAATCCCACATATTGGGACCAGAAATTGTATCCATGTCTCCTTCCAAATCAGTCCTGTCCTCTGCCAGCCATACATCCAATATTTATCATTCGGGTTACGAATACATTTTCCTATGAGACTGGAGTCGTTAACATGCTGTCATAGAGAAGGAGGAGCAAGAGAGTACTCAGCTTCCTTTTCCTTATTGAATAATTCAATCACCTTTACCATGCATTTGATCTTCAGTGATTCAGAAAGTAAAGGTATGGAGGGGGTTGCTAAACTCACACCTTCTCCATGATCCTGCAATGCTATTGCACCAGTGTATAGGTTGGATATCAAAACTCATGTTTTTTCTAACTCCAGAGTGTCATGTTACTTAGCGTTTGCAGCATAGATTCCCTAGGATTATCTGAATCTGACATTTATCTGGCTAAAAGCAAACATATAAAGTATCATGGCTAATCACATGGTTTTTATACTTTTGGTTGTAAAAGAAAGTAGTGGAAGTGACACACAAATAATATATAATCTATATATGTGAGGTAATCTTTACTGCTTTGTTATTTCTTGAATATGCTTCATGAGCACAACTGTAATTAATTATTTTGGTTAAATTTTTAAGTAGCATAATAAATAAATGATCATTTAAGCCTTCATTGATGTTGGCTTCAAAGAGACTACTTGCGTGAGTAAGGCTTGCAAGGCTGGACCCTTATATATGTGTCTTATCACTTACAATAGAGATCCATGGCCAAATCCTGTTCTTTGTCACCGCAGTGTAAGCCTGGGAGGTAATTCTGATTTACACTGGTGTGACAGAGTAGAATTTGACCCCTGGTTTTGCTTTTTACTTGAACGATCTCTGAGGAGACTCAGAGAGACCTAAACATTCAATCTTCTATTGGCTCCACCCTCAAATTTTGGATGTTCAGATAAAATACAGCCAGAAAACAAACTCTCTCTAGATTTGGTTTTGCCAAGCCAAAATCAAAACACATCTTCTTCAGGCTATCTGTGATAAGACTAGAGGAAAGATGTTATCCTATGCCACTTAAAATGAAATTAGATTCTACAGGTAAAAGAAAAAGGATTAATCTTTTGGCAGAAAAAAATAAAGATGAATAAAAAATGACAATTACTCAAAGGTGTGTCTTCATTTTGTCCAATATTTCTATGCAGGATACATGAGAATATGAAAAAAGTTAAATTAAATATGGTGTTTGATGATAGATATGCGTGCTAGTGCAATCTAGTCAGATATTCTCAGTGTTGCAAGATTATTTTATTCCCTAAATGTAAATGAAAGTAACCCTTACCTGTGCCTGTAGAACTCCCACTACACATGCTATTACTGTATAACTATCATAAAAATAAATTAGCAAGTCTACATTTTCAGGTTAATCTTCAATTTCATAATTGCATTGGTAATTACTATAAGTTAATATAATTAGGTGCTAACTCTTAATTGAGAATTATTTATTCAGGAATCTTAAGTATTGTAGAATTTTTCATAGCTCCAAATCATTCTGTGTAATGCTACATCCAATAAGCTTAACCAGAAATTGAATGGATATTTAGGATCCTGCAGTTTAACAATTTTCCGTAGCTATTGTTTGTTGCCTTGGCTTCAGTCTAAGCAAGAAAAGCAGCAGGTTTTTGACACACTTTATAATTCTACCCTTTTTGGTCTCTCTCTAGTGTCACCAGAACATTAGCAAAAGGCTGACCCAGAATACATTGAAGCCAATGGAGAGATTACCACTGGCTTCAATGGGCATTAGATAAGGTCCAATCAGATGGCATCATCAATGATTTTGAACTGCTTTGAAAACGAATAATTAAAATGAGTATACAGAAGCCTGCACTGTGTCTGATGGACATTTGTTCACCCACCCAAACACAAATGAATAATCTGCTCCAGTTCACAAATCCCTAGAGAAGAAAATTATTCTGTGTGATAATTTTGATTTTGGGTCTGGATCTGGCTGTAGGATTTTATCTAAGGTAAAAACTAGTGTTACTGAAAATAGAATGATTCAGTTTGAAAGAACCTTGGTCCAGAGGAGTGGAGGTGCAGGATGAGGTCCCTATATGAGGGGTGTTAGCTGCATGTAAAGGCAATGGTAGTTGTGCTATTAGTTCTCCATTTCCCACTTTGAAAGGTGTCCCTAAAAGAATGAATGTGCAGAAGGATTATCAAAACACCACAACCACTTTGATAAACCTATCACCAGGAAAAATATTAAAATGTGTATACTGTCTGTTTGCCTTTTTTCCTGAAATATAAATTAATTATGACTATAAAAATCTTTTACCATAGCTAATTAATCAAAATCTCCTCATAAACTATGTGTCGACAGCACTGTATGTCTAATTATCTTTTTCATTTCAGAGTTGTGCTGTTGAATAATGAAGAAAACATTACCTGATGAATTCTTTTATTTTATGGCAATATCTCCAGAGACAGAAAAGACAGAGAAGCTTAAATGCCATCTTATATTACATCTTGGCCTTGGCAAGCTTTCAGCTGGGTTTGATTTGCATGGAAACCACTTTTTTTGTAAGAGTCATATTCTCTGAAAAACAGAAGTTAAAGGTATAACTAGAATAAATTATCTATAGCTATTTAGGGCTCCATTAAATCTAGATGCTAGACACCCATTTCATATGTAGAGAGCAATGGAACAGCATTTAATATGCTGTCAAACTATTCTGTGAAAAGTTGATTGGGCAGAGACTGTTTGATTTGGCTGGTTTTATTAAAATGTCTTTCCCCTCCTTACACCATCATGAACCACTCAGCCTAATTCAAACCAGGTAAATTTACCAGTATGTTTTACAAATCTATAGAAACAGCTTTTATTTTTTAAAGTGATGACATATACCCATAACTGTTGGCATGCAAGCTCAGGACATGGAGTTGTTCATGTATTCTTGATAGGAAATTCTTCCCTATGTGAAACACCAATAGATGGTGTATATCATAGATTGGATTACCTGCACTCCTGCCTTTCTCTGGATTGCATCATTCCCACTCACAAACTGGTTAGACTCTTGCCCAAGACATAGGGAAGGAGAGGGTAGAGGGGGGTCAAGTCAACATAACTTTAGATTTGAACATCTCATCAATCAATTTCTTAGGCTTGTCTGACTTTTAAAATCTATGTTCACATACAGTACTACTGTGGAATTTGAATAATCAATGTAAACTTGATTACACTGCACCTGGGTTCATCAGAATGTCTCTTAGTACTGTATAATGATGGTGTGATCCAGTCTTATTATTCAGATTTGAGCCAAATTTGATCTAAGGCCCAAATTTATCTCTCATTTACTATGGTGTAAATCCAGTGAAGTTAATGGAGTTACTTTGGGTTGTTATGATGTAACAGAGAGCAGAATTTAGCTCTATGTATTTAAAAAATGAGTATCCATGGGGGTGTAGTGAAAGATGAAAAATTAGTTTCTCTCCTCATTCTCTCTGGTCTCATTCCTGAAAATTTTGTTCCAGATCATAGTGTCAAAAACATCCTCCAAAATAGGAATGTCTTGCTTAAGCATAAAGTTTTTATTTGCCAAGTTCTTTTCTCTGTGGATCCTTACAGCATTGTTGGTAAAGGCAGCCATAAGAATGTATGCAAATTATAACGTGACTTTGACTTTCAGCATAATTGCAATACGACGTCTGAGGAAAAGAAGCATAAAAAACGTAAGACCAGACCAAACGTTACTCTGAAATATGTAAAAAATAAATTTGACAATACACTTACACATATATGCATATATTTGATAGAAAAACTGAGCAAAAATAGCACATTATATAAAGTTTACACAGGGTAGAAAGCAATCTGGAAAAGGTACCCTTAAGTTTAGATTTAGAGCATGTTACAGTGTCAGCTAGACTGACCTCCATGGTTAATGAATTCCATAAGGAGGGCGCAAATACTAAAAATGCCCTGTAGCTCAATGTCTTCAGCCAAAAGAACTAATCCAATTGACTGCGACCAAAGAAAACGACTGGCAATGTATGGTTCCAGAATGTCTCTGAGGTATTCAAAACCAAGTCAATTTAAGGACTTGTAAGTTAATAACTAGGACTTTACACATAATCCTGTACTTTACAGGTAGCCAGAGAAGATTTTTTACAACCAGAATAATGTGATTTTCATGCATGGTGTCAGTCAAAATTTCAGCAACTGAGTTCCAGACTAACTGAAGTTTCCTGATCAATGCATCAGGGAGACCTAAGAAATGCTGGTATGGCATTGCATTAGCCAGCTCTAGAGAAGACACAAGCACGCAAAAGTATATCAGCAGCAGCAAATACCAAGTCACGATTTTGCTATATATTTTAGACTGTGAGGAAACAAAATACCTAGTCACTAACAGATTATGAAGCCTAGAAACTATGTCAAAGTCAATGATTACATGCCAGTTCATAACAGAAATCTTGTACTTCAGGTAAATCTGGACATCTTGCAGATTTGAACTGGTGTCCAGAACCAGTATAAGAATAGCTCCATCTTAACTTATGCTAATTATTTGTCTATAGATGATAGTTGGAATACCTATATAAAATGACGTGGTAGGTGGAAAAAGGATTTCTGAATGAAAAGTGTCTACAATAAAAGGGACTTTTTTATGTTCCACAAAGTCAAGCTGATATCTCCAGACACTGGATTCTCCCTTAAAATCAATTGACTGCTGAATGTCTTTTTGTTCTTCAATGGCAGTTGTAATGATGAGTTGTTTGTACCTTAGAAGATGATAAACAGATACATCAATGTTTTAAGCATAGAGCCATCTAAATTCATCCTACTTGCTTTGGCAGGTGAATCTTGCTTTTCAATAGCTATCTTCAGATATATTGCTGAAAGTTACGATATGGGAATGAATCACAAGGGATGAAAGGGCTGGGTATTTGTAGGAGAAAAGGGATATTAAGCAAAGATCAGCAATGGTTTTACCAAGAATAAATCCTGTCAGACGAAATACGACTGAGTTCTTTGAAGGAATGACAAAAGAAATAAATGATGAGAACATGGTGGACATAATTTATGTAGACTTCAGTCAGGGGTGTAGCCAGCAATTTGAAGTTTGTACACATCCTGGCTGATCCCTGGCCCCCTGCCTGCAGTATTCCCATAATCTGCCATGGCAGACAGACCATTGCACATGATCACTAATGCAGCAGGCACACATAGATGTAGATTTCTATCAGAACAATCCTTTCAGAGACCATAATAAATGCTGGCCCCAGGAAATAAAAGACTGTATATTGCATGTGCCTACTTACCCTGCTGAGTTTAGAAAACGCTTTTTGTCAGACGAAATCATAAATACAGGTACCAACATTATACTGGCAACCTGGATTGAGAGGGTCATAGTAAGTTAGAAACACTCTCTATTGGACATTTACTAAGATCTCTTTGAAATTGTCTCCTGACATTCTTCTCTATTACTTGCGCACTGAAAAGTAAAGCCTAATCTATGGCATTTATCTCTTCTCTTTTCCTGACAAAGCTGGCTTTTTAAAAGTTTCAGTCCCATGATTCCCTGAACAACACTGATTTTTCTGCCATGTGATCCCTTTTTCCTAAGAGCCCATCTGCTGCCATGTCATGAATAATTTCTTCCACAATAGTGAGGACTGCAGATCCAGTATTTCTTCCTTCCTGCTTGGCTCTCTTTCTATTTGATGCAAATATTTCTTATGCAGTACTTGAAGGAATCCTCCCCCAGCCTTGGTTTTACTCTCTCTGAATAGTCACAGAGTAATTATATAGTATTTCAGCTACCAGCCCTTTATAAGCTGCTCTTTCTAGTTCCTTAAGTAAAGCCTATTGCTATACATCATCCATGTTTAGTAGCCTGGATAGATGGTTACAATTAATCAGTTGACTAACAGCCCTTCAGGTTGCACTGTAATGATTCTATTCCTTCTTGAGCATCTCTCATTTGCTGTGTGATGTGTGTTATTGCTTTCTACATACCATGTCCCAATTCTTTTTTTTATTTCCATCCTCCTGTATTTAAATAACTAGACATTCATGTTTCGCATCCCACCCAATTTTTGCCAGAGCCTTGAAATTATGCTTTCTCTTACAATTGACCCCGACCCCTCTTGCTTGCTTATTCTTATCATATCTCTTTATGCATTACAATAATAATAGAGTTAAACATGAATTAAAAGTATAGACCTAAGCCGCAACCTCAGACTTAGGAAGACTTTGAATTTAGATCCAGTTCTGAACATGAGGGGACATATATTTATATCTGAGGGTGAATGAAAACAGTGAATTTGAACATCCCCGACCTTTGAATCTGGTCTGAATTTTACAGCTCAGCTATATGCTAAAAATATTGTATTAGGCCTTCTTTATAGAAAACATCAGGAATTTGAACAAAAGAAGATAGCTTGGTTTGAAACTGAATGTGGTTTTTAATATTGGTTGCATGTTTCTACCATAGCTTTACCATTCATCTCGAAGTAGCACCAAGATTATTACCATATGGGATATGATTTAATGTAAACATATGGTATGTGAGGTTGAATCACTAATGTGCAAGACCTAAAAGATGTGGTGGCTCTGCCCTCATCTGCACAAGTACAATTCCTTTTCACATAAAGGGAGTTGCACATCTGTGTTTTTTAATAGAATTGTAACCTAGCAGGGGCTGTCTGAGACGCTATTTTGCCTTTTATTAACTAATTAATGTGGGATTCTTTATCATCACTTCAGTGTGTGTCAGATTCATACAACCATAAAAATGTAGAGCTAGAAGGAACCTCAAGAAGTTATCAAGTCCAGCCCCTTCCACTGAGGCAGGACCAAGTAAACCTAGACCATCCCTAACAGGTGTTCATCCAACTTCTGAAAAACCTCCACAGATGGGGTTTCCATAGCCTCCCTTGGAAGCCTATTCAGTGCTTAACTACCTATATAGTTAAGAAAGTTTTCTTAATATCTAACCCAAATCTCCCTTGCTGCAGATTAAGTCCATTAATTCTTGTCCTACCTTCAGCAGACATGGAGAACAACTGATCACTGTCCTCTTTATAACAGCCTTTGACATATTTGAAGATTGTTATCTGGTCCCCCCTCAATCTTCTTTTCTTAAGACTAATCATACCCAGGTTTTTAGCCTGTCCTCAAAGGTCAGATTTTCTAAACCTTTTCACATTTTTGCTGCTGTTCTCTGGACTCTTCAGTTTGTCCACATCTTTTTTAAAGTGTGGTGCCCAGAATTGGACACAGCGCTCCAGCTGAGCCCTCACCAGTGCTGAGAAAAGCAGACAGTTACATCCTGTGTCTTACATATGACACTTCTGTTAATATACCCCAGAACTATACTAGCCTTTTTTTGTAGCTGCATCACATGGTTAATTCATGTTCCACATGTGATCCATTGTAACCCCCAGATCCTTTTCAGCACTGCTGTCACCTTCCCAGTTATTCCCCATTTTGCAGTTGTGCATTTGATTTTTCCTTCTTAAGTGAAGTACTTTGCACGTGTCTTTGCTGAATTTCATTGTTTTGATTTCAGACCAATTCTCCAATTTGTCAAGTTCATTTTGAATTCTAATCCTGTCCTCCGAAGTGCTTGCATCCCCTTCCAGCTGTGGGTGTCATCCACAATTTTTGTAAGCATATTCTCTGCTCCATTATTCAAATCATTAATGAAAATATTGAATAGTGCTGGACCTAAGACTGACCTCTCTGGAATCCCTCTAGTTAGTTCCTCCCAGTTCGACAGCAAAGCATTGATAAGTAGTCTTAGAGTATCATCTTTCAACCAGTTATGCACCCCCTTCATAATAATATAATCTAGGACACATTTCCCTAGTTTGCTTATGAGAATATCATGTGGGACTATGTGAAAAGCTTTACTACAATCAATATATATCACATCTATTGCTTCCTTCCTATCCACTAGACCAGTAACCATATCAAAGAAAAAAAGGAGGTTGGTTTGGCATGATTTGTTCTTCACAAATCCATGTTGGCTCTTCCTAATGATCCTATTATCCTCCAGGTACTTACAAATTGATTGCTTAATAATTTGTTCCAGCATTTTAGCAGGTACTGATGTTAGGCTGACTGATCTGTAAATTCTTCTTTGTTCACCTTTTGAACCTTAAGTTGTTGCAACCCTCATTTCTGAATTCCTCTTTTTGGCCTTTATGATTAAATCCTTTTCATTTTTCCAAGTTATATGATACAATAGTTTTAAAGAGATTTGAATATCTTACCTTTATTTAAGATTGTGATACTGAAGAGATTTAGGCCAACTCAGAGAAAAGTATTTTATAATGATTATATATTGTCTTTCTATAAAATCATGTCTGTCTCTCTGTCACACCACTGCCCTCTACTAGGTAAAAAGTCAGCGTTGCTCAAATATACGTATGACCATGCCAACGACTGTGAGGAGATGAACCTGAATATTGCTAGAAAGGTGCAAATGTTACATGGGTCACTGATAGTTGTCTGTTATTTTGTGCTAGATTTATGTCTGAGTGTGAGACTGCGTTGTACTCTATTCTATAGTATCTAGGTTCTCGTACCACTATACTACTTGCCATGCCTATTTCACATGTATTAGTGAAACACTCCCTTACAATTTACTCTACCGACTTCTTTGAATGGTTGCATTCAAACTATATGCATGTGGCATATAGTGGTCTCTCCACCTACATATGAGTGTCTGCATGTTCTGAATGCTGTGCTGCAATGAACGACAGAGGCTGAGATCTTGTTGTATGCTGAGTTTCCTAATACTCTTATCCTTCAGAGCATCAGTATCAAAGCAGAGCTTATTCTCTACCTCAAAAAGTGAACAGTGAGAGTCTTGTGGAGAAAAATATCAAGCAGAGAGATATGTGTGTTCATTGAATTAATGGGACTGCTTTGATTTTTGCCCAAGAGAATACAAAAATCAAGAATTTTTTAAGCCAAAGTATGTGATGTCTCCTGGGTAAAATGTAAGATTTGAGAAATATGACATACTGTGCCTCTTGATAGCTTTGCCAAGTCTCCCAGGACTCCAATAGTTGATTTGTCAGCTTAACATTAGCTTCAGCCTTAACTGCAGAAGTGAAGAGCAGCTTGTTTCACCTTTATCAGCAGAAATGGTGGAAACAGCATGTGCAGCAGCTGAAGAGAATGATGTGGCAAATATTTCTTGTGACACCATTTTGTTTTCATTATTACCGCTAACTGGCTTTCTTGTGTTCTGTGCTTCTGACCTAGATAGGCTAAAAGCTTCATCACTATTTAATTAGTAAAGAGCTATTTTTAAATTATGGAGTAGTCTCATTTTCTTCATCAGGTCTCGAGGGGCTAAATATTCAAATCTCTCTGCTTTAAATTTCACCAGCAATTATTTTTGCACAGGTAGAATCCACACTAGTGCCTTTTAAATCATCGTCAGAATTTTGCACACACAAAGGCAAATGCAGCGCTACAATTACAGTGAAACACAAGACTTGTGGGCACAATTATAGTGATTGGCTGAAGACTTAGCCCTGTCTCTTGTCAGCTCTCCCTTACATCTCCTTAAACGTTGCTCAAAACCTCCACTCATTCTGGTCAACGGTTTGGCTCACTGTTGAGCTGTGAGGTATTGTTACTCATAGGTATGTCACTATTCCCTTTTCTTCACTTTTTCCTTTGCATCCTGGTCCTTCTCCTCTTCATTTCAATCACATTTTCTGAGGTTGAAGTTCATCTGCAGACATAGTGGGTATGGAAATACAGATGTGTGGTAGATTCTTCATCAACAGAATGTGGGGTTTGCCATATAGGATCAAACCACTGCTGCAGCTAAGCAAGCACCTCTTCTGCCGTAGTGGCAAATACCTGGGAGCAAACCTCAGCTGGTGTAAATTGTCATATTTCCACTGAGGATCTGCCTCTTGATGCTTTAAAGGAAAGTAAAAATCTCCTACAATGCACTTTATTGGCCATGCAATGCAATACATTAATAAACTTGACAATTAACACACAGACTTCACAACCAACCAGAACAACTGATCTTTGTTCTAGACCAGTGGTTCTCAACCTTTTTGGGCTCAGGACCCATTTATAAATGTTTATGGACTGTCGCGACCCAGCAAATAGCCAAGAGGTGGAGGCTCTGGGGTGGGTTTGGTTGGGACCTGCCCCCTTGGGTGGGAAGGTTGGGTCCTACACTTACCCCACAGTGGTAGCTCTTGCAGGTCCTGTGCTGTGGGGCTGGATGGACTTGGCTGTCTGCTCCGGACATTGAAAACTTCAGGGTTGCAGTGTCACTCAGGTTTGGCCTCGACCCCCTAACTGGACCAAATTTGTGTGAGTGGAGTTGTGACCTGGATGATGGGGTTGCAGTGCCACTCACTCAAATTTGGTCTAACCAGACTCCTGTCATCAAGACGGCTGGGCCAAACCCGAGTGGTGCTGGGACCCCAGAGTAGCAGTGCATAGAGTAGGGAGGCGAGTCCAGCCAGACCCATGGGACAAAAGTCACAAGAGCTGTCATGTGACTCTTTGAAGTGTTCTAGTAACCCAGTTTTGGGTCCCAACCCACGGGTTGAGAAACCTTGTTCTAGAACATGGGCGGGCAGATTGGTGCCTCACTGAGAAGCAAAAGGACATGAAGAAGGGCTCCCCTCCATTCAAACCTGCCCACCAACCAGTTTTGATATCCTGTAAGATCCAAAGGGTGATCAGTCAGATGGCCTGACATAACATCAAGCTGTGATTGGCTCACAGGGACTGGGTTCTTAGCAAATCACCCCAGGCAGCACTGGCAAGAGCAGCCAGGACCTCACCACCCTGGATTCAAGGCATTGTCATCCAGGGTGGATTCTAAGAACGTTTGACTCACATGTTCACAGAACATGAACACAAGGATGCAAATGTGGCCAAAGAAAATTCATTAAAAAATTAACATCATATTTTGGGGAAATGTTTTTGCATTACTCATCCAGTGCGAATAATTGCCATGAGGGTAAGAGTAAAATAATATCCTTGCATATATTATTTGTTAAACAGCAACAATATGTAAGGCACTGTACATAGCAGACAATGCTATGGTTCCTGTCCCAAGAACCTTATATTTTAAAGGCTTGAACCAGCAAGTGACGCACCACAGGCTGATTCCAGCAGACGAACGGAGCCCCATTGATTTGAACAAGCTGAAGGATTGGAATCTAAGAGTCCACTACTGCGGACACTGTCAGGGCAAAATGAGTTCAATGAGACTATTCATAGGAGTAAACAAAACATTTGATCATAACTGTATGGAGGAAAGGGATCTTAATTCTTCATTATAGTTTCTCCTTTCTCCTGACCCTACTTTTTTTCTCCATTATTTATTTAATATCATTGGTTCTATAAAGGACACTATGGAAAGCTACACATTTGCAATGCACAACAAGAACAAGTGTTACTGGTCCTAAAAACTCATGAACAATGTTACATATCATTGAGCACCATCAACTGGCATCTTATCTATTAATAAATATTAACAGAATGCTCCCGTAACAAGTCCACGTAACTTTTTTTAGCCTAACTAGTTAGTTTTTCCTGAATCATAATTTGAGTGCTAGACCCTCAGTTTAGCTCCATTGACTTCATAGAAGTTATACCAATTTGCATCAATTGAGGATTGATCCCAAGATGTTCAGAGCAGGACTAACTAGTGTTAGCAGAACAATAAATAATAATGGATCTAATTAATATGCCCTATTGTTCACTGTACCTTTGAACATTTCCTGATGTACCTAAGTGGCATTAACAACTTTAATAGAGATCTTAATAAATCTACCACACAGGTTGATATTGTTAAAACTAGAAATGGGCTTAAGTTTCAAAGTTCAGAGACAGATCCCAATTTATATGCAAGCTTTCCCTAAGTATAGAGGTGATTTTGTATGCTGCGTTTTGGCTCATGGGTTTCTAGATGTAACAAAAATATATCCATGAAGTTCAGCAACCATGTATAATAATTATCTTGAGCTGAAACCACACAAAAGTAGTTTGATGATAGTTTGATAACAAAGGCTATGAGGGAAGAGTGCCTTCATGCTAATGTTCACTAATACAGCTGACTCTTGATAGTCAACTGCATATTTCAACCTATATTGTTGCTCAGGAGCAAATATATCCAAACAGCAGCTTTAATCTATTTATTCTTATATCTAGTCTCACTGAACAGTTGGTGTCTTACTTTGATACCGGGGTTCATGGAAAACAAGGTCATTTCATGACTAACCAGGTTACAAATAGGAGAAACAAACCAAAGCATTTGAACTTTGATGGAAGAACGCTTTTATTCAGAGAATTGTCAGCCAGTCAGGTTCATTGCCAGAGAAATTTGTCACTAAGTTCAATAGCTAAAGCAATATTATTTTAAAAAGTGGATGGCTTTTTTGTGAGTATGAATAAATGGGTAGCTGTGTGAGGAAGAACAACAAAAATTACCAGGGAAATCAAACCTTACTCTTCAGTACACTTTCTGGTCATTGGATGAAAGGTACCAATACAGTCCACAAATGCTAATTCCCCAGATTCTGATACTCTTACTCATATTGAGTACTATGTTACTCCATTAGTGGTCCTTTTTCAATGGGGCCACTTGTGGATTAAGGTACTGTTGAATGTAAAGGTACCAGAATATGGCCCTATGTTATGATATGTGGGGTAAGGGAAAGAAGCTGGGGAACTAAGATTGAACCTCTAGGTTTTTCAGAACATTTTATGTTGTTTGTGCATTTAGGCCTTGTAGTGGTATTTGGGTAACATTGGCTTACTGACCCCTCCCTAGTCGAGGACAAATCTTCCTAGGAGAGGGACAGCCGGTCATAACCCATTTTAAGTAGTTTAGCGATGATTCGGCATTTCGCCATTGTGTACGTGACCTGCAGGCTGACCAAAGGGCGGTGGATATTTTACTTCAAAGAATTAGCATGTGCCTAGCTAATCAAGCTTGTGTAATCAGTAGAAGATAATAAATAGCATGGTGCTGGGGGGAGAGACAGAAGAAGCCCCTGCACCCGCTTTGCAGCTCTTTCTGTCTCCTGTCAATTGATTTCCCTTCAAGGCCTCTGTCCATATGGAGTCCTGGTGAGTTCAATGGGATTCCATGTAGAGCTATGAGGTCTATGTGAGCTGATCCCTTGGCAGGACTGGGGCCTGAGGTTGTAAACTCCCTGTGGCAAGAGCCACATCTTTTTCTGTGTCTTGTACAGTTCCAAGCACAATATTGGTGCTTAACAAAATAATAATAAATAACGATAATGTAAATACATGCAAGTAATTTAATAATGTCATCTAAACCTTCTCTTTGTCCTTCTGCAGGTGGTTCTCTGGGAATTACTTCTGCCCCGGAGCCTGGAGGGAAGAAGGTAGTCAGTATTTCTGAAGCTCATTTGCATGAGATTTCTACTTCTGTTTTCTGAGCATCCACTGCAGATGGGTCAAGTTGTGCAGAGTGTCTTTCTTTCCAAACAAGAGAGCTACTCGGGCCTCAGGCTTTTACCCTGGGTATAAAATCATTTAGCAAGGAGACCAGTAAAACACCAAAACTTCATACAATGATGACAAATGGAGGGCAGCTACCTTCTATGGTGGGACAAGTCAGTCTCTTTGTTAGCTTCGTGACGGGTGGAAACCTGGTCCCCCTGAAATCAGTGGAAAAAATCCTATTGAGTGGGGCTCAAATTTCACCTGCAGTGCTTCCTTTTCTCCACCAGCACCATTTTAATCTTGCCTGATTCCAGCTAGAGGCAGCTGGTTTTCCTCTAGATGTAGTGCTTCTCAATTGACTGTGTTGAAGGCTGTGAGATTGAATAAGCACCAAAACTGGATTTATATCCACAATCCCAGAGATCTCCATTTTGCAACTTGTTCCAAAGCCCTATTGAGAAGGGTCAGGATGACATCAGGTGCTGCTGTTAATTGGCATACATTCTCTTCCTTATATTGTTTAGCATATTGCGTAGGGAGGTTTACAACAAGGCACTAGCTGGCGAGACTGTTTGTACCATAACTGTTGGTTATGCTATAACTATCTCCAGGTAGGTTTTAGATTGCCCTCCCTGAAGGAGGCATTAATCATTTGTGTCTGTAATGAGCCCAGTTCCTCCTCACTGGCTTTCACTAGCCAGCAGGGAAAAGGAAGGATCTCTTTCAGATATAGCAGGTCAGACATCCTTCAGAATGGCCGGTGCAGTGGGGTCCAGCTCTGTCAAGAGTTTGGGGTTTGTTATTGTTCTTTGGCCTTGTTTGGGCACATCCACTCTAGAGAGTTCATCCCCTATTTAGTTTATCTTTTCTGCAAAGTAACATCAGTTTGCATTATATGCTGCTCTTTGGAATGGAATTTTGGCTCTGTATCCTGAGAAGTGGATAGAGGCAGAAAGAGTCTCGTCTTATATAATAAGTAAGGCTCACATGTCCAGGTAAGCCAAATGCTTCTCTTCCAGGAGCACAGTTTTGCATAGTTCTCCTCTCAGGTACTACCTTAACGCAGGCATAAACTGCCTATAATCCAATTTCAAAGATAAAGCCAGCCAATCATGTATTCCCACTGCTGGTATATGCTTGTTGTACTTGGGAATCACTGTCAACATGCTGAAAACAGTGAGTGTTCTGTGATCTACCTGCAACGAGAGGAGGCAGCTCTTTATTAGTCCTTTTGTCTTTGCATAGGACTGCAACATTAAATTGCCCTTTGATTTTTTAAAACCTTCAGTTTGTTTCTGTGGCACAAAGAAACTTCTTAAGCAACAGTTAACATAATCTCTTTTTCTTATTATGGTTTTAGATGTTATCTCTACAGTATCTTTCTTCTTGTATAAGAATGGAGAGCAGAGCAGGAAATCTATCCCTGCTTGATAATCAGCAGAGAGGGATTCACCTTGATTAACTACAGAGTTATGTCACATCATCTTTCCCATCTCTTTGTAAGGCTTAGTGCTAACAGCAGAATCTGGGACATCATGATGCACTTAGCAATTCGCATGGCATTTGAGACTCTGTATTTAAGGGTGTTTTTGCACTCTCTTTCTAAATCTGGAGTTTTTGTTTATATTTTCACTCTTCCATTCGTTTTTCACGCTCCCCCAAAATACTATTCTCTGCAAGGTGATATATTAGGAGTTTCAACCCAAGATAAAAGATTTGTGAAATGTAATTAAAGCTGCATCCTTAATATGTCCTAATATGCTAGAATATTTGCTACACGAACAAAAAATCTTCTATTTAAAGTAAGATGTTATAGCATGCTGTGAGCACTCTATAAAT
This sequence comes from Mesoclemmys tuberculata, assembly GCA_007922155.1. Taxonomy (NCBI): domain Eukaryota; kingdom Metazoa; phylum Chordata; order Testudines; family Chelidae; genus Mesoclemmys; species Mesoclemmys tuberculata. Next base: position 49,830,151 of record ML675609.1, on the reverse strand, counting down.
AACAATAATTATATAAAATGTGTGCCACAACATGACAACAAGATTTTAATGAAGAAATTTCAGCTTTCAGTCTCAGTTTTCTTTATTGTGAATCTCTACAATCACTGTAACAGTTTTCTTTCTTTCATGCAGATCTGGATACACAATGTAGGCTGGATCATGCCTGCAAAAATGGTTCAGAAGATTCCCATACTGAACCGAACCTCAGCCTCATCATTCAGCGAAACTGAACCCAATTTTTTAAGTCTGTTTGTGTATTAAAGCTGGTCAAAAATTGAAATGACCATCCCATAGAAAATTATGATATTTCAAAACTTGTTTTCATTGTAAAGTGGGACAAAATGCTGAACTATTAACATTTTCAGTAGAATGACAAAGCTCTGAAAAATGTCAATTTGGAAATCTTGAACCATTTTGTTTTGGTTCAGGTTGACATTGAACTGTGTCTCATGGAACGCTTGTGGTGCTTCATGGGAGCGCGGGTGCCTCATGCCTCAATTTTCTTTGGGCCAGGCTCTCTTGCCACACTACCTCTCCCATAATGCATTGTGGCTCCCATGATGCTTCACAGTAGTTCAACAAGAGGGAGTTCCTGTCAAAATAAAATTGAAAAAATTTGCATTGAAAATTTTGATAGTGCAGACACTACATCTCCATCAAAAAACATTTTGACTGAAAATATTCCTGACCAACTCTAATATATAGCTAGAAACATCCCTCCCACACAGGTCATGTATATTCTTGTGTAATTTTTTATTATCACATTCTTACTGGATGCCATCACTGTTCTTATCCTAACTTTGTTCTTGTGTGTGTATGTGAACTAGAGCTGTGCAGGAGCCAGCTTTTCCATTCTGTAATTTTGAATTTTTTTTTCATTTTTGAAACAAGATCAAAAACAAATTTGAAATATCCCATTTTCCATTAAATTAAATTTTTAAATTATGGTTTGGGATAATCTAATTGTTTTGCTTTGATAAAATGTTTTATTCTGATTTTGAGCTTTTAAATAAAAAGCAATGAATTTCATGCTGAAATTTCATTTTGAAATGAAAAATCAGAATGTGCTATTCCAAAAATGCCAAAACAGGATATTTTTCTATTATCAAAAACACATCATTTCAATTTTTTTCCTAAATAAAATTTCATTAACTTCAACAAAAGAGGCATTTTTTTCCCCCCAAAAAGTGTTTTTCAAATAAATTTCTGATGAGCTCTAGTGTGAAAGTAGGTTCTCAGTTAATTGGTAATGAGTCTGGTTATAATCCAAAAATAGATAGAAATGAATGTTGTTTTCTCAACTCTCCTGCCCATGTTATGTGCTTATATCCTCTGTCTTGCAATCCAGCTGTCTTCAGTCCTGGATGCCGTTTACGTAAGAGTCTGCCTTTACTTTGACCTCAAGTCTTCTACAAATCCAAGCACCTCCTTGTTGTATCATCTTCTCTAGAAGGTTGCATGAGCATCCTGGAAGCACTGGATGTTTTAAGAGGCCTGTACTCAGGTCAAAGAGCGGATGGAAAGAAACAGTGATGTCTGTGGACAACTGAATTGACAAGGAAAGGATTATTGAGAGCTGGTAGGAAAAAAGGGTCATTAACCAGGCTAGGAACACTTCTCTTTGCTTAAGGGGATCACAGGGCAGCTGTGTGGGAGGAATACTGGCCTGAGGCAGGACATCTCTGTTTTTCGAGAGAGCAAGTAAAAGCAGCTGTACTGAAGGGTTAGATAACATGTCGAATAGAATCGAAACCTTTGGGAGCATATACAGGCTCTTCTAACCTCTGAATAGGTTTGAGATTTGCACATCACTAATGGATAATTCTCAAAATGAAGGCTGCATTTTTCATACATTCCTTTTATGGACTTGTGCTGGAGGCCTCTGGCTAATATCCTCATTGGTGGATTTGAAAGATAAGTAGCATCTAGTTGTATGCTAGTCAAAGGATGCCATTTTAAGCAGATTATGATTTGTGCACAGTATGTATCACTGCAAAGAACTCCCAGCTTCTTGATCGGAATAGAAAAGAGATTGAAAAGTAAATATAGAGGAGCCAAACAAGCTGAATACTTGTTCTGGGCATTTATTCTAAATTATCCTGGGATTAAGTTATTACACCTAGGAATTTATGACATCTGGTGAGTCATGAAGAGTGCAAACTAAAAAAAATGTAGTTACAATTATGTGAAATTGAAACTGGGATCTCGTTATGCTAGGGACTGTACATACATATACGAGCCCCAAAGAACTTACAATCTAAATAAGCAAGATAGATAGAGGGGAGGAGGGGAAACAGGCACAGAAAAGCAATATGGTTTGTCACAGAGTTGATCAGCAGCAGATCCAGGAGCTGAACCCAGGTTCCCAAGCCAATGCCCTGTACACTAAAAGATCAGACTACTGCCCCTGAAATAGTTAAAGTTGAAAACATGCTTTAACAAAGCCCACATAACGCCCCCCCCCAAACAATATTACGTTCTTTACAAAAATTGCACACTTTAAAAACACCCGAATATTAGCATGGTTGGAAATACAGCTAAGGAAGCCAGGCTGTTCCTCACTATAATTTAATCATTTCACACACGTCCTTGTCTTACTGAACTTTCACTACCTTCCCAAATGTAATCTTGCCCCCAACTTTTTCAAAGACAGACAGAAAAGTCCCAAAAGTCTTATCTCCTCTCTAACTACGTTTTCTGCTTGTGAATTTTCCAGCCTTTTTGCCTGAGCACTGAAAGTTTGAATCAGTTTGTAGGTCAAGCCCTGGACGAGGAGAGCAGTACTCCGACAGATCATGTGAGGCTCATCAAAGCAGGTCTCCCCTCCTGTAGAATTTAGCAAGACTAAAGCAGGGAGTTAGGCCTGGGTGATATATGGGGTAGTGGACAGTGGAGAGGAATGGAGGAGTGGCAGGAAAAGGCTTTTATCCATATTGAAAAATTCAGGTGCTTATAAATTTTATAGCTAGAAAATTTTAAGCATTATGGAACAATGCAGACTTATTCCAGCTGAAAATCAGTTTAAGGTTTAGCATGGATAAGTCTTTGCCATTGCCCATCCCTCTCCATTCCACTCCACATCAGTGTCCCTCCTTCTGCATTACACTGGCTCCTTTTTATAATCCTGCTTGAATGACCCCGTATTTGTCTACCTCAGTGTGTAGTATCCCAAGCTGATTTTTATTATTTCTCTTTGTAATTCCCCCTGCTCTCTAATCACATCTCTCCCCTCCCCAAAAAATACCTAAACGCGGTGCTTCTCAACATGGCCAGTAAAAATAAACCCCTTTGGAGTTTCTAAGTGAAGCTATTTTGGCGCTATTATAAGCCAAAATATATTAGAAAAAAATCAGAAATTAACATTATGTAATTTTTTCAAAGCACATTAACTTTTCTGATTTTTACCAAACATTGCAGAAGGACTCTACTCTGGAATGAGAGGCAGCTTGCAAAACTTTGGGAAGATTGGTGCCTTTGGGGACAAATTAAGAGAGATTGAAATTGAGCCAAATAATGGAAAGCCAGCATCACCATCAACTTTAAGTATATGGTAACTGTAACTCTACCTAAATAGAGTTCCTGGATTCATAGAGTTTTAGGCCAGAAGGGGTCACTATATCATCTAGGTTGACCTCTTGTCTACCCCAAGCCATTAAATTTCACCCAGTTACCTGTGTATTGAGCCTAGTCACTTGTGTTTGGCTAAACCATATCTTCCAGAAAAACACCTAGCCGTGATCTGAAGACATCAAGAGATCATTTTCTAGGGGTTCAGTGTGCATTTTTAGGGGTTTCAGTTCTTTCAGGTTTAAGGCCCCTAAATTTAAAGCTAAATTTAATTGAAACAGCTGATGTTTGCAATGTTTTCAGTGAAAAGCCAAAATTCCTTCTTGGTGACTCTCAAGCCAGCTAATGGGCATGCCAATTCTTGTTTTCCACATGCCAAATTTGTATCCACAACTTTAGTGTCTTCAGCAGAAAACTGGTCCACTTACATTTGCTCATTCACTGTCAAGCTTAGGTGTAAAATTTGAGCTACTTTAAAGCGGGTTACAATTTAGTCGGAATCATGACTAATCATGACTAATACTACATAGACTTTTTAAAAAATGCAATGTGCTGTTGCAAAAGATGAATACCTGGCACTAAGTGCTCTTCCATGAAACTAACAAACAGGTATGCTCCTCCTACGGGCTTTGCAGTAGCAGCCAATAGCAAATACTATTTCTAGAACTGCACTGATATCAGTCAGCATGGCATTCGAAGACAGATGGGTGTGGCTTTGTACAGTGCTATATAATGTCAGTTTCCATAAAGTGGTTATAAACATATTCATTTCAGCTTTTAAAAAAAATAAAATGTGTGCACTAAAAAGAAAGGGATAAAATCAGTTGGAATAATATATTTCCAAACTTCATAGGGAAGTACTGCAAACAACAGAGAAAACATCATTCAGGATCAGCTCGGGCCTTGAAAGCAAGCTACACAAATGATGTTATTTGAATTGGAAAAAAAAAAAAGCAAGCAAATCCAAAATTAATCTATTTAATTCACCCAGTATAGTTTAGTATATATAGCAGGAATATTAAGGCATCTCTAAGCAGCCAGGGGATAGTGGTTGCCTGCCCATTTGGGTCTCTGCACAGAGTAATTCAGAGCACAGGTAAGTGCTAAGCTTGTTTTGCCTGGTGACAGCTGGTTTTTTAACCAAAACTCCCATAAAACTGTACCATTGTTCACAAAATCAGATCAATTTCCCAAATTCCAGTATCTTTGCATATCTTTGAGAGGGTTTCACACAGTCCTGGCTTCTACCCTGAATATTTGTAAATTAAGGCAGAATAGTTAAGAAGCTTCTACAAAAACCCTCATGTACTGGCTGTTGAAATTTAGACCCTTGCATTTCTACAAAATATTTTGATTTTCTTTTTCTAAGTCTTTCATTTTTTAGCTGTGCCATCTTTTTGCATGTCCTTGAGAAATAATAGATATGGAATAAATGAAGATTTGAAAAAGACCTGTCTAAGAAAGAAATCTTGTTAATTAAATATAGCTTTTTATGCCATACCAAAAGATTGACCCAAACCAAAAGCCTTTTGGATATCAACAGCACATCTTGGACTGGATCTTTTCTATTGAAATTATCACCTCGATACACAGAAATGCTTTGACTGAATCTAGCCAGGTATTATTGCTGCACTTTCCTAAATTAGAACCTTCCATTCTTATTCTCTTTTCTATCAAGCAATGTAATATCTCCTATTTGGATGGAGGCTACATGATCAGAAAGCAATCCATATTGTGGATGACATGTGAAACACAGCTCTACATAATGTGTTTGGATAACCATTGATTTCTGAGGTTGGGAGATAATTCTTCATGAAAATTCACTAACCCGAAAGCAGATTCTTGCCCTACATAATTTTTTAAAAAATGAAAATTTTTTTTTAATTAATGCTAAGTTTTTTATTTTTTAAAAACCCTGCTTCTGTATTAAAAAAATAGAAAGAATATTAGCAATTTTTACCCATCATCAAAATGCTAAAAAATATTTTTTTCTCATCCTGTCTTTTAGCTTTCTTTGAAGTCACAATATTAAACCTCCTTAAAAATATTTATGTGTATTTAGTTAACAAAAGCTCCTGTAAGTTGAATCCATGCTGGCAAAAGGTTCAGGTAAGCTCTCTATATAAGCTTACAGACAATTGTGTAAATCTTCAGCCATTAAAGAGAAAGGAGAAAAAAGCCATCCTCATTACACTGCTGTCATTTACTCTTCATCTCCTGTCCTCTTTAGCAGCATTAAGATGGGATGTAAATTTGCCAGTTAATGCTGTTAGAAAATGGATGGTTCAAGAAGGGCAGGAATTAGAGATCAGTATTAGGTGCAGATAAGCTCCTTTTCCTCCACAGTGGCGGCTGTTTAACATTCATGGGAAAATCATCATCAAACAGCGTTATCACAGCTCTGTTGATGGCTGAGGAACTTCATCACTATGATAATTTTTTTTATAGCTGTGAGCCAAAAAGCTGCCTTTTCTTTCTGCTGTCTGTAACTGTGATAGACGCCTGTTTGTATGGGTAGGGTATTGCAAACTCATTGCTCTTCAGCCAGGTTTGATTTCTTTCCACTGCCACTACCCCCCTCAGCCCCTTGTGTGTGTTGCATGAAATAGTCATGCTGATATAAAAAACAAAACAAAACCAAACCCAGGAGTGCTCAAACAATCCTTCAAAGCATAACTGATATTTTTATGATCAGTAATTCAAAGTTTGACAAGTGATGCTATTCTGTAATGAAACTGTCATCCACTTTGTTGTGAGTAAAGTGCTGAGATTATAAAGGGAACATGTAGGGGAGAAGTGAATATCTAATCCCATATATCTTGGCCAGGAGACAGTTTAAGGTAGCTGAAGAACCATAACATCACAAATTTTGTATTGTAAGAGCCACTTATTTTTCCTTTTTCATCCTCAGGTTAAGAGGTTCATAGCCTATCACGTCTTCTTTTTATCCCTTTCTCACTAAAATAAATTCAACCTGGAAGGAAAATGCGCTTTTTCTCACAGTCTGTTTTAAAGTAGTATAAGGTAATTTAGTTCATTGGTAAGTATTTTGTCATAATTGGAGGCATCCTATTTTGAACTTGTCAAGTATGCTTAAGGACACATTTCTAAAGATATTTCTAATGCATGCTCAACCACCTTTGAACATACCAGAGATGTAGGTTGTGGTCATTTGTTGCAATGTGTTGGGGGGAGGAAGAAATATAGCTCCAAACTGTACGTATTCTTCTGAAACAGATAAGGACACTATGTAAGGACATTTTTTAATTTATTAAGGTTCTCAAGCTTATGCTTCTTTGCAGCTTTGACCTCATTTTTTGTAGTTTATCTGCTCTAAATGACATTTCTCATTTCGAATATAACTGGAAAACATTGTGCTAAACAGCAGTTTTGAAGCTTCCACAGCAACTCAAGGTAATTTTGATATTTTCACTTTGAATTCAGTATTGATTTGATTACTTAGGTAATTTACTTTTGACACAAGCTCATTCCTTGTCTTTTCGTGAGCAGGGACTTCCAATCTTGCCATGTGCTGAATTATGCTTGGAGTTTGGAGATAAGGACTTTTGTCTACTAGAGACTCAGCTTAGGCCACCAAACTCATTTCCCATAGGAAGAGGGTTTGAATCCAGTTAAGATCCTAGGGGTGAAAGGCTAGTGCTTTGTAATTTAAATATTACCATATAAAAATAAGTTTAAAGCAGATATGGTGTGGCTGAGGGAATATGTCTTCCCTACTTGGGTAATTTTAACTGAAATTCCAGGGAGCTCTTCCCTAAAGAACAAGGGGGCCCAAAAGGCCTCCAAAACTGCTGACTTCCAAGTTTCACATGTTCCCCAGGGCCATCCCCCTCTTGGTAACTGGTTGCTGATTCAAGCAGCAGCTGCTGCTAAGTGACCCCTTTTGGGCCAGCTTCATAGACTCCTCCTCAGCCTGCTTGTCACATTTGGGAATGGTATTAGAGAGATTCCCTGAGCATGCTCTGTGGGTTTATTTGGTGTCTCAATGCTAATATAGGAGCGGATTGTCAGGGAAGAATCAGCCAACTAAGCTTCAATAAAGAGCTCTCAGCCAGGACCCACGGAGATAAAGGGGAGATAAAATACGAGGGTGGAACAAGTGAAAGATGGCATTCTTCCTATCCCACTCCAAGACTGTCCTTAGGCCAGGGACTGTCTGGCTTTTGCAGGAGTTCAATGGTGGGAATAGCACTCTTTTTCCTCCAACAGTTGAGATTGGAGCTAGTTTAAATTATGCAAATGAAAAGTGTTTTTTTTTAAATGGTCTTTTTCAGAAAATATTTTTCGTGTGAAAAATTATCACAACATTATCAAAAATTTTCCATTTCCACAAAGAAGTTGTATCTCTTGGGGGGCTTTTTATTAGTCAAAAAACTTCATTGTATTATTGTAAATGTAATAAACTTTGAAACTTTCCACTGACCAAAAACTAGATCTGTTATGTTCCATTCTGGATCTATTCTCCTGTCAGCGAGTGTTCCTCTTCTTCACACATCAGTGATCTCAACAAATAACACCATCTAGTTTTCCCAGCAAGGAACTTGTAGAAATGGCTTTGCACATTTTCAACTGATGAGCTGGGTGGGTTTTTATCCAGAACAGCCATACAGGTCTTTCCACAGCTCTTTCTCTATTAAGTGTAGAGATGGAGAAAGATTGTATTGCCCTAGAGTCAACTTTAAGGTACTTAAATATTGTTCAACACATTTTCAAACCTCACCTTTTAGCCTCTTTCCGACTGAGTGGTGCCAATGAAATGGTGGAATATATTGAAGAGCCTCTGGTGATTCTGAAAGATATATTCATGACCTATTTTAATATATTGGATTACATTCACTTGCTACAGAAATATCACAGTTTCTTGTATAGTTCATTTTACAGTAACTTGACTACCAAAAAAAAAAAATGCTGTGGGTTCACAAGAACAAAAGACAATGATTGTAATTTTCCTTTGCCCTTTAGCAAAGCAATCAGCAATTTTCTAGTATTTTACAGTCATCCATCTAACTATCTGTTCATCTTGTAATATCCTTATTTTTTCTTGGAAATATTTAAATTAATTAACATTTTAGTAACTGGGAACCATTAAATGGTAGACTGTATTATCAATGAGAACTTGTTTCTATACAATTTTACGTGCTAAGAATTATTTCTTTTTTTTTAATAAGCACATCCTTAATTACTGGCCAGCGGCCATAGATTACTAAACAACTTCACCTTCCAAATCTGCAGCACTCTAGGTATTTCCTATATTAAAGTATATGTAGTACTTCATATATCCATTGACCCTCGGTAAAAGTGGCACGTTGTTAAGAGTGATCAATAAGGAGAGAGAGCTTTATGGGGGTCTGGAATAAGTTGGAAGGATTCTCATATTGCTGTACTCTATTAAAACTCTGTTGGCAGATGCAGATTAATTACTCCTGACTCACTGGGGCAGGTGTAGCTTATTAGACTCTACGCTGAGGTCAAGCAAAATGGGAGTAGCCCTCTCTGGGGAGTGGCCAGGTGCTGGGACAGATAGGTACAGCCAAACCTGGGCAGAAATTGTTCAGGCTGGGGGTTGTACTTATTTGTAAATTACTCTTTTTGCTACTAAAACTAAAGCCCATGAGACCATTTACAACAAGGCCTTGTCAATGAAAGGAATCTATGGAGTATGTGAATTTAAAGCGCAATATATATTCTGCACTAACTCCTAGTGTGGATGCTCTTATTTCTTCATTAAGAGTGCCTTTGTGCAGTTTAGCTTAAGGCACTGTAGCTGTTAATGTGGAATAAGAATCTCCACTGAGGGAGATATTGCAAAACAGCGATTCTGGGTTATATCCCTGTATAGTCAGCCCCAAGTGCATAGTTTATTGGAGCTGGATACAGACTCCATCCATTTGTGCAGCCAATTTTTTAGGCAACTAGTCATTCTTTACTTCATTACATTACTTAGATATGTCAATACATCAGAGAAGTGTGTTTGCCTTTATTGCTATTAAAATCTTAACTTTGTTATTTTCAATAATACCAAAAGACTATTGAGAAGTTGACTGTTATTTCTTCTATAGGCAGCACAGATTCACTAACCATTCATGAATGGCTCCTGAAAATAAGTAATTTAAAATGCAAGGTTAGCAATGGTTTTCAGTTGGTGTCTGTCACGCTGGCTAGATGGGGGGGGCACATTTATTATATTAAACATCAGTATGTCAAAATTATAAGAATTCATGAGATATGCCATGTCAGGTACTGTTAGAAAGGCTATAATGTACTGCGTAAGATGATAATGTTTATGTTTATGTGTTGTGTGTGTGATGGAAGTTATGGGTATGGTTGATATATCTGTATTTCAAATTGTGCTGTGTCTGGGCGACACCCCAGACAGGGTGGCTGAAGCAATAGCCTACTTAATGGCCCATTAAAGAAACTCACAGGTACCATGGGCCAGGGGGAGAAGCCAGGGATATACCTGATAAGTCACCAGTCACTCATGTGACCCTGGACTCCATTTTATTCCTGTAAATTTCCACAAGCAGCATGGCAAAGGCCAAAGGACATAAAAGGCAGATGCACAACATCCATTTTGTCTTCAGTCAGTCTTCAGCCTACCTCTGGATCAACTCATCTACAAGTGAACTGAAGCTGTGAAACAAAGTACTGAGACCCATCCAGGTACTGGATGTACACCAGAGGGACTATAAAAGCCTGCAAACTCCACAATTCTATTAGAAACCTGATATATATATGGACTTTCAAATCAATTGGATCTATTTGATTGTTTTAATTTTTAACACTTCTCTTATAGTTTCTTTCTTTCTTTTTATAATAAACCTTTAGTTTTAGTTACTAAAGAATGGGCTGGCAGCATGGTGTTTTGGGTAAGATCCAAACTTATATTGATCTGGTCCTGTGGCTGATCCTTTGGGGTCAGGAGTAATCTTTTTGGTAAAGAGCATAGAATTTTAAATAACCGTTCTCTTTACTGGACCTAGGAGCTGATTGGGAGCCGGAGACTGAAATGCAGTAATGAGGGCTGTGTGTATTTGCACAGTGGCTGCTTGATAACCAGTGTGGGGAATCAGAAGCACTGTTTGTGGCTGGCTGGGAAGTCTGACTTCAGTGTCACCCACCAATGTTGGGAGAATCTGCTCTCCTTTTGCAGCCTGCCCTGACCTTGGCACTTTCAGGTGGCTACCCTAGGCACAGACAGGTCACAGCGTCTGTAGACAAAAGCTGGGTGAATGATTCAGGTAAAACTAGAAGCTTGCTCCAATCAGCTTTGTTTAGAAAGAAGGTTCATAGATTCCCAGGTCAGAAGGGATCATTTTGATCATCTGGTCTGACTACTTGTGTATAAGACAGGTCCTAGAACTTCCCCCAAGAAATACTGAGAGCATAGCTTGTAGAAAAACATCCAATCTTGTTTTACCAATGATCAGTGATGGAGTATCCACCACAGTCCTTGGCAAATTGTTCCAATATTTAATTACTCTCACCATTAAAAACATTTGCCTTATTTCTGGTCTGAATTTGCCTAACTTCAGCTTCCAGCCACTGGGGTGTTATACCTTATCATTAAGTATTTGTCCTCATATAGGTACTTCTCACCCCTTAACCTTCTCTTAGTTAAATCGATAAACCCAAGAAACTCAGCCACTATGAGACCTGTTTTCTAATCCTCCAGTCATTCTTATGGCTCTTCTCTGAACCCGCTCCAATTTATCAATATCTTTCTTGAATTGCAGGCACCTGAACTAGACACAATATTTCAGCAGTGGATTCACCAGTGCTAAATACAGAGGTAAAATAACCTCTCTACTTCTATTCAAGACTCCCCTGCTTATGCCTCCCAGGGTCCCATTAACTCTTTTGGTCATAGTGTCACACTGGGAGCTTATGTTCAGCTGATTATCTACCATGACCCCCATACTTTTTCAGAGTCCATGTTTCCCAGGATAGATTCCCTCATCCTGTAACTATGGCCTGCATTTTTTGTTCCTAGATGTACACATTTACATTTAACCTATTAAAATGCATATTGTTTGGCTGCACCCAGTTTATCAAGCGATCCAGAGTGCCCTGAGTCAGTGATCTGTCCTCTTCATAATTTACAAGTCCCCCAATTTTTGTCTCATTTGCAAATTTTTTCATTGATGATTTTGGTTTTTTCACGGTCATTGATAAATATTTTAAATAGTATAGCGCCAAGAACTGATCCCTGCAGGACCTCACTGAAAACTCACTTGCTCAGTGATGAATCCCTGTTTAGTTTCATTTAGAGACCTACAAGTTAGCCAGTTTTTAATCCATTTAATATGAGCCTTGTTAATTGTATAGCATTGTAATTTGAATCAAAATATCATGCATTATCAAGTCAAATGTCTTACAGAAGTCTAAGTATATTACATTAACACTATTACTTTTATCAGCCAAACTTGTAATCTCACTTTAAAAAAATCAAATTAGTGTGAAAGGATCTGTTTTCCATAAACTCATGTTGACTTGCATTAATTACATTACCCTCTTTTTATTCTTTGCTAATTGAGACCCATGTCAGCTGCTCCATTACCTTGGCTGAGATCAGTGCCAGCCTGATAGGCCTATAATTACCTGGATCACCCCATTTACCCTTTTTAAAAAAATGGCATGTTAGATTTTTTTCCAGTCTTCAGGCCTTTCCCCAGTGTGCCAAGACTTATTGAAAATCAACATTAACATCCAACAATCTCCTCAGCCAGCTCTTTTAAAACTCTTGGAGTCAACTCATATCTGGAGCTGCTGTGTGTAGGCAGATACCTCTCCAATGATTTCCACAGAGTTCAGCCTGCTTACATCAGGTGTGAATGGTCCCAGATAAATTCTCCACTGTCCCTTTCCCCATGTGAACTGCGGACTCCCTCCAGCAACCATGCTCTGGGACAGGTTCCTGGTGTATTGGCTCTTCTGGACTGACATTACTCTGTGATGACATTTGGGATTCTGTGATGTTATAGGATCCTGTTATAGGTTTAATCCTTTCTTAGCCAGCTTCCTCCTGCCAGGTATGGCCAGCTCCCTCTGGCCATGTTTGATTCCTCATGAGTTATCATCAAAGCATTTCCCCATCATCATGAGAGAAGTTCAGGTTCAACAAATATTGTAGCTAGATCCCAAGGCCCAGCTAATGAATTGCTGTGGGTTTGCTCACACCTAACTTATACACAAAAGCCAGAAGACCACAGATAGCTAATGCCAAGTGCCGCTGAGCCACACAGCCTAAGTGTTCTGCTCTCTCCCAATCCATTGTAGTATATATGGGGCTTTGGCACTATGTGACATCCTTTTTCAGTGGTTCACTGTACACGTGAGTAGCTAGAAACTTAAAGCTGCTGTGGGAAATTTCTGTAACCTTTAATAATTTGCTATTCATATCCACTCTTTCCTTTGTTATAGTATCAATATTCTGCAGTGCTACTGGTTTTAATAAGAAGGATTTTCACTGGTTTTCTTTGTTCTAGTTATCTAATCTCCTAATGGAAGTTTCTAATTAAATTCCTGCAGCCATTTTTTAAACTGTGTTTTGAATAACAAAGTCTATCAAATGAAGAAAGGGCATATGCCTCTGGCATGGATGTCCTACCTGACAAATGGCAACTGACAGAGTCCCAGCCTGTGCAGCACATCTCAACAGACTGACTGAAGAGAAGAGCAAAGGGCAATAAAGAGAAACAAGTAAATGAAAATGTTCAGTATACAGCAAAAGTCCAACAAGTTAAGCAAAGAACTCTTGGGTCTCAGTTATGGTTCCAGTGGCCAGGTCTGCACTGGTTGCAAGGAGGAGGAAGACCATGTGAGCAGAGGAGTGGAAAGCACTTTGCTGGAGAGTTTAAGAGCAGGCCCAAATTATGATCTCATCAGCCGTCAGCATCACTTCTGTAGTGTGAAAGAAAAAAAAAATAAGTGAAAAGAACAAGGTGTCATATACAGAAGCATCCATAAATATGATGTGTTGCAGACTATTTATCTAATAGATCCTTTCACTAATCTCTGTAAGTAAAGCAACTGGCATGTGGCACCTTCTCCAAATGGATCAGCAGTGGCACACACACAGAACTACCTATGTGTTTGATAGCAAGCAAGCCAGGCAGCAAAGGGTGTGTGTGTGTGTGTGTGTGTGTGTGTGTGTGTGTGTCTGTCTGTCTGTCTCTCTGTGTGGCCAGCAATTTTTGCACACAGCCAGGATCATCCTCTGGCATCAATACTAATGTTCTTCCACTGCAAGCTTGTTGTTGGAGGCTGAGCCAAAACTGTCCCTTTCTCTTCTAGACGTGGCTCATGATTACATTCTGTCTGCTACTGCACATCTGTAGAGGATATTATTTTGGCTGGAATAAGATGAACACATGCTGTAGCATCTACATGGAACAGTTACAAGTAGAGTTTTTATGGGTTTGTATTCAAGATGGTGCTTTGTCTTTTAACAGTTTTACTCTAAGCTGGGGACACATCAGTTGGAAGTGCAGAGGAGGAGAAGAACCTGGGCATATTGGTTGATCACAGGACGACTATAAGCCGCCAATGTGATGTGGCCATGAAAAAAGCTAATGCGCTCTTAAGATGCATCAGGCAAGGTATTTCCAGTAGAGATAGGGAGGTGTTAGTACTGTTATACAAGGCACTGTTGAGACCTCATCTGGAATACTGTGTGCAGTTCTGGTCTCCCATGTTTAAAAAAGATTAATTCAAACTGGAACAGGTGCAGAGAAGGGCTACTAGGATGATCCAAGGAATGGAAAACCTGCCTTATGAGAGGAGATTCAAAGAGCTTGGCCTGTTTAGCCCAACCAAAAGAAGCCTGAGGGAAGATATGATTGCTCTCTATAAATACATGAGAAGGATAAATACAAGGGTAGGAGAGAGTTATTTAAGCAACAATGTGGACATAAGAACAAATGGATATAAACTGGCCATCAGGAATTTTAGACTTGAAATTAGATGAAGGTTTCTAACCATGAGAGGCTGAAGTTCTGGAACAGCCTTCCAAGGGGACAGTGAGGACAAAATACTAGCTGGCTTCAAGACTGAGCTTGATAAGTTTATGGAGAAGTTGATATGATAGGACAGCCTAATTTGGCAACTAAGCGATTTTTGACTACTAGCAGTAAATGTGCCCAATGGCTTGTGATGGGATGTTAAATGGGGTGGGTTCTGAGTTACTACAGAGAATTCTTTCCCGGGTGTCCAGTCTTGCCCACGTGCTCAGGGTTTAGCTGATCACCATATTTGGGGTTGGGAAAGAATTTCCCCCCAGGTCAGGTTATCAGAGGCCCTGGTGGGGGGCAGGGGGTGTGTGCGCCTTCCTCTGCAGCATAGGGCACGGGTCACTTGCTGGTGGATTCTCTGTACCTTGAAGTCTTTAACCCATGATTTGAGGACTTCAATAACTCAGTCATAGGTTAGGGGTCTATTGCAGAAGGCCAGACTAGAAGATCATCATGGTCCCTTCTGACCTTAAAGTCTATGGGTCTATGAGCAGTTCATTCAGGGGACAAAGAGCAGAAAGATAAATGGTTCACAAGTAGCTCAGATTTGCCACCAGTGGCCTGTTGATGAAGAGGGATTATTACTCACAGATGGTGCCTTTATTTTTAAAAGCACATCTGTAAATGTGTTTGCACACCTTTAAGTGCACCCAATTTATGCATATGTGTAGCCTGAACTTGCATATGTCTATCAGGTGTTACGTACAAGTCAGGTGTGCACTTCACAACATTTGTACCCGATTGTCTCAACGCTGGTACGGCTTGCTCTAGCTCACCTTTTAATTGAAATGACAGAACAGCCACTGTGTTAAAGTAAAGAAAGTTCCATTTAAAATAAGATTAGGCGAAGCATATGAAAAATCACTTTAGGATCAACCCTGCGTAGGCTCCTGAGGGATCAGCTTGATGACTTTACAAGGAATGGGGAAGATGAGAGGATTTAGGATGTTAGGATTAGGGAATTTTTATAACCTGTAAAACCAGGTCCTTTCTGGACCACTGGAGATAAGTCTTGCCTGAGACAGCAGTACCAGAAAAATTAGATAATTGTGATTTTGGCTGGGGGTCGGAGTTTAAATATTTTTTCTCTGTTCATACGAACACAAGGCAGTTTTGTGTAGTTTGGGCCTGCTGAGACACAGCTGCTTCTCTGTCTTATTTAATTGCTTCTTTGCTGGGACTCTGGCTAGGGGCTTTGCATGGTTCTAGATGGGATACGCTGCTCCGTCTCATTTAGCTCTATTAGCACCACTTCTTTTACTTCACCTGGAACTAATTTCATTCAGCCACAAAACAAAAATTGTGTAAGAGTGTGAAATTTCTCTTCCCGCAACGTTCTTAGAAACAGAACTTTGCAGACATGAATGGTTGCATGAAGTGAATGAATACGGCAAAGCAAAATTCAGTTTTCAATTCACCCAATGTTTATGAAAATTTTTGCCTTCTATTTTCCTAGCTTTTGTTGACTATATCCCGGGGCGAAAGGGGGAGCCAATTCCACTCATATCTCAGCATAGAAGATTCTGCACTATAGGAAAACTGAACCCCTCGTAGATATGTAAATTTCCTGACAGAGTGCATTGCCTGTAAACTTGTAGCTCAAATGACAGATGGAAATCAGATAAGAAGAGTACACTGATCACTGCAGAGAGATTAGCTGTTGTAATTTGCATCTTCTCTTCTCATAGCATTTGCTCCATTTCTGTCTTAAAATTTTATGATCATTTGAAGACTGAATTTACGTACACTTTTCTTTATTTTTTCATATGGAATATCATGGGTTAGGGTTTAGAATGTGTTCTTTAATATCACACCAATGGCATCTTCATGATGTACCTTTCACTTACGTGGCAGATGTAGCAAGCAAGGCCGAGGAAGAATGGGAGCATTTTCTGGGGCTTAATCTGAATATAAATCACCCTCTCATGGTAAAATGTTATTGCAGCAGTTGTGATTTAATTCAAATTGACTTAATCTTGACCAGTCTCTAGCTGCATATTCCTTTCACCCAATTCCATAGTGAAAAAAAATTAATAAAATACATAAACAGCAAGGCAGAGAATGTCACTCTTGTGCTTCTCCAGGGCTCCATGACCAGCTTTCTCCACAGCAGGGCAATTTGAGAGCAACACACCTTGCTTTTAAGTTGTTGTGTCTAAACAGCTCAGCTGCACCTAATTAATCTCCCTCTGGAGCTGCTCACATCTGAACCCTGTCTGGGAATAGCTCTCAAAACCTTACACCATTGTTTGTCTAAGTGAGCCTCCCCATTAGATACTCCAATGGACCAGGGCTTCAGGGTCCTTTCTGTGAGTCTGTATACTCCTGTCACAGAAGAATTAGGCTGACATTAGGTAGTCTGCATAAATATTTATTTGCATCTTTGCCATTTTCAAATGCAGTCTCTCTTTTCATTTAGTCTCCTCCATCTCTGCCCATCATGTTTCTTTTCTGTCTGTACTAGTTACTGCACCCCATTCTGTAAAGTGTAATCTCTCCATTTTTCCTCTCAGTGTAAAGCATCTTTAGTCTGCAGAGTATGAATGAGATGCTTTATAAAAAAGCAATTGTATTGCTGTGTCTTACTCGGGAAGGAGATAGGCTTAAATATTTTACTAAGCTTATATTAAATAACACCAACAGAAGTGTACCTATGCCATCCCCAATAGATGAAAGCTATATACATCCTACAACTTTGTTTCTGTAAAAAGGGGACTCCTGCAGCTGTGAGTTCTAAGGGGATGTTACAACCTGCCTTAAGCTGAACATCAGACTGGATGAGTAGTTCATCTAGTCCAATGTCATATCATTGACAGTGGTTTTAGAGGAAGGTACAAGAACCCCTGTAATGGACAATTGCCCAGAGGGGAAGTTTCTTCTTAATACTAGGCAAAGTGGTTGGTTTACATCCCTTATGTTTCTTAACTCTAGTGTATTTGTGGATGTGCTCATTATTCACACGTGTCTAATTCTTTTTTCAACAGTCCTAAACCCACATGTTCAGGGGGGTATGTTGTGTAGCACTATATTCCGTAGGTTAAGTTTCCGTTGCATGAAAAAAGTATTTCCTTTTATCAGTTTCAAATATATTTCCTTTCAATTTCATTGGGTCTCCTCTTACTCCAGCATTATGAGAAAGGGTAAAGAGATGCATCTGATTCAACTTTTCCATACCATGCATTACTTCTATCATGTTCCCTCTAAATTGTCTCCTCTCTAACCTGAGCAGCCCCAATACTTTCAATGTCTCCTCACAAATGGAAGTCTGGCCACTCCTCTAGTGATTTTTGTCACCCATCTATTTCTGCTTTATTGTTTTTGAAATGGTGAATCAGAACTGAAAGTAGCATCCCAAGGAGAGTGGACCATTCATTTGTATTGCATATTGATAATGTAGTCAGTATTATTCTGTAATGCTCTGAGTCTTAAAAACTTGGAGACATGTTGTATGGGCCAGCACTTTAATCAGCTTCTTCACCGCACACCTCCTTGTACTCTGTGGAGGAAACCTGCCTTGATGCTTATGCAGAAAGCAAAGATTCTCTGTGCCTTCCTGCTTTCCAGTTCACCAGCACAACATAAGAGGCTCTCTCTTTATTATTGCTGGTCTCATCCCGATAGATAAGTTAATTCCCTATTTATTTTTTTATTATTGATTCCACTGTTGGTTTAGTGTCAGTAGTTTGATACCTTCATTTTTATCTTGGTTATTTGGCTGAAGGCACTTGTGTAGCATCTTTAAGTTTATTAGTACAGAAAAATGTCTGACTACCCTAGAGTCAGCTCACTACTGTAAATGGATTAGGAATCCAATGAATAGTTTATATTTAGTTTGAATCCCCTTTTTTGGTGCATGGTATGCTTTCCAGATAGGCCAGGAGCAGTTCTGGAAAGGTCAAAAGGTAATGATCATGACATTTTTCTTTATTATAAAAAAGTGAGATAGAAAAAGTCATCAACATATCATCTTTCCTTTCAGTGGATAAGCAGTAACAGAATTCTACAGAACTATAAAGAAATGAACGAAATACAAAACTAATTTCTCACTGATTCCCTGGCTGATGTTTCTCCACAACTGCTTTTTACAACTAGTACTACTTTGTCTAGATTATCAGACCCTTCCTAGTACCAATGAAACCTTGTTCTGTATTAAAGACACCAAAGAGTTATAAAATGGCTGTAGAGCTTGACCTGTTAACTATCTTATAAATATTGCAGATAAACCATGTTCCTCTCCATTAGGTCAACTGATACTTTTGAGTAAGCGTCTAGTGTCCAATTATTTTTTAAGCCAGTTCTGTGCAACTAATCTGAAAGTAAACTTCATTTGTGGGGGGGAGGGGAAAGAGGAGTCATTCAAAAATAGGCTTCTACTTTGTTTTTGAAATGATTTCCTTTCTTTTAACATATTCAGAACATTCATGTATTTGAAGTCTGGCTCCCAAATGTGACAGGTTTTTATCTCAGAAGCAAGAAAAATATGGTAATTAAAAATAAACAAACAAACAAGCAAAACAAAATGTATTTTAAACTGTTTCCAAGTGATTTGTGTTGTTTGGTTGTAGGAGGTTCCTACATTTGGGGGTCTCACATAGAATAGAGCATATTTACTGTATCTTTTCTCTGTGATTTTGTTCTTTATGAACATAATTCATATCTACTAACTTAAATAAACATATATTCTCACAAGTATGTTACTCTCACATTTTCTCGATTTTAGCTTATCACTCACCATATTTATTGGCTCACTACTCTGCCGACTTCTTAAAAGGTAGGGAAAGTTAACAAAAATAAAGGCCTGCTCTTAGCAAACTAATTTAGAAAGTAGGATTGGAATTTCCAAAAGTGCGTAAGGAAATTAGGGTGCTCATCTCTCAATAAATTTGAATGTGATTTGGGTGACTTAGGTTCCCTTGACGATCCCAGCCTAAAGACTTGATCTTGCAATTCAGTACTTTGTCCATGAAATCAATGGGGATCCACCTGGGAACGGCAGTCTGCCTGCATGCAATGAATAGCAGGATAGGTGCCATGAGATTCACCATACTGTATCACATCATTGATCCGTCCAGTCCAGCATGCTCTCTGTGCTTCTGAGAAAGGTGCAATAAACCCCTTGGTGCACAGTTATGGAATAAATACCTCTTAAGGCTATCTTCTTCCTAAACCTGTCACCTGTAGGTTAATGTATGATCTGAAGCATGAGGGATTTTATCCCTCCTATCTACGGTAACTCAGGATGCTCTCGTTATCAACGTAAATGTCTATTTTCATGTGTTTGGGATGATTGCTCAATTCGCAAGTTACACACAAAGGTGGCAGAACGAGGACCTATATAGTGCTGATGATCTATGTGTTTGAGTCATGTCAAGTGCGTAAAAGAAAACACCACTTACACAGCAAGCCCTTATTTCAAGGCTATCTATTCAATGCTATTTCTGAAATAAGGCTTTTGGGAGGGGGAGATAAAGACTAACTTCTCTGAACCAGTGTACAATGTAGATACAGTGCACTGTATCATCTAACAACACTCTGCTTTTCCACTCAGGTAGACAGACATGAAGGTGCATTAGTCCTATCATTGGAAGGTCTATAAATATCAATAAAGTAAGTTATTTGGCATTCACATTTACACAATGAAGGACGACAACTATCCTTTTCAGGAAATTTCACAGAGACATTCACAAACAAAAGTTCAGTAATTTAATCTTCCAAAAGCTCAATAATGCTAAGTTCAAAATTGCAGGTTTTAAACTAATGTACCTGATAAGTCATGATGACAGAATTTAAAAGGTCCATTATTTGGTAATCTAATATTCCCAATCCCAGTTATCTGTTAAAAAGAATACTCTCCCTTAAACACTAATGTGTTCACATCTACATTAATCTCTTAGGGAGAAAAGAAGCATTCTTCACAGGCTTTATCTGTTTTCAAATGTCTGACTCCACAAGGAGCCATTTTGCACTGCTGATGAGGCTATGTAAATGAGTCGAATGTCTTTGTCTGATAGGTGCTATTTCTTACAGATACACATGATACTGTGCTAGCACAAGGTACTTCCCAGCAAGCCAACCTTTAGTATAAAATGGTCTTTAACATGCTGTGCCTGGTGCTTTCAAATCCTCTGATCCTGTCTCACTGCAAAACAAACATTGCAGTTAACGGGTTTTCTCCTCACTCCCTCATGTTGCATGTAGCAGCACAACTCCCCTCTTGTATTGCATCATTATGTTAGTTGGGGGCAAATCCTCTCCCTTTTTCAGCACTTCCAAGGATCCCTAGGCAGTGGTAACAGTGTGGCTTAGCAAGATTCAAGTGTGGAGGTCACACAGGGTCGTGCGCCCTACTTTGCAGGAGAGCCCTGTGTAGTAACATGCATGTGCAGAGGCAGGGCCAGAGGAACCACTGTCCAGATTCTCTGGTCCTCTTTCCTGTAGTAAGGACACATATGAGGTTCATAGGTCTACTCTGGCCATCAGGCTAATGTAACCTATGCAGAGCCACTCTACCGCTTCCCTTCATCCTTGGGAACAGGACCCCTTCCTCTCAGCTCAGTGTCTCCTGCATATTAACTCAACTACTTCAGCTGCTGCTGCAATGAGGTTTTGGTCCTTAGAGAGTTGAATACAGCCTCATCTATTCAACAGTCAAGCTGGCAAGGGGCCCTTAATGCTGTTTGCAACAGAAGACAACCAAATTTTCCTCTGGAATGTAAAGCTTCTTCCTAAACATGAAATCAATGCAAACCACAAATATATTATTATTATTGTTATTTATTTGAATCGCTGGATGGCCTAGAGAACCCCAGTCAGAGATCTTAGCACCACCTTGTATCAAAGGCTGAGACAAGTCCATGAAACTCCAAATAGAGGCTGACACTCTGAACTTAATTTGTCCTCTGGCACTGAAGCCCATGCAGTCACGCCCAAGCTCAGTAACACGTGACACTAGTAGCAGTCAGAGCAGATGGTCGATATCAGTTTCATAATAAGGATACTCCCACTGTCTTGCGGCGTGATCGGGACAGTCAGGTGTTCCCAGGTCCTGCAAAGACAGGCTCTCAGTGCACAACACGGCAGTCTCTTTCTTTTACAATTTTGGATACACTCTAAGACGTCATACCCTAGCTCCTCTCATTGCACAGTTACAAATTGTTATTCAGAGTTTCCTGACAAGGTGAGGATTTGTGGGTCATTTTGCCCAGCCAGTATAATGATTTTCCGAAATTTCCAGCTACCTTTACTTCAGACTCCTGAGTGCCCTATTATTTGTATTCCAGTACTGCCAAGAGACCCATCAGGCCTGGACAAGAAGCCCTTTGGCACAGACACATTGTACTAGGCACTGTAAAAACACATAATGAGAGCCAGTGTCTGTGGCGAAGATCTTATTGTCCACATAGACAAACCAAACAAAGGGTGGCAGGGGAAACAGAGACACAACAAGGTGAAGTGACTTGCCCAAGGTCACAGCAAGTCAGTAACAGAGCTGGGAAGAGAACACAAGTCTCATGACTTCTCATGCTACCCTGGGCAAGGCCTCTGGTCCTTACTAGAATGGCTTACTGTCTTTGACCGAGCCCTGCAATGCTCTTTGGCATATTAGGTCACTATAAAAGTGTCTGGATGACAGCAAATCCCAATGAAATTTCCTTTAAATGAAATAAAAAGCTTTGGACAATTGTCTGATTTGTGCAGTAAGATTCTGTGATAGGAACACGTTGGTCAGAATTCCATTATTGGTAGCACCATGAGTAAAACCATAGCCGCTAGCCAACAGTTGCTATGTTGTTGTATATCCCTCAGTCTCCCAATCATATAAGTTCATAACAAGTAAGTAGCAGGCTAAACTAGAGCAGGAAAACCTAATGAGGATTGAGAAACTGCTTTTGGTAATTTAGATGAGTCTGCAACCTTATTCCTGGCAAGGCACCATAACATTTTGAGATTTTTCTGGTCGATCGTTTCAGACTCATGCCGTAACTAAAATGTATGTACACAGACATTTAGAACTCTTTATATTATTTTGCATTTCTCTATAATGACGGTCAGAACTCAGTGGCAAGGATCACAGTGAGAAGGAGAAATTGAGCCTTTCTGAATCACTCAATGCATCATTGTAAACTATGCATTTGCTGTGATAAAACAGAGCAGTGAAACAAAGTGGTTTCTCTGTGGATACTACTCACCAACATTCAACTAAATGGTCTCAGTACGGTACATTAATCAGACTCAAACTATTAAGATGGTGTTGATTCGCTCAAGATGTGTTTGAATGACTCAAAAGACACCAACTTGCCATATGTCTTCTATTTCTTTTATTTTGACCTTCCGAAACAGGAAGTGCTCTGTTGTTACGTGATGCATTATATCTGATTGCTGCTAATATATGATTATTTATCTACAGAGGAGATAGTTTAGTTAGTTTGAAAATATGATCATCGGTAATATTATTTGTCTTTAAAATTATTGTATGTATGGAAGAGACTTTATTCTTTTGTCAATAATTAAAAGCAAATGGGTCAAGCAGTTTTTTAGGTGTTTTATGTTTTTCTAGATAATTCCCTTGCAGTTTAAAAGAGTGCTTGAAAATTAATTTCTGTCCTTAACAGCTTCTGTAGTATCTCAAGTTTTCCTTTCTTTTATTGTTTC
This sequence comes from Mesoclemmys tuberculata, assembly GCA_007922155.1. NCBI lineage: Eukaryota > Metazoa > Chordata > Testudines > Chelidae > Mesoclemmys > Mesoclemmys tuberculata. The sequence goes on along the minus strand of ML675609.1, from coordinate 49,806,899 downwards.
TCTGCTCCCTTGGATGCTTTTTAAAAGCTCAATCACTGTTTGTTTTGATTCATTCTGCCATTAAATATCAGACTTTCCTCCAGTTCAGGTTAGCTAACCATAAACTCAAGCATGCAGATGTTTTCAGAGTCTAGGTTACGTCTTCTAACAGATTCTCCTAACAGATGACAGCAAAGTCAGTATCCAAAAATCAATATCCAAAGCCAGTTCCAGGCCTGCCTTAAAAAGTCTGGATTTAAAACTCTATCCTTATGTTTTCCCTTTTTAAAAAAATTTTCTCTGTGGGTCTTTAGCTTCATCTACTGGTTCATTCCAAAATGCAAATTTTGTTCTATTCCTTAAAGTAAGAGTAAAAAGGTAGTAATTTTGTTGAAATTACTATAATGTGAGGTGGAAAAATTATTTGCAGATGTCTTCCCTTCCTGACTGTTTAGAATTAACCACAGACTTCTTTAAAATGCTATAAATGCTCTTCACTTTCAGAGTTCAAACTGCTGTGTTATCACATTGGACCCAATTCTGCCCTCCAGTGTGGACGTGTAAAACTCCTCCTGACTTTAAATGAAGTTACATGTATCTGAAAGCAAAACCTGGCATTTTATCTAATAAACAGCTATTAATTAATTCTGTACCTTAGGTCCCAATTCCACTCATTTCAACCTTTCTACAACATGTAAAGACAAAAATAAAATGCCAGTTTTCTCAGGATCTAGGTTGAGATTTTCAAAATTGACACGTGAATGCCCAGTTCATTCTTTTTAATGGAAACCATGGCCCACATCCTCATATTTGTTTAGGTGCCTAATTCTCGTTGAAATCAATTGCACCTAAATACCTTTGAGGATCTGGCCCCACATGTCCAAATCCATCAGGCAGATTATAAAACCTCAACCTGCCTCACTGGTGTCTACAGTATTTTGCTGTCCTGCTTGGCATCTCTGCACATAAATTTGTATATACCATATGCCTCTTAATGTGCTATTTTTCTCTTGTTACATGCACACAATTGCTGTTAACATAAATGAGAACCCGAGAAGCCATGAGCCAAATATTTACATTTTTACTTTTTATTCAGAGTCCTTACTCAGTGAAAACTCTCACTGAAGTCAAGGGATTTATTACCTGAGTGGGAATGACTAAAACCTAAATGAAATAATCTGGTTCTATGGGCCTGATGGAACTAGAAATCTGTAGGTGTTGTTTTAAAAAAGATATTGGTAGAAGGTCTGGTTGAAATGTGGGCCCCAGGGAGGGGAAGTAAGCAAGAACCTTGCATGAAAAATGTCACCTCTTTGTTTGCAAGATTTTCATATTCTTAGAGTTTATTTGACCATGAAATTCAGAGAGCCCAAAATGTTTTCGGAGATCAACTTGCAAAATTCACTCCTGGCTCACAATTTCACCCATTCTAAATTTTCTGGGAAAAATACTATAGCAGCCACCTCTGGAACATTTTATTTATAGTGAGAAGACAGTGAGGGATAATGAGACACAAAACGGGTGAGGTAATGTCTTTTATTGGACCAACTTCTGTGGATGAGAGATGCAAACTTTCAAGACGCAAACATCTTCTTTGGTTCTGAGAAGGGGACAAAGGCAAACGTAGAAAATCACAAACATTTATTTTATTTTGCGTGCGCACTCCCCCGCCCCCAGATCAGTCAAAGTCAGAAGTCATCAAGGATGTTTGTGCTTTGATCCCTTTTCTTGAAGTGGGTGTACAGGATTCTGAACTAGGACCCAAATATGCCAGCCAAAGAAAAGTGACTTTAAACCAGAGTTTTGGACATCTAAGCTGAGATAAGCCTCTTTGAGGCTAAGAGGCTAATGCATTCCGTTGTTCTTATGGGGTGGCAGTAGACAAAGCCAACCTCTTTGCTACCAGGACTCCACAGTATACTCAGGGCTTTACTGACTCTTTGCGTGGTGTTCTTTGGGATTAATTTCAGGCCTCAAACCTCTGGAAAGCTCAGCTGAAGGAGGATCATGATGGCACAAGCTCCCTGCCACCCCTAGATCCTTGGGAGTGGATTGGGCCAGAACAGCTCAGAAATAGGAATGAAAGCTTTCAGTCAAAGCTATTTCTGAGATGAATTTGGTCCACAGTGCTGCAACAGCAACCACTCCCTTCAGATGTGACCCTCTAGCCACAGCTACTAAATAGTCAGGAAAGCCTGACACCTGGAGAGGGTTATTTCCTTTTGGGAGTGAAATGAGTTTTCCCAGTAATAGGGTACTGTATCTTAGTCCAGATTAATTACAGTCAGTGTTCTGGGCTTCTGAACAGAGATGTTACATTGTAAAAGCAGGCTGCATCTCCAGACAACACCTCCGCCTCACTTTCCAGCTGGAAACTGTGTCACAAACAGCTTTAAGAAAACATATGTTTTAACCCTTCCACAAATCTATCAAATCCTTTGTGCAGCAAACGTGCCTGGGCTAACACTCAAAACCACCACCCCATGACATGTGACAGTCAATAGACTTTGGGTATTTGTACCAAAATCGCTGTGGCTGCCTTGGCATCTCGAAAGGAAGCCCATCTGAATTCAACAACCCTCCTGTTGAAACACAAGGACTCAGTTGTTTGTCGTTTGTTCAAAGACCTTCATTGTTTCCACTTCATTACTCAGTTACTTAGCCGGATTCTGGAAGGGGTGTGTCTACAGTCTGTCCCTGATGAATGTCCATCTAAAACTCCATGTAATATGGTAATAAATTCCTGGGTTTCATAACTTTGCTACTTTTTCAATAAAACTCCTGTAGCCTACTGTAAATAACTAAACTAGAATATACTTCCAGCATCTGCATCAACCCATTTCTTTCTCCATTAGGAAGCAATCCACTCCTGGAGGCCTTCCTCATCATGCAGAAATTGTTACAGTTCAGTTCTGCACTACTGGCTTTGAGCCATTGCCCAGAGTGGAGTAAAGCACCATAGAATATTATGAGGTTTGAGGTCAACATCTCATCTGAAACCTTTTGGCACTTGCCATAGCTGGCATCTGGTAATACATACTTTACAAAACACACACACATACAATGTGTATGCATTCTACTGTGATATGTATGTGTGTGTATATGAAGTACACATAAAGTATATATATGGTTATTTCCTTTTGGGAGAGAAATGAGTTCTCAGTAATAGGATACTGTATCTTACTCCAAGTTAATTACAGAAGGTGTTCTAGGCTTCTAAATAGAGATGTTATATTGTAAAAGCAAGCTGCATCTTACAATTCACAGGACTCCAGACAACACTTCCACCTCATTTTCCAGCTGGACACTTTCTCACAAACTGCTGTAAGAATAAGTATTTTAACCCTTCCACAAATCTATTAAATCCTTTGTGTGGCAAATGTGCCTGGGCTGACGCACAAAACCGCCACCCCTAACACACGTCCGTCAATAAATTTTGGGGTATTTGCACCAAAACACATTCTTACATCAGTTAGTTAGGTCTGTTATCTCTCATAACTACTTCTCATTGCTTCCAACATAAATGTTCTCAGAAGCAACAGACCAAGTGGAATCACTAAGTACTTCCCAAGCTTCCATTGTCAACAAATGAAATGTAGTTATACAAGAGTCATAAAAATAACACATTAATGTTGCAATTAACTACCAAGCACACCAACAAAACACTTGGGACTACTGCATAAGTTTATCAGTCCACTAAGTCAAGTGCCTTCAAATATTTGAAATTGTTCTTTAGAAAATATAGAATAGCACACACTTTCTTTGAATTACTGCGGCCTTTCAAAGTCCATGTAAAGTATTATGCAAGGAGACAAAGCTATTTTACCAGGCAGGCAGATATTCCAAATTACTGGTTCTTAACAAGCATGGTAATACATCAGTCAAAAGCAATAAATTTAAACTTAATGAAATCTCAATTTGCCTACAGTGCATTTCACTTTGACATTTTCTACATTGCCACGGTGCTTTGATAAAGTTTTTTAAAATGCAAAGAAAGTGTCTGTAAGGCTAAAGAGCAGACTTGGTGCCATTGTGCCCAATGGAACATTACAGTACTTAAGTTCCATCACTATTTGCCCTGTGGCACACTAAGCCTGAGTGGTAACATAGGTTCAGTTTTCATTATCATCATGTGATTATTCATTTTACTGCATTTAACTGATAATACAACTACCAGCTCACCTTAAAAGAATTAGCTTGGAGGTTTCATTGCTTTCCAAATGGAATTCATTTGACAAACAAATGACAATTAGCCCAGTCTCCCTGTTCTGTGTCAGGATGGTTTTTGATTGAACCTCGACCAATTTACAATTTTTAAATGAGTTTAGACATTTACATTTAAAATGTCTAGAGGAAATTAGCCCTGGGACATCTAACAACCAAAATGCTTTTTGAAGTTGATTATTATTTGATCTAGTACCCTCTACCTGCCCATTTTATTCTGACTTCAAAGTTTTGGAATGAAAATGCCACCTACACCTCAAAGCACAGCGAAAAACTTAAAAGCAGTTTTACTCATTATGTTATGCAAAGAAACCTATATTTTAATATTTGTTTAATATGGTTAGTTAGCTTTAATGACACCAGTTTGACGGTGTCAGAGTTTTCAAGTATAGGACATTGATTGAAGTTTCTGGTTCTTGCCTTTTTTTTGTAGAAGGAAAGAATATATTTTGCAGGTGAGATTTATATGCCCAACGCAGATAGAAATGTAATCCTTTACAGATGAATGTGTCGTGTGTCTCTGAAGAAAGTAAAACATATCCTGTCATTTCTGTATTGTCCTGTGTACCAAAATCGCTGTTAGTATTTGTTTAGTGCATGCTAAATTCTTCCAGCTCCGTGATGTTTGTCTTACAGCAGCAATGTCTACTTCCAAGGAACTGTCAGTAATTCCATTATAAATATGCAGGTGCTGGTAACACTGAAATTAGGCACAAGATCTGAGCCTCAAGGTAATTTGATTCTTATTTTTATTTTTTTATTAATTATTTTGTTTCGGCAAAACTGGAAAATAGCGTATATGCCACCTGTAAAATAAGTGTAAAGCTAATCACCCTGATATTCATCTATCCAATGGGAGCCAACAGGAGTCGGGGTACTCAGCGCCTTTGAAAAACAGGTCCATTTTATTTCGGATAAATCACTATTAGGTTTAACTTTCAAACAGTGACGACAGCACAAGTGAAGCACCTAGGGCTGCATCAGACTGAATCCCCGTCCTTGCCAGTCCTACTAGCCTCTCTGTTTCCCATGAGCACAAAATTCCCATTTAAAAAGGGAGAAATGATTTAGTATTTCTAGAAAAAGTTGGATTTCATTTATTATTTATAAATTTCATTTTGTACATATCTTAGAGGACATTAAGAGATTAGCAGTCATGCAGTTTGTTCTGAGCATTAATGCTAATCCTTCAAGATAGGTGAAGGGTAATTTCATTAGTTTTTATAAAGATTTGCAATAAAACTAACCATTCAGTCAACAATCTGAAAGACATTTAGCACTCGGCTTCCTTGCATCGCAGCAGGATCCCTGCGCTCATAATAAAATGTCAGTAGGAACTGGCGTCTTAGCAATACGAGGACATTCTACAAAGGTTGTTTTATGTAAAATAGGTGAGTCCCTCTTTCCCAAATATGTCATACAAGATCATTGTCTCAGGCATGACATACCGTAGTTCAGGAAGGGAAGTTAATCTAGGAAATAAAGGGACTGCAGACTATTGATGCCAAAATCAGCAATTACATTGTATGAGATCTCATGAATAATTCCTGAGCTATGCTTTAACATTAATCTGGGTGTTTAGTACAGAGCTGGGCCGACACCAATAAAATGCTGACTGATTTGTTTTTAAATGGTGCTCTTTCAGGTTTCGTTACTGCGCTCTGTAATAAGTGCATTTAGCTAATGCTCTCAGCCCCTCCCTGCAACACACACATAATATTTTGTGCTGTTTTTATTAATATCGCATTGTTTTTCTCCTTTAGGTCCAAATTCTTTTCCTTGACAAAGCACAAGTAAAAATAAGTGTTTCACAGGTGTGCTGCCTGGAACATTGAGTTCTTTCCCCAAGACAATTCTTACCAGAATTGGTCCCCACACTACTATGTGGTGATGACATTTACCATCTGTTGACAGAAGATGTTTCTTTATGGTAGAGTCAAGTGCTTAAGGATGGAGGACCTTTAAACTTTGGTTTAAATTGACTACACAGAGTTTGAAGAAGGTTTTGCAACCACAAAAATAATATCAAACAATTAAAATTATGCTTCCACACCACACCTCAGAAAAAAGAAGCATGAGCAAACTGTCTGTTTTGTATGTACGTCATTTTAATTGTTAGTTGTTTGCATGTGCATATTTCCAGCACACTGCCAACTATAGAAAAATATCTGTAATTAAATTATTGAGATGGGGCCAATAGATTGGACTATGGTGCACAGGAAATCCAACTGGTGCATCTGGGCAGGGTGTGTGTGTGGGGACCCTAGGGGTGTTATGAGAAATAGTTTCCCAGTATAAAGCACGGTAGTCTGATTACGTCTAGGAACTTATAAAACTCTACTTTCAGGAAGAGTTTGATATGAGAGAGAAGTATATGTGGAAGAAGGAATAAAGCCTGAATGTTACAATGTCTCTGCTTTATCTCTGGATGCTTGCAGATAGAACATAGGGTATGGGGAGAAAGGTGTCATTGTTTCACCTTTAGTTTAGCTTCCTTATCCTGGGGTCACTGTATACAGCAGCCTCAAGGCCGCTCCAAGCACTATCTGCTGGTAACAGTGTGAGGACAGTGGTTTTTAAAGTATTGGTTGTGACCCTCTACTGGGTTGCAGAATATTAGGCACTGGGTGGCTTGCAAAGGTAATATCATGATCTCTGAAAATGTCTTTCATTACAGTTTTAAAATAACATTACAATCATTTAAATGTTGGACGTTTTACTTATTTCCAGTAAGACTTATTTGTTTTCAGAGGTTTTTTTACGCACTACGCACTACATGCATACATAGCGTAGCCGTTTTGAATGTAATCACTTAATGAGACAGCTTTCCGCACACTGTCACTTTTGTTAATGCTGTGGAGACGTGAGTTGCGAGGCTTAATCAACAAACCTTCATCATGAAAAATGGATCATTGTGTAATAAGAAAAAGAAGTTCAGAAACACAGTCATCAAATCCATCAACATCTGAAAATGAAAATATGAGTGTAAGTAGGTCATCTGTAACAAAAAGTTCTAGTAATAACAGACAGACTTCTGCCATGTTGACCTCGTCTGAACCACATACTAAAAAGAAAACCAAATAGTGGACAAGGCAGTATAATGATGGTTTTTTAAAATATAGCTTCGTCAGTTGTGCTAACGCAAACCAAGATCCAAAGCCCAATGTGTTATTTGCAGCAAGGTGCTTGCAAAGGAGAATTTAAAACTATCAAAGTTAAAAAAGCATTTAAAAACAAAACACATTGATAAGCCTCTGGAATATTTTAAAAGAAAGTAACAGGAATTAAAATTATCAGCACAAGTTTTGGACAGTCAACTACTTTGAATGATAAGACACAACTGGCATTATATTTGGTTGTGTTCCATGTGGCAAAAGAGAAAATGGCCAATACAATTACCAAAAAAAGTATTCTTCCAGCATCTCTGGATATGGTGTGTACAACTTTTGATGAGAAGTCTGCTGAAAAATTGAGAAGTATTCCTCTCAATGACAACACAATGGCTCAGCAAGTATGTGATATTGCAGAGCATTTGGAAGCCCAGCTTATTACTTCGTTACAGTCAGCCGGGGATTTTGGTATCCAACGTAGATGAGAGTACTGATATTTCAAATTGTGCAACTATGTGAGGTATATATATGGCAAGATGACTTTATTGAAGATTTGCTGTGTTGCCTGACTTTACCAGTATATTCAACGGGAGCACTGGTATTCAAAGCACTGCATGACTAATATTTGGATGATGCAAATTGGACTGGGCTAATTGCAAAGGAATTACAAGTGATGGTGCAGAAAATATGACAGGTAGAAAGAGCAGAGTTGTGAAAAAAAATCTGAGGCAGCTGGTAATGATCAATGTTTGGAATCACTATTTTATTCCCCACGAAGCTTTGGCATCCAAGGGTATTTCATGGGAGCACTGAAGGAAATAGTCAAAATTGTTCATTTCATTAAAGGAAGCTCACTGAACAGCAGGCTTTTTGAAGCATTATGCTCAGAAATGGGAGTGGAGCATACTCATTTACTGTTTCACACTGAAATAGAGAGGCTGTAATGGGACAGGGTACTTACAAGGGTGCATGAACAGTCAGGGATGAAAGTCACATTTTTCTAGTAGAGAAACAGTCTAATGTGGCAAATTTGTTTGATGATGACAGCAGGTTAATAAAATTGTCATATCTAGCTGACTTTCTCTCAATTCTAAACGATCAGACTTACAAGGAGAAGGCAATGATTTTTTTTGACACTGTGAACAGATACAAGCATTCCGACAGCCATTATCACTCCGGCAAGCATGACTGAAAAGTAATCATATGAGCTATGCTATGTTCTCCACACTGTTAAGAACCGAGGAGGACAGCATCTGCAAAGGAAAAAGGGAATAAAATGAGAAGTGTCATACAGTTACAGCTTACTGTTCCGTCTGACAATTTTAGCCACTACTTCTCTGCCGAGAGGTTTGAAAATTTAGAGGAAAAACGTTGGGTGAAAGTTGGGTTGCTTTTGAAAACCCTGAATCAATAATGGAGTAAATTTGAAGCCTGAGCAAAAAAAGAGCTGCTGCAACTGACCTGTGATAGCATGCCACAAATCATTATATGTGTCATATTTTGGATAAGTGTTTTCAAACACCGTTAAGTAAGATTAGTGTTCTGTTGTTGCTACGGTTCACAACACCCTACATGTGCAAACTGGGATTTCTGACTTTGACAAAGTTAAAAACACAAGAAAGAAACCAACTCAACAGAGCACCTGATGTCCGGGTAGTGCTTATATCTTGTGATCCAGATTGGAATGAGATCATGACCAACAGACAGGCCCATCCGTCATATTAAGTAAATGACACTCAACTTGATTATCTTTTTTACTGTATTTATACTGTATTTAAAATGTTTTATGAGTCACATCAATGTCTAACTTTAGTTATTATTTGAAGTGAAGTGGTTACAGCTATTTTGTATTGTCCTTTATTGTGGTTTAATGAAAACTCTGGGCAAAAGATATTATTGGTTTTGGTTGTGAGGATGTGTTTTTCTTCCACTAGGTTGCATGAAAAAAAGTTTGAAAACCACTGCTCTGGGAGCTGTTTTGCTAGTCCAGGAATATCAGAACACAAAAGATCATGCCTTATGATCATGCCTTATGCCACCACAGACACACACCCTTTTCCGGGAAGGTTTTTCGCCTTCCTCTGCAGCATGGGGCATGCGTCGCTTGCTGATGGATTCCCTGCAGTTTGAGGTCTTCAAATCTCACTTTTGAGGATTTCAATAACTCAGTCATGGGTTCGGGGTTGTTATAAATGTGTATGGGTAGGGTTTTGTGGCCTGCCTTGTGCAGGAGGTCAGACTAGATGATCATATTGGTCCCTTCTGACCTATGAGTCTATGGGAACAACCCCCATGTCAGATCTCATGTCATGTGACCCTGTTAGAAAATTAATTGATATAAACATCTGCATCAATTTCACAGTTAAGGACAGGCTGTCTAATCAAGGAGATGAAAGAGGACAGTGTATGGTTTTCAATAGTTGTATTTAAACCAACTTACATATTCAGAATCCATAGTCACATCATTGGCAGTTGAATAAATGTGGTGAAAGTTACCTGAGCCAAAGTTTAGACATTAAAATTAATGAATAAATGTATGTTTGTACTTTACAAAATGAAAGAATATATAGTGTCAGAAAAGGTTTTATCTCCTGTACACATTTTTTAAAAATGTAATAAATACAATACAAATAGCATTGGTTTAGCCAAGGGAATATTGAAATCCATTAGGAATGCACTTGGAGTAATCTGATTCAACAAGTCAGTATATTTTTCTCAAAAACATAATATCTGTACTACATTGTGTGAGATGTGGGTTAGATTACATTTCTTGCCAGTGCAATAATTCCCACATCATAAATTCTGATGAAAATATATCAATATATAAAGCAAATGGATGTCTGACCCACCATCGTTTTCTAGTCTTCAGATGTAGAGGCTGACATACAATGAAATCCCCAGCTTCTTTGAGCAATTCTATTACCCCAGTGCCATTGCCTGGGAACTGTTATTAGCTATCTTGACCAGGAGTGGCTGTTAGAGTTTGTGGTTTCTGCTCTGAATATTAAACTTCAGTGTACAAAAGTCCTCATTGTAGGGAACACTTGGAAATGGTAATACTAAATTGCTTTATATTTGCGGGACTTGATTGCTTCAGATGATACAGGCCGAGCTGGTGGGTCTGTCTTACTGTTTGTATTTCCAGATTATAAATCATTCCTTTGACAGGATATCTGCCATAACCAGTTCTCAGTTTCTGTAGTATCCCTCTTTATATTACAGCTGGCAAATGGTATTCTAGGCTGTTCATATAGATGACACATTTTTCCATAATTTATAGGAATGAGGCCAAAATTAGAGGCATCCCAATTTTTATTTGAAATGTCAGTGGACTTCAGGATCTATGGTTTGAGGGTTGGTTTGTAAAGAGTGGATTCCACTTTCCCTGGAACATTCAACTGCTAGTGCATGCTGGTACTGAACCCAGTAAAACCAACCAATCGGAAGTTCAACCTATATAAACTTCAAGGACCACCAGTGTAATCAAATAGTGCTTCGTAAATTGTGGGCACTACTGGTAATAAATATTACTACTAATTAATGTATCATCCTTATTGTTATTGTTGTGACATCATGAAAGTAAGAAAATTGCAGGCCTTAAATATGATATTGAGGGTCAACTTGCTGTAGAAAGTTAATGTGACATTAAAGGCTTATGCAGTGTAATTGTAGTCATGTCAGTCCCAGAATATTAGAGAGACAAGGCGGGTTACCTTTCCCAGAGTGGAAGAAGAGCTATGTATGTCTCAAAAGCTTGTCACTCTCACCAACAGAAGTTGGGACAACAAAAGATATTACTTAATACACCTTGTCTCATTAAAAGGTTTAGGCAGAAAGAGCTTTACTCATTTTGGACAATTCTTTAAAACAGAGCAATGTTTTGGGGAATAATGACAAAAATCATTGGACTTATACCTCACTATCTTAAATTGGAAAAAAAAGTATGCAAAAGGAATTATTGGCCATGATCTTATTGCTAAAACTTAGACTATAACTATTAAATATAATTTCACAGCTTTAATCATTCTTAATGCAGAGCCCCGATTAACCCTTAGCTGTGCCATTATGCCACTATTACATTAATGTATTGATGTTTCATCCCCCATAATGTAAAAATGATGGTTAAAATCCTAGGCCTGGTTTCCAAGTTTGCCAAGTGTTTGCTCAAACATCTTCTTGTTTACTTCTTGTTTCACTAGCCATTCATAACAGACCAGTAACTGGATACAAGAAAACCACAAGGAACTTTGGTCACATCAGAAATGTCACGTTTATTCTCCAAGAGGCAGTGATGTAAGCGGTACTTGCTAGCACAGTCTCACCTCAGAGCGCACATTTGGATAACCAGAGTTATGACGATTTTCTAAACGAAATTCGATAGAATCAAAATTTGCTTCTGGATTTTCCTATAACCTGCTTGAGGATGCCCAGTTCAAGGCCTGAGCAAGTAACATGAAGACAGTTTATGAAAAATCAATTATTTTACAGGCAACAAGAGTTTCAGCCGACATTTAATAGTGTTGCGGACCCACGGTCCCTTAGTTCTGGTGTTTAGAGAATTATTCCAGTCTGCCATGCACTTTGGAGTCCCTGGTTCAAAGGAGGGGCCTTCATTGGACTCCCTAGCTCTCCTACCCTCCTCTTCCCTACAATAACCACGCTTCATAGACTATAGGGATAGCTTAAACTACAGCAAAATTGCAACAGCCTAGCTGAACTCAGTTCTTGGATCCTCTCCCTTTGAGAGGAAGACTAAAAGCCACTGAGGCTGGAAAAGAGCCAGAACCTTTGGGTCCTCTGCTTGAAGCAGAGATGAGGGGTCAAAACCAAAAAAATGATTTATGCACATGCTTAACTTAAACCGTCCAGCCAGTCCCATTGAAGAGAATTTGGGAGGTGAACGATGGTTATTGTTCAAGAGTGTAAAGTGTTTGTAAAATATCCTAGTAAACTGAAATGCCAATTATATTTCACTGGGAAATTTCAATTTTTGGGGGTCAAAATTTCAAGGGAAATATTTCTGTTTTTTTTAATGAAAATTTTTTTTTAAAAAATGAAACATTTAAAAAATGATTTTGGTAAAAATGTTTAGTTCTTTCAAACTCTTTTCAGGGTTTTTTCCCCTTCAGTTTTCAGAAAAAATTATGAAAACTGAAGGCTTTCTTTAAAAACACTGAAACAGATTCTTTTTTAAATGAATTTTTTTCATTGACAAACCAGAAAATGTAATTGAAAATGATTTTTTTCCATGGAAATATTTGTTTTCAGCAAAAAGCGGTTGTTTATTGGGGAGGGGGGCAACATTTACACTTTAGTAAAAAAATGTTGACAAGCCATATAGAGTAGGAATATTGTGTCCTGTATTTGCAGCCACTTATTTCCCTTCCAAAGAAGAAATAAGACACAGAGTCCATTCTTTTCCAAACCACTCAGAACTTGTCTTGAAAAAAGATACAGAATAATCATAGTGTAATGGGGTGTGAGCCGCCCACTTGTGAACTAAAGAACAGCTCTGGGTCCAGAAGGCCCTGCTCAGACATCTGCTGGGCATGCTCACATTGGAGGTTGGGCTTAAAAGGTAGCAGCTCAGAGGCTGGGTGGACAAAGGAAGGGAGGACTTGTACCCTTCAAGCTTCTGCAGAAACCACTGAGGCTCCATGCGGCTGAGACCAGGCTCCAATATGTAGCCACTGCAGGCCTTTTACCCCATGGAGGCTGGGAACAATGGACTGTGGCTGATAGAGGAAAACCTTCTGGAGAACTCCAGGGAATCCCAAAATGGATCAGTGGCACTGATGAAGGAACCAAAGCCGGGATAGGAAGTGGCCCAGGGAACAGGGCCAGGATCCTGACCTGGAGCATGGGAAGGCTGGGTTCCCTTGCCTCTGGCCACTGAATCTCATCACTGCACAATATGGCCACTGAGTGTTACAGGCCAGATCACCAGCATGAGGTGGTGCTGCCAGGTTTGGACCTCAACACACAGACAAACACTTTGTTCTAAATCAACAATGAAAAGTTTAGGGGAAAAAATCTGAAAACATGGATGCACTCATTAGACTACAGTAGACCTTTATTAATTGCAGTGTCACTAATCCACACACCCCATAATTTATACACAAATCCCAATCATCTCTTTTGAAGTCTCAGCAAACATTTAAAAGCAAAATACTCGAGTAAGGTCTCTTGTTACCAGGATTTACGGCTTTTCGAAGCATACTACAGAGCATTAACTAGTATACCAAGAAAGCTGTTAAGGAATAATTTAAACTAAACTACACCTGTCAAAAAAATTGGTAACGTTCATTTTGTGATGCAGCATCATTACTTATTTACTTATCTGGTAGTACAGAATTCTGTAATTCCCGTCAGCTCTTTAAAAGCAATTAGTCATATTCTGTTGTTCCAAGGAAGGTCATTGTCACATCAATAGCAGACAAGTCAAATTGGTGCTTATTTTGACAGTGATATAATGGCCATACTATGACAAGAACGAACCGTCCTGAGATAGGGCAGTTTTCTATTGCAGTAGGCATGTATATGTCTGCATCTTCTTTGCATATCTCAAGGTGTCATCCACCTCTTTTCAAGAGCTAGCATAGCACCCAATCCCACACCCATTGCTAATGTAAGGCCTGGCTCGTGCATAGTACAGAACTATTTGTGCCCGTAAATACTAGTTGCATGAGTATCAATTGCAATCTGCAAAACTGTGCCCATTCTTACTGTGAGTGAAATTCACCCCTATCAAAGGGTCAGCGCAAGGTTCTATTCTAAGTTCCACTTCAAAGCCTAAGTGGGACTTAAGGGATACGTAGCACTTGTGCTGATCCTCAGTTCAGAAGTGACTATCACCCCCTAGCTAATGCAAAGAAAATCTCACTCTTGTATATTTGAGTTTCAGTGGATTCTACTGACAGGATATCAATAGATCAGACTTTTATGTGGCTCTCATTTCAAGGTGCAAAGTGCATGCTGTAAAATTCTGCCTCAGATAAATCATATTTATTTTTTGAATACCCTGAAAATAATTACTATAGAGTTGTGAATGGCGGCAGGGTAAAGACTAATAATCTCAGCAGGCAGTAATTATAACAAATGTGATCCCATGGGTAATAATATGGAAGTTATTCCTGACATACACTTTGTACACCATGATACCTTCTTGAGTATGGGAGCTTCTGTGGAACTGTGGGCTTATGCTTAGAGAAGAGGAGAGAGAATGGGAATTCTTGGGTCCTTGAATGACTTGCTGTGGGACCTTGCATAAGACACTTAGGGGGGAATTTTCAGAAGGGGCTAGGAAGCATGGCTTTTGCTCTCTTAAATCCCTTAGGCTTTTTCAAAAATTTCTCCCATAAATCCCATTGAAAGCTGAAAGTGAAAGTGAACAGGACTTGAGCTTCTAAGTCATGTAGGCTCTTTTGAAAATCCCACCTATAACTTCTTTGTACCACAATTTTATCCATCCGAGAAGCGGACTTAGTAAAACATACTTAACTTAACATGCAGAGATGACTGTCAGAATTTGGGACTGGACGGCAGGGGATGGATCACTTGATAATTGCCTTGTCCTGACCATTCCCTCTGAAGCATCTGGCACCGGCCACTGTTGAAAGACAGGACACTGGCTAGCTAGGCCATCGATCTGACCCTGTATAGCTGTTCTTAGGTATATGAAGTTTCAGATGAATTAGGCCAAGATTTTCAAAACTGACTAATAATTTTGGGTGTCTAACTTGAGGCATCTTAAATGGGCCTGATTTTCAGAGGGTGGGTACTCAGCACTTTCTGAAAATCAGATCCCATTAAGGTGTTTCAAGTTAGGCACCCAACATCACTAGTCATTATGGCCTTATAAATGTTTTGAGGCTAGGTGGATAAAAGGCAGATTGTACATTCAAAGTATTATTATAATGCACAGGCCATTCTTTCAGTAGACTGTAGCAAGAGACATGCATACCATTTAGTAAATTAACCTGCTAAACATCATTTCAATTTTTCAGCAGATAATCTACAGTGCATTTCATGTAATTGGCTTGTCCCACCTCTAGTTCCAAAGCAGCTTCCCCTCCTTCCCCTCCTCAGAGTCATGACCCTTCAATGACCTCATTTAGATACTCCAGGAGCCCTGGCAGAGGCTAGTGAGTGCTGCCTGCCTGTGACAGAGATGCACATGGCTCGTGCTGAGGTCAACTAGCTTTGCTGTTCTTATATTTTGGGTCGCTTCCTAAGAACAAAAACTTGACAGAGAAGCAGCTTGGGGAGAGCTGCATTTGCAGCTGTAAGAATAGTTTTATGGAATACGGGTTACAGAAAGAGCAGCTGATATTTGTAAATACCTACAGAGTTTTTTAGTAAATAAAACATTAGGTAAAGGGGGCCTGCACTGTTTGTGGGTTGTTTCAGAGCATCTGCATTTTAACACACGAGATGTTGTTCCTCAAGATAGTCAAGAGGTCTAAAAGCATAGCAATCTATGTCCTTTTCGTTCAGCTAGTCTGAAATTAAAAACCTCTGTTTATTCATAACAAATCTAGAACTATAAAAACACACGTGGAAGCATCCCAACAACACATGACTTACAGTAGTCTAAAAATAAACTCTGTTGGTAGATCTTGATATTTTAGGAAATTAATTGTGCTCATCTGGGACAGGATATGAACGAATTGCCTATTTAATCATATTCATAATTAAATTGGTTACAACAATGATTCACTGGTTAGTTCCTCTAATTACATAGCCAGGCCAGTTTTATTTGTTCCTTCTGTTTCTTTCTTGTAGACTGAAGGTGCTTTCTGTCACCAACAGTCTTGCACTGCATGTAAACTGGCAGATGTGGACAATCTTAAACTTGCATTTCTCCTAGAGGAATGAATCTGGTGTGGTCAATTAACTAATTTATTTCTTTAATCACCCATAGGCAGACTCACTTTGCAAACGCTGATCTGGTATTCCTGCTCTTTGAAAGGGAACTTACACTTGATGCTACAATAACTTACAGAACCATGGAACCATTGGTCCACCTTCTGCCATCAGTTATACCCACGCATTCCCACTGACATCAATGTAACTGCAACGGAGTGTAATTGTAATGGAAAGAAATCCTGACTTTGCAATCTTCAGATGATGGAGCTTGATCATTACTACCCAGCTTTCCTGTGCTCCACACCAACAACTCCTTGGTGCAATTGTAGAACTGCCATGGGGCAGCCTGGCTTTGTCTCATCTCTATGGGCACTCCGTCTGACCACAGCCTCAACTTCTATATACGGCCACTGGAGCTTTGGGGGATAACATCAGAGAAGACAGTGATTCCCTAAAATATGTGCAGCAGGATGGAGCCGCTCTGGCTAAGGGACAACTGTGGCGTCCCAAATGGGCTGGGTAGCTGAAGAGATTGAAAGGGCCTAACAGTAGAATTCCCAGTTGACTGCTTCTAAATGAATCCATGATCCAGGGAAGTGCAGGCCCATGATGACAAAGATTTCCCATGGCAGCTGGGGCCTGGAAGACACGGATCCTCCTATAGGAAACTCTCCCACAACCTTTCCCAAAAGATAAAAGTTTAAAAGACCTGCTCTACTCCCAGCCCTTAAAATAGTTGCTACAGCTCAAAGCAGGGCCAGGCAGGGTCTGCAGAAAACCCTTTGAGGAGACAGGAAACTCAGTTGCAGAAGCTTCCTAATTCTTACCTACACTGCCCCCTTAGGGTCGCTCCATACCACCAAACTGTGTTTCTGTAGGTTGGGCACAGAGCTTCTTCTCTGCCCAGCTGCAGAGTGCCCAACCATTTTCAGGGTCAGGCAGGTCAATGTGGGGCCAACACATTCAGCAATAAGAGCTTCTGAGATCCTTAGGGTAACCCATCAGATTCTGAACCATGGGAACTAAAGATGGAAATACCCTATTAAGCCATACAGCCCAGGACCTGTCAAATCAGGGCTCTCCCTCATAATATATTTCTAGTGTAAATGATCCCAAGGATGGGATGCAAGGAACTTGCACGGATGTTAGTGAGAGTTTAGTGTGCTGTTCACTAATGGAGTTTTGGATCCATTCCACTATTGTCAAGATCACGTTGGGGTTTTTTTTATTGGTTGCATCTTATGCAAATCACTGCACTATGAATTATACGGATTTGTTAATTCCAGCGAAGCTTTGATGCTAAATATTCAGATTTCTATGGCAGAAGCTATGGCCTAAAGCTACAGAAAAAAAATTTAGGCTGATTTAAGACAAAATTCTTAGCTAGCAGAGAATTTTGGGCAGTTGCATAAACTCCTGATAATAAATGTTATGTTCAAAACTCTCTCCAGAAATTACTTAATTAATTCTCACTTTACTTTTGTGAGGTAGCTGGGTCAGTATTAATACCTTCATTTTACAGACGGGAAAACAGAAGGAGAGAAAGATTAAATGACTCCCTCAAGATCACACAGTGACCTAGTGTCAGACTCTTTGAGCTCCTGGCCTCCTGATGCTCAACCTTGCACTTGTTCCTCCAGCCACACTGGCTTTCCTGAAAGTGGCAAGGGAAGGAACATCAATACAGATTTTGAAAAACAGCTTAGATGGGTCCAGAAAAAAATGTCTGCCTCTGATAATAGGCAGGATAATCGGTATGTTTACCTGCTCTTGTCTCTGTGTCTTTCACCATACTGCCTGCAAAGCCTGGAACAGTCCATCTTCTCGTGTCCAAAATGGTGATCGTGTCTTTATTTAATTTCCTTTTTAATCTTGCTTCTTCCACGAAGCAATTAAAGACAGATATCTGAACAAAATATGTAAAGATATAGAGAATAAATATGCTTACAGCATTTTGACCCTGGGTTTCAACTGGTCAACCAGTGTATTACAGGCAAAATTCTGCTCTCTTTTGCAACAGTGTAAACCTGGAATAATGCCACTGATCTCTAAAATGTATGGTCTGTTTTAAACTGTACAGATAATGGGCTGAGAGCTTGACTCTGAACTCACAACAGTGTAAACAGAAATAGCTCCACTGGAGTGGAACTTGTGGGAGTACCTTCTATTAGAGGTACGGTGGGTGAAATTCAGCCCTGTGCAGAATGCAAGCACAAGACCTATGCTTGTGGGGTATTATAGTAATAATATTACTGTAGTAACACTATTTGCACCATTGTATTTAAAATTCTGGCAGCCCTTCCGTTAGCAAACCGTATTTTCAGCAGTTCAGCTGGAGCACTGTTATGAGAAATTCACAGCAAGGTGAAAATGTCTCCGTCCAGAAGTTAGTTATTTAAAAATATTTTTTTGGAAAAAATCCATTTTTCCCCTTGGGGTTGAGAGTTAGAAAGAGTATCCTTGTTTAAGATTTTTTTCCCCTCAGCCACTGAAATATAGCTCTGTTATATAGTTAAATAAAAAAATGCAGGCAATTTTCATCTGTAGCGTGGGTAAGTTACCGTTGGTATTTTGGAATGTTTTTAATTGAGTTTCAGACTTTCAGAAGCATACGAACTCATACGGATTTTTAGCAGCCAAGTGAGACTCACTATTGCAACGTTCTGAGCACTTCCTTCAGTGCGCTGAGTGCCCTCAGCTCCTTCTGAATTGTAAAAAGTGCCCCAGCTCCTTGGGTGTACAAGCCCCGTGCACAAACTGACATACTAGACTTTACAAGTCTATCTGGTCCAGGAACAAAAAATCCTCGGTCTCTAAAGGAGGCATTTATTGTCTCCCACCCTGGAAGCACTTATGCAAGTAACTTTTAACTGAGCAAGACCACTGCCATGCATAAGGTTATTCAAGTGACTAAATTCTTGCAGGATCAGGGCCATAGACTACTCATTCTCTTGGAGCTGTTATAGTTTGGTTAGTACCTAGAGCACCCAGATAGCAGCTTCAAGGCAAACCCTTCCCTACGCAAAATCTGGAGGAGGCTTGCCCCTTGAAGTTTTAGTTCTAGGTCAAATCCAAAGGTAGAAGTGGCAGGTTTTCTGGATCTGGTGAAGAAGAAAGTGGACATTTTATGGGCAACCAGATTAGCTTTTTGAGAGGTACATCATTATCTAATTACCAGCAAGCTGTAATGTAGCCCCGAAGTGTCAAATAAAAGGTTTTTAGCATCAATTTTGATTGTCTAATTATAAGATGAGCCTATAATAGGTGGTAAAAAGCCTAATAGAATCCTGAGGCTGTTGGGCTACAAGAGTCAGGGACAAACATAGCTTCATGAGCAGTGCATTAGCCATCAGTAAAGAGGCCACGCTAAATTCCTTTGTGGTGTGGAATCTCCTTTGATGGAGGACCCAACTAGCAGCCAGGGTCAAGGATGTCCTTGGTAGTGACACTCCAGTGAAGGAGAGCTACTCAGGGGATGCAAGAGGAGCAGGTCAGAATGGGAGCTAGAATATTTCTCAGTCAGAAATGCATGTGCCATGAAGCACCATTCAGGAACTGGGATGACTGACAGTGGAGAATAACGCTCTCACTATTAACACAAGCATCCTGCTGTCACTGTGGTGTGTATTCTGTTTGGGAAGCATTTGGGGTTATTTTCATAGGTTAGTTGGCCAGGCGCTCCTCTGAACTGAGTTGACGATCTGCCTCTTCATCAAGAAATATTTCCTCAGGACCAAAGTCAGGGTTTGATCTCTGCAGTTAGGGCAAAAAAAGCTCCTCTTTCACCCTGCGGAGGAAGAAAGGAAAAAAAAAGCTCAGACTGCGATAAGACCAGCAGGAAACAACATATTAAATAGCAACTGAAAAACCTCTGTCTACTGTGAAACATTTGTACCAGCTGAACACAGGCATATGCATTGTATTCTCTTCTATTGAGGCATTGTTTATCTTTCTTTTGGCCCAACAGAGCAACTGAGGCTCACGTGCCCATTCTGCTATCTAGTGGCTAGTTTTGTAAAATACATCCAGGCTAAGAAAGTCCTGATTTCCCTCCCTTCCACCCCCCCCTTCACTTTTATCATATAACTTGTTCAATTATATTGTCTTTTTGTCTCTTGATTCCTATCTACAATTATACTTCCCCAAAGCAGCTATTGTGTAACCTGTGGGTCTTGGATTAAGTTCACTAGCCTAGTTGACCCCAGTCCTGACCTTCACTTAATTAAATACAGGATTAAACCAAAGAGGTATGCAACTCAAATCTCAGGTTTAAGCAGGGGGAGTTCAGGGGCACTGCCAGTGAACTTACTGATGTTCATGAATGAGCTCACCTGGCCTTGTAAAACATTGGAAACTGCACGGTCAAGCCTGTTGAAAAAAACTTTAACTCTTTCATGGCATATCCTTCGGACGGAATGGAATATTGCCATACCGTTCCAGCTGCTACAGATAAAAGTTCACTGCTTCCAGAACAGCCCTCCAGATCTCTCACATTTAGGAAAATGTATGTGTCACGGGTTGCTAGTAGCACTAATGCTACACTTGTGATCGCTAGAGTTCTTCGAAAATGTGGTTCGACAGATCTGTTTTTCATCTGACTTTGTGATGCCAGATCTCAGAAACATTGGGAGAAGGTTTAGCTCAGAATGGATCAGTGTGACTTCTTTGGGTTTAAGAACAGACTAGCTTCTATAGCAGTCTGACCTACAGGAATATGGTATGGAAATTGATTAAGGTTAGGGGAAGGTTCATTGGTTGAGTTTTCTCTGCTGTTACAATCCCATAATTCAACAAGGTGCTCCTTACCTGGAAAAGCAAAATACATTAAAAAGATGCTTTTCAATAGATGATTACCAAAAATAAACCTATAGAGAAACCCATTTGCTCAATAGTTTTAATAAAAATCCATGATTTTAAATCATCCATGCATAAGGCTTGTGAAACACATGCAACTTTATGTTCAGTTGTGACTCTTGCATTGAAAAAGCCATTTTGTATGCTATCGCTATCACTCCCATAACCGCATTGGTTGTTGGGGGACCATCATTGATGAACGATGATTTCATACTCACAAATAGCTTAATGTAGAAGGCAGGCCCAATGAAGATTTCAAATGAGCAAGACGCACTTGCAATTGTCTCTCTGAGACAGGGGAATGGGGCTTATTACCAAGTGCATGGCCATGCTATAAAGAGGCACGGAGAAGTGATGTGGAGAGAGAGAGAGAACAGGAAGATATAGATCCAGGAAGGAAAGGAAGTGAAGCCTGTTTTTTGCAATAAGCCTCCATGCATCTAACCATAAATGGCCATAAAGCATTCTGTCTCTGCTGTGCTTGATATTGTACTGAATCATACCCTCTTGGATTAAAAGTGCTTTGGAGCAGGAACTTGTTTGTTTGGTACAGTCCACCTATTTGAAAGCACGGTATGTAGGATGGTGCTGTATAAAGAGTAATATATATTTTTAAATGAACTTTATTATTGTTGAATGGAGATGGCATGACAGCACAGCAGCAGGTTCCCATCCTGTTTTTGTGGAAGACAGGGCCTAGAATTGACAATGGCAGTCCAACCTTCTCCATACGGTCCTCGCCACATGCTTCAAGCCTGACCCAAAGTGGTGAGGAAGTCATCTAATTTCTATTACCATTAACTTCTAGCTTCTCCCCTGAGACTACCAAAATGGGTGCCCATTGGTACTGTGGTAGTGGTAATTAGCCACACAGATCTGAACTGAGACCATCAAACATAGGTCACTGAAGAAAAGAGCCTGAGTTTCAAAGGGCAGCTATCCAGTATGTTTTGAAAAACAGGCTCCTTTAATTTGTTTTAACTTGAGCACCAAAAATTAGTAGGCTTTTCCATGTCCAACTGGTATCGGGGAAACTAGACAGCTCCATTGTATCCAAGCCAGACTTGTCTGAAATGCTGTTATCCAAAACAAGGGCATGTCATCAACGCGCAGTTCTAAAATTGGGATGGTGGTGGGGAGGAAAGAAGGGAAAGGAGAACAGGAGCCGGGTACAACCCTCTTTCACTTCACATTAGTGAAATACAAGCAACTGAGGTTCTACTAGTTTAATTTTATTTTTTTTATCTTAGACAAACAGCTTTATTTGTTTAATACTGAATGTATTATACTGAATGTAATCATTAAATGTAGTTATTTTTCACTACTTTGGGCCAGATCCGCATTTGGAGTAAATCAATCTAGCTCTATTGACGTTAATAGAGAAACGTTGATCTACCCCATTTGATGTCTGGCCCACAGTATTTAAAGAACACACAATATAGACACTGACTTTTAAATAACAAGCCCAAGAACTGATATCCGGAGGGGGTGGGAGAATGGAGGTCAGTTGTACAAAAGCTGCCACACTGTATATTTTCCATCTTGACTGTGCCGGTGCACCTCACTCTTGATTTAAACATACTTGTTAGTTCAATCTTAGGTCTCTTCTGATGAGAGAGCATCTAGTGAGCTAAAACTGAGCTAGTTTTGTGGTGCAAACAAGAAATCCAGCTCTGTTCTTGTGTTCTGAGCACTGGGGTGAACTCATGAGATCTGGATTCTATTTTTGATTCTGTAATGAATTGGGCCCTGATCCTGAAATCATTTCCCCACAGGCTTAACTTTAAGCACCTGAATGGTCCCATTAACTTTGATAGGATTAATCACACGCTGAAAGCTAAGCACGTGTATAAGTGTTTGTGGGATCAGAATTGAAACTTCTCTGTATCAGGATGGACCAAATAAAAATGGAGATAATACTGGAAACTTATTGGAAGGAAATACATTTTTGTGGCTGTCCATATGCAGTACTACAAACTCTCAGATTAATTATTTTTTATTGTTAAGTTTTCCCTCCTTTTTTTCTGAGGGGGTCCAGGAGACGCGATAAACTATTAAACCACAAGAATTATTCATTGCTTTGCTGAGCAATGTAATATAATCTAGTAGCCTGCTGAAATAAAGAGACCAAGGATAAGATCCCAGGTTATGGGCAGCATATCTGAAGCCGACTCAATGAACGTGCTGGATGGTGTAAGAACATTTGCAAACACATTATTAAAGGTGTCTTGTACCATCTCTATACTGTATATTGACATTTTCTTGACTCTGTCTGCTTTACAAATGTCATGTCACACAGGATAAAATGAAGAGGGGTACCAGGAAAACCAAATAATCTGGTGGAGTCATGGATTGTAGCTCTCAGGAAACCCACATGAGAACTCTCAGTCAACTTTGGCAAGTAATCAGCATTTAGGTACTTGAAGTTTTTAAATCCATTGTATTAGTTGAAGAGCATTTACCTAAGACGTCCATTACTTCCAAGAAAAGAGCTTGTTTGTTTTAAATATCTTTCGTAAATCTACCGGGAACACTGACTCCCCAAACGGCATTTGACTGTATTTTGGTTTGTTTTTTTTCTTCCGGATTAATTTGTAAGAGCAAAGAAGCTTGACACATATACAACATAGAATAAAAACTTTGAAAATGAATAAAAAGCAACCCCATGACTAATACATTTCCTATGTGAAGGAACTATGGCTTAGTGGATCTGCCATTTCATAGGCAAAAATGCAGAGATTGCCTCTTTTGTCAGTTCGGAGATAAAATCCTATTCTTTGTAATCCCTGAAGAAACAAATCAAATAAGCTCTGGCTGAGCTAACCATTTTCAATCCATCAAAGCAATCAAATTCTGTTTACCTGAATCAGAATGATTTCTAAAATGTTATTAAAAAGTAAAATGGAGTTTAACTATTCCAAAAAACAGAAAATGATGTGCAAACACAAAAGGGATAAGATTTCAGTAATTATGTAGACACAAAGTCCGTGCCATCATTTGTACCACAATACAATGTAGCTATGGCATATAAAGATAAAGCTTCCTTTGTCTAACATTACTGCTGCAAGTGATGCATAAACATAATTAATGTAAGAAGTCTTCAAAGGGGTGAATATTCATTTAGTTAGTTAGTTTTATTGCTCTTTCAAGCAAACAAAGGTTTTATAATTTAATAAACCAATTAACTGATTATATATTTCACCCAAAATATTTGTATATCATACATTACTATCATTTGAATAATTGCCATCGGTTTTCACTAACCAGATCAGGACTGCAGTATTACAGTTAAAGGAAGTATTTCATTTAATATTTCTTTAGTTTGCCAATTATTTTGAAGGAATCCCTTTATATTGTTTTTTCTGGGGGGAGAGCCTTGAGGCTAACTATATTCCCATGGAAATAGTACCAGGTTTCATATAAACTGCCACTACTTAGAATAGCTCGAAAAAGCAAACATTTTGGTCCTCAGATGTGATTCTAGAACTGATCTACATAAAGAATCACGTAGACCTGCAGAACACTACTTGACATACTGTATGACTCTTAGAAAATTAACTCATTCAGCTGTCTTTAGTTACAGTTCATATCACTGCACTATATTGCAACAGTGATGTTCACTACCCATGCTACAGCTGATGAGTCCATCTGCCTTTCCAATTAAGCCCCCTGTGCTGGAGAAAGCATTTTGTAAAAATTTACTCCAGACTTAGCATTTTAGGGTAACTGGACAAAGTTTCAATGCAGGATTTTTTATTTCTCAAATTGTTTGAAAAAAAATCTTGAATTTTATAGTTATTGACAAATGGGCCATACAGATTTGACTTTTTTTTTTTTCAATTAACTATGCTGTTCAAAAATAGGTTTGTTTTTTAACACTATGGGCCATATCCTGCCCTCAGTGTGAGTAATTCCCGTTGACTTCACTGGAAGTTATGTGCATACACGAAATTTGTCCCTAACTTTGACTAGCAGTCTATCTATAATACAGATATTATTTCAAATGGAGATGAGAGAGAAAAATATTAAATCATTATTTCATTCTACAAGAAGAGGCTACACGGTCCAGTGGTTAGGCATCAGAATGAGGCTCAAGAGACTTCTATTCTATTTGATTCTATTCTGTTCTTCTGACTTCTGTTCCCAGCTCTGACACTGATCTTCTGGGTGACCCTAGCCATGTCTCTTCACCACTCTGTACTTCAGTTTCCCCAATCTGTAAAATGGTGATAAGGATACTTAACTTATTTTGTGAAGTGCTTTGAGATCTAGCGATGACAAGCACTATGTAAAAGCTAAGTATTATCGGTAGGATTTTTCACTGAAAATGTGAAGAATATTCAAGGAGTCGCAGTGCTGTTGTTGGAATCTCCAGAAGGAGATATTGTTTGACCAGAAGAACATTATTAAACTATATTATGCTTTATAATGGCCAAATTCAGTTCCTATTGAAGCCAATGGAAAAGCTTCCATTGATTTCAGCAGGAATCACTATAGATGAGCCTTTACAGAGATGGCTTTTTAATCAGCTGTTGAGGGTGCAAGTTAATACTGAACTTTACTGCAAAAGCTTGTACTTCATCACCCCTTTACTCCTGAAATGAAACTAATGACTTTTCAACTCTTTGGAACATCTTGAATACCATCCAGTTTAGCCAGAGTCCCATCACTGTTTGTTTCCCAAAGAGGGTGAGATGACAGATGACCTTCTCTGATAAATAATAATTAATTAAAAGGATGTGTCCAGCTCTGTCCTGGAAAAAACATGGCATGTGTCCTCATCTAACCCATCTCTATAACTAACTATGTGTGTCAAATTTAGCCTGGGGCGTATGGATACAGCTTAACTGACTTCAGTGAATTTGTACCTACTTCCACCCTCGAATGGGGCTCTCTTTGCTGCTTCTGGCAAACTATTTCCTTTCTTTGTGCCTCAGTTTATCTAGAGAAAAGATGGCTAAAATAATACCTCACCGAGATGGCCAGAGACTTTACTAAATACTCACGAAATGCTTTGGGATGAAAAGTGCTACATAAGTACAAGATGCTAAAAAATTATCACCATACAGAATTAAACCAATTCTCCATTTTTCAGTACCACGCTCCCAAACCACAGCACACAACACCCAGATTTATACTATTATCGATATACATGAGTATATCAAGAAAAGTTTTAAGATATTATTTATCTACACTATAAATTCCTCCCACCTGTCTATTTGGGATATGTATATATGAATTCCAATAGAACATAACAAAAGTAGCCCCAGAAAAGCTCCTTTGGTGCTTTGTTTTTCCTCAATTGATCATATAACTTTTAAAGGTCAATTTTTCCTTTCAAAACGTCCCTCATCTGCAATGATAAATCTGAAGTAATGAAGAACATACTGCAATTTTCAGTGCTCTCTCTCACACACACACACAAACTCAGAACATTAAAGAAAGCTGTTAAGCTAATCTGGTGCATCTAAATGGGCAATATATATTGAATCCATGCTCCATTGATCATAATTATTGTGGTGCCCTTTATCAAGTAACCATCTTAAACCATTATTTAGAGATCATTTTGCTTTCCATTACCGTTACTATATTGCAGAATTCTCTGGGAATTGGCCAGTGCGTGATAGAAGGGTTTGCAGCTGTATTAGTCTGGAATCTACTCATTTTATCCAACCATGTTTCTAAAATGAGAGACTTAGTGCTACTTTACAAAGCTATTGGACAGCCTTTGAATAGCTTTATTTTTGAGCAACAAATTCTTTGCATAAGATTTGTTTTTCACGTAGGAAGCTCAATAAATCCCCAGCCACTTTACCCATATTCCCTAAAATCAAATATGTTGCATCTATATATTCTGAAGCTATAGGCTGAATGTTGAAAAGTATCTTTAAAAAGCACAAAAAGGGATGTGTTAAACAGAATAGCTCGTCTAGTGGCAGAGAGGTATTAGGAAAAAATTCTTAACGTTTGTGTCACCTTAACTAACTACTCTTTGGGGAGGTGGTGAGTGTGTGTGTGAACAAGAGAGAGAAGGTGTGTTTGTGTGTGTGTCCTATCTTATTCTCAGCTGGCCCACTCAAGCTATAAACAACACAGACAATAAAACTATTGCCCACAACCATACTGTATAAACATGTGGATATGGGCTGAAGTTCAAATACCATATTCTCCCAGGTACACTGAAAACACCTGGCCTGATCATTACCTAAGAAGATTAAAGGAGTTCAGTGAGAAGAAAAAGATATGCCATGCCTCTTAATGATGCCAACATTTTTCTATAGTGATTCTTTATCCCAAACCACCCTATCTAATGCAAATGGCATGTGCCGCACGTGATAGTATTAACACATGTATCTGGAACACAGGTGTTTAGGCTAATATTTGCCAGTTTAACCAGCTGGCATGTGAATTTTCCGATAGCCGAAAAATAAGGGGAAAACCACCCCCCCCAGACAAGTCACTGATACACCTCGTCGTCACACTATGAAAGCCATGTTAAAAAATGTTCCATCTGAGAAATTAAAAGCGAACCCACAGAGAATATTAAAGGTTTGCTTCAACTTTAATTGCAGTTGGTGGAAACACTCCATTTTACTACCACAGGAGTTGGATCCAGACCTTAACACATAGATGGTTAAGTACTTGTGAACCTACTTTATTTAGGGGTGCATCACAAACTGCATGGCCGTGGGCAAATCATTTCCCCTCTTGAAGCCTCTTTCTCCCCAGTCTGTAAAATGAGGATAGCATACCCCTTTATCTCACATGTTGTGAGGTGTTAGTTCATTATCACTTGTATAATCACTGAGGTCCTTGGATAGAAGGTGCTACGGAAGTGTTTACTATATATTTTATAGCTAGAGCTATATATAAAAGGCAAATATGACCAAAAATCTTGTCTAGCCATGAAGAAGTCACAGGATCTTGTCTGAAGGCCATTGAATGCAATAAGGGCATAAAATCAGAGGGGAACTTTTCATGTTCTGAACCAGTCACCAATATTACTCTCTCCCGGATTCTAATACACTCAGATTCTTTGAGTCTCAGTCACTATATCTTTGTCCATGCCTGGGGAAGAGAGCGTATTGGCTAGAGTCAGTTTGGGAGACAAAAACGACAAAATGTTCTATATCTTCACAGGCAATAGCTGCTGGAAGTTCTTTAGTTGCTCTCTGCAAAGGCCCTCCTAGGCCTGTTAACCTATTAGCAGTGGAATTAATGGAAGCTAGGAGGTGACAAATGAGATCAGATCTCTGATACTGTTTGGTCATACTCTATTACTTTTATTGAAGTTGGCCTGTAGTGGCATTTGACAGTATACGCTTTGTTCCAGCAGCTCATATTGTAGTTGCACAACCAAATTGCCTGTATTGTTTCTAGGCTACAACTTGGCGCTAAGACCACAGGTAGAGCTCTTTTGACTACCTCACACTTATCCTGGAGCACTGCTGCTTCTCCTTTATTCCCTCTATGTTTGGATCACGTGTCAATTGTAAAGACGTGGTGTCATGACAAGATACTGAAGGAATACTACGTTGTGTCATGGCATAGTTACTGGGATAAGAAAGGAGAACATCTTTCCATCAGGAAGGGATTAACAGAATTCTTTTGCACAGGGAAATCTAGGATCCAGCATCCTCAGGCCTTAAGAACTGCCCCTATCTGTCTTCATCCCTGTCAGCATTAGTGGCAACACTGTATTGAAGCTAGTTCAGATTTGATTGGTAGGGTACATGATTGTAGCACTGGGTCCATGACAATGGAACGAAGAACGCAATCCGGCAAGCAATAATCTGTCTGTATTGACTTTTCTACTGTGACTGGAATGGAACTTTCTGGAAACAGTGAACTAGTTAGTCTATGACAGTGGACTGGAAAGATGAGACCTCATTAGTTCAGTGCATAAAACAAAGGAAAATAAAAAGGTAGTGTTAGGAGCTGGGGATGTAGCAAAATGAAATCCATTAAAAAAGTACAGTGGAATGGCCACAAGTACAGAATACTAGACTAGTCAGATCAGTGGTCAGGTCTGCTATGCTATACCAATCCAATTTAGGAATAAACTGAAGCAAGGGATAGTTCATAAACTGTGTCTTCCTGGGAGCCATTGTGCATCAGAATCAGCCCCCAGAGACAATTTTTCCAGTGTTCCTGTCTTCGCAGGCCTTCATCTCTGGACAGCTCCACTTGCTCCACTCTTCCCTTCCCCTTACTTACAAGGGGACACCCCGGGCATACTATCTCTGCTCCACCCAGGGTCTTTGAACACATCTAGAGCAGCATCCAGGCAGGGTCAAATGTGGTCGTGCACAAGTGAGTATGGGTCTGACTTCTGTATGGCCATTTGAGATCAAACCTTATTCTAGCTCTAGTTTTCTGACAGAGCGAGCTAACGCATGCTGATTGCCAAGTTAAGTTTGAGGGATGCATTAGATTAGCATTATTTTAAAAGATGGTGCAGTCCATTTTCTGAAGCTCACGAAGTATGTTGCATCAAGCTACCAAAAGATTTATTAAGCATATTTCCAATTGTTTGATATTAGCTTCCAACTGTGCTTTCCAATAGTAGAATAATAACATTCTCACATTAGGAGTTTTTGGAATGGATGCATGAACAGTGATTTAGCTCTATATAGTTCATGCTTATCCATCAAATATCTTGGTTCTACAGAACTTGCCAACAGAACTGTGACCTGATTGCGTATTTTGTGCTAAGCATAGAATAGCGTAACTCACGCACACCACAATGCATCCTCTTGGCATGTAGTGCGGGCAAGAAGCTGGGTCAGTTCATTTAAGGATTCAGTTGAGCCAGACCAAGCACTATGTAGAACAGTCCCAGATTCAGCAATTTATATCAGCCTTTGTTAAACTGAGTCTGTAATTTACATTTTCCGGGTGATATTACATAATATAATTCCAGATTTGGTCATTTAAATCCTCCCCAGTTAAACTCAACCTGATTTAAATTTTTTGCTGTGCTATTAAATAAATGATCTTATTCCCCCTTCTACCCTTTAGAATATTGTAGGAATTATCAGTGCTGGCAGTAATAACTAAATGTGCTCTACTCCAATGGGACACTTGTAAATTCTCCCATGCGGCCAGAAGCTTTCGAAATTGACCTACAACAGAAGATATGTTATCTCTGTATGGTGATTCCTTTTTCCTTAGGTACTGTTAGGAGGCATTAATCGATAGGGTACATTCCTTAAGCCTCATCTGGAAAAGCCATCGCAAGCATATCAGTATATTATGGGGTGGCTTATGAGTGCTGGGTCATGCACAGTGCTTTGTTACCGTAGGGCTGTTAATGAGCAATGGCACTGGATTTTGTCGTTTTAAAGAAAACAAGATATAGATACACTTATTTTGAAGAAAAAAAAATCAGACCCAATCATGCGCACTTTGCACACATAACTAAAACAATGGGTTGAATTCTGAGCAACTAACTGTGACAATGTCTCTAATCTTCCTTAAGGTTCAATGTCTCTAATCTTCCTTGAGGTTAACAACAAAATTAAAGTCCTGATTCTGCCCTGAGATTGGTGTTTGCGCATCACTGCTTATCGTGTAACATCAGCTACTGCTTTCGCATGCTGCATACAAGATTTTACAAAATATGTAGTTGATGGGCAGGATCGGCCCATTGGTGTTTAGGTATTCCAAGTCTTTAAAGAGTTTTCTTTCTTCTTTTAATCAACAGAGATAATTCATGCCTTTTTTTTGTTTTTTTGTTTTTTTGAGTTTATACTGAATGCATCAGATAAGTTACATTAAATAAACACGGTCAGAAAACTATAAAAAACAGAGCCATGAAAACATACAATACATTGTTTCATGAAAATTGCTAAATCAATATATGCCAGAAATAAGTCACCTCTATGAAGAATAAGGTATTATAAGAGTAACAAATATTGCAGGCAGATATATACCTTTGAAAAATAATTTTACTCTCCAATGAACGGACTATTTGAGTTTTTAAAATTCTTCCACTAAGCTAAGCTTTTTCTTTTTTAGTCAGAGTATAGCTATAAGTCAATTATGCAGCAGCACAAAGAGAAGTCTGCAGTATTTTACTCTCATTGTTGGTAACTTGTCCCTTAGGGTGTTAGCATTCATACATAATTTCACATTGTCTCTCTCTCTAACATTTTCTACTTTCTTTCTCTGTTAAAACAACATAAGAATTATTCCATCCATGGTTTTAGCAAATTATCCAGCTAACTTGATTTACATTCTGTTCACAAACATAATTAGAGGGGAAATACATTGCTTTGTCTTGTCTTAGCTATCTTTTGGCCCTGAAGATTGCCATTTGTTCGTGTGTGTGTAGGTTTTTTTTAGTGTAAACTGAGAACAAAGAAATAATGATTGTCCCAAATGATACTTTAATGACTATAAGTGACTATGATTCATAAAAGATACATTGGGAGCCAAAAACCTTGTTACAATTAGTATACAAAACATTTGGCAGTTTGTAAAAAAAAACAACAACTTGTGAGCACTTGGTACAAAATTAGGAGCCTTATCCTTCAATCCTTGAAAGGAAAAGCACCCATGGCCCAAGAAGCCATTCCGGCTGTCAAGATTATCAGACAGCAATCCCTTTCCTTCTAAACATGCCCTGTATGTCACTGGGGGATTCCCTCTACAGAGAAAGAATCCTCAGGAGACTAATTAAACCAGCTTTTGGCCTACTTTCAGTCTCCAGAGAGATACAAAAGGATTGTAGCAGCGCTCAGAATCTGGTCCATCTATTACATGTATGATAAACTACTGAAAGTTTAGCTAACTTTTCCTATGGAGCAGGATGGGAGAATTGGCTCTCCGTGATCAAATCCTAAGGAATGAAGCTGAACAGTTTAAACAACGACTTGTCAATTACACTCAATTTAGATGAAACACTTGTTAGTTAATTTAGAATGAGAACACATACATAAAGTGTGGCCCTGGTAAGAAAAATGTGAATGCAGCAAGTTGTTACCCAATAAAGCCGCTCTCTGGCTGTGTTCGGTCTTGTCTGCTTATGTTAGGAACTACTTTTTATTCATCGTAGCAGAGCAGAGTCAGCACAGCTACAGGAATGAGTTGGCTCATGCATCATGTTACAGAGAGCTGCTCAGGTAGTATTTCACAAATTTAAAACAAATCTATTTGACATTTCTTCTCTGGGCAGGAATAAGGGAGTGGAAAAGCTGTGCATTGCGGGCTGTAGAGATTACTGTGACTTTTTCTATAAAGTGTGTAAAGGCATTTACCCTGCAGCTCCAAAGGAAGCCAGAGGTTCTCCATGAATCTACAAGCGAGGAAGGATTCTCCAAATGGAATAGGCTCGCGTGGGCAGCTCTCTCGCCTCCTGACTACCTGCCCAATACTTCCCACAGGTCCCTAGACTACATGCCTCCTGCAGGTGCCATCTTGCTAGCAATTTCTTCAGCCATGGCTTCCCCTGGAACAAAACTCCAATCACCATTGATCCAGAGGGATAGGTGCAGCTAAAGGAGGAGAGCTGAAGAGCAGGTTTCTTCATGGAGAATTCAAGATTAATAGAAATGGCCCCTGATTTCTTGGTTCATCCTGGGGCTTTATGCTGTTGGGGGTAATGCCCTTGGACTCTTCTGCGAGGCCAATAAATCTCTCCTTTCCAGGGGAGAATATCTCTAGATATCTGCATCATCAAAGCCACACATATTTTCAGCTAGCTAGTGTTTTAGTTAGCTTGGTTTTCCACTCGGTTTTCCTTTCTGTACTGCTAAAGATCTGGCCAGATTCTGACCTGAATTCAATGGAGTAAGTCAGAATTGCAGCAGCTGAGGATTCTAGTTTTATGTTTGATTATCCTTTGAATATTATCATAACACCAGGGAGTATCCCGGCCCAAATGACTTTTTGTAGTTCACACAAGTTGTTTGAAATATGTTTATCTGTTTATAGGAGTACGAAAATCTTGTGATGACTATAAAAGAAAGAAGCAATGAATCCCCCCACTAGATGCTTTGAACTAATGTAATTAGGCCCTATCATTGTTAATGAAATAGTATTAATCTTCAATGGTAAAGTAGCAGATAGCTAACTTCTAGTTTGATATTTTTAATATATCTATATATCATTCTCTAGAGCATAATTTGGTTTTTCCCCATTTAGGGTAGAAATCCAGAGGTGTAGTATATTTTCTCACTTCATTTCTCTCCCACAGACCTTTATTTTTATGGCTTGGTTTCTTTTTGTATTCATCGTCCATACATTAAGGGCTACATTTGCTTTGCTCTCTTCTCGCCTCCTCCTCCTTCTTTGTCTCACGAATAACAAAATCATAGAAATACACTGAACTTATTTGAAATCATTCAGGTAGTAATTAACTCTGGGTTCTGACTTTTTCCCATCCTAGGCATTGTCCGTTTGTCTTCTTTCGTCCCTGCTCTAATTTGCACATTGCTACTTGCGATTAGTTGGCACCTACAGATGTGTATTGGTTTTATTATTGTTATAAAAAGTTAAAGGAATACTGACTGTCAACCCTGGCAGTGATCCTACTAAGAGACTAATAGAGATATAGACAATACACTGTACAGTCATAAGTGACTAAGATTTTGGATGTCACTCTATGCTTTTCATATATGTATTGAAACTAATAAATATAAATGCTGACAGAATACATTTAAATAAAGATACTATTTAATACACCTCAAAGGCCTAATGTAACTTTGTCCATGTCTTTGCTTTGTTATTTATATGTTGTGATATATCAAAGGACAGCTTTGTATGTTCGTACCCCTCACCTTCTGAGAGAATTTAGTCTGTCTAAACAACACTATTTAAATGCTCAAGGAGACAGGCCAAAAATGGAATAAATATTTTAAATTGTTCATATTGAGTTTCTCCCTTCCCTCGTTTACACCCATCCATATGAAAAGGAGGTTTTCATTTCTTAGTGTTAAGAAAGGTCCCTATTGTGGAAGCAACTAACATGGAACCCCCTTGACTGACCCAGGGCTTTGCAGGAACCCACTGAGGGTGCCCATTGCCAGGCTGGGGACAAAGAGGCGGGTTTAAATAATTTTTGTTGGTTGGGAGCACAGTAGGCTGCCTGGGAGAGGGAAGCATGAGAGGAAGACTTCCACAGATGAGTAATCAATGCAGTGCATGGGGGCAGTGATGATATCCAACCGGTTCTTAAAATTAAAAAAATTTAGCGAACCGGTTGTTAGCGTCCTCCCCTGTCACGCTCTGCGGGGCGCTGGCGGGTTTCGCGCGAACCGGTTCTTAAAATAAAAAAAAGGCAGCGAACCGGTTGTTAGCGTCCTCCCGTTGCACTCTTCGGGGCGCTGGAGGGGTTTCGAATTTGGCAGCGCAGAGCAAGTTTCACAGCGGAGATTCTCGGCTGCGATGCCAAGTCTCCCTCTCCGCCGCCGAAATTGACTTTGCCTTGTCAATTTCACGGTGGAGAGTATGCCCCAGCTCCGCCGCCGAAATTGACTTTGCCTTGTCAATTTCACGGCGGAGAGTATGCCCCAGCTCCGCTGCCGAAATTGACAAGGCAGAGTCAATTTCAGGTGGAGAGTAGTCCGAAGTTCAGAATAGGTTCTTAAATATGACCTGCCATTATAGAACTGGTTATTGAAAATTTGGGATATCATCACATGCATGGGGGTGTTTCTATTAAGAACCTTTTTGATAGCGTCACTGTTGGTCATATAGCAAGATTTTTCCAGTTCATTTTTTCCCCCCACGTTGTTCTTTGCACAGGAATAAACATGCATAAAAGGTGATTAGAGTTGATAGCTAGCAGTTAGGGTTGGTTAAAAGTTTCTGTTGAAAAATTGAAATTGGAGCTCTGAAATTGGAGCTTTGATTAAATGGAAAATGTTCGCCATCCTACGATTATTTTTTTAAGTCAGAAAATCAACTCACTTTACCCCCTCCACCCCCAACAAAACCTGATTTTTTTGTTTTTTTGATTAAAAGTCAAAATCCTCCATCGAATGCCCTGATTTTCCAACTAGCTCTTCTAGTAATATTAATTTATTGTGTTAAAGGGAATACCTATCAACAGATGGTAGTTAAATTCCGCCTTTTCATACCTTGGTGAGGGGATATGTCTGAAGGACCATTCAGTCTAAGATGACCTGAAACATGATTATGTGGACTTAAAGCTAATAATTAAGGGAACCATACTTCATTGTTTGAATAAATTTGTGAAGCACACCAATCAAATCTTTTGATAGCTAAACGTTTAGATAACTTTCTAAAAAAAAATCCCAGGTATTTTCTATCCAGCCAAATGTCTGGTAAAAATAGACCATGACACCGGAGGCAGCAGCAGTCAGGGGTACCAGAGTGCCAACTCTTCCAGCAAATCCATCTGAGATAATCCATCCTTGGACAGAAAACATTCTTGCGAATTGTGCAGAGATTACATTCTCCTTTTACACCTCCCTGACTCTGTTTTGTTGGATTTGGCCCTTAATTTCTTCATAAAGCACAGAAATGTAAACTGCCTTCTTTTTTAGGGTGCATGATCTAAATAGAACCACCAGCCAGATAGCATTAGATATTGCATTATAGAAAGTTATTAACCGTACAATCCTGTGATATTTTTTAGAACCCTTTGGCATTTTAGTGACCTTTTACAAGGCATAGTGCATTGAACTAATTTACTTCATGATCATCCTATTGTATCTAAGAAAAAATGTTAGACAAAAAGCAGGTGTACCAATCGGAGTCACATATTGCATTTCAAAATGCATTGAGTAGATGCTAATTTCAACAATTTGCATGAGAGACTTCTGCTATCACTTCTATCATAGTATCCATGTCAGCTCAATTTTCAGAGCAGCTGTAGCTCAAACACTGACCTGCTGCCTATTACGGTAGTGTAATGAAGTGCAATGGACTTGTAATTATTCTACATTACCCTAGATCAGGTAACATGCAGCCCTCAGTGGCTGGATCCCACAATGGAATCCCAGTTCTTGTTCAAAATGAGAAAACTGACCATGAAGTTGATTTAAGGGTGTCATCAAAAATTACTTTCTGAGCCTGAAAATGTACTACTTATTCCCAAGATAGCATTTCACATTGCCATGCAAATATCGAACAGCCCTCGCATACTCAGATAAACTAGTTTCAAGTAACTAAATGAAGAATTGTATCTAAGAGCCAACTGTAACTGAGATGGGATATTCTAAAAAGATTGAGTAATGAAATTACATTAGGCAGAAGATTTAAATGTCTCTTTCCTAACACCCTCCATCCAACACCCTATCAACTTCTCCAGGAAATAGCGCAGTTTCTTCTATTACTATGCATGAAATATGAAGACTTATGAAATTGACGTGAAAACATGCCCCCTCGGTATGGATGACTGTACAAATGATCATCCCAGCCTGCTCCAAACAATAAGCTGAGCATTTCATTGACCGTATTTTAAGATTTCCTGCCTCACTGCCCTGGCCCCTTTGGATACGATTGACCCCAATTCCTCAGGCATTTAACCCAGTAACCTTTCATCAGAACATTTTCTTTGTGAGGTCCAAATCTACCCAGACAATGCAGTGCATGTACAGGATCGGGGCCTAGGTATGAACATTTATTTTCCCCATTACATTTTAGTCAAACGTATCCTTATCATTAGGCATTTAGCAACTTGTAGCACCCTTGGTGGAAGTTACTGCCACTGTTTCTTTAAGCTAACTATTTGGAAATGTAACCCTGCTGTCACCTTCAGTATCTGGTGCAAAAGTTCAGCTCTCCCAAAGCACAGGTAACAGGATATTAAAATATATGAACAAGCACACTGGAAAGTTTAACTGTCTAAACCGGTAACTCTGTCAGGTTTAAAATCAAATTAGGTTTTAAAAAGGTAAAACAATCCTTGCAGAGCAATTTGAAAAGGTCTGTTTTTTTGTGGTATGAGAGGGAGAGAGAGAATGTGGTTTGGATTTTCATATTTAACCTACATGAAATTCACACATAGTAACTCACCACAGGTAACATACAAGGAGATGCACAGGCTTACTAAAAAGCAGCTTGAATTTCTTATCTTTGTTGATTATTGAAGATTGTAATTTTCTTTGGCACAGGGGGAGGAAGCACTGGAGGAAGGAAGAACAGGAACAAATGGAAAGTCAGAGTTTAAGGCCATCTAGATTGACCCCCCCAGTCTATCACAGGCCACCAGTATCACGCAGCTACCCACACAATAAACCCACCAACTGAAAGGCAGAGGAAGAATGTATTAGAATATAATGCCATGGTGAGTATAGGTTGTCCTGTAATGGAGCACGGGCTACCTCTTGTCCAGAACAAACGGACAGGTCTTGAGCCTCAAGGAATGCCAGATTTGCATCATGTGCTGTGATGCCACAGCCATTGTGATAGTGTGACTCCACAACCAACAAATTATGTAACTGACCATGCTGACAGAGGAAACATGGAAGGGAAAAGGTTGAGGAAGAGAGAGGGTACTGAGAGTACCAGGAATGAGTGGAGAGAAGGGAGAAAAAGGGAAGGGATAGAAGTAAATAGTTACTGACATCATCAAGATATCTTCAAGATAATGTGAGCCAACTTGGGGCCAATTGGTGTCAGCCCATCTGTGAGTGCCTGGCTAAAGATACAGGATACTCTGCTGGTAAGGGTGCTCGCCTAGCACTTGAGAGGCCGAGGTGCAAGTCCCTGCTTTATCACTTTGTGTGACCTTAGGCACGTCACTCAATTCCCCATGTGGACAATGGGGTTGGTAGTATTTCCCTACCTTGCAGAGATGGGATGAGGATAAATACATCGAAGATCATGAGGTGTTCAGACACTACACTGATGGGGGCAATATCATGCCCTAAGATAGATAACATATTAACCCGATGCAACTAGATCTTCCAAGAACTCCTGGCCCTGTATCCACTGCTTCTCCCCAGTTCCCACTAGCTGTCTTTGGAATCTGGCCTGTTTGTTCCTAGGTACATGCTATCCCTTGCTTCACGTGTCTCTAATCAAGGAAGAATGCAAAGTCTTAATTGGCCTTTGGATGAATTGCAAGGTGGCACACATCTCCCAGGACCAAGCTTTAAAGGGTCTGAGCGCATCCACCCATCAACTGTGCAGGCGACTAGACTAGCTCCTTGGTTAACATCCAGCCCTGAGGACATCCCAGTGGTTGTAGTTTGGGCACAGCAGGTTCCCCATAATAATTATCTCCTTCGCTTGCATACAATAATGTAATAAACTACATTAGAGCTGGGCAAACACTGCAAAAAAAAAAAAGGTATAAGTTTGAATCTTGAAATGAATTCACCTGAGCTACTGTGCCCCTTTTCTGTGCACTTTGCCCAAATATTGAGTTTTCGAGCAGGAATGTTTGCCAAAACCGGGGGTTTTATTTCAGCATGTTCTTGGGATGCCGATTTTGAACCCAATCACGAGCATTCTGACCTGGATCCTGATTCTGAATGGACCCCGTCAGGGAACAATCATATCATGTGTCCTATGTCCCGAAACACAATAGCCCACATTTTAAATCCTGACTATTTACAATGAATGACTCGCTATTGAGCGACAAAGACTTACTTATAGCAGTTATTTTGCATAAAATCATGAATGATAAACTTGAGAAAAGCATGCTGTTTGTGGGCAATTTATGAGAACAGGCAAAATTCATCACATACAATCTTTGTTACCAATCCATATTATTCAGCAGCACTAAATTATTATTCTAAAGCATGAGAGTAACAAGGTGTTTTCCTGGTGTAAGATTTAACTGAACCTCTGGAGTTTTTAATCTGTTTTCCTAACAAAGTTTACTCAGAAACATTGGCTCTGTGCTGACTGTCAAGAGACCTCAAGACTCGGTGTAAATTGAAAAAGGCTCCCTTGATTGCTCATGCTTTTATTATGGGAATCACAGTAATTGTGATCATTTTTGAGGTATATTTGCTGTTGAGTCAACTTCTAATTGCGCTTCTTCATCCTCAGCAGAATGTGAATGAACGGTGCCAATCTGATTATAGTCACCAAACACATGCACTATCCCATCAGTCCTTAGAGAAAAGATATATCTTCTAGTAACTTAGCATTGTAATTTTCAATAGCTCTCAGGAAAAGAAACCACTAAAATGTCTGCTACTGCTTGTAGTTTTAAACAACATAACAATGTGTGCTCATTTGGGATGTCAGAATATTTTATTGGAAAAAGGTACTCTGAGATGTAGATTCTCAGTCTAGCCGCTGCTTTCAGTTAGTGTACGTGCACAAGTCCCACTAAGCCAAAGTCAGAAGTGGAGTGAGTGGATGCAACTGCATTACACATTACACCTGTGGTGAATTTGGCCCATTCAATGGAAGTCATAATATATTTAACCAGTTAAGTGGGACCTAACTGATGCATTGGCCTTGTACTGCCTCTCTATAGGTGAATTTCAGCCTCATGAATACAAGCTCTGAGCCTCGTAGAAGAAATGGCTGGGGACTTTTTCAGTAACAGGGCAGTTGCGCCCTGTTGCCTGTTGCCATTCTGATGCAGCCCACTGGTGCAGGTAGCTTGTTTCAACACTCACCCATCTCTGTTATTAACAAAAAGCAGCTGCATACGTGGAGCCAGATCTTCAGCTGGTATAAATCACCATAGCTCCATTGCCTTGAATCTGACCATTTATACCAGCTGAGGATCTGACCAATAAACCAGAGATTTACCAAACAAATGTGAGATGCAACAATCTAGAGTTGATCAGGAATTTTCCATCAGAATGATTTCTCAATAGAAAATACAATTTCTGAAAATCTGAAATTTTCTGTGGGAAAATTAAGTTTTTGCTGAAAAATTTTGATTTTCTGTCAGGAAAAATCAAAATTAAATATTTTAGTTAAGGTCAATTCAACCCAAATTGCAATATTTTTTCTTCTTAAACTGACCTGAAATTTTTATTTTGAGTCAGTTAAGAAACCTATTAAACTGCATTTCTCTATGATGCGTTCCTCATGGACGTTCTCACTTGACTCCCATTTTCTCCAATGGTCCAGGGTCTTTGGAGAGCTACAATTTGAATAAGACAATGTTCCAATTTTTCCCTGACTGAGCTGCATGGTGCATCATGGTCATCACATGACTCTGGATGTATTATGGACTATGTTGTCCAGCCAGGTACCCTAGCCCTAGGAGAAAATGGGGGCCAGAACTACAACTCCCATGAGGCAATGCACTATAGGGAAATGCAGCTTCATGCACAAACAAAATTAAGTGTTTCAGGTCATTTCAACAAACGGAAATGAAAAATTTTGGGAATATCAAACTGTTTCATTTTGATCCTACATGTCAAAACAAAATGTTTTCACATATCTGAGTCCAAATGTTTTTGGAATCTTCATTCCACATAAAGTTTCTGAATTTCAACTTTTCATTCTGTTTTGGGATGAAGACAAATGTTGAAAGGACAGGATTTCCTGTGGGATAGAAATTCTGAATTTTGCTTAGCTCTGCAAATATCCCTGATGCTGATCAGGTTCTAAACGTTGTCCACCTATAGTATTGAAGATCAACATAGATGATAACTGTCCAGTCAGGTCTTGAAATCTTTGAATCCAATATAAACTACCTGAATTAACTGGAAATAAATTATGTGAAGCACAGTACAAACTGTAAAATAGCCCACCAATATTACATGGCACTTACCAATTACATCACTTGATCTGAGATAATTGGCCTAATCACTTCTTTAAATTGGTGTCATTCACTCCCTTTCAGTGAGTGTTTCATGTTTCTCTCTAGTGACAAATAAACAGAGTGTTCTACTTCTTGCTAAGGGAGTTAGGCTCTGATCCTCAAAGGAATTTAAGTGCTTCTTTAGCCACCTATAGCTACTACTGACATTTTCAAACCGGCTACTCAGCCCAAGTCCCCTAGGTGTCAATATTTCCACCAGTTAGCATCTTCAAAGTTGCCAAATCCCTGATGCCACCCCAAAACTAATGAGCAGCTTAAAAGCCCAACTCAAGCCAAAGCCCGAGGTGAGACACTCAGACTAGACAGAAAAACACCACTCTTGCCAGGGGGCCAGTCTTGTAGGTGTGCGTGGAGCATGCACAAGACTTGATACCTGTCATGCCCTGCACCAGGAGGGACAGATGCAGCCACTGATAGATGGATGTAGCAGACCACCTGCACAGAAGACAACTGGAGGCACAGAGAAACACAGTGCAAAGAGCAGGAGACAGAGAGAGAGATGGTTGCAGCTGCTAGGACAAGGGCCGTCTAAGAAGCTGACCGTGCTAAGGTCCCTGATGCCAGGAGAGTGGTAGCAGCTGAGGAGCCTGGTCACAAGGTGGCATCTATCGCTAGCTTGTAGGCTGCACCAATTCAGCTACTTTGGTGCCTAACCTACTCATCCCAACATTTCTAGCAGGCTTAAGAGGCTCCCAGCTCAGCTGGCTTCTGAGCATCATGGACCAGTGCAGCAGGCGTCCAGGTTTAGTAGTGAGAGCTGGAGTCAGAGAGCAGGAGCAGCACCAAAGGTTAGAGCCAAGGATCAGGACCCGAGCAGAAGTGCAGCTACCACAGCTGTAGGTGTAAGCTTTGAGCAGCCCCCAGCTAGGTGCCACTACGAGATTTAAGAGCAGGCCTGGTGATAGTCAGTAAGGGAGTCTCAGCAATCAGCTGTTCAGCTTTAGGTCAATTAATTGGTGCCACTTTCTGCTGCAGGCCCTGATCCCTGACCCTAAGGATCCCTTTGTTAGGTGCCTAACTCCCCCCAGGCGTGAGATGAGGAGCTGGGGCAGCCAGCTCAGGAGTGAGGCTTCCATTCGCTGGCAGACTGCCTAGAGGTCTGGTATTGCAATGCTAGGTGGAGCATCACCTAAGAACCTGTGTGGAGCTGGGCCTTAGATCAGGTAGTTGCAACTCCTGCTTTCCGTGCTATAAGCCTCAGGTTCAAATCCCTCTGTTGGCATGACTAGGGTCAGCTACACATAAAAATCAAAGGTTGAGTAGTACTTCTGCCGCCGTTGGGCCTGGCGAGTTGAACAGAGAAGTCACCGGAGGTGTGGAAAGTGGGCCACGCTGTAGTTTGAAAAGCACGTACAAATATTTCGTCTTGTTTTTCTTCTAACAAGAGCTGAGTGGTGGAGTTTGTCCTTTTGTTTTTTGCTTGCTTGCTTCAGTGCTTGGAGTTTCAACTCAGTCCGTGTCTCTGGGATTTGGGGGCTGGAGTCTGGCGTGTGTTTGTTTTGATTCTGAGTAAAATTACAGTGTGTTTGCTCTGAGGATACGTCGTTCTTTTGTTGATTGCTGTGGTGCAGCTGCCCGTACCTGAGACGGGAACAAACAGAAAGCAGTTGCCTAAAATGTATTGGAGGATTCTATTTCTGTTTGCTGAAGAACGGGGCAGTGTGTCAATAAGGCTTTATGGGGATTTTAAAAGAATTATTGATCTTTACAAGATCTCTTTTGAAGGGACACTGTGAAGTAGTTTTAAGCCTACATCTGGATTGATTCAGAAATTTGCTTAAATGATGAGCTAGATTACAGAAGTGGAGCACATCAATGAACCAACCCCAGACCTGGCACAATTTAAAGCTGCTAAATTAAGGATCCTAATCTAGTGCAGGGCTGCTGCTGCAAAGCAGGCTTCCCCATTCTCCCTCTCTCTCCTGACATGCCCCCTGTGCCAGGAGGGTGATATCACAGATGCTGAACAGCTGCACTAGCATAGTGGTCTCTTCCAAGAGGAGAATTCTCTGCTGGGATCTGCAGCTGAGTGATGACTTTTTTGTACTACCTGAGTTGAGCAAAGGGGACTGAAACGCTGCTCACGTATCTGGTCCAATGGTCCCTGAGTTATTAGTATCTGTTTTTAAAACATTACCTCTGGTTACTGAGAAATTATAACTAAACCAATGCCTCTATTTATATAGGAGCTGCAATGTCTTGTGTTTTGCTGCAGCAGAAAAAAAACAACCAGGGGAAGGAGCATATGTTAACTGACAAATTGTGTTCACATAACTCCCATTACAGTAATAGAAGTTATCCAGGCTCATCAGTAGGAGAATATGTCCTTACCACCTATCTGATTGTGTTTTCAAACAACATTTGGGAACGATACATGTTGAAAGATGACATTGGTACCATCTGTTCATCATCATGAATATAAATGAAGTGATAATGAAGAAAGTGTTCCAAGACGCTACCAGGATGATTATACGTCAGTGACATAATCTGGATCCTCAGCAATCTATGAATAAAACTCTTCAAACTCTAAATGCATGAAGTCCTATTGGAACTACCTTGCAAGGTTTCATGACCGCTAATGATAAAGGCAGCATAAAACTGCCCATGAAATGTGTCCAAAGGCCTGCTCCACCGGCTTATTGAGTTCAGTTTTTCTCATTGTAAAGGGTTTTCACATTACTTTGCAGATCAAATTGCTCCAATTCAGCCTGAGTTATCCACCACTGTAGAAACAGAGGGGTGTGATGGGGACAAACGCTTTGTTTTCTCTTTTTGCATTTATAGGACTCTATCCTGTAGTACTTCCTAAACCGAATAGCTAAGTTAGATACCCATAGTTACCAAGAAAATTCATAGCACACTATGATCCTGACTCACAACACCGTTATTTCTCACATTTTTATGGAAATATATTTGCTCCATGATAAAAGCCCATAGTGTGGTTTTACCCGGTAAATGACACAACTTTGCAAGGTATTGAACAGTTGCCATTCTCCCTTTCCTACTTTCTCACCCCATTGTGATGAATAGCTCGGACATGCAGTACAAAATTAATGTGAAATGCCAAACGATGAAAAAATTCATAATTAATTGCTGGACTCTAAGAAGCAAAATATATTTAAAAGACCAAAGCATAACGGACTCATTATATGCTGCTGTACGTAGCAGCCTTGAGTCAGCCACCCTTGAATCTCCAGGACTCTGGGCCTGCTGGGAGCAGATTCATTCCCTGGTACAAACCAACTTCCTCTGAAAATATCTGCTCAATAGGCAGCAAAAAAGCTAACAGAAGTGTTAGGAAAGGGACAGATAAGACAGAAAATATAATGCTACAACATAAATCTATGGTACACGCACAGCTTGAACACTGCATGCAGTTCTGGTCACCTCATCTCAAAAAGATACATTAGAATTAGTAAAAGTACAGAAAAGGACACCAAAATGACTAGGAATGACTAGCTTTGATAGGAGGAAAAATTAAAAAGACTAGACCTGTTCAGCTTAGAAGAGGTCTATAAAAGCATGAATGGTGTGGAGAAAGTCAAATAAGGAAGTGTTATTTACCCCTTCATATAACACTAGAACCTGGGATCATGCAATAAAATTAATAGGCAACAGGTTTAAAACAAAAATAAGGAAACATGTCACAGAACACATGGTCAATCTGTGGAACTAATTGCCAAGGGATGTTA
Organism: Mesoclemmys tuberculata; assembly: GCA_007922155.1. Lineage (NCBI taxonomy): Eukaryota > Metazoa > Chordata > Testudines > Chelidae > Mesoclemmys > Mesoclemmys tuberculata. The sequence goes on along the minus strand of ML675609.1, from coordinate 49,762,455 downwards.
TGAAGGCCAAAAGCATAACAGGGTTCCAAAAGAATTAGATGAGTTCATGGAGGTTAGGTCTATCAGTGGCTATTAGCCAAGATGGTCAGGGATGCAACCCCATGCGTTGGGTGGCCCTAAACTTTGACTGCCAGAAGCTGGGACTGGACGACAGGGGTAGATCACTCGATTATTGCCTTCTTCTGTTCATTCTCTCTGAAGCATCTGGTACTGACCACTGTCAAAAGACAAGATACTGGGTTAGACAGACCATTGTTGTTGCCCAATATGGCTGTTCTTATATTCCTAAAAGAAGCAATCATACGAATATAAACTTGCAGACATTCCTCGGTTATTTAAGCAACAGTGACATCAGCTGATCGAGGTAGAAGGACTCTTAAGACTCTGTTGGTTTTGTACAAATCTTTTTTTTTTTTTTTAATTGTGAAAAGAGAAAAAGGACAAGGATGGGAATAACAGCCTCCTTTAAGGGTTTAGTTATTCTCCTATACCTCATTCCCAGCTGCATCTAACTCATTATCACTCTTGTTAGGGTAACACTTCTCTATAAATACTCAAAACACTTCGATCTTGAAGTGGGTGTTTCACTGTGAGTGGAGTGTGATAAGTGTAGTTAAAATAAGCCACTTAGTATAACGTATTTACACTGGATCATAACATAAGGAGAGTGTTTCTCCTGCCCATTTCTGTGTTGGAGGCTCTCGGGGAAAGGAAACTGCCAAGAGGTGTCTCTTGTGGAGAAGTCTCTGATTTTTCCAAAGCAGGGCGAGGGGCTTGCGTCCTCCACACTCACAATAAGCAATATGTATGGACACCAAGTCCAGAAGATCTTTGAGGATGCTCTGAAGGCATGGCAACCGAGACCCTGATTCCAGGACACCCTGCTGCTCTCCTGTGATCTGAGGCAGCGTGGTTCTTACATGTGCCTAACTTTAAGCATGTGAGTAATCCCATTGGCGTCAGTGAGATGGCTCACATGCTCAAAGTTAGGCAATTTACTGAACTGGAGCCTTGGTTCTCTATTAACAGAGCTCCTTAAATGCGGGATCCACAAGGGAGAGGGGGGAAACTACAGCAGTCCCAGGCTTTAACAACTTCTGAGAAGTTTGCCTGCAGGGCTAGAGGGAGGACAATGAGTGTCTTTCCTTCCATCACCTACAGCTCTCCTCACTTGCTCCTCTTGGGACTCTGTGGAAAGTTGTTGGTAGGTACCTGGGAAGGAGAGAGTGGTGACATCAGCATGGCTGACACTCTCTGCCTCAGGAGATTCAGGTGCAAGGAGATCTATGCGATTATCAACCTCCCTGTCTTTAAACCTCTTCACTCACATCATCTATGGCCTTGTCAACAGCTGGGATTAGCCCCTAGTCAGCCCAGGGAGGCTCACACACTTCTCAATCATGCTTGGGATTTGTACTGGTGTGGCTAAACAGCTGCCAGACATCAATGGCTGGATCCTGTGTCTACACAGGTCTATTGTTTCAGTGGGGTAGAGGTTGAAGATGCCATGTGGCTGGGACTATACGATAGTAGCATGTCTCCCAGAGTCTAATTTTCTCTAGCTCAAAGTTCATGGGGAAATAAAAAAATCGCTAGTTTTGCCAAAACTCCTTGTTTGTTTTTGTTTTGTTTTGCCTCATGAATAAATGCAGAAGGGGAAACATCAAACATCACCAAGTAGGCTGCACTGATCACAAACATTGAAGGTTTCTTTTTAATGTGCAATCAGGATTAAGATTCACTCTTTTGATATGCAGCTGATTATTTTTATTAAAAAAAAAGAGAAATTCCTATTTCCTGCAATTAACTATCATTTTTATGACGAGCAACAGGCACAGAGAAATCACATATCTGTAGTAACTCCTTTCAAAGAAAACAATTAGCACCCATATCAAAAAGCTAATTCAGAGAAATTAAAGAACACATACATCAGTAAAATATAATATTTCCTCTTTAGTACATCACATTGTGTACAGTGTGTCACTGTAAAATTGTTGGACTTGGAGATAATGAAGAGTGACAGTTGAAGGGTTCAGGGCTTCATATAAGACTTTTGGGTATGTAAAGATTTTAATTGCACATAATTATGAATGTGGAAGTGGAACGATTTAATTTTTTAGCTTTCATGCTATTAGAAGGCTAATAGAACCAATATCAAAATGAGTTAGTTACAGCGGAATTACTAGAAGAAGCTATTTTTTCATTCAGCAATTTAAATAGAATCAAAACAAAAAAAATTAAAATAGCTCACATGTTTATCTTGCATTTTACATTTATATAGTGGTAACAAGATAACTAGTGTAGGCTATTGACAAAGATGAAACAAATAGTTCTAATATGATTAGAGTATCTTGGAATACAGTGGGAGGGTAATAAAGGATAGGTAAGGGAAAGCTTGAAAATAGCAGAATCAGAATAATATTAAGTACTAAAGAAATCTTTATCTAAAGCCAATCCCCACTCTCCCAATGCCAATAAACATCCTCTCTCCCCAACGTGTGCACGCACACACGTACACACACACACACGCGCGCGCGCTTAGCATAGTAAGAAGAGAAATCACTGCACTTTTAGGGGATTCTTGCCTAAAGTCTGACCACCAAAAAATTAAAACAAAAACCAGTCGCTTAGACTGCATCATAAACAACTGACCATACTCATTAACTGGGCCTAGCTCCAAACCTTACTACACGAACAATCCAATCCTTATAAACATAGTCACTGCCGTACTGATCAGGCCATCAATTCCAGCATCCTGTCTCTGTAAGTGATCAGAAAAATTGGGACAAGTTACAGGAAAGAACAATATGGGATAAAAAAATATTTCCTTCATCCTCTTTACTTTTTTCTTCAAGGTACAGCCCAGCCCAATAATTTTTCCTAGCCGAATTCCTACCTCCAACTCAAAGGATCTTTCTTTGCAGTATCAGTTACGATCTCCCTTCTCTCACTCTGTCTCCTTTTGAGTCTCCTACCCCTTTCTGTACTTTTCCCCCCTTCTATCCCTGACCCTGTTCTCTCTACTTCCGCGCCTCCTCCCAGACCACACGAATTCTTCCCTTCTCCCACATCTTATAGAATTAGTTCAGCCGTGCAGCCTGTGTTATGCAGATCAGACTACATGATCACAGCGGCCCCTCCTCATCTTAGAATCAAGGATCCTGTATTATAAACACATTCACACAAAGAAGTCAAGGGACAGGAGATGCTCTTCACTGATCTCCAGCTCACTGATCCTTCACTCTCTGCTCCCCACTGTACAGAGGTAACAAGCTGCCCAACTTAGTCAGGTTGCGAGAGGAGTAGAGTAGCCAGCAACCGAGAATGGGAAGAGGAAGCAGTTGCCAGACACTTAGCTTTTCTTTGTATCCTGATCAAGAACTGGATCATTTTTGCATTGTGTCAGTCAATTTCCATCCAAATGTCCTATTTATTTATCTCTCTCTCTAGTTCAATTAGAAGTTTGCTGATGTAGGATCTCTTCACAGATCTTGGACCTTTTCAATTAATTTTAATCAGGCTAGTTAACACTTCTTTAATGTGTAAGAAATGGGCAAATATGTAACCGAAGAGTCATTTACCTTTTTAATGAAGGTAACAAATATGCAATTAAAAAAGCCTCGTCTTTCAGCGACTTTGCAGTAAATTAACTTGTTTTGTCATTATTGTGCCTGAAGAATGTCACCTACTCTGGAGTTTTGACAGTAAAAATCTTTATCCTTGGCAGAATTAGCAAGTAACATTAAGATCTAGGAAATGACAATTTGTGAATTAGGTGGGATATACAATGTGTTAATTATTGAGTGACCAAACTTCATGCAATTTAAATTTAGCATCAAGATGAGGATAATGCGTTAGGCATCTAAGTATTTAATGAAATTGAAAACCATTATCAAATCATATACATTGATTCTGCATTTTCTTAACTATTCTCAAACATTTCTGCACAGTGGGACTTATCATAATGGACTATTATTGTTTACAAATAGAATAATATGAATTGCCAAAATAATATTGTAAGTGTTGAGCTATTTTAATTGGATACACACTTAAGAAAACGTTTACCGAATGACTCAGGAAGTAGAATACAGTTACACCCTTTCCTCTTTACAAGGCTCTTTATGTTAAGTCAGTGTCAGGATATTGTCTCCAGTTGTTTACTGAGCTCACATCAGTAGGAGTACACTATCAATATTAGGGCCCAATCTAGTTCCCATTAAACTCAATGGGCATGATCCAAAGTAGGCCAGATTCTGATCTCAGTTATGGTGGTGTAAATCCAGGATAAATGAAAACATAATTTGGCCCATTGACTTTAAGGGGTGTTAGATCAGGCCCAGAGGTGGAAACTCCAGAGGCACATTTTCACCGTACACCCCTGGCTACAAATGGAAGGGGAAGCTGTCATGGAGGACTAACATCTCATCATAAAGAACAGGGGTCACAGCCATTAACTGTAGGTCTGAAATTTTTGCAGTGGGCATCAGAGCCACGTATTCTTATTTTAAGTGAATTGGTCTTACAGCTGATGATGCCAAAAGGCTAACTGCCTTGAAAATAACTAAGGATTCCCTTGGAAGGGCCACTCCTCCTCACAAACCCCATCACGGGGTGTATGCTGAGCTTTGGCCCAGGGGAAAGGGTGTGCTACAACACCACTGCATTCCAGCTAAGCCCCAGATGATGTAGCTGCCATTTTGCGCTGCTACCGGTCAACCTAACACAGCATCTCAAAGGCTGCTCTGAATTGCTCCAGGTCTGAATCCGCACTCAGCAACCATTGGGATCAGGATAAAGCACTCATGTCGCAAGCAGACCTTTGGGCCCATCTCAGATAATGTGCTAAATGTAGCTCAGCCAGACTCGAGGATGGGGCCTTTGCCAATTCAGTCTGTGGCTTCTCTGCCAAGACTCCTCAATGCCAATTAATGACAACTGCATAGTGTTGTTTATGATTGACACCTGTCCATTAGCATAGACTGAGATAATTGATTTATTTCCATTAGGGTTGTCAAATGGTAATACCTTTCAGCAATTACCAGTCTCAGCTAGAGATGAACCATAGCCAAGAGGTGAAAGGCTCTTTTGTCTACAGAATTCTCCAAGTCACTGGCTGCAAAGCTGTTTGGTTTAAAAAACAAAAAAACCCTTCAGCCAACAGAAATCAGGAACTCCATAAAAATTAAGTGCCTTGTCTGTATCTGGATTGATTGGATCAATTAACTACTTAGACTAAGTTTTTGGGAGGCAGGAATCATCTTTTCAGTATATATGTGTGTACAGCACCTAGCACCGGAAGGAGGGAGGTCATGCATGATTCGAGGACTTAGAGAAGCTAACACAATACAAATAAGATGATGTAGTAGGACACAGGAAATCAGAACCTGGTTTTTTAATAAAAGTTTAGTGTCCGTAGGTTTTTCTCATGAATTGCTCCCATTTTATTTTATTTTTTCTTATAAGTCATTTGACACAACAACTGCATCCGTAAAGTTAACTGTTACTGGAAAAACAATTGCCCACTCTGAACATAAACAGCTCCTCTTCACCTCAGTATGTATTTTCTGTAAATGTTGAGGCTTTACTTTGGCATTTAACAAGCAACAGGAAATCTTCATCTTCATCCATGAGCACTGAAAACTGGGGAGAGAGAACAACTGACATCTATTATCTAAGACGCAGATCGTGGAAAATTATCTGAATCTTGCTAAAACGTATTCTCCCTCACCTCATTCAAAACAAAGAAGAGAGCACTGAATGACTATCAGTGTGAACTTTGAGCATTGAGAAGAAAAATAAAATGTTAACCTTTGATAAATTCCAGGTTGTGGCAGATCAACAAAGTGTTAGATCCTACTTTATCCATTTGCTAGTTATAAACAGGCAGGGGAACCAGTCTGTTTCCTAGCACCGAAAGCTGAACACAGGAGATCAAAAGGCAAGAACAGATACTTCTGGCTAGATTTATGAAAGGACTCAATTTTTGCTGTAAGTGTTCCTTAAGTGTCTATGTTTCTACTTCTGAGCTTGCAGCCTTAAGCCAGGTGTCCAGATGTGTAAGCTCTAGAGCAATGTATGAAATGGGGGATCATAGATGTTCTTCTGCCTAAATTCACATGTAGGGCCCAATCTGGTAAGTGAGCTCAGAACTTGCCTCCCAGATGAGAAACCTCTAGGGAAATTTACAGCAAATGGCTTTCCGGGGAGATGAAGGCAGGTTAAAGTATTTGTCACACCGCTGGTTCAAGTCCCTGCTCCACCTGTAGGGTGGAAGGGATTTGAACTGAGATCTGCCACCTCTTAGATGAGTACCCTAGCCAGTGGGCTATGGGATATTCTTATGTGGGACTCCCTCAGTCTCTCCTGTTGAAGTTGTTCCATTGTAGATTAAAATAAATAAAGAGAGAGAATGCAAGAATGACTCTGTAGCCTGGTGGTTAGAGCACACACGTGGGAGACCCAGGATCTAGTCAAAATGCTCCTTTCCCCTTAGTCTTGTACAAAGAATTTTGGTGCCTAACACCAAGAGAGGGTTTAACAGCTGAGAATCCCAGTCATGGAGAGGGGCTTCCCTGCAGCCTGGATTAAGATGCCTACCTCAGAGGGCTGGGCTTAGCACACACCTGATAGCCAATGGGAGAGGCCAACCTAGCTTAGGCAAGGAACCACGTAGCATGCTTACTTGCATGAACCCCATTCTGAGACGCCTCTTCCCCCACATTCATTGCATATGGAGCCCAAGTGCTGAACTCAGGCTTTGTGAATCCCGATGATTTTCTAGGTCCCTAGAGCTTGGGGTAGTGACCGATTACCTCTAGGCTTCAGCATCTGATGTGAATTGAGCTCTTATTGCCTGACATAATGAATATGGCAATAAAACATCATGTATTCATTTCAGGAGGACACAATGCCATTTTTTAAAAACTACCAGTGGGAAGGCAGGCCAATGTGCAGGGTCACAAGACAAGCTTGAACACCAGGCTGGGGAGATTTTTTATTACTCAGTTTTAGCTTGTTTTGACATCTGCGTAGGAACATTGTCCTTTGAAGACTGATCGCCAAATCGGTCTGCTGCTGATCGCCAAAAAAAAAAAAAAAAAAAAAAACTGCTGATCGCCAAATCGGTTTGTTATCCTGAGCCAGCCAGCTAACATTAACAGAAGATCAGGTGTGGGTTCTGTCCATGGCCCCAGGGTTGCCTCCTCTGTCTAGTGGTGACCTCCCGTAAGCTACACTGAACCCTTCTAGTCTATCCTATCCAGGTTCTTCAACATAGTATCTGAATGCCTTTCGCAAGAGGCCTCACCACCTTTTCCCTTCTCTGGCCTATCCTGCCTCAGTCAACCCCTCTTCTCAGCAGGGAGCTTCTGTAGTTTCCTCAGACTGCTACTGATGCCCCCACCTGACGCCACCCTGGCAATGATGTAGGAATCTACATTGGCAGGGCTTTTAGCTGCAATCGGAAAGGAAAGAGGTTCCCGCTTTGGGCAAGGGGTTGGACCTCCTGAGGTCCCTTCCACCCTAGTCTTCTGATTCTAGGGGGGAAACCTAGTTATCAAAAACCTAACAGCCAAATAGACATTTGAAAAAGGACCAGAACCGGCCACTTTGCTCATCCTGACCTTGGTGTCAGTGAGAAGAATCATGCCTTACGTTTCTGCTGCGGTGGCTGAGTGCCCTGCTAATCCTCACCGATGAAGCTGCAGTCATCCTGGAAAAGACATATTTCACCAGTAAGAAACGTATGCAAAGAATAAATATCCATTTGGACACCGCTTCAAACTGCAGTTTTGCATACCGATGTGATTTATAAAACCAGCCTTCCCAACCCCACCCCAGTTCTACAAGACCCTTTGTCCAGGGATCAGATGTTCTGCAGGGTTTAGGCAAAACATGTCTGAATGAAAGATGCTCTGGCAGCTTTAACGTAGCATTTGATTTAGTTTGCGTTTACTGTTAAGAGTGCCTTGTGCATCTATGGGCTCAGCAGGCGGAGTGTGGATAGGAGACTTCCTTGTTTCACAGTACGAGGGGGACTCCATAATTGTGTGAAGACTGAAAACAGGGATCTCAAACCAAGGACCAAATTTTACCCTTTAACTTTGGTAGGGTGGCACGCGGTGTAACTAACCCAGGGCAGAATTTAGTCTGGTTAGGGTGAAACTCCATTTAGTGCCAGTTACCTCCCCTGAATTAATTTTACTTACTTGATTAGATGCCCAGTGGCAACCTTTTAGCTCCCCCTAGTGATAAGATTCCTATGCCAACTGTAAGAAATTAACATCTTACCCATTCCTTGCCTTATTAGGGTGCATTCTCTTAGGGTGACGGAGGAATAACAGAGCATACCTAAACCCACAGCTGTATAATTAGCCATGTTTATAGCAACAAAAAACAAGCACATCTGGGTTTCCTCTAGAGGCACAGACGTAGCAAAAGGCAATGCACTGAGCCTTTTGGCCATAGGGTGGCAGTGCATGCTTAGTTTTTGTTCCAATGAAGCAACAGCTGTTGATAGTTGTTGACTCAAAACCAAAAACAGTATGAAAAGTGCACATTCTACGAACTCTGTGTTGCAATATTGGCTTTCCAAAGATCACCTGCTACATTCCAGTGAGCAGTGATCTTGCTCAGCTCCGTCTCTGTTATTCCATGCCAGGGTCATTTATCTAGCTGACAATGAAAACCGTTTAATTTACACAGCAAACATTTTATTAAGCAGACATGTTAAGTACATCTTTTATAGACACTTTCATTCATCTCTGTTGGTTGCAATAGCCTCCTATGAACTTGAAAATAACATTCTTTTTAAAATTCTCATTAATATGACCCACAGGCCTCCTCACAGTTTTTCTATGGGATTGAAATAAACATGTCTTGACCGTGCACAGCATGATCAGAGATGTTAGTGCTGTCAGCGCAATTCTACATCTCTTTTTAGTAAGTGCACGCTCAATTGGTTGGGTGACCCAACAGCAACAAAACCCAACAAATTTAAAATAACTGTAGGTCCTATATAAACAGAAGTTGTTTCTGGTTTTATGTATTAATTCCTTCTTTTCTCATGAAGAAAGAAGTAAAAAACATGTTTAAAAACACAGAAGACCTTCCTATCCAGTTATGACAAATTTTAAAGAAGGCCAAATGTGAGACAAACTCAAAGGTGCAATCCACAGTGAGCTATCAATGCTTTCTTTAGCAGCACAGAGTTTCCTGTGGCAGGAACGGAGCATCAACCTACCATTTGAGTAGAAAATGATTCATCACAGATTGTAAACCAAGGAGCTTCCATGTCTTAGCTAATTTAATGTAGAAGAGAAGAGAAGCAATAGTGAGTCTAACTGGGGCTTCTGAACACTGTAAGGTCCTGATTCTGACTTCATTTCTTATTGTTGGTGTGAACTAAGACTAACCCCATGGAAACCAGTGGGTTAATACAATGTATGTGAGATCAAAATAAAGCCCTATGCATATTGAATCCATTCTGCAGGGTTGATCATGGCTTTCCCTTCCTATGGATATGAGAAGCACATACACAAACAGGCCTAAGAGATTAATTTCATTTGTAAATGGCTGCAATTTTTGGCTATTTATGCGGTGGAAACTGATTCAACCCACCCTCTTTATGTGGAGGGTTATGAGAAGAGATGGGGAAAGGCCAGTGTTTGAATGTTCATCGAGAAGAGACTGCTATTGCAATGACTATAGAGCACACTCTCTATTGGAGCTAGAAGGCATGCACAAGATATTGTACCTGGTTGTCTGGCTCCATATTAACTAAACCCAGCCTGTGCTGCCTAACGTCATATCTCAGTTATGGTCCTGTAAATCCAAGCTAAATGAAAATATAATGTGGCCCATTGACTTTAAAGGGTGTTGGATCAGGCCCAGAATGTGCATCTGGAGTTTCCCTCTTTCACCACACACCCGTGGCTACAAATGGAAGGGGCAGCTGTCACGGAGGTAAACTAACATCTCATCATCAAGAGCAGTATGTTGCCCCAGCCTTCCAAAGGCCCAGACACTCAGAAAGTGATTGCGGGCTGGACTGCAAAGCTCAAATTGGGACCTGAATGCACAAAGCCCAAGGAAGAACTGATCTAATGTTCCAGTCTGGACCCATTGCAGAATGTGAGCTGGAAACTCAAATCTCTCACCTATAAAGTGGAATGCAGGATTTTGTTTGTTTTTATTCATAATTTATATGTCACTTGCCAGAAGTTAAATGTCCAGTAGCTTTCATTAAGTTTCTCTTGTAACTTATTGAAAAATCGAAGCATTCAGCAGTCAAAGTGCTGCCCACCATGCCAAGCTGTTCTAACAACGCTGCTGCCCTCCAGGAGTCTCATCTTGCACTCTTAATATTAGAGCTGCTTCAAGTTTCCCAAATCTCCATTTTCAGAACTTTTTGCACAAGAAATTGTGAAAATTGAATCTTGTTTTTCAAGCAGCAGTAATGCTAGTCAAAACATCTACCAATTTTTTTTTTGATCATCAGCTTAGAATTTGCCTCCACATGGCACCTACACGTTCCTTATACCCTCCACCCAAGAGCATGCTTGCAATCCCTATGATCTCCTGAGAACAAGGGCTGGTCTCTGCCACCATTATTGTTGTTTACTATGGCAGTGCCTAAGCGCCAACAAAGAATGCAGTCACATTGTGCTAGGAGCTGTACAAACAGAGTAATAGCATGTATGTTGGGGGAGTGGATTGGTCAGAAGGATTATTTGGGAGTGGATGATCTAAATAGATAGAAAAGTGAAGGGAGATGGGACATGGAAGGGAAGAGAGTGAGGGGGACAGGGCAGGGCAGGGGAGGGCAGAGGTTCTAGAAGAGAAGCAGGTGTCGAGTGAAGCTGAAGAGAAGATTGTGAGGGAGGGGATGGCAGAGGTTTGATGTAAACAGCGAATCAGCACAGAGCACAGTTTCATAACCTGGAAAACCCCCAAAAGGACAAGAATAGTGGGGAGAAGCCAGGGCCATGGTATATGGAGTTCTTGCTGGATTGGGTTCGTAACTTCTAGGCTGCCTTGTCACATCCCAAATCTTTATCCCATTTCCACTGCAAGCCAAGCTGTGCAGGGAGTCCAGGACAAATCATAATAGCAATAATAATAATTTCCTTAGAAGGTGTTTCAATAGTCCACTCTGTCAAATGCTTCTTCCTGAATACGTCAGACCCTCTGTGCCCTCAGGAAAGTTGATGTGCTGTTCAGAGGGAACAGCTAATGACAGCTAGTTGCTAGCAGCTCAAGTCAGGAGTCAGGACAGGGTAATTTTTCAGGCCGAGGCTTGGAGGAGTTGCATGCATAATTCTCAGACATATGCACTACGTGTGACAACTGTGCACAGTGCAGCTTGCTGTGAATCATGAATAAGAGACTGTCCCCGTCTACATTGCATTTTCACTTATTTTACGGATGCTTGTGGCTAGACAGCTGTGCAAGGTTTGCACATGGAAGGAAACTGGAGGTCAATTACTTTGGACTCTTTTCGCTTATCTGTTCACCCTTGCCTAACACACTAGGTCCCGGACGTGAGGCACAATGTACCTTCAGAGACTCCCTGTGCACCTGGCGCTGTTCTGCTGAAGTAGCATGTTGACACAATGTCAAAGAGGTTTGTGCCTTGAACCATGTGTGAACAGCACTTTTTTGTGGGGGGAGTTGAGGGGCCAGTGGAAACCATTAAGTTTAATTAAAATGGACTAAGATATGTGCAGCAGCTGCCAGAATCCCTCCTCCCCTTCTGCAGCATGGGTTCCAGGATACAGGGGGATGGTATGCTGGTCCCACATAGCTCTAGGAAGCGGATGGGGTGCCTGCCTTGGCCAAGCAACCTGTGTTGGATGCAGAGCGGGGTACAACTGTGCTTGCTGCCCACCTCATCCGCCATTGCTGTAGCTCTAGCAGCAGCTGTTATAGATCTTCCCCTCCTGGGACTCAGGGTCCACTTCTGGGAGGGAGGTGAGCCAGATCATGGGCTGCAAAAAGAGAGGAGGCTAATGGACTAATGCAGAGATAGATGTAGTTGAATAGCAGGCAATACTGTTTGATTGCTTATATTTGCTCTTAGAAGCATCGCCACTGCCTTTCCTGGCGGAGCCAATATCAAACAGTGATAGTGTAAGCACAGTCAAATCTCAAATAAATAGAGTTGCCCTCTTCATTTTGATGCATTAGTTCAACCCACGGACTCCTAATCATGGAAAATATGTAGAAGAGCAAGAAAATGCAATGGATGCACTGGTTATTAAAGTGAATGAGGAAATCTTTGGGTTCCACTTGCAAGGAAACTTCATGATATATGATCAGCCTTTTGAAAGGTGGGCTAGGACAGTAACGTTCGTAGTCTCACTCCAAGCACGTCTTTTAAAGACAGAACAAGGTGCCTGGCTTCAGGCTCTTGTTAAAAAGTATGTGAGATGTTGGGACCATTCCACAGCCAGCCCTGTATGCTGGAGCTCCTCCATTTGTACGTGTACATATTATTACAAGCTTGTGCACCTGAGTACCCACATGACTGAATGAAAGAATGAAGCCTGCCCTGTACCCCAGGGAAATTTGGAAGGAACTGAAGACCAGTTTGGAAGCTCTTCATTGGGAAGAAAAAAAGAAATAATTTGTAAACCTGGTATAAAGATTTTGCCATTCACAGAACAACTTCCCTGTAAATGGAGGTTCACGATAAGCAGAATACATGCGTTTTATAACGTGCATTTTATATACACACTGAAGCAATTTGTGATTTTCATCATACTTTACTGCAAGTGGAATATTGTGCTCACCAGAAGGGATGCTCACTCTACCTATAATTAATGCAGAGCAGTCTGTTTGTAGTGATTCTACATGTAATATTTTTTCAAGAAAGGGTAAATCCACAAACAAGGTTCTGTGTAAACTATCTTATTTATTTCACTCTCCAACACCCCACTTGCCAGAAGAATTATCACTTGTGTATTCAGTTTTAATAAGATAAAAATTTGCCTGATAAAATATTTACTCAGCCTTTGTCCCTGCAAGTGTAAACTCATGTAATTACAGAGTACTCCAGACCTGTGATTATAAATCTATAGAAATAAAATCCACAGCACATTAACAGCACAGAGCAGAATAGGACTCTCATTTACACTGAAAAAAATGATAGCTAGTCCATGGCAAGCTGCTAGGTAACCTGCATGCACACAATCTACCTTAGGTTAATTTTTAACAGGGCCATTCATTTCAATTTTTAGTTGGACTCAAGGCATGGTTGGTTATTTCTTCCTATTACACAGAGATGATTATAGTGTAATCACCTTTAAATCAGAGTCCAGAAATGTGATTTCACTTTTTGTTGTTTGTCGTAATCTTCTGATTCCAAGTAGCGGCTATCAATAGCCAGCAGATATTATATTCCAATAGCCACTATAGCAGGATGCCCACAGAAGTAGGAGCTGTGTGAAAAGAAGGGGAGTTGGAAGAGACTCAGGACCCATAGGCAGGAGCAAACACAAATGAGGTGGGAGAGGGAGAGGCAATTTAGAATACAGTTAGAATGGGAGGGAAGAAGCTGGCTCATGCTTAAAATGGCCATCACCACCAGGCAGTCGCCCTTTCAAGTATTCAGTATTCACATGGCCCTATCCTGAAAGCTGGTGAGCAATTACAACTCCCAGTGGATTTTTAAAGGGATTTGCTGGTGCATGACACCTCTCAGTATTTGGGTCTTACTTTTCTTTTAAACCAGATTTGTATAAATGTGAATCCAGCAAAATCAAAGAATCCCCATTTGACCCATCCGTGCCTAGGAATGCCTGGTCAGGGCAGGCTGCAAAAGGAGAGCAGCTTCTCCCAGAACTGGTGGGTTACACTGAAGTGAGATTCCCTGACCAAACGGTGTTCCTGATTGCCCACACTGGTGATCAAGAAGCTACAACAAGAAATACAGCCGCCTTTACTGCATTTCAGTCTCTGGCTCCCAGCCAGCACCTAGGTCCAGTAAAGAGATAGCACATTGCCTGGAAAAACCCCAGAGTCCCCTGTCCATAGGCATGTTCTTAGAAGTCCTGGTAACGCATAAGGTGTAGCCCCTGGGTTCTTTCACTGGATTCATTGTACATTTGTGTTCCCTTCACGGGCCATTAAGCAGGCTTAGTGCTGCTGCCGTCCCATCTGGGGGTGTCACCCAGAAACGGAACAAGTTTGAAATACCAATACCTCAGACATATTTAGAACTCAATACAAAACTGATACCTGTATATAAATGTGCTTATCAATCTTAGCAAATCATGACTTTTCCATCAATACCTTGCATGGCATATTCGATAGGACATTGATTGCAATTCTGCAACATTGGTATCAGAAATATTATAAACGGTCATTCACATTCCTCACAGTGTCACCCCCCCGCAACAAGGAGTTTCTGATTATTTCACAGTGACTGAGCAGCTGTTGATATCAAGTGCTGTTGCCAGATCTGCTCTGAGCGGTTAATATAAAGCCATTCCACTGGAACAGCTTTCAGCAGGGGACCGGTACGGCCAGCAATCGAATATTTCCATCAGAACTTTCCAGTGCTCTGACATGGAGTTGGAACCTGAGACTGAGGAGGCAGACTTGAAAAGACACATGGGCAGCAATAATCTGTTCATTAGATGGACAAGGGCAAAGCAAGACTATTATTTTTATTTTAAATAATGTTTACATAGGGGCTTTATAGCACAGGAATCAGTGGAGGTGCGAGAGCAAAGAATAACAATATCTTCTGTACCTGTCATTTTAATAGATGCCTGCTCCCACTTTGGCACAGCACCAGAGGTTTTGAAACACAGCAGCTTAAAGCAGTAGGGAGGATATTTTGAAGGAACTTTTAATTAAGCCTGGCCTTAGGCTCATGAGGTGGGGACTTCTAGTTTTTGTTTAAAGGGCTTCCCTACCAAATAGGTCTTCCCATGCTATTACAGGTCTAGAATCGAAAAACCAGATTCCTGCAGGTAGGCGGTCTAACTCATCAGGTAACCTAACTTGACTGTGCCCGAAGCTGCTCAGGTTCATAGGGTTTTTAGGTACCAAACTAATTACCTGAAGAAAAAAAAGACTGCTTGGACTCGCACCAAAATTTCAGTATTGCCATTCAGTATTGCCATTGCTGTTGCCTGTAACCCCCAGAAATAAGAGAAGGTGAGCAGACAAAAGGGGAGAGCAGGGAAAAGAAAAAAGTGTCCTTTAATAGGGCTGTGAAGGTAGAGAATGACTCTGGTCTCCACCCAGCTTTGGGGGATGAAAAGAAACCCCATGACTGTCATGTCTCCCAGTATTCCGATTATTTGAAGTCACTGGCGAGCAATTTTAGTGCACAAAGGCACGAAAAACAGCCTACGCACAGCCACTTTCTGTCTCAGTCTGTCGGGGCTGCTGTAGGTTGACAGTAGTGTATTTTAAAAGGCCAGATCCTCAGCTGCTGTGAATTACAGCAGCTTTGCTAAAGTCATTGGCACATTTGCAGATTTATAGCGGCTGAGGATCTGGTCCTGAAAATCCAAGCCCAGGAACTGAAGAGTGAACTACAATCTATCATGTGCTGGAAATGATAAAGTAGAATGTTCGTAGTATGATCTCAATTTTTTTAAAGTGGACAGTGCTGACTGCTTCACGGTGATCCTTGCTTGCGTTCCAGGCAGGCATTTCAGTCGAGAACACTGCCCAAATGCAAGGGGGTAGAAACTGTGTGAGTTGCTTTCATATGGAGTAAGTGCCCTTAGCAGCCAAAAGTGGGCAGTGTGGTAATCCTAGCTAGCTAGCCAAGAAGGATCAGGGGAGGGAGCTCAAAAGGTCCCACTGAACCAGTTGCTAATATCGTGGAGGGCTCACGTAGGGTTATGACAGACAAGTCAAAGTGGGAGGTACATCATCAGCGGAAGGGTAGGCATCAAGGAGGGAGTGGCAAATGAGATTATGCATTAGTACTATTGTGCTAATTGCTCTTTTAAGCCTTGGAGCTTGTCCAGGGTAAACTAGATGTCCCCAGACACCTAAGCAGACTCAAAGACCTTCTCTGCACTAGCCACCTCCAGGGCCATAATTCACCACCCCTCCAGCAGCCTAGAGAAGGACATAAGATTTCGCGGTGAAGATGACTGCAGGACAGCTGCCACGGCCAGCACTGGGGGAGCTCAGCTGGCAGTGCATTAGGGCTGCACTGTTTGCCTGAGATATAGCCAGAGTGCCCTTGAAGCCAACAGAGCGCTGGGCATGATTTCAGCCCATGAACTTGCCTCCTGAGTAGTGAGTAAACGCTCCAGTAAAGTGATGGAGTCTAGTGTGTAAGAGCACTGTACAGATAACCCGCGTGAGTTATTCCAGCTAAAATAAGCTTTGCCTTGGAGTCTCAGGCTGCCGACCTGGTGGGCATTAGCCCAGAGCCAGGGGTGCGCACAAGGGAAGGAATGCTGGGGGCAGGGGAGTTTGAACTCCACCCAGGGTGTGGGACACACAGAATGTGCCCCTCCAAAAGGGACCAGAGCAGGCACAGGGAGATGCTGAGAAGGGTGATTTTTTTTTTTTTTTAAAGAGAGATGAGAAAATAGCTCAGCTGATTGATCCCTGGGGTGGAGAGAGGGTGAGCTGAAGAAGTGCAGACACCATGCCCTGTGCTGGCTTCCTACTGATTGCACACATCGGTGGGCCAAAACCCAGCTCAGCCATGATGGAGAACAAGAAAACCGACACTGCCCACATCCCCTGATTAGTCTAATGTTAATTACACTCCCACATGGCACTTCTCTCTCTCCTCTTTATTCTCATGGACTTTGAGGCTATTTTTTTGTTTCTGGTTTTTAATCTCGCTGTTTCGGATTGTGAATCTGAACAACAATCATGAGGAAATCCGAAGACCGGACCCGCCCGAACGTGAATGTCAGGACACACGCGTTGCCGCTAACTGGATCCTTGGCGGCTGGGCCTGGAATGCAAAGGACTGTATGTGTACACATCTCCACGCACACACGTTACTATCACTGCCAAACCCTGGAGAATCAACTGCAAACAAAACTGAAAACTTTAATGACTAGAATTGTTTCAAGTGTCTGAATGGAGCTTGCTGTATTTGGTGTTGTCTGCTGGCATGGTAACCGGTGGCAAGATTAAGTTACAGAATATTGACTCCAGGTCATACTCCAGTCCATTTACAAAGACAGACTAGATTTTCCCTTTATTATTGGTGACTATTTCGATTGGAGAAGTCTCCTGCTTAAGACTGTCTCCATTGTGCGTGCTGTACAAACACACACAAAGGCAAAATTCCTGCCCCGAAGAGCTTACAATATTGAAAGGCAAGTGACATGCAAGAGGGGTGAGGTGAGAGGGATGCAATCACAGATAAGTTTCATTTGCATTCACTTTTTTAAAATCAACATTACAGATCGTCAGCGACAGAAGGGTCAGTTCAGGCTGATGGACCCAAAGCCAGCTCCAGCTGTGAGAGCACAGAGGTTATTTCTCCAAGGTAAAACTGCCTGTATTCAGAAGCAGTGGATGGGGACAAAGAGTTGGGGGGGGAGGTTTAGCACCTTCCTCTGGAACATCTAGTAGCAGCCTCTCTTTCTGGACAGTGTACTCAGTGAAATGGATCCCTGTACCGATCCAGTTTGGCAATTCCCATGTTTCTGTCAGAGTGCGTCAGTCATTCCCTAAGCAAGTTTTTCTAACTGCTTTAATTCCCTCCGGTGAGTTCTGGACAAACATGGTTCAGGCATTCAGAGTTTATGCCCTAGAAGTTATTAGATCAAGATTGAGGGCTAGTCTACGGTAGAAGCACTACACCAGTGCAGCAACGCCACTGTAGCACGTCTGATGAAGACACTCTATGCTGAGGGGACAGCCCTCTCCTGTCAGCATAATTACTCCACCTCCATGAGAGGTGGAAGCCATGTTGGTGGGAGAGCATCTCCCACCAACATAAAGCTGGTGTGGACAGCTCTTAGGTCCCTGTAACTTGCGTTACTCAGGAGGTGGCTTTTTCACACCCCTGAGCGACATGCGTGACATTGACTTGAGCGGTAGGGTACACCTGCCCTCAGAGTCAGGAAACATTGTCAAGCACTGTCACGGGGCAGTTTGATGGGACAAAATCGGAGGGACCGGACAATCTCCACCCGAGGATATTAAAGGAGCTGGCGCGTGAAATTGCGAGCCCGTTAGCGAGAATTTTTAAGCAATCGGTAAACTCGGGGGTTGTGCCGTACGACTGGAGAATTGCTAACGTAGTTCCTATTTTTAAGAAAGGGAATAAAAGTGATCCGGGTAATTATAGGCCTGTTAGCTTGACATCTGTCGTGTGTAAGGTCTTGGAAAAAATTTTAAGGGAGAAAGTAGTTAAGGACATGGAGGTCAATGGTAATTGGGACAAATTGCAACATGGATTTACTAAAGGTAGATCGTGCCAAACCAACCTGATCTCCTTCTTTGAGAAGGTGACGGATTACTTAGACAAAGGCAATGCGGTAGATCTAATTTACCTCGATTTCAGTAAGGCGTTTGACACGGTTCCGCATGGGGAACTGTTAGTTAAATTGGAAAAGATGGGGATGAATGTGAAAGTTGTAAGGTGGATAAGGAACTGGTTAAAGGGGAGACTACAGCGGGTCGTGCTGAAGGGTGAACTGTCAGGCTGGAAGGAGGTTACTAGCGGAGTCCCTCAAGGATCGGTTCTTGGACCGACCTTATTTAACCTTTTTATAACTGATCTTGGCACAAAGAGCGAGAATGTGTTAATAAAATTTGCGGATGACACGAAGCTGGGGGGTATTGCTAACACGGAGAAGGACCGGGATGCTATTCAGGAAGATCTGGACCACCTTGTACGCTGGAGCAATAGTAATCGGATGAAATATAATAGTGAAAAGTGCAAGGTCATGCACTTAGGGATTAATAATAAGAATTTTACATATACGTTGGGGATGCATCAGTTGGAAACGACGGAGGAGGAGAAGGACCTTGGGGTATTGGTTGATAACAGGATGACTATGAGCCGCCAATGTGATATGGCTGTTAAAAAAGCAAATGCGGTTTTAGGATGCATCAGGCGAGGTATTTCCAGCAAGGAGAAGGAGGTGTTAGTGCCGTTATATACGGCGCTGGTGAGACCCCACCTGGAATATTGTGTGCAGTTTTGGTGTCCCATGTTTAAGAAGGATGAATTCAAACTGGAACAGGTTCAGAGACGGGCTACTAGGATGATCCGAGGAATGGAAAATCTGCCTTATGAAAGGAGACTCAAAGAGCTTGGCTTGTTTAGCCTGGCCAAAAGAAGGCTCCGGGGGGATATGCTTGCTCTATATAAATATATCAGGGGGATTAACGTTAGGGAGGGAGAGGAATTGTTTAAGTTTAGTACTAATATAGGCACGAGGACGAATGGGTACAAATTGGATATTAGGAAATTTAGACTAGAAATTAGACGAAGGTTTCTAACCATTAGGGGAGTGAAGTTCTGGAACAGCCTTCCGAGGGAAGTAGTGGGGGCAAATGACTTATCTGGCTTTAAGACTAAGCTTGATAAGTATATGGAGGGGATGTTATGATGGGATAGTTTAATTTGAGCAATTGATTTTGGATTATCGGCAGATAAGTCTGCTCAATGGTCTGTGGGAATGCTGGATGGGATGGGAACTGAGTTATTGCAGAGAAATCTTTTTTGGGTGCTGGCTGGTGAGTCTTGCCCACATGCTCAGGGTTTAGCTGATCGCCATATTTGGGGTCGGGAAGGAATTTTCCTCCGGGGCGGATTGGCAGGGGCCACGGAGGTTTTTCGCCTTCCTCTGCAGCATGGGGCATGGGCCGCTTGCTGGTGGATTCCCTGCAGCTTGAGGTCTTCAAATCTCATTTTTGAGGATTTCAACAACTCGGTCATGGGTTCGGGGTTGTTATAAATGTGTATGGGTAGGGTTTTGTGGCCTGCCTTGTGCGGGAGGTCAGACTAGATGATCATATTGGTCCCTTCTGACCTATGAGTCTATGAGTCTATAACAGACTGAACCCAGCGTCCCTGGACTGGGGCAAGTGGGCTCAACCCAGCTAATTAAAGAGGTCTGGGCTACACCTAAGCCTATAAAGGGCTGTTAGTGGGCAGCTGGAGAGGAGGTAGGACTGAGGCAGGCTGAGTCCTGGGAAAGGAAAGCCACCGTGGAGTGAAGCTAGCCCCTGTGGCATGTCCCTGGAGCAAGGCGCCAGGGCTCAGGGACACAGCCCTAGGGCCACTGCTCCAGGAGGGGAGCAGGGCTGACTGAGGCTGGGAGGCTGCCAGGAGCTGGAATGCTCGGGAGTGTCCCTGAAGCCTGGGGCCACAGACTGAGTTAAGACTGTTTTCTGTTTGATTGATCGCCTCTGCTTAAAGAAATACACCTCCCTGAAAAGACTGGACGTGGCAGCACATGCTTGGGAGTTGGTGAGAACGTGAGGGCCCTCCTGACTATGACTCACCCCATAGTCTTGAGAAAAATCACTTAGTCTGCCTCAGTTTATCCATTTACCCTAATGACACCTCCGTGTAATTTAACCAATGGTTGTAAAGCGCTGAGATCCTAAGATGAAAACTTATTATGCATCTGAAATTAAGCTGCACCAGCAGAGGTTATTTCTGACTCCTGTCCAAAAAAGGGCAGTGGTTTTGTTACTGATTTTGCCCGGTAAAATATCCCCTCATTTGGGATTACATGCCCCAACACAGGCTAAAGTTTAAAAGGCTGACTTTGAATTCACTGAACCAGCACTAATTCTACACATATATATCTTCCAGATGCCACCCTGTGGCTGTGAATACATCTTGCAGCTGATCTTCCCTAGAAATGTTTCCATCGCTGTATTATAATTACCTTTAATATTTTTTGCTTGTTCCCAAACAAATCCTTGGGTCTTAGTTCCCAATTTGTTAGGGGAATGTAGACGAAACAGACCGAGGAGGGGAGGGGAACAAGGGAGAAGTAACTTGTCCAAGGTCATAGCACAGGTCCATGGCAGAGCTAGGAATACAATTCAAGTTTCCTGAATCCAAAGTCAATGCCTCAATCACATGGCCTCCCATTACGTTTTTGATTAGATCATGTATATATTGAAGTATATAAGGTAACATTTGCCCTCAGTGTATATTTTCGACATGAAATATATGCAACTGTACTGACTTTAGTACATGTACTCGTGGGTGGGCACATGCACATGTATATACACACATTCCGTATACATACACTTTATGGACTACAATATATATATAAGTATAATATGTACTATGACACCTATAGCCACTTTTCTTACATGAGACTAGTAACAACCCTTTTACCTTCCTCACCCTCAGCGACTGGGCCCAAGCGGCCTCATTTTACAGCACTGCATTGGGGGGAAGCATGCAGCTTTTGCCCTTTCATTTATATGAAGGCCAGAGGTATGTCTGCATTTTCTCATTATGTGAGAGTGCTTGGGGGAGATTTTTTTCTGCCCAGCTGGAAGAGAGTGGGGGAGTTTGGCTGGTGTCATGGAGAGCAGTTCTCCGAGGCCTTTGTTAACAAGCCAGAAAGGTGCTCTGGAAAGTTTTGTTGAAGTCAGAAGCTCACCTCCCTACTGCAGGAGGATAAATCTTCCCTTCACCTCTCCCACATGAAGTGGAGTGGAAGGATTGCCCCTTTAAACCAACAACAGTTAACTACAAAGCCTTTATTCAAAAACTCTGTGGAACTGGGACTATGAAAGTGCATTTAGGATCGTAAGGGATAGAGGTGGGAGAAAACCTGTTCATATCTGGGTCCATTCTTGATAAAGTGGGGATATTCACGTGATATCAGATATTGAACAGTTACAATGCTTGATCTCAATTGTATAATAAATATACTAAAGGGCCTGATTCTGCAAACACTAAGGGGCATAGTGCTTATTGGGATCAATTATATTATTCACAAGACACTACACTTGGTAGTAAATATTTGTCGTTTTAGGGCCTTAAATTAACAATCCATGTGTTTTCTGATTTCCATAATTCACAGACTGAAATGCAGTGGAACTATTTCATGAAAATATTAAATTAATGCTGAAAGTGACACACAGAATCAATTATTTATGAGCAGACATATTAAAGGGGGGCAGAGTGAAATTAAGTTCTGCAGGAGATTATAAATTGTCTCTTGCTTGTATTCAGTCCATGAGATTCTGCAATAAAAATAATACTCTCCACTCTCAGAGGGTGGAAAATACTAAGGAAATCCGTGTATTTTGCACTGCCCAGTGGACAGAGCATGTTGATTGGAGCCACTAGGCACTAACATAAATCTGATCAGAATTTGACAAAAATAATTAATTATGCCTTTTGGACAGTGGTTCTCAACCCGTGGCCCCTTTGTGGCCCAATCAGCACACAGCTGCCGCCCAGGTGACAGCCTCAGGGCCATACAGGTAATATATATTTATTGTCCAAATGCGGCCCATATAGCAAGAGAAAGCTGCAGATTTGGCCCACAATGGTAAATAGGCTGAGAACTGCTGATCTAAATTCACAGTTTGTGTGTCCTCCCTCCCTCCCTTTACTAACCAGCCAAACCACTCCCGAGTCCAAGTCAAGCTGCTGGCCTGCTCTGAACTTGGCCTGGCCCCAGCCAAGCCAGGCCTCTTGGCAGCTGTGCGGTACATCTGCACATGCATAGATCAAAGCTCATTGATCAAGTTTTGAAGTTGTGTCATTTTAAAATATAGAGATATACAAACATATTACTGCCATTAAAAGAAGTTGGCACTACTAGAAAACAGACTGCAGAATTATAAAGAGGGACCTGGAAAGCCTAGTATTGGTGCAGTCCAGCATCTGCTGTAATCACCACTCATGTGGTATCCTGTGCTCCTCCTTTGGAGGGAAGCCTATTGTCCAGCGTCATTCAGAGTTTCTCTGATTTTTAAAATAGGACAACAGGATCCAATCTGGGCCCATCTCTGCTGGGAGCCAATTCAGATATGCTTTGCAATGCATCAGCACGGGGCTATTGATCAACGTGAGACCAGCCCCTTACAAGTGAGGAAAGGGGAAAATCCTGTCAACCACTTTGCACCGCAGGCCAGGAAATAGCGACAATGTAGTTAGGAAGAATAGGCCAGGCTTCTGGCAGGCATGGAGATCGGCAGGAGGAAAGCAGGTCGGAGATCTCCGTGGTCTATATAGGCCAGTGGTTCTTCCTCATGTTCTCACTGTATGCACTTAGAGGGAGCTCTGGTTGATTTGGTTCCTCTTGGGAACTTCGGGGCCAGATATTCAGCTAATGCAAATCAGCATAGCTCTGGCTTTCTGTCAGTAGACCAGCTTTTTTGCACCCCTTGAAAATAGCAGACTATCACGTTGGCATCACATCGTATAATTTCTGCCACTCGGCATTGACTTGCCCTGCACTATGCCCTCACGCTCCCAAATCCCACCTTTGCAATTGCTCAGATATTAGGAAGTCATCTACTTTGCTGGCTCAGTTCCCCAATCTGTAAAATGGTGGTAATACTTACTGCTCTGCCTCATAGGTGTGTTGGGAAATGCTACATAGTACGACTGTGGTTTTTAATCTTTTTTCCCCAGTAAATGAAATATCATTAATTGGAGGGGGGTTTCCTTATCATTATAAGCACTTATTTGCATTAAAGCAGAAGTTCAGCGCTAAGTTTATGCAAATAAGACCCATTTTGAGGACTTAAGTGGTGCATAAAGCTTGTGCCAGTCATTTTTAGGACTTGTTAGTGAGCACTTACCCAGGTAGTCCCATTAAAACCACTGGGACTACTTGTCTGAGAAAGTGCTCTCCAGCATGAGTGGGGGTTGCAAAATTGAATCCATTATGGTGCAAAACATTAGCACCCATTGCAGTTTGTCTATGGGTAAAATGGCAAGAGAAAATGTTAACTACACCCAAGTGTTATTGTACCCTATGTACATGTCTGATTGTCAAATCTGCTACCCACAGCAGATAGTTATGAAACATTTTCCATTGCTCCCATATGCACTTCATTGAATTCTAAATTAATTTTTCTTTCCTTTTTAGTTTTTTCAGACTACTCACACCACAAAAGGGGCCAAGAAGCACAGCTGGAAAACACACTGCCACATGAAAAAAAATAATTTTCCTTTGCAGAACTGTAATAGGGCCATTTATTTTAAAAAAGAAAAAAAAAAACATCTCATCTGGGTATGAACTCCTTTAGGATGTAATATGACTGACTTATTGGAAGGGGAAGGTGTTAGCATCTTTATAAAAAAATATTTTCAAACTGAAAACATGCTACCCTTTAATTTCTTGATTAGTGTCATTCCATCATACAGTGGCACAAAACTAATACAAATCAAATACAATTTCTGGAATTATCCACACAATGTTTTCAAAAACTAACAGTTCAATAGCTGAGCAATGCATTTTCCTGCTAATGAGATACTAAAAATGTTTTTGATGTTATGCCCAGGGAAACCTAGTTATTGCAGATTTATAGGCAATCTGAGCAAATACTGTCCTTTACTTGCAATTAGTCTCTCATTTTGATTTGATGATATCCAGCTGCACATATTTGGCAGTTCTATTATAGAATAATCATTAGATTACATGTATATAGTACTTTTCTTTCCACAAACTGGACTTTCACACATGGATTATAACATGACTGTTAATTCAAATTCCTGTGGTCTACATATAAGAAATACACCAGGAGAGCAGAGTGTAAAAAGCATACAGACTGGCATCATATTACTCTCAAGTAGATGGTGCAAAAATAAATTTAACTGAAAAAACAGTTTTAGGTCTTCCCAAGCTTGCTTCATTATAAGGAGCTTCTAAATCAGAGTTGGCCGGAGTTCTGCCCTGTACCCCAAAAGCTGCCCTCAACTTTAGCACAACAGTCCACAGAGACTGCATGCCATGCTTCATCTTCTTTTGGGCACTTCAGCTAGCATCAGGGTGGAGCATAGCATGCTAGACCTCTAGTCTCCTTTGGCCAGATCTCTGTATCAATGCTGAGGGCTGCTGCAAGCTGTTCTAATAAACATAAATGAGTTGTGGCTCTGAGTTTCCTAAAGTGCCAGTTGGTTCTCAGTAGGGCAGTGTTTGAGCTCCCCTGCTAGCATCTGCCCTTGAATATTTTGTCTTTCTTGCATTTTTGATTTCCCGTGAAGAATTCCTTGGGGCAATTATGATGACGTGCATTTTCTCTTCTTGGCAGAGAGGAAGTGGCACTGCGTGCCACACCGACCCACAGTGTAATAAAAAGAAGCCACTAGTCACCAAATGTGAAAGCTTGTCTCTGTTACTATCTGGGGATGCTGCCAGAGATAACAGAAAGCTTCTCTGGGAACATTTTTAATTGGAAACAAACTGAATGGTACCAATATTGATACTGTTGGCAGGCACCTTTAAATAGGAAATCTGTGGTGTCTCTCAATTGCTAATAACCAAGGTCCATGTCTAGATACTAGAGTGATGGTTCATCTAGCCCCATATTCTGCCTTCTGGCAATGGCCAGGGCCAGATGCTTCAGGGGGAATGAACAGAATACGACAACTGAGTGATCCATCTGCCGTCCAGTCCCAACTTCTGGAAATCAGAGGTTTGGAGACACCCAGAACCAGGTGACCATCGTGGCTAATAGCCATTGATTGTTAAATTCATGGAGGACGGATCTAATTCTTTTTCTAACCCAGTTATAGTTTTGGCTTTCAAAACATCCCCTGGCAATGAATAGATCTCTATCACATCCCCCCTTACTTTTTTCTTTTTTAAGATGAAGAGTCCGTCTTTTTAATCTCTCCTCATGTGGAAGATGGTCCATACTCCTAATTATTTTTGTTGCCCTTCTCCATATCTTTTCCAATTCTAATATATCTTTGAAATGAGGGGACCAAAACTGCACGCAGTATTTGAGGAGTGGAAATACCATGGATTTATATACTGGCGTTATGATATTTTCTGTCTTATCCCTTTTCTAATGGTTCCTAACCTGGTTAGCTTTGACTGCTCCTGAACGTTGAGTGGCTGTTTTCAGAGAACTATCCATGATACCACTCCAGAAAGAGATCTTGGAGTCAACAGCTAATTTAGACTCCATTTTGTATGTATAGTTGGAATTATGTTTTCCAATGTTCATTATTTTGCATATATCAATATTGTATTTCATCTGCCATTTTGTTGCTGAGTTACCCAGGTTTTTGAGATCCCTTTGTAACTTTTTGTGCTAAGTTTTGGACTTAACTATCTTGTGTAAATTTGTATCATCTTCAAACTTTGCCACCTCACAACATAGGATCATTCATGAGTTTGTTTAACAGCACTGGTACAAGTATAGATCCCTGGGGAACACCATTATTTATCTGTCTCCATTCTGAAAACTGACCATTTATTCCTATCCTTTGTTTTCTGTCTTTTAACCAGTTACTGATCTATGAGGAGACCTTCCCTCTTATCCTATGACTGCTTACAACCTTTGGTGAGGGACATTGTCAAAGGCTTTCTGAAAGTCCAAATACACTATATCACTTTTGTCCACATGTTTGACATCCTCATAGAATTCTAATAGATTGGTGAGGCATGGTTTCCCTTTTCAAAAGCCATGTTGACTCTTCCCCCAACATAATGTGTCTGATAATTCCATTCTTTACTATAGTTTCAACCAATTTGACTGGTACTGAAGTTATGCTTAGTGGCCTATAATTGCCAGGATCACCTCTGGAGCTTTTGTTAAAAATCGGTGTTACATTAGCTATCCTCCAGTCATCTGGTACAGAGGCTGATTTAAACAATAGGTTACATGCCACAGTTAGTCGTTCTGCAATTTCATATTTGAGTTCCTTCAGAACTCTTGGATGAATACCATCTGGTCCTGGTGACATATTACTGTCCAATGTATCAATATGTTCCAAAAAACCTCCTCCCAACACCTCAAACTGGAACAGTTCCTTCAGATTTGTCACCTAAAACTAATAGGTCGGGTGTGGGAATCTCCCTCACTCCCTCTGCAGTGAAGCCCGAAGCAAAGAATTCCCATTGGGGGTCAATTTGCAAAGCTCCTATTGACTGTGGTGCAGGATCTGTCATTAAATGAGTATTCTTAGAAAAAGCTTTAACAGATTTTAAAACAATTTTTAAAAGCCTAGTGCCTTCAAGGTCTTTAAGGTGCTCTCAAGCAACATAATAGAGAATTAATAGGAGAGGCACTGTAAATAGGAGGCTTTTGTAAGGTTTGGTGAGCGCTTTTGGCATCTGTTTTGTCAGAAGGGAAGGAAATTCTCTTTATTAACTGCATGTGCTCTGAACTCAGTTGAGCCTACTCAGACTCCTGGAAACATTCATTCTAAATAATATATTACTGATCAGATAGTGAGGCCCTAGCTAAAGTTATGTGAACAATTGATTTTTTGGTTTGTTGGCTCTATGAACCCACCCCCAAATTAAATCCATTTTTGGTCAAACTGATACTAACTTTTTTTTTTTTTTGAAAACCAAAAAAGTTGGAAACCATTATATTGGGCTGAATTAAGCATTTTGTTCTATCTGAAATGAAATGTTTCCATATGATTGGGGGCTTTTAGAATGTTTCTTAAACTAAAATGGAATGAAATGTCAAAACAAAAAGTTTGGGCAAATAAAAAAAATCAGAACATTTTGTTTAAAAATGTTGAAACTAAATGGTTCAATTTTTTGGACATTTTCGCCCCTCAGAACAATTCGATGAATTCAACACAAATTCACAAAACGTTTGGGCTGAACTGAATCCACATATTTTGGCAAAAAAAATTCTTTTGGATGAAAATTTTTGCCCAGCTCTAACCCTAACTCAGTTTTAATATGGTGCTTAGTCAGTCTTTGATCAGAAGCCTCTTAAGACATAACACTGACTTTAAGATCTAGGTAGGGCCCTGTATTGACTATCAGTGAGTTTCCTGTAATAAAATATTCTCCTAATACAAGTATCTATTACTCATATTACTGTTATGCATTCTTATACTTTACTAGTTGTGTTAGATGTTTATTCATGTATCACTGTGCTGAGCTGTGTAAATGGGTAAAAGTATTTATTATACATCTGGTGGCAGCCAGTGAAGATACCCATGAGGTCAGCTGCTGTTTCCCATTAAACTGTGTAGAGTGAATGCCAAGGATATTATTATTGATACTATGGGGATATGAAGAAGCTCTTTCTGGAACTTCTTTTGTCATGACAGTAATTATATTTCAGAATCATTTCTATGTCTGTCTTCTGATGCCAGAAGTAATATCACTTCTCTTACCTACCTTCAAAACAAATGTCAGCTTTAGAATGGCTTCTAACACACCAGTAATTAAATACTGTTTTACACCCCTCCCCACCCTCTGACAGTAAATTCCACCCCACTGAAGGGCTTATAAATCAATAAACAGAGAGACAGTGAATGAACAAAATGCTGATTGAGATCACAAAACACTTCAAGTATCTGCAGATAATCAGAGGCATATGGTTAAGAAAAACAGAACTGCCAAACACACTAATGTTTATATTTCCTTTCTATATTCCATTGTTATGACAGGAATCAGGCTTTGATTACGTGATCCAGACAGCCAAAAGTAGAATTAAGTATTAGAGTATATTAGAGTATTAAGTATATAATTACAGCGTCAAACTATTTTCTGACATGACTTCTCTAGTCCAATAGATATCAGTCTCATGATAAAATGACCATGTTAACCAATATGTTTACTATGCCTTTTTCATCCTCTTTTCAGAGACAACTTAATTATGCAGCACCACTCACCCTGGTGTACACTGTTAGCAGAAAAATGCAACACACAGATTAAGCACATCCCAACTCTTAGGATCTGTAAAGATTACAAACAGTCAGAGCCTCAGTTTTTCATCTCTTCCAAAGCATGGTGCCCACTACCACCCTGATGGACATTGGTTGAGTTCTGGCTCATGCCATCTATTGACTCACCAAATCCAGACAGTGACGGCTAGCTGAAAAAAGGGAAAACATCACTGCAGGGTTGTGAAGCCCAATGTTTCTGTGCAGTTGGAAAGAATAGGGAAGCAGCAGTTAATTTTATCGGGTTGAATTATTACGTCTTATATGACACATCAAGAAGTGAGGTACATTATTTTCCATCCTGTGAAAGCTCAGACTGTTTTGAAGGTGCACGGTTGGAAAAAGCGGCTCTGATGGAGGACAGGGCCATCCGTGAGACATATGGTGTAACTGCTACCCCTGTAGCATGCCAACAGTATAATGCAGCTGAGGCACGTTCTCAAAATACGTCAGTTGTGAAGGCTTGATGGACTCAGTACACACTCAAACTGCAATGCTAAGGTCATCCCAGGGCCCAGACGTCCTACCTGCATAACCCGCTGCTCCCCATGCAATAGAACCTTCCCCAGCTGCTGACAAATCACCTTCCTGAGGAAAAAACAAGTTTGCCACATTGCCCTCTGTTGCTTAGCCAGTTCGCCTCTACTTCTCTCACTATGTTTTCTCATCCACATATTCACTTATGTAATGGATGTCCTCATCATCACTGTCTAAATCCAGAGCCAGCCTTTCCTTCCAGACCCCAGTACTGAAGGAAGCAACTCCAAAGCAGTAGTGTCCCCCGCGGCTCCCCAAGGCAGCACATGCTTCAGGAACTCCAAAATTCAGCTCCTGAGGGCAGATTGTGAGAGGTCCCAGTCCTCTGCTAGGAGATATTTTGACAGAAAAGGTCAGACACCTTTGGAAGGTTTAACAAACAAATGGGTGGCAGTAGTATTGGTTTAAAAGCAACGGATGAGGCTAATAGGATTAATTATAAACATAGAAAAACAATAGGCCAGATAGTCAGGTGGTATAAATTGATTTTAATGAAGCCACACCAATGAAATACACCAATTTACATTAGCTGAGGATCTGACATAATGTGAGTAAGGGCGGATGAATCTCACTCTTAATGTTTAAAAAAATTACCATGGAATCTTGTCTATTGTTTAAGGAAATTATTTAAAGAAAGAGAGTTAAACATCCCTCGCACCTCCTCTATCAGTTAAAGATAAAGCCCTAAACCTCATTACTTCTATATCAAGAGAACTGTTTGCATAAGGACTCAGGAGGCATAAATAACTTGTCACCCTGAACTATGACATAGCATTATTATGAATTAATACAATAGAACTAAAGGAAGGAACTGGGAAATCTTAGCTGTATGGTACCACAGTGGCACGGTTAATTGCAAACCTAAGAATCAATGAAGATGAGCTTTTCTTACGTGCAAATTGAAAATTCAGATAACGATAGGAAGATGAAATCATCTCCCTGCAATACATGGTGTTAATAAGAAACTGATTTCATGTAATAGCCCACGAATCTTTAAAGACTTTAGTGTCATTGTTCAATAATGGGCCCATCTTTTAATAAGTTTGCTTTTCTGAATATGTAAATGGATCAATTGATAGAGGATCACGAAAAGCTTTGCAAATGTGTTTTGATGAGCTTGTTAATAAAACATCACATGAGAGGTGGGTTCTATTCTTGTTAATATCCAACCTAAAGGGAGAAATGGTCTCTTTTGAAATGCCATTAAGTGAGACTTCCTGCTCTCTGAATGTGTGTGGAGCTGGGAACTTTCTTTAGAATAAACTTCCAATAGAGGAGTAATACATTAAGATCCAGATTTCACCTACATTAGTCACATTGATTAGTGCCTTATTATTTGAATAATCTTATATAATGTTACTAACTGTCGAGTAAGGGACTACTAAACATGATAAAAAGGTATGGAATCTGACCCTCTGTTCTTTTAGGACTCCCTTAACTCACCCATCCTTAACTCACCTTCTCCCATGAATGGTCCCATGACTTGCAGTAGATTTATCTTGAAGTTAGAGTGCTCATGGAGCACATACTACTGAACACAAGTGATGGTAATAAAATCAGGCTTTAGTGTGTACTTCGGAGAGTTCTCAGCATGGAAAATGATGAAAGTCTAAAAGATATTCTAAAGCCATTTTAAAAAGAACATTTTTTATTGATTCCACCCTCCACCCTTGAAAAGATTAGCCTAGCAAAATGAACACAGCCAGCTGCATTTCTGCTTCTAATAGACTAAAAGAGTCCAAAACTTTATAGGTCTTGTTGTCAGAAGAACTGAGTATCCACAACTCCCATCAAAATCAATGGGAGCTATACAGCAGCTTTGGTCATCAGGTCCTATGGGCCAGATTTTAAAAAGTGCTCAGCGTCTAATGTGTTGAACCTTTCTGAATATCTGTCCACATGTGTCATGAATGGAGCTGTGGGTTGCTCAGCACTTGGGAAAATCTTACGTAGCTGTCTAAATGGGAACTAAACTCTTTTGGTAATGCTACCTGCATTTGTGGGAGGTAAGCACTTGAAAGTCTACCCTTATAGTACGTGGGCTTTGTTATAAGCCTATCAGTGCAGTACCCACCCTCATTTCTCTGATTGTCAGTCAGCAATATTTTTGCTTTTGCCTGTGATTGTAAGTAGCTACTTTTGTCACTGAGAAGGCTGGTGGCTTGTGCAATCAGTAAACCATGTTCAATAAGAAAAAAAATGCTTTCTACGCTTTCTGCATTTGCCAAATGAGTCAAGATGGTGGAAATTTCCCAAGGACAGCTCGTAAGAGATCAGTCATCCATTCCAAACCCTACCATCCACCCTAATCTTCATCTAGATTCAAACACTGTTGCCACAACCCGTCTCTGCATATTAGCATCTTTCTTTGACACACACTGATTAGATGGAGTTTGTGTTTAGAGAAAGGTGATGCTATCAGTAGCCAAGATATTATTTTAAGTAAGAATTAGAAAAAGGAACAAAACCTGCCCTTCTGGGAAGTTTCATGGTTTACATTGTTTCCAGTAAAGTATGCAAAGTTTCCAAGCCTAGTTGGATGAGCATTAAGTAGTAACTACTGTATATTAAGAGTGAAAATGACTGGGAGGCCCTATATTTCCCTTCTACATAAATACTCTAAGAATGCAAAACTCACTGGAAAAACTCAACATTCGTCTTCTCAAGTTCTGTGTCATTCTTTCACAGACAATGGGGGCAAAGGAGCAGCTGTGAGCATGGTACAAAATCCATGTGTCGATTGGAGACCCATTGAAGAGACAGTGTCAGTCTTAGACCAGATACAGACTGCTTTCCCTCTCTCCTAACCACCTCTCCAAACCTGGCAGCATAACTAGTGTGGTGACCATACTTCTGGGCCAGATCCTCAGATGGTATAAATTCATTTCATTGAAGCCACACCAATGAAATATGCCAATTTACACTTGCTTAGTATCTGGTCCAATGTGAAGACCACCCAGCTCTTTGTGGTGCTGCAGAAAGAATGAAGGATCTTCCAGTTTCTTCCCAGAAAATTTCTTCAGGGATTACCTCATGCAACAGGACCTACTATGACTGAGTGAAAGTGCCAGCTCCTAAGCTTACAGCACATTCGACTAGAGCTCAGGCTTCTTCGACAACCTATCTGGCCTAAGTACCAATTCAGGACCTCTGCAGAGCGGTCACATGATCCAACATCAATACCTTCGCTGCACATTACGTGATTACCCGACAGGCCAGGGATGATGCTCTTGGGAAATCATCCTTCTCCGGGATGATTTAGCTGAGGATAGTCCTGCTTTGAGCAGGGGGTTGGACTAGATGACCTCCTGAGGTCCCTTCCAACTCTAATCTTTTATGATTCTATGACTAAGGGTGGGAGATCTGACTCTTACTATTTAAAAAATAATTGCCATGTAATCTTCTCTGTTTAACTCTTTAACCCCATCCTCTATCAGTTAAAGATAAAGCTGTAAACCTCACTGCTTCTATTTTAAGAGAAATGTTTGCATAAAGACTCAGGAGTCAAAACCAGTCACTCTGAACTATGACATACTATTATTATGAATTAATACAATAGAACTGAAGGAAAGTACTGGGAAGTCTTAGATGCATGGTACCACAGTGCTCTAATGAGGGTCAAGGGGTATAGAAGAAAAATATGGATGTTCCCTGACTCCTACCCATCTCTATTCAGCCACATCCCACTCCTCTCTTAAGCACAGAATACCATTAATCTTCTTGTATGGAGGAGATGATGGGAGCTATGCGGCAGAAAGGCAACATACCATACTGTGAAGCCATAGACTAGTGAAAGTAAAAGTACATGGCTATAGCTTTGTGAACCAAACTCCAGATTCTGATTGTATACACACTTTGGAGATCACAAAGCCATAATTATAGCATGTGCCTCTAGTCAGTGGAAATTCCATGTAAACAACAACTATAGAATTAGTACTGGGAAATTCATGCACATCTACATTAGATCAGTGTTAAATTTTCAAAGGGAAGCCCTCAAAAGTCAGGAAATGACAATGTTACAAGTTGCAAACTTAATTCTATGCGTGCTTATGCATTATACAGATTAAGGTACTACACAATAGAATAAGGGTGACAGAAACTGTCCCTTAACTATGATTACTAATGTGAGGGACTCAAATATTGCTGCTGACTAAAAGAAAATTCATTTTAAAATATTCCCTACAAATCCGATTGCAAATCATACAATCAGTGCTTGAGTGCTCTAATGCTCCCAAAATTCCCATTAAAATTACTGAGCTACTACTCAGGGTGAGAAAAGGTGAGAATTGTGCCCTAAATATGACACTTATTCCTAAAATAAAGGGTTTATTATGCCCTTGCTGCATGACTCGACAATGAGCATCTTTAATTGCAAAATAATGTTAACAGATTCCTGATTTCTTGTCGATCTCTTCAATTCTGCAGCTTTCACTGACATCTTGTGGAGACTGAGGGATTTCTGTTCTTAGCCCTTTCTTGGTTGGTTTATTTAAATTCATTATCCAAGTTGCTGGGGAGGGTGGGAACGGGACAATTTAGGCAGGAAAAGCAAAGCATCATGTTTTTTCTCCTGGAAATTAAGCATCATTTTGTGCACATGATGTAAATAATGTTTGGAATAATGAAAGCCTATTTGTGTTGCATCATTTGTGAGCTAGTGGAAGAGCTTTTGCTTTGGATAAAAAAGGAGGAAACCATTTATTTATTTTTATCATGAAAACATGATTTTATATTCTCAGTGTAAGTCTGCACCACTGCTTACTTTCTACTGGGAAAATTGCTTCTCTTATTGATCCTCTGATTAGGGAAGAGAGCTTTCTGTTTGCATTTATTATTATACATAAACAAGGATTTTTCCTCCCTCCTAGTTGAATAATGCTTTGGGGGGGGAGGGGGAGGGAAACAGTGCTTGTTAATCTGACTGGTTGATTGAAGGCTAAATTCTGGCCCATCATGCCAGGGTACACTGGAGGAGAGAAGTTGACCATGAAAGCCTGTAACACCTCTCCAGCACATCTGTGCAAGAAGCTGGTAGAATGCTAAATGGCAACAAAGTGACTGTGGAGTTTGGTGGTGCACAATAGCTCTAAGGTGATATGGACAACTAGGTAAGAGACATGGCTCAAGGCTTTGTCACCTGACTATGCTTGTTAGCATCTGGAACGGTGCTGAGAAAGGGGCCTTCTTCAATTTTCAATATTTAGCACTTTACCCCAGCATTCCTGGAGATATTCTGCTTGCATCTGGCTCACTCAGGCAGAAGTCCTCAGAGCACCTCAGGTTGGTCATTATAGTTCCACACGTACATACACACGGCTCCAAATAGGAATGGAGGGCACAATTTAATATGGTCATAAATGGGCACCACAACATGCATCACATGACTACAGTTAATGGATGCTCTGCGTTCCAGCTAAGTGTGCTGCAGGAAGCTTCCACCTGTGCGTTTTTGTAGGAAGAGCATGAGCAAAAAAAAAATATTCACCTTGTGTTAGAAATTTCACCAAACCACCAATCAGAAAATTACACAAGGACAAAGCATGTCTGCAGAGCTATTGGTACAGGACTACAGCTTTTCTTTTATCCATTGGACAGGACATAGAACCATGGTCCAGTGACAATACTGCATAATGGTAACATGATGCTTTCCACATTCTTCATCTGACTCCTATCTGTCATTCCTAGGGGCTCTATTGAGGAAGGCTCTCTCCTAGAAGCTGTAATGGTTGCTAAAAATATCTAGGTAGATCATTACAGAAAGACTGATTTTAAAAAATCCAGTGAGTTAATCTAGTTTGCCAATGTCAAAGTGTAAGCATGAAATCTATTATTGTTGTTTCTTTGTATGCTGATAATGCCTAAAAGTCCCAGTCAGAATTGGGGCCCAATGTTGCTAGACACTATACAGACATTTAGAAAAACATGGTACCTGCCCCAAAGAGTTTAAAGTCAAGGTTAAAATGAGTATTACAAATAATAGGAGGAGAGGGGACAACATTAGGAGTAATGAAGTTATGCATGTATATGGTCCAGAAACATACAACTCTTATTCCATTGGCTTCAATAGAGTTATACCACAGATAAATTTGGAATATGAATTTTTATTGGGTTCTAAATTAGCAAAATGATTTCTCCCAGATTCATTTCCAGGCAGATAACATCAAGGAATATTTTAAAACTACATCTTGATCAGATTCTCTCCCATACATACATTTTGTCATGAACCCAGGTTTCCTATGACCTAGTCTTGGATACTTCCTGCCAACACACCAAGCTTCTCAGCAGGACATTTTACCTCAGGACACCCCTCCTTCTGCTCCTTTGTTACAAGGGCCCTGTCGCAGGAATGCGGGGCAGGGGATCTGACAGTTATGCTAGGTGTTCAACAGCAACTACCAAAACCCACATTCACTGTAGTTGCATTCCAGACTGAATTAACAAACTTGTAATTTATGATATACAATTAACACCTATAAATGAACTCCAGCACTGATCATATGGTCGTGCCCACTAAACTTTTTCCAGCTCCAAAATGTCTTATTTCATACCACAATTAAGACTGTCTTTTCATAAGCCATGGAATCCAGTGTTCTCCCAGCCTGGTCTTACCACCACCTCCTGGTAGCCTGGACCTCCATTATTCCTGAAGAGACGTTTCTTGGTAACTTCAGCAAGCCTGGACCAAACCAGCTCCAGCTGGCAAGTATCCACACACACTTCTCCAGTGGTCCTCCTCCCATGGCTGACTTTCAGATGAACATTTCAGGGTGGCTCCTAGCAACCAGCTGGCCTTCACAGATTCTTTAGGTTTCGAACCACTACCTCACTTTCAATTACATATTTTATCTTTCACATCCTTCATACCTAAAATAATATAAATATAGCACTTACTCTAAGGTTGTCCACATCTCTGACTTTAAAACATGCTTCTGCTATTGATGGAACAGGTGGTATATGCACAGAATTCGTATTTAGAAGTAGGTTCTCCTCGTTACTGCATGAGTCTACTACAAAGATCAGAGAATCTAAATTCTCCCTTCTCCATGGAAGCAAATGCTTCAGAGAGGGGGATTGTGTCTAGTGCCTCAGATAGCCAACATACAGGCTACTGTAAACAGCAAATGCAATTATAAGCTGTACACTACTCCTGTTTAGAGGAGAAGCAATGTCTTGTGCCCTTATCCACCCTGAAGATGGCTAAGCTTTGCTACCAAATGATTCCTGGAGATTATCCTTCCTGCTCTCCATAACAGAACTGGATGGGGGAGGATATGACAGTGTGACATTTAACAGCATAGCAAAGGTACAAACACATATCACAATATTTCACATCAAGAATATTATGACAGAAACAATTCAGAGCCTATGATAATTCAGAAAGATATGAAGACTGGAATATGTGTCAAGATCAGAAAACTTGTATTGTTGTAACAATAGGTATTTAACCTACTTAGACATGATAATATGGAAGCAATTGGCTAATTTGGGAATTTGAGACCATTACTCTTGAATCCAAGCCTTTGTCTGCACTCTCAAACAAATACTACAATTGTTATGCTCAAATGTCACCTACTGTAATACAGACACCCCATGCTACATGTCTAAATAGGAATTTCTTTCCCCATAAGTACTGTTATGTGTAGGCCACAGTACATTTTCAACTAAAACCAGCACTCATCTGAAAATTTTATCCCTACACATTTTTACCTCCCTATAAGTAATCTCTAAAATTACTAGAGTCAAAGGAGATTAGAAGAAAAACAAATTTTGCACATACAACATATGGGACCACATTTTGAAAACTTGGCCCACAGAGTGTATTAAATGTGGTGTTCTAATCTCCAGCAGTGTTTATTGCTTAGTGCAACTAAGGGAGGGTTGCATTATGTTTTCTATTACACTTCAGGTTCATTTAATTCCTTCATTCCCACCCTCCAATTCTCAGGTAAAACTTTCACTGAATAATTGATTCAAGAATGAAATACCATTTATGGGCACAAGGCGGCAACCAAAGCATATCCAGTAGTGGAGTAAAGCAGTTAATTATTTATTTGCAATAAATTAATGGTGAAGCTAAGGAATATATTCAATTATTACAGAGGCAGCAAATATGTTAAGAGGGTTTTTATATAAAAAACAGCTTGTTTCTATGCACAGAATCTTATTCATGATAAGTCACTTGAAAAGAGAAAGTCAGGATGTGTTGTCCATGATGTTGAACGCATTGCAAATTAGTTGTAGTTCTGAAATGGACAAATAAACTGCTCTATATGGGAGAAGATGCTCCCTTTTTTGGTGTTTTTGCCAAACATTATCAGCTGGATTTCAGTTTAGCTTCAGAGGGGGCTGCAAGGTGCTCAGCATTTTTTAAGAACGGGACACTTATTTAGTTGCCTAAATAGGATTCCGGAGCTTAAATGTAAAGAGGTGACACAGAAAATGAAGTTTTCTGAACGATTACATTCTAAATTAATTCTGCCCCACAGACCTCCTCCCACTCTTGAAAAAACACAATATGGTATTTACTGTTAAGGAAGCAGCACAAACTGAACTTGTATTTAAATCTAGGGGGGGGAAGGGGTTAGTCTGATTACTCAGAGCTAAATTAGCAATAATTTAAACTACGTCATCAGGTCACTTTGGCCCCAATCCTGTAAATTTTTGGACACTGATAAGCAGCTGAGTCTATCTAAAAAGCATGTGGAATTGGGGCCTTACTCATTGATCTGTGTTATGTAAAGCATACCAGATAGTGTTGAAAGGACTCCAGGCTGGTAAAACTAAACAGGCTTTTTAGTAAGAGAATTATTTACAGATCTACTGTAACTGCAGCTAGCTTCTAGCCATATGTACACTGACTGATTTGCTGCTGCCTCCATCAGTTCTTCCCTGCAAACTTGTGCTCCTTGCCCCTCCATATTTCATGCAGGTTGCTACACCTTGGAAAAATTAACCTTTCTTTGTCTGTTTCGATACCTGCAAAGTGGGGTCAATACTTTAATTGCCTCACAGGTGGATGGTACAGTAGAGCAGACCAAATATTGAAAAAACTGCTTGCAAATATGTGGATTTCAGGTGGCTTTCACTACACTTGTGTTCTTACCCCTTAGAATTTGGTAGTTACACAAGCTAGTTTGTGTGCATGAATATTTGAGAAATAGCTGTTCTGAATGTGAATATTGAATTTCATGCAAACAATGGTAGTCATGACAAAGAAGCATATTGGTTATTCGGCATTTGTTATTCATTATTCTATTTAAAAACTTTTCAGTCATCCAATCAGGGAGACTAGACAATGTCATGTAATATAGGTAGGTGACCAATCAGGTACCATGAATAGCAAACAGCCAAAGAAAACAGATCACTACCAGCAGGCTAAAATTTGTTTGCACAAGCTATTTGGAGAATGTTTATGGATAACTAATACATTTGCATAAATCAAGATTTAATGAGGAACAATGAGGTAAATTCTGTGGATAATTTATTAGTACTGGATAATTCAGCCAGCCCTAATTGTGAGATTAATTCCTTAGCATTTGGAAGCACTGAATAGCTTGGTGTTTAAAGGTGCTATATAAATACCAAGTATTACTGCACTAGCTGTCAACTTACAGAAAAGCATGATACCATAGCTAAAAGAAAGCAGAGATTCTGGTTACCAGCTAATACCTCACTTTTGCACCCACCCACTTACACCCCCTTGCCCCCCCCACACACACAGAGAGAGTAACAGATTAAGCAGCCTTTTTAAACAGCACAGTTTATTGAGTTTTCTTTTCTGAACATAACGTACGGTGTATGTTTATAATCAACTGGCAAAGTACTGCTCTAGGCACAAGTGTAAGTGTACTGTGAGCTATTCAGTGTACAGCAAATGCTGAATTTTATAACATGATGTACTTTTACAAAGCAATTAGGCAAAATTGATTGTGTTCTGTAAGAACAAACCTTGCTTCAACGGTTTTGTAGGGAGGGAAGATTTTATTCCTCCCTAATGAGCCTCCCTCCTTTCCCAAAAGGTGAACTTGCTAAGAGATCTTATGTGATTAAAAGGACAGATTTATTTATAGAAATGTGTTCTATAGAGACTGCAAACTATTGAGTCCTTCCTCAGAGTCTCAATTAAGCTAATGCAACATCAATTGATTTGACATTCTTATAATCTCTTCAGCACAGATGCAAGAAACTCAGAACTTTCTGTAATAGCTTAGGAGGAGTATTAGGCATTAGCCAAGATTATCTATTAATTAATAGGTTAATATGGAGTTGCAGATGCAATTTTGCCTTCTCTTATTCCAACGTGACATAGGCACTACAGCACAATAATATCATGAAAGAATCTATAAAACTTTCATTAATTTTGATTGGGCTAAAATGAAGAAACTGCCACAAGTAATTATAAAACAGTCAGCCAAGTTTAACACACCACTATATTTGCCATTTACTGGTTCATCTTCAGAATAAAAAAAATCCAACCCTTTCTAAGTTTGTAGCTCTACAGGCTTCTTTAATTTGTATGCATGGTGTGTGACCTTTCCGATCCAAGATGCTTAGACCCAATCAAACATGCAAATTGCTGTTTACATCCAGTGATAAAACAAGAAAGAAGAATAGGCTATGGATTTCCTGGTGGTGGAAGATTTGCTCTTTTGCTCTGTGAACACCAAATTATTTACTTTTCAGGATCATTAATTACTATCGACTTCTCCAATGTTCAGATAGTTCATGAACATCTGAGCTTAGTGCTGTATGCCTGCTTTAGAGATGTCTGGGGAGTGCTTTCTTACTGTAAATCTTTCTTAGTAGAAAAAGCAAACAAAAAATCTAAATTAAACATTTGAAGTTAATTTGGCCTTTAGGTGACCTTTTGCACATCTGAAGTGTGAGCAAGGGAGTAAAGAAAAAAAGAGTTCCATCCTAATTAGGAAAGTACCACCACTAGACTCACGGACTTTAAAGCCAGAAGGGACCATCATGATAATCTAGTCTGACATTCTACACATTGGAGGCCCAGAACATAGCACACCCACTAGGAAAGACAGACCAGTAAAGAGCCCCCCTGATTTCAGATGTGGCCCAGTTCAGGATTCTAATGTAACTTGTGAGATGTGTCTTCCTATAAGGATATAACAAGGTATGAAGCTTCAAAAACTAAAACTAAAGCAAAACTGGTTATGGGGATAGACTCAGATTATTTTATTCCTTAAACCATTATGGTCCCTCAACACAAAGCAAAGCTGGGGTGTTATACAAGCCCTAAAACGTTAATGACACTGTTGCTGAGCAATGACAGATCTCCTGATTCTTCATATGGGTCTAAACTAGGATTTTGTGTATTGTTTGCTTAGCACCAGTCCACTTGAAAGCAGGATTACAGAACAAGCTGGTAAAAATGCCTGTGTTTGAGCTAAACTAGAGGTCCATCTATCTATCTATAGATCAGATTTTTATCTTGATGTGCATTACCATGGTATCAGATTGCCCGTGAAGCTATAGAAACTTGACATTCTTGCAGTAACAGACATCCTCCTAATCCAAATGCAATACAAGTTCAATTTAAAAAGCATGAATAAGTAAGTAGCATGAGTCCCAAAGTGGCATACTAAAAGAGCAATAGAGGATGGTAAGTGATGTGTACAATTAACTGAAAAGCAACATTACACTTCTTCAGTGAAACTGTTTTATCTAGTATTAGGTGCACATGAGCTTAAAGCACAACTTTTTTCTCTTATAAAAGGAACCCACCTTCCTCCTACTCTATTTTTGTACATTACTCTGTTAAGTACTTATTACTAATCAGTTTCTTTTTATACTTCTCAGTTAACTGGGCTATTACTTGTTAGCTCATATTATAAGTGGTTTCCCCATTAGCAATTATTACTAAATTAATGACCCTTCTGTACCTTTGAAGTATGGTGAGTTTGAGCTTAGTCTTGTTTTCTAATCACTTAAGAGAAACTCACTGTAATTATTTCTGTTTATTAAACAAGATTCCTGTAGCTTTATATTTATTTAAAAAAACCCACCCTACATAGCTAGATCACTCTCTAACTGAATACTGACATTAAGGTGAATGTGTGTCTCTTTTCACCCTATTTAAAGGAGGTAGCTGATTGGCTGAGTCAGGAGGCCAAGTGTCACATGACAGCTCAGAGTCAGCACTTCCTATAAGAGGGCGTCTGCATAGTCAGCAGGAAAGTTATTAAGGCATAGAAAGGAGCTGGGGAGGGTTTATTCTCCCAGCTATAGGTATGTTCTGCTAGGTGCTCCCATAGGGAGGAGAAGCAGACATTTCAAGGGTAAGAGGCTTTAAGAAAGACCAGGTAGCAAGCCCTAGGTTTCAAGAGGGAACTTTAGAGTCTATGAAA
Source organism: Mesoclemmys tuberculata (assembly GCA_007922155.1). Lineage (NCBI taxonomy): Eukaryota > Metazoa > Chordata > Testudines > Chelidae > Mesoclemmys > Mesoclemmys tuberculata. Next base: position 49,720,734 of record ML675609.1, on the reverse strand, counting down.
GGTTTGTGTTGAGACTGAGCTCTTTTGTTTTTTTTGAGGAATGAGACTGAAATTCTGCTTTTGTTTGTCTGATATGTTCTCATCATTGGTTTGGCCCATGGGCTCACAAAGTCCTTCTGATTCTTGGGCGCCTATGCCATATCTTTGGCTGATAAGCAGAAGAGCATTGTACATACAGGTATATTAGTACCTGCCTTTGCTTCAGAAACCCCATTTCCAATACAGCTCTGTATATGCTATGGCTGTGGTTAAATAATAATCCCAACTCTTATTTGGCTTTCTATTTGTTAAAATGCTGATATGAACTTGCAAAGCTCCTTACCCAACTCAAAACGGTTAGGTACTATGGTGACTGGTGTTTAGACAAAACTCCTGTACAAGTAAAGTTCATTGTATGGTGAATCAAAGCCTTCCAGTTATTGCTTGCAGAACACAAAGAAAAAGCCCAGGACCCTTAACTCTGTCTCCCGCCGAGCTCTTAATAATTACTCCTTCTGACCCTTGATGACTTTCTGATCAAATGGCTACTGCCTGTTCTTTAGCAGTGGTCTTTCTGGGTGTGGTGGCTCTGACCCTGACAGGCTGTCTGGTGTCTTCATGGTTAAATGCCCAACTCCAGGACCAGTAACTCACATGTTGTATAAAGGGCTATAATCCAACCACAGAGAATTCTCTGGAAGGAGGGAACTCCTTGTCGTGTTGCTGTTAGGTCCTGAGCTTGAGTGGGGGGCAGGTGTGGGTGGGAAGTGGATGTGTAGAACTGCCTTTCTTCCATTAGTGGAGGGCTCATTGAAGACAATAGGTCAAATCCTGGCTCCACTGAAATCAAAGGTCCTCTTGACTGCTGTGGGGCAGGGATTTCAATCCACAAGCCTGTGATGTAGCGTAGGGCATATCTGCACTACAGGGGAAATGTGTTTCTCAGGGTGGGGAGACTGCCACATACTAGTTCTGTTCAAACTACTGTGCTAACAGCAATGTAGCTGAGGCAGAATCAGTAATGGCTAGCTGCCTGGGTAGGTATGTAGGGCAATCAGGGGGGTTGCACTCAGATTGTCTCGTACAGTGCCCCAGCTACACTACTACTTTAGCATGTTAGCTTGAGTAGAGCTAGAGTTGTCTGTCTACCCATGTTGGAAAGCACTCTTCTCATGGCAGTGTGGACATAGCCTAAACTACATCACAGAGAAATGACTTTTATCAGACCACTGACAGAACCAGAAATAGAATGTAGGTCTCCTCAGAGTTGATTCTGAGCCCTAGTCCTTAAGACATATCACCTCCCGTATAACCCAATATTTGTGGATCAAGGCATTGTCCAAACAAGCTTTACTATGAAAATCTATTATTTTAACATGGGTTTTAGCACTAAACAAGCGCTTCTGCACTAACCAAAATGGTATCGTAAACTCTAGGTCTGTTAATTATTCTACCATGTTGTGACAGAATGCACCCCTGTGTTTTCCCCCTACACAAAATAGTAGTAGTAATCTTTGTATACAATATGCCTGTATCATTTGAAAACTAATGATTTGGTAGTCCATGCCATGGTGAACTGTAGGTTGCAATATTATATGTGGATAAGCTGAAACCATGACTAAAATGTGTTTATCAGACAAGTCTGGGGAGTGGGTAAATCTCTTTCTCAACAGCAAAGGACAAAGCTGATGTCTCTAGCTAGGTGTCATCAAAGCTGATGTCAATCACCTATCATGTGGCCATTCTTTCCCAAGGAAGGGGGGCAGGAACAAATATCTGCATCTTAGCAAACAGCATAGCACCTCTTGTCAGGAGACTCCTTGACTCAATCATCACAATGGAAATGAGCTTTCAATGAGGAGTTGTTTTAGGGGTAACTCTGAGGAAAATGCCTGTCAAAGGGTGACTGACCTATAAAATGAGGGGCAAAAACACCTTCGTTATCTCTCCCTGTCTATATCTTTCCTTTTCACCTAAGATTACAAAAGGAACAAACATTGGACTTTGCTTTTTTTTAAGTGTTTCATTTTAATGTGGGAGGTTGGTTTCTGCTGTTTAGCAAATATTGATATTTTCTGCACTGAAATAAATGTTTGAGGCTTTTTATATAAAGTCTTATAGAAATAAGAGACCAAATTCTGTTCAGTTGCCCTGGGGTAAACATGGAATAATACCATTTGAGCCATTGCATTCCTCTCTGTTCACTCCCATATAAGTGTAGAATACAATTAGAAGTAGAGAGTGTGGATGTATTAATATAAATAAAATATTGTGCAAAGTTTCCTTAGTCAGACATTTTGCTCATTAGGTTACTTACATGAGGGCTGCCACAAACTGTCTAACAGAATGAGGAATCTATTGCATCATATTCGTATTTCTAGTGCCAGATTTGAATGTTGAATAGAACTTTACTCCATGAGTGGTTCTACGACGTAGTCAATGTGAATAAGTGTAGCAGAATTTGATCCTCAGTAAATGACACAAACACTCTCTCTTAAATCAGGTGCCTATTTACCCATAAAGTAGAGTGTTCTTTTTCCCACCTATCTGGAGGTTATGAACTACTTTCAAATCTTTCCTTTTGAACACAGTAGATGTGTTCAGAAATCACACCTAGGAAAACTGTATGTAAAGGTTTTGAAATGATGCATTCTACCAGCATTTTGAAAAGAAATTGTAAATATGTCAAGGTCTTCCATGCTATTTGCAGTGAAACACAGACATAAGAAAGCTTAAACTTCATCCATCCTGAGCTTAAATTCCTTTAGTGGCAATTTTCCAAAAGAAAGCACAAACAATTGTGGAATAAGTATGATCAAAAGCAATGAGTTGAGATGTTATGGAAGGCCATCATAAAAACACAATTTCACACAATCCGGATAAACAAGTGTTTTAACGGAGTGGTTCCCAAATGATGATATTGACTTTGCCAAGACAATTTAACAAGTCTGCCATATGCTGTTTAGTGTCTCATAGGGTTACAAATTGACTTAACTCTGAAAATTATACACATTAACAGATGTTTAGCTTTAAAAGAGATCCAGAAATTGAGGGGAAAGTAATTGTATAAAGCTGTAGGATTTTCTTCTTGCAGTTTGAAAGAATTATATCTAATGACCCAAAGCAATTTGGGTAACTGGTAAAGTGGTTCATGAATAACATGGACACTGATTATATACTGCATTTTCATTTCATTGTCTAGATCCACATGAGGATCTCACTAATGCAATTACTGAGGTGCATTGGTTGATCAACTGGCATCAAACTTGAACTTTAGAGTTGAACTCCACATTTAGACTACCATTGGCTTCTGTTTTTTGCGTCAGGCCTTCTTTCACTTGCATCTAGTGCAAGAGCATTCTGGCAATAGAAGCCATGATAACACTTGGCAGGCCAGCTCAGTCTCCTCTGGGAGCTGGTCAAAAGTTTTCAGATGGAACATTTTTTCTGATCAAAAATAATTTGTCAAAACTGACATGTTTGTGGAAATACGTCACTTCTGACCATTTCATTTGGGTGGGGAGGTAAAGAAGCATTTTAATAAAATTGACCTTATTAGAACAAAACATTTTGATTTTTCATTTCAAAATGATTCCAATTTTTATAAATTTGTTTTCATTTAGACAAAGTGCTGATTGACTCAAATTTTTTTCAAACATTTTCTGTAGTGGAGGATTTCAAAACTGCAGGATTCCTTACACAGTGGAAATTCCCCTCACACACAGCTGTCGAGCAAATGCTTACTTTTATGTCTCTCTTGGTGTCTGACAGGCTTGACATGTATCTATTCATGTTTACTGCTTTCTGTGGTGACCACATCTCCTATTTGTTCCATGGACCATTCTGTGTCTGTATTTTAATGCAGAGGTAACGATTTTTACCCTACTCAAAGAGATGTACATGCTATAATTGACACCTATTTGTGTCTTTACATAACAGTAGAGAAATAAGCTAGCTTTAGCCTGATGGAGCGCTGCCTGAGCTCCCCTGGTGGGCAGTCACCAAGCTACTGTATCAGACCAAGCCCTTGGATTCTTTATGCCTTTAAGTCTGAGCAGTAACCAAGCAATGCCTTAGTCTCCTGCTCCAGCTTCCTTAGTTCCCAAGACCAGTACTGAGCTCCTACATGTCTCCCCAGTAACTTAAGCACACCCTCTTTCTCAAGCTTCACCCTCATGGACGTGTTGGTTTATTGTTAAATCATTCACAAACTGTGTGACAGTTAAATAAGGGCCCAGACAGACTTTGCAAAGGAACTCAAACCATAACACTTTGCTCATAGATAAGTCACAGATTAAGGCAAAGCAACCACCAGCTGCATGCAGCCCCGCCTTCTCCAGCACCTACCCCACTCTGAGCACCTTTTGCATTGTGGCTAATGTCCTTTCAGATTTCCAGGTCCTTCCTACATTCAAATCCTTCTGCTCAGTCTTCCTCAAGCCAGCCATTGAGTGCATCAAGGCTCAACCTGATTTGTTCCTTAAATAGGGTTCTGACCCCATCTATCAGGCGATCTCCCGAGCAGCTTCAAAACACTCCTTTGGTAATAGGTTGCTTAACTCCAGCCACTCATTGGGTGGGATGGACTAAATGGAGAAAAGTAATTCCTCCAGACTGCAGCCAGCCTATTGTTCTAGCGTGGATCCATTTCAACAGAGGCCCTTCAAGGTTGAGAACTCTTGATGGATTTTCCATTATTAGCCTCTCTGCTAGGTTTAAGCATCTCTTCTAACATGAAATGCAGGCTGCACTGCAAAAGTTAAAGGTACAGTATAGCTTTACAACCAAAGTGTAACTCTCAGAACAGAAGGGAGTTTGTAGAATGATACCGACATACTTATCCATCACGTAGCCTTCAGGTGGTTGTTTATTATTTTAAGTAAAAGAGGATTGCTGATTCTTTCTTGTTGCCCTCCTCACTCTGCATTATGTTGTAATAATTGAATTACAAACTTACCCTATGTGTGAGCTCAACTGTGAAATGTGAGTGAAAGTTATAAAGCGCACAAAAACGTTTAATAATAGTTGATGGGGAAAGGTGCATAAAGGAGAGACTGAATTAGGCCACACCAAAAGGCCTACTGATATAATTCAAGGACTGTGTTGAGCTCATACCTGGTAAACAAGAGATGTGTGGAATCAGAAATCAATGAACCAAAATCCATGTATCAGAAACTAGGCCTAATAGGTAGGCAAAGTAATTAGAGGATGAGCTATTCTGCCCATCAGTCTCTATTGGGGTCCTTAGAGAAAGAGACTTTAGGAGAAAAATTGGCTTCTGGAGAAGGCTTCCCTGTCTTGGCTGCCAGCTGCACCATCTCCTGGGACCCCAAACATTTATCTTAATCCAGAGGTATGTCCTGAGTAGACTGGGCCCGAGAGGGAACCCAGATGGCACCACCAGCTCCAACTAAATCCCCAAATCCACCTGGGATTGGGACTTTATTTCCCTCCCACACCCCCTGCGACCTTCTCCCTCCCTCTCCCCCTCATTTCCTCTTTTTCCTATCGCTCTCCTTTTTCCATCTGGATAGCTGGCCAAGAGCATATGTTTTGCAATACTGCTGTAAGTCTGTGACCAGAAGGAGTCAATTATAAGCAATGCCCTAAACTGCTTGATACTGGTACAGGTCGGCTGATAAGACCGTGTGCTGCACCTGTGATTCTCAGCAATGAGGCTGCAAGTGAAAGCCAATAGCAGAGACAGAAGCTGTATTTTCTATCCTTGCTGTTCTTTTCCCTTCCCTGGTGTATGAATAAGGGTCTGACTTATTTTGTCTGCTAGATAACAAAGTAGAATGAACAGTGACATCTCAGCTAACGTCCTCTTTTTCCCCAAAAAGAATGTTATTACCATCTAAAACCCTGGCAGATGTGGGGGGGGGGTGAGAGGTGAGTGTATATGGCAGAGTTTCTTTTGAAAACTCTACAGCTAAAGGGATGTTTTTAAAATAAAAGCCTTACTTAATATTTACATTTCAAGAGCTGTAACAGTTTTCCCTCCTTTTTTATACTTTCGATGGTGCACCAGGAATAAGCAGGCTGTGGTCTCCGAATACCACCCCCTGAACCTTGGTTAAAACTCTTTCATGTTGAACAGCTACATGGTCATATTAACACCGTTAGCCATATATTCCAACTAACTTAATAGAACACTCCCCACCACAATTGTTGTACTTCACTACAGTACATTGACTGTTTTGTCCTTCCATGTAAGACTTGGCATATAAGCCTGGGATTCAATTTATATATAACCTGGGCCAGCTCTTCACACCTATCACTTTGCTTCAGTGTCCAATTTTCACCAGCACCAGAGCTCTCAGCTGACCTTAATTCCAACTACTTTAAGCACAACTCCTGATGCTGAGGAAACCTCAGATTGAAGGCAGCCGTGCTCCTTTGTAGCAGACATGCTGCTATGAATACTCCGTGGGCATAATGCAGTTGTGTACATTGGCATAATTCCACTGAAGCTACAACAATTTACAGCAGGTGAGGATGTGACCCAGCTACAGCATGAGAAGCACCTTCCAGCAGCCAAGCAATTATTCTCACTCAGTAAATGAAATGTCTCTCTCTCTCTTGGCAGCAGTTTCTTTGTGTCAAAGGTATTTGCTTCATGAACTTAGATATCAATATCTATCTACGGCTCTGCTAGCTGCAAAGGGATTAATAGGCTCTAAACATCTTTCTCTAATGGAGATGTAAGTGTCAATACCCTCTCCTCCTACCCTTCTGCATGCTTCATGTGAGGGAAAAACAAGAAAATTACCCAAGAAAATTACCATTTAATGATAATTAATATAAAGAATGGAAAACCCAGTCAGCTGCAAGCAAACAATGATCACAAGTTTGTTTCCAACAGGCTAGAGACACAAAGACCAAGAACCAATTAAGCTTAATTATTTGTTAGTTATTAGCTTCATTAATTTAATATGGTAAACTAAGCTGTGGAAAGAAGAAAAGGGAGCAAAAACTCTTTAGCTGGGGAGGTGCAAAGCTCTCCAGGGGCAGGATTCTCTTGTCAGATTTGCAAAGGCCATTAGAGGCCTAAAGATGCAGACAGGCACCTAAACTAGATTTTTCCAAAGCAGGTTCAGTGCTTAATGCTCACTGATTTCAATTTCAAAACCTGAACATATTCCCTATAAAATGTACGTGAGTTCATGCCTAACTTGCTTAGGCACTTTTAAAAATCCTACTGGGGATGGGATCCACAAAGGGACTTCGGTACTGCTACACCCAGTGTCACAGTGCCTCATTTGTTGGTACCTAGAAAAATCACAGCACCAGCACTGATCCACAAAGCCTGAGTTAAGTGCTTCTTAGGCTCTCAACACTATGCCCCGAAGAGAGGGAGGCAACTTAGCTCACTAGCTGGGGAGCTACCTAAATGAGCCAATGGGAGACGCTGATGGCAGTTGGGTATGCTAAGCCTTGCCCCTCTGATGGAGATAGACATGTAGTCCAGGCTGCAAAGAGATACCTATCTCTCCTGCGCAATTAACAAATGGAACCATCTCCTTGGAGTCAGGCAGTTTAGGTGTCTAAGGCATTTCTTGCAGGAATGTGTTCAGGGCCTGCCTCATTCTACACCAAAATAGCCAGAGACAGTGGTGCCTACTTTATAGCTTTCAGCCAGCGGTTAGAGTACTCAGCTAGAATGTGGGAGACTCGGGTTCAATCTCTTTCCCCCCACTCTTTTTTTTTGCTAGAGGAGAAAGAAGGGAAACCTCTGTTCAACTCCTATCTTCAAGAAGCATAGGCTCACCACTGAGCTATGGGGTATTCTGACGTGGGGCTCCCTCAGTCTTTCCTGTTGAAGTTGTTCCACCCTCAATAAATAATGAGCGATAGTCCAGTCCTATTGCTCCAATGATCTCTCACCTCCCAAATGGGTACCTGAACCACTGGTCTACAGTCATATTTCCGCTCTATGACTAGTTAAGTGTCTATCCACAGTGGAAAAGTCATTGGGATTTTCAAGTAGTGGGATTTTTAAAAAAACTAGATTTAAATGGGAGTTGGCATATAAGTGACTTTTGAAGCTTCCAGTTGGTGCCTATCTGCATCTCTAGGCACCTAAATACTTTTGACAGTCTGACAACTCTATGAATTCTAGTGCAAACCTCTTTGGTTAATGTTTTTTCCAAGTGAATTTTTTTTTTTATTTTGGTTTAAATTGTTTCTTTTTCAATGAGACTTTCTAAAATGTTTGACACTTTTTTTATTTCATTGTGTTTATGAGGGAAACTCCCTCACACTTTTACTCGTTTTACTTCCTGGAAGAAGGAATAATAAAGCAAAAGAAGGGGGGGTTAATAAAACCTGCGGTAGCAATTTGCTACTTCCAACTGCACAAGGAGCAGCCTCAGAGGGATTGAGTCTGACTGATGCACAATTTCTGTGAGGCAAGGCATCTTCCTTCCATCCCTTACTCAAGGCTGTGGTTTAAAAGTAACCATCTAGATCCTAATTATTCAGAGGACATTCCACTGATAACCCAGTGAGTGAGGTACACTTAACTGCAGGGAGGTTAAGATTGTGTTCTGTGATTTTTCTATTAGCTTTTAGGTTACTGTCAGCAGCTTGATTTCCATGAATATGCCACTAGGGATCAGCATTAAATGACTGTTTACTGTTCTGTAGCATTGTGAAGTTGTTTATCATTTCCAATGGTCATTCAATCTCTCCTACTCACTAATTATAATTAAGCATATTAAGTTCACATTAGACTTGTGTGAATTCAATTAGTATGTAGCATGAGAAAGTTCATGAGATTTAAGCTTAGTCAAAGGCAAAAATTTGCTATTTCTACTAGCAAAAAAAGGTTTTCATATGTTTAATTGTTTTTTTTACCCTGAAACACTTACCAATTTTCATATATTTGCCTGAAATGAAAATTTGTCAGTTCTGCATCTCAAACAACTTTTGCAAAAGCGTATTTTTTAGTTTTTGAGAAAAACAGGAGGCAGGGAGGGACACGGGAATGAGCTGCAAACGCAAAACCTGTTATTTTGATGACAAGAACTATTTCACCAAATTTGACATTGATGTGATTTCTCTCTCTTGTACCTCTGCTCCATATGTGAGAACTATGATTTGTAATTTGATATGGATCTCTTAGTGCAGGTGAACCGAGATCTGAATGTGATCTAAATAGTGTTAAATGTCTGGTTATAATGATCATTACTTTATCAACAAAGTAGGGGTCACTCCATTAAAAATTGTATGGCGCTTCTTTTTTTATTTAGGCAGTTACCCAGGGCTAGGCCCAGTCCTGTCAAATCGATAGTACTCTTTATATGAGTTAAAGCCAGTTTTTCAGCACCTACAATTTCAGAGAGACTCTTGAAAATCACAGTCAGTGCCTAACTTGCTTAAGCACCTAGACCCCATTGATTCAAATTGGAATCAAGGGGAGTTAGGCAACTAAATACCTTTTGAGCAGTTGCGTCTAAGTACTTAACTATCGTTAAAAATCTGCCCCTAGCAGACTAATTGCCTGAACATGAATCTGTAGGATCTGATTCCATACCCCATTCAAAATAATCAAGTATTTTTCAGAGATACCTACGCTGGCTCTATGGATATAATTAAAGCACTCATACCTTCAATCTTTCATAAATTAAGGGCAAAGCTCATTTAAGCTATTAAAATGCATTTTACAAATAAACTGGTCTTGAGTGATTAAGTCTTACATATTACTCCTGGAGAGGCTGACTCTTCCTCTCTCACATTTACATTAGTCAGTACTGCATTTTAACCAACCTGAATGTTTGACTTAATAGATTTTAATTTGCTATCTTCTATTCAAAAAAATGCCAAAGCCACTTTTCTTGCTAGAATTTATGTATCTGCCCAGGCAAACTCTAGGGCATTACAAGTCATGCAGTGACACGTGGTATCCCTATTCTCCTGGCAGCATTGCTATAGCTGAAGTGCTGGGACCTGTAATGGGGCAATAAATGACTTGATTCTGCTCCCATATGAGTCCATGGCAAAGCTCTCATTGATTTCAGTGGGAAGAAGATCTGTCCCTATCACAAGCTCTGTTTAAAAAAAGAAGACCGAAGAGGTGGAAATGTCTGGAGGAGGGATGAGTGGTAGGAACCTTCTGGTGCACGACACAGTAGAGCAAGGACAGGACTTAGTGTAGAATCCCACAATGGGGAGAGAAGACTGTATTGGTTAAAGTGGTTTGGAGGGGAAGTAAAGGCAGCAGCAAAAAAAAAAAAAAAAGAAAAAAGAAAACAAAGGGAAGTTGATGATAATGAATATAAATCGAGTTACTGATTTTCTACAATTCCTAAGCAAAGAGACAAAGCAGGGGGTGAAATCTACAGTTAAGAACAAGAAGGTTGTTTTTGTTCCTAGTATACTTAAAAAAAAATCATAATGGTACAGGACCACTACTGGAGGAAAATGGTAGAATTATCAGTAATAATCCAGAAAAGGCAGAAGTGCTCAGTACATATTTCTGTCCTGTATTTATGGAAAAGAGATGAGTCATATCATAGGATAGCACTCTCCAATCCCCTAACATCTCAGGAGGATGTTGAACAGCAGCTAAAGATAGACATTTTTAAATCATCTGGTTTGCATCCAAGAGTTTTAGAACAGCTGGATGCTTATTTTCAGTAAGTCTTGGAACACTGGCAAAGTTCCAGAAGAAAGCTAATGTTGTGCCAGTACTGAAAGAGTAAATAGGATGACCTGAGAAATTAACCGGTCCCGCAGGGTGAGGACATACTGGAGTGGTCCCTTAGCTTGGGACCGCGCCTCCTTTTATGTCTCCTTCACGAGGTCCAGTATACCCCGTGGCTGCCGCACATACAATAGTTTGAAGGGAGAAAACTTCGTCGATGCCTGCGGCACTTCCCGGATGGCCAGGAGTGGGGGAGGGAGTAGCTGGTCTCAGTGGCACAGTTTGTCAGGGGAGAACTTCCGGAGCATCCCCTTCAGAGTACAGTTGAACTGCTCCACGAGGCCATAGATAGATGTCTGCAGCTTCTTAATTCCCAAAACGCGCTGATCCGGCTACAGGCCATAATGCAGTCGGATGGGTGTCTGGATCCCTTGGGCTCTTTCCTTCCCCCCTTTCCCTCGAGTACCTGGTCCCTCGAGTTGCTCCCCCTTTCCTCAGAACACTCTGCCCGAGGGAAGTTCCAGAATCCCTCAGCCTCATTGCTCGACGGCAGGTCTGGGAACTCTTTGGACCCATCTGCAGAGGGCAGCTCTTCTATGTTGTAGAGTGCTGGGGTCTCCTCTGGCTCACAGGGGGCTGGTAGCTCAGGTAGCTCCTCAGGGCCCCCGGCCATTGGCAGCTCCAGCAGCCTCTCCTCCAGGCAATGGTCTGGTCCAAGCCCAGACCTTGGCACCAAAGGAGAGACATCCTTCTCCCTCGGCCGCCTTCCCCTTACTAAGCAGGAAGACCTGCCTTTTATACTTCCTGCCCTGCCTTTCTGCTTCCAGTCTGGTGGGATTGTACTCCTGGGCCCTGCCCTCAGAAAGGGGCTTGGCTTTCCCTCACCATCAATCTCCAAGGGAGGCCACACCTCCCTACTGCAGGCACAAATATTTAATAATGGGCTCTTTGATCTAGCAAAGAAATGCATAACATGAGCCAAAAGCTGGAGATTGAAACTAGATGTTCAGACTGGCATTAAAGTGAGTTTTTAACAGTCAGGGTAATTAACCATTGGAACAAATTACCAAGGGTTGTGGTAGATTCTCTCACTGGCAATTTTAAAATCAAGATTGCATGTGTGTTTCTAAAAGAAATGCTCTAGGATTTTTTCCCAGAGAAGTTATCTAGGGCCTGTGTTATACAGAGAGCAGACTAGATGATCACAGTGGTCCCTTCTGGGTTTGGAATCTATGAACTAGCACAAAGGTGGTTCTTGGGTGCTGAACACATGCAGACTCTGCATTTTTCTTTGCCTCTCTAGGATCCAGATTGAGTAACACAGCCTCTGCTGCCTAGTATTTCCATACAGATTTTTGTTAAGCTATGGCCTGGCCTGTGATGGAATGGAACTATGATGGGGAAGTGAGATCACAAGTGATTTCTTTGCAAGCAATTTCCACAGACCCTCTAAAATTATGTGAGACTGGCACTGAACTTCAATGGGAAAGCAGTGCCTTCTGTTGGATATACCACTGTCAATTTTTTTAACATCACTATGTACAAAGGCACCCAAGTTTTGAAAGGGGGAAATAAATAAAGCATATGCCCTGAGAGAGAGTTCTTACTCTGAAGATTGTAAAAAGTGAAAGGTAACTGGAGGAGCTGAGGTTTTTGCAAGAGCAAACTCACTGATAAATATTTCATAGTATCGAATACCGCAGAACGCACCAGAATCTGCTGAAGAATTAGGCCATCTTTGCCACAGAAACTCCAGCCAGATTCCCTAGTTATAGAGTTACATTTACTCATCATGACAGAGTAAAACATACCTAAGAATTCCCTCATGGACTCATCAGAAAAATCACTTCAATATTCTTCTCATTTTTAGGGCCTGGCTTCTGTCTAGGGCAATGGTGGTTGTGTCAAAGTAAGCATTTGGCCTTTACTCTTACCATTAATGAAGTCTTGTGATCTGTAAGGTGTTAGAAATACAGATTTGTTAAAGCACTGTCCTGGGAGTCTTCATCAAAACTATCCTGAAGCTCATACGCAATGCACAGAACAGACCAGTCAAGTGGGGAAGCTTCACAGCTTTGATACCCCTAATGTGAATATTCATCTCACTTTGGATAAGTGTCCCCTCAAATCCATCCCCATTTCTGTTTAGTCTTCAGTCTTTATCATAATCTTCAACCCCTTTGAAGATTAGAAACCTGAATCTAATGGAATTTTGCCATCGATTTCAATATTGTAGATAGGCCCAAACTGGAACACCAGTTCCAAAGCCTCCTGTCCCACCACATACTTGGAGAAGTTCGGGTCTGGATCCACATCTATTCAGCTCCAAATATGACAATAGACCTGTCTCCACACAGTACTCTCAGAAGTGTATTGTTGTCAAAAACATTTGATGTCTGAAAAATTGGCATAAAAAATATCACTCAGCCAGTCATGTAAACACTCAAACAGAGGCAATATGGTAATCCTTGGATTGTCTGCCAAAGTCACTCTGAGTCACATAGTGTTGAGAGAAGTCTTAGAAGCAAGTATTGCTTTTGTAAATAGCGTGGAGTTACAAATATGTACTTACAGCAGCATTTAGATTCAGAACTTCAGTGAACAACCAGGATCCTAGATAGGAAGTTGAAAGCTCTGCTGAGACAATCAGATGCCACAGGACATAGAACAAATACTCTAAGTCAAAATGGAAGCATAGCTAAAAAAAAAAATGCAGCATTTTGCTCTACATCATGTCATGCTGAAACATTGCTCTAGTGATGCAAATAGGCTGTCTTGACATTCCCTGGATTTGAAAATAAAACAAAACATAATTTTACTGGGAAAATAAATAGGTCACCTAAGTTTATAGCTATCTCACTTCATAAAAATCAAAGCATGTCATTATTTTTTAAATTGTAATTGAAGATACACCCAAAAACCCCACTATACTGATAAGCCCTGGCCCTCTGGAAAATCAAAGTGCACCTATGTAAGGGGAGGCAGGGCACAGAAATAGCAGATGTGTGTATCATCAAAATAAAATAGCCACATTAGTCAGGGTAACCCCATTCCCCCCGTTATGTTAGATCTTGAGAATATATAGGCTTGGGTGGGTAATCCATTTTAAATGTAATCATTTTAAACTCAGGATTTTAAAGCCAATCATTTGATTTTTTGTTTTTGTTTTGCTTTTCGGAACCTGATTCATGATTACTGAGGTTGCCAATACTGTGAAAAGTCTCAATCCTATTTCGCTTTTGGGATCTGATGAGATTGCAGTCTGAGGTGATATGACTGCAAGCTTGACCGATGAGTGACAATGACATTCTTGGGCAGGGAAAAATGCTTTTTTTTTTTTTGTAATGCACAGTCATGGCTGTGATATGAAATGTGCTGTCTCTTAATTTATATACATTCTTAAATTCAGACAAGCCCCCAGACGGAAACTCCAAAAGCTGTCAAATTATTGTTTGTTTCCTCTTTTACTTTTTGTCCTTGGGTTTTGTCATTTGGAATCTTCACCCTCTCCCTACAACCCACTCCTCAGAGCTTTTAGGAAAGAATTTGTTTCTAAATTCCTTCTCTTTAACAAACTATAAAAAATAAACCTTTAAATAAAGACTGGCAGCAGAACTAAACACTTGAGGGCTTACTTTTGTTTGGTTTTGTTCCTTGATGCCAAGATGCATTATTGCTTGTCCCTCAAACCTTCCAGAATCAATAGGAAGGAAGCCTATTTCAATACAATATCAGAAACTGCTGCTGGAGCCAGTCCAGGTTTTATATCAGTGTAACTGAGATCAGAATCCGGCCCAAAGTGGTCACCTGGCATAGGAATTAGATTCACGAACAACTGCAGACTTTACTGACCATTCTTCTACTCACCCATCTTGTGTGCATGTGAGAGAGAGAGAGACTCTTAACTATCAAAAATTGTTCAGCAATGTATGTATAGATCATTGTGTCTAGCTAGGAAAATAACTTATCCAGTCTCGAGGAAAAGTCAGTACGTAGGTATAGTACCCAAAGTTTTTGATTTTGAACAACATCTACCTGCAGCATTGAAATGATCAAACAAGTACTTTTACAATTCAGCATGTGACTCTCAAAACCCAAAATGATGATGGATTTCAGAACTAACCTTCAAGCTAGGACATTTGCTTAAATTGCAAATGCAACAACCACACTGTGATAATTTGGAGAATCGATGTACAAGTTATGGATTCTGTTTGACATCATGAACTCTGTCTGTCTAAGCACTTATAATTATCTCTGCTTATGCTCATCCCCTACCCCTTGTATTAGGAACAGAGGGAGGCGCGCTAGGGTGTCTGTCTCTGAATAGTATGGCGCAGTGCTTAATTTGTAATGAAAGAGGTGCTGGGGCACAAGAAAATTTTTACTTTTTATAAATAACACAGCAAGCCCAAAAGTGCCAGGGTTATGAACTGCCAAGTCTAGTGGTGCCGGGGTTCTGCCCTGTCAAACCCTGGCACAAATTAAGAATTGGTATGATGTGATGGTTTGGGGTTCAACCCAGACCAGTAAGGCTTGTGTTACTATCTGCCCTGTATCCCTGGATGCCTCCGTGCTGTGTAGCTTTGCCCTTTGCCCACAGCACAATAGCTTCACCCTGATTTCTACTGTTCCTTGCAGGGGGACCTCAACCAAACTTCCAGCTCCAAGTTCTCCCCCCAAAATGTCTTCCTCTGCAGTGCAACCTCTCCCCCTTACTGTAACACCCAAACAATTATATCAAGTTTGCCGATACTTTAAAGAGACAGTATTAACGTGCCTGGGGTGGACACACCTTCTGCTTCAGGCAAAGCACCGAGTTGGTTTATGGTAAAAGTAAAACAAGTTTATTAACAAAAGGATATAGATTGAAGTGGTATGGAATAAAGACAGGAATGGTTACAAACAAATAAAAATAAAAATGCTTTCAAGACTGACTCTCAGCAAACTAGAGCCTTTTGTTCAAAGAGTTTTTTTTCACCCAGTCAGTCTTCCAGCATGGCTGACCTATTTTTTAGCCAGGACCCAACCCACAGAGCTCCAAGTGCTTGGTTTCTTTGACTCCTCAGATGAAGGATAACTCTGGGGTCCTTTCCCCTTCTTTTTCAAGTTCAGTAAACCTCTGAAATGTATTCTATGAAAAACAAGCCCAGGCAAAATTTCTCTCACCTGCTGGGGAGTAAATGACATGCTATCTTCTCCCCCACTTGTTAGTTTTGATAGCTTTGTTCATTTTATATGTAAATATACTTTCATTGTCTCACCTGACAGCCTGGCTGGTCAGACAATCAAATGCATGTTCCTTTGTCAAAGGCAAACTGGACTTATGCATGGCTTGCCAAACACATTTTAAGAATGATATTGGCACATATTTATAACTCTTTGTGCACACCCTGTACATACACCACACAGTGATTTTGTGGACCAATGTGTTTTCAGTTTTCATATATCTTACATGATACCTTTTAGTTAAGGTTACGACAACAGTATTTTGGTGTAGTGAGTATATCAGGCCTGACAAGAGTAGCTAACACAGAATAATGAACCACCAATGATCTTCTGTGTCACAGATGGTCATTAAAGACCATCAGTACCTTATCCCGGCAAATTAATGGGATGCAACAATCCAATCTAGGAACAAGAATGCAGGCCATGCCTGCAGAATATAGGACTGTATCCTGGAAGGGCTCTGAAAAGGATGGAGGGGTTATGGTGGACAAACAGCTGAACGTGAGCTCCCAGTACAACGCTGTGGCAAAAAGGAGTAATGTGATCCTTGGATGCATAAGCAGGAGAGCAATGACTAGGAAACAGATCTTGCCTCTTTACATAGCAGTGGTGACTCTGCAACACGGCATATTGTTCGGCTAGAGGCATTTTTAAAAGGCTGTTGAAAAATGGGAGAGGGTATAGAAAAGAGCCACAAAAATAGTTCAAGGGATGGAGAAAATGCCTTGCAATGAGAGACATAAATAGCTCAGACTCTTTAGCTTATCAAAAAGAAGACTGAGAGAGAGCTTGATTATAGTGTATAAGTACCTTCAAAGGGAGAAAGTACTATGTACTAAAAGATTCTATAAATGTAGTGGAGAAAGTCATAGCAAGGGCCAATGTCTGGAAGCTGAAACCAGACAAATTCAAATGAGAAATGAGACACATTTTTTTAATAGTGAAAGCTATTAGCCAGTGGAACAAACAAGTAAGGGAAGTAGTGGATTCTCCATCTCTTGATGGCTCCATATCAAGACTGGATGACTTTCTGGAAGATATGCTTTAGCCAACCACAAGTTATTGGGCTCAATACAGGGATGACTAAGTGAAAGTTAATGATCTGTGATATACAGGATGTCAGAGGTCCTGCTGGCCTTAAACTCTATGGTCAAACCACCTCTGCTCACCCTCTTGTATGGGCCAATTGTAGCCTGCTGCCACTATATTTCATGCAGCGAGAGAGAGGGGAGGCTCCAGTTGGTACCTGTTTTGTATACAGACAGGAATGGAGAAGACCCTGGAAACCCATCACTTTCCATGCAGCCAAGGAGGGAAGGAGCCCCAAATTACCACTGCTCTTCAATAAGATTGAGCAACCCTTGGCTTGCTGCCACCTCAGTTTTGGTGTTTGGAATCATTGGTTTCCCCCATCCCGATTGCAACAGCTTTTGATTTTGGGGGTTGGGGAAAGATGCAGCATGACCATGGCTCATCAGGCAGTCAGAGGACTCAGAACAAGTTCTATCATCACCACTACAGTTCTCTGTGTGAGCTGATGACTTTCTCTTCCCCAGCTCACTACGTCAGCAGTCAGGCAGCTACCAAAGGTAGGAGGATCTTGGCCACCACCACGGCCTCCACCACAACTTTGCTGTGGGCAGTTGGAGAGCAGGTGTGCTCCAGTCCCTGGCAGCAGCAATGCCCAGCCTTTAGGTGGATCAGGGATGTGTTTCTTCCTGTCCATGCTGCTGAAGCTATTCATGTGGGCCAGAGAGGAACTTCTACCATTCTTCAGCCCAGTCCCTGAAGCAAAAGTACTTGGTCTTCAGCACTCCATCCTGTACCAAGCATTGGGTCTTTGTAAGGTCATTGGCCTCATTTCTACCCAGCCCCAAGCATTGGGCCCTGTAGGGCATACAGGACCCATCTTCATCCCTACTCCTCTGTATCCGAGGCCTCTGTGGACTGCCTAGCACTTGTCCGTCTCCCTCAAAACCACTGCTGCCTCCCCATCAGGGCATTTTTTTGTAGACAGAAATAAGTTCAGTGCACCAGCAGAAGGCCCTTCATTTGGATGAAGAGACCCTCTGCCTTCTTACAAGAGTAGCCTTGTATGCATGGCCCCCACTACCTTCAACCTAAGCAGAGGGTGGGGCCACAGCAGAGGTTTTGCATAGGGGTACGGATCAGGGTGGAATCTTCCTGTCAACCCAGCAGAAGGCTCCATGTTTGGTGAAGGAACTTGCCACCACAGCATAGGGCTCTTTTGGATGTCACCTCTGCTACCCCGGTAAGGTTGAGGCCACAGAGGTCACATGTGAGATTGGGATTCAGGGCCGTGGATTGCCACAGTCAAGTCCTGAGGACAGCATGTCAGAGGAACATACATTTTCTGTCATCAGTAATAGCAGAAAAGACTTACACTCATCACTGGAAAGGAGCTGCATTGAAACTGAATCAAACACATACATTCGCATTTATAGCACCACGCTGGCCATAATGCAGTTAGTGGCAGGTCCAATCTTCTTCTTTCGCCAGGCAAACATCTTCTTCAGTTCCCCCCTGAAGCTGTCATGTAACCAGGCATAAAGGAAGGCATTGGTGCAGGCAGACATCATAGCAAACCAGTGGCACAGCAGCTGGATGAGGTTGAAATACTGTTTGTCTATTAAGTTAATATCCATGTCTTTTATCATGTTAAAGATGTGCAAAGGTAGCCAGCAGACTCCAAAGGCAGCCACCACCAGGACCAGCAAGCGAAAGGTTTTCCTCCTCCTAGCCCTGTCCCACTCAGCTTGGCCCTGGGTGATGTTTCCCGGAACCACTCGATTTTTCAGTTTGACAGAGATCCGCAGATAGGACAAGGAGATGACTATTAAGGGCAGCACATATGTGATGATGAGAGTGCTGTAGGCATAAGTTAAGTGGTCCCTCTTCGTATGGAACCAAAACTCTTCACAGATGGAAAAGTCCAATTCTGGGAACTCTGCATGATAGGTGTGGACCAAGGCTGGGGCAGCCAAGCTGCAACTCAGAAGCCAAATAGCAGCCAGAATATAAGCACAGACTGGTATAGTGAGCCTCCTTCGGAGAGGGTACACCATGGCATAGTATCTGTCCACAGCTATGACAGTCAAGGTGAAAACAGAGACAAACACAGTGACCGGTTGCATCAGGAACACAAAATAACACATGAAACGTCCATAAACCCATCCCCTGGGCTCAAAAGCATATGCCAGAGTCAGGGGTACACAGGTTGCGCACATAAGCATGTCTGAGAAAGCCAGGTTGCCGACCAGGAAGTTGGTGACATTATGCATTTTTTTCATCTTGCAGATGACATAAATGAGGAGATAATTCCCAATGATGCCAACAAAAACCACCAGGGAGTAGCAGGGGATGATGAGTGGCTTGAAAGACTGAACAAACTGGAGCCCTGAGAATAAATTGCTGGTGTTGCTATGAATCACTGAGAGGAAGCTTCGGGAGGTTAAATTGTCCGGATTCATCATTTTCTTTCTTTGTAGTTTGCTGTCAGCGGGGTTAAGTAGCTCCTGCTGCACACACGCTTACTCTCAATCAGCCTTGATAATGAATGGATTACTCACTGTCCAGAGATTGCCATCACATGGAAAATAAACAGTCATCTGGAAAGGTAAAGGTGAAATTACAAATCTCAGGAGGCTGCTTTAAATGGTTCTTAAGAAAGATCAGCTGCAAACCAATATCCATTAAAGTTATTTCTTTTATTTGCTATTCAATCTATACAGTTTAATAGAGATGTGACAATGAATACTTACTGTTGTGGGGTTTTCATGCCACTTGACTTTCCTGTGACTGCTAGCAGAGTTTTGAAGCTGTCTTTGGTTCTGGTTTCTGTCTCTCAAATAGCCATGAAAAAGAGAGGCAGAGAGATGTGCATTTACAGATAAGCAGCGATTTGTGCATTTAACTTACCTCACTCCTTGCTCACGATAACGTTTTTATAATCCTATAGCTTATTGGCTCCCCTGGTGTTACTCCTTGTTCTGTGTCTCTTATTTAAAGCAATTAGAGTTCTTGAATATCAGTATCGCTCATTCTCTGAATTTCCTGGCTATTCCAGTGCTTCTGTACTTGCTGCCATGTGGCTATAAATCAATTTATATTCATTAATATGGAAGTACACAGTGTCTGATCCAAGATCAGATTACAGTGGTCCTTTAGAGAGCGTGAAAAAGTGCTAGCTTTGAATCTACTGATATAATTGGATTTTTTTAAATGGAATTTTACTAAAATGCTGAATTTATGCCACTAGAGGGACTCAGCTACTTGGATGGCGAATAAAAGTTATGAATATTGACACATTATAACTAACTATGAACAGTGCATTTTTAAGAAGTTTTTGTACAGTCATTTAGAAATAAAATTCTGTCACACACTGGTGGTACTTTCCATGCTATTTACGTATTTTAGACATAGAATAAAGAGCTGGGACAAGGTTACATCATACTATATATTTAAAATGGTTTGAAAACAGCTAATTATCAGAAGTAGCTCTTGCATAGTGTTTCTTCAGCAGTAGATCTCAAAGCACTTCACAATCGTATTCTCATAATACCCTGGGAGGTCAGGAGGTTTTAGTATCATCCCCATTTCTACAGATGGGCAACTGAGGTACAGAGAGGCTAAAAGTGACTTGTTCAAGGTAACACAAGAAGTTTGTGGTGAAGCAAGGAACTGAACCCTGGTCACTGCATGGATTCATCTGGTGAGAAACAAAGAAAGCTATGGATTATTATCCCTAATTCTTAGCAATGCCATAGGTGCCCAGCTATAGTGGAGACTAGTGGAATTTCTTCTTTTCTACTTTGGGCTTTGATCCATTAATTATTTCTGCACCAAAGAATTTGTATTCTAAAAACTGAAAACATTCTAAAAAACTGAAACTTTTATTTTGTATGATTGTGGTATTCGGAAGCCTAATTGTAATGAATCAGCCCTTTGGGACTGTATGCTTTTAAGAAAGTCTGACCTGCCTAGTTTCAATCATCATCCTTGTTCTATCTTCAATCTTCTGTCCTTTTGTCTGATGTTAACCCATAGGATTAGCACAGTTTGTGTTAATCAGTGTAGTTCCACAGAAGTCCAGTCTAATTACATACCCAAGTTTGAAATTGGTGCCATTGACTTTTCTCTTCCTCGGTATTCCCATCTGTAAAATGAGAATATTAAATACAGTATCCACCTTATGGGACTGTGTGCCTGGAAGAGGGTGGAGAGAGAGCAGCGAGACAATCAGCTAATTGATGACATGTTTGGGGATCCTTTGATGGAAGGTGTAGAAACGTGTAAAGCTTTATCAGTCGTGATTTACACATCTAAATGATCAATTTTAGTTTCATTTTGCATTTGTCCTTTTCTCAAACTGACCTGCAGTGACTCCAGAGCGTGTGTAGCAGCCTCAGGGCAGACAATTAAGAGCCAGAACACACAACCCCAAACTGCCTGTGAGGTCTATGCTTAGATTTCACCAGCCAATTATCAAGTGTAAATTCCTCCTGCTTCATCACAGCCTTTACATGGAGTCAGACAGTCCCCTTGAGTACTCGGATCTATCTTGCCACCTAGACAAGCCTCCCTTTGTGACAGATGGTTCCTTACACCAAGGATCGTAGAAATAGTTAGGTCAGTGGTTCCCAACCTGTGGCCTGGGGGCCAGAAGTGGCCTGCAGGGCATTTAAAGTGGCTTGCTGCTCCCCTCCCACTGGCTGCAGAAGAGAGCCACTGCCTAAGGACCCAGGCAGAGCGTGTCGCTGCGGGGCTACAAGACCAGTGCAGGTTCCTTGCTGCAGCCAAGGGGATGGGAGATCAGTGCTCCCCTCCCCCTGGCTGTAGCAGGGAGCATGGCAAAGCGCTCCGCCTGGGTCCCTAGGTCCTGGGGTCCCCGCTGGAGCCAGAAGAAGGAAAGCACTGATCTTCCATCCCTCAGGCTGAAGAAGGGAGCCAATGCCTAGGTGGAGCACACAGGGCTACAGGATGCATTTGGTATCCCTGCAGCAGCCAGGGGGATGGGAGAGTCTCCTCACTGAACTCCTTCCATCTGCCTGTGGGGGGAGAAGGGGAGGAACTGCTGATGGCCCTTCAGGATAGTAAACATTGTATCTGTGGCCCTCGAGTCAAAAAGGTTGGGAACCACTGATTTAGGTTAATCCCAATCCCAAGGATCAGACACTAACCCCAGGTCAATTGCACTTTAAATCTCACACCAAAGCCACTGCTTGCAGCCAATCCTATAATAAACTATCTAAAGGTTTATTATATAGGAAATAAGAATTATTTACAAGGTTAAAGCAGATACACATACATACACACAAATGAGTTCCAGTCTTAAATTTCAAAAAGTAATAGAAGCTTCTATTATAAGAAAATTCTATATGTTCTGTAGGGCTAACACAGGTAAAGCACAAGAAATCTTTTGCTTATGACTAGTAGTCCTTGACCCTTCGGAGTCCAAGCAGCATAAAGATATGGTACCTTCTTGTTAGGGGGTTTTATTCCCTCCCCCTTAATGCACTTTGATCAGCAAACTCAGGTAATGGGAGGAATTCACTTTCATGATGCTTCTTCAAGGCAAGGGGAGAACAATCAGCAACCTCTTTTGGCCTCTAATGCTCCACAGTAGTTCCTCTGGTGTTGATGGGCTTTGTTTGTTTCAGCCAAGATGTAACACCTGCGGTTGGAGAGCAGTACAATACTTTACACTAATTAACGTCTCTCTCCAGTCTAGTGATTTTACAGTCACAGAGGCTTATAATACAAACGCTAATACAAACAATATAGGATACAGCTGTGGTAAGGAAGATGAATGTGTGCAGCAGTTTACAAGCATTCAATAAAGACTAAATCCTAAGCACATTTTTATAATTCTAATACCTGTTTTAGCAATGCCAGCACAGATGAGAGAGACTCATTCCTGCTCTGTATTTGTCAGTGTTCCACTGGAGCATGGCATAAACTGGCACTTAGTCTGCCAGCGTCATTCCTCATGAAAGACGGTCTCATTGGTTGCTTACCATTAAAACATGTTGATTTGCAACTCATTACACATTTTACACTAAAGTGGATACTACTTTTTGTTAGGCAGGAGGGCATGTACCTATCTATATTTAAGCAATTATATAGCTTAACATACATTTAGAAACTTCTTAATTTTTACTTTTTTATGTTAGAAAATGTTGAATGATGCGTTTCTGGTTAACTTGATTAATGTTTTTACTCATGATTTGTATCAAGCTGCTTTTGGATGGAAATTGGAATTCAATTAAAAATGCACAAAACCAGTGCTTTTTTAATAATTAAATTCAACTCCCTTAAATGTGCTGCTTCCATAAGAAAAAAAGTAAGTTTATCAAAAGGTATTTTGCACTTTTAACTGATTTCTTCAACAAAGGCTGCACTGTAATTAGGAAACTGAATGGAGTGTTTCTTGTCACCATCTCATTCAAGATTTTAGAGCTGGGAGAGCTCATCCCCACACCTCCGTTTTATTCAGAGGCTGGAAAGAGGAAAAACTTTTCTGCTTTTTCAACTCCCAATTTGTTTCTCCACTTTGAATGAGCTAGTCATTGAACTGAACTAGTTGAATAAACAAATGAAAAAAAGAGTCTTGCTGCCACCTTTAGAAGAGGCTATCAAACCTGGTTTAGCATTTCAACAAACTCTGGTTCCTGGTACTTAGCTAGTGCCTACCACCAGTTCAGTGGTTTGGCTTTCATTAAAATTTCGGCAGTAAACCTGAATATTATTTTTACTTAATTTAACTTATTTTAATTTTAGACCTTCCTATATATTGTCAATGTCAAATTTAATTTTAAATGCATTAATATTTTTAAAGAAAAATGTATTTGTTAGCTTTTTTACAATGGAATTTAAATAAAAGCATCTAATTTTTAAAAAATCCAGTTTTTTGATCGTTTAGAAAAGTGATCTGTTTTTATCTACCCTTTTTATTAATTATTGTCATTCTTTATTATTATTAGGATTGACTAGGTAAAGGCCTGTCATGTTTTGTCAGATGACCTTTTATTGCACTTACATTTCTCATGCTTCAATTTCTGGCATGCGGTCAGAGTAACTGGGACAAGCTGGAAAGATGAGCGGAGCAGAGGCCTCTTCTTCAAAGGCTGTACAGCCACACCATGAAGGTAACTTTCAGCCCAAGCGCTGCAGCAGGGTGTAGGTGGCATTTCTGTTGAGGGAGGAATTGGAGGACCTGTGGCTCACGCTCCATCCCCTGGCTGTCTCCTACGCATTGCCAGACAAGGGACTGTACATAGGAGGGTTTTGCTCCATCACACACAGCCCATCAACCCCCATTGTAAAGGTAGAATTGCTTTGCCTGAGCTGCACAGAAGGACTTGGTCACTGCAGCAGAGAAACCAAGCTTTGACCACTAAAGAACATTTTTGTTTATGGCCACAGATGCTAGCACTAAGCAGCAGCATTAGGGATATGTGAACAAACCAGTATGGATGTAAATCCTGAACCGAGAGGTTATCTGTATTACATTAGTATTTAGAGGCTCCGACTGAGATCAAGGACCCACTGTGCTAAGAACGGTAAAAGACAGCCCTGCCTCAAGGAGCAGGAAGAGAAACAGAGAGGAAGTAACTTCATGAATGTCATAAAGCAGGTCAGCAGTAGAGCTAGGCAAAGAACCCACAACTTTTGATTCCCCAGTTCAGTGACCAAGCCACCGGATTATGTGATCTCTGCAGACAAAGTTTTTTGAGGTTCTAAGATGATTTGTTTTCTTCTCTCTGATTAATGGCTAGGACCTGTGCCAAGAGAGCTGTAATACCACAGTAGAGTCTGTTTTCATTTTATTTATGGCTTCTTCCAGGCTGCATTGTGAAGGAGAGGGGGAACACCAGCCCAACTCCTGAAAAAGCAGAGAAGGGGGGAGCACTTGCTAGGTTCCAACCACACTGCATAGGAACAAGACTACCTGTCTGATTGAGTCCACCAGACCAACCTCAAAGATGTCAGACGGCAAAGTCAGGCTGCTAGGCTTACCTGATAACAGCGGTTAAGAGCTCAGAAGATTGCTAACAGGAAAAGGCAGAAGAGCCGAGTCCCAGATGAATCAAAATTTGACCCCAACAAGAAACCTTCAGCCTATACCCCTCAAAGCAACCACACATCAGCCAAGTTGGAGTCACATAGCTACCAGTGAAGTCCTGCCTTTCTTCTTCTCTCTGATCATATTGTGATCTGACCTGATTGGAGAATCACCAGGAACCTAGGATGCATCTCCACTACCCTGGTTCATGTAGTGGCAGCAGGTGACGATTAGCAGCCATGCACCATGCTGTTACTCACTGCTGTGTCAGACAGCCTCTGTCTGTGAGCCCAGTTCGCAACAATCATTATCAGTCTTCAGCTAGTAAAGAGATGTGCAAGGCATTCTGGGTGGGAAGTGAAGGCCTTAAAAACCTCCCCAAAGATTTAGCTAACTTGGATAAAGATTCAGATGGGCATTCAAGATTGTGCAGTCAGATCCAATATGAAACCCGACCTGCATCAGTTAATTATAGGTGCCAAAATGGAGGCTAATTTTAAAAATTTTGGCTTAAAACTATGAAATCAGCAATTTTCCTGATCCCCTGATTTCTTCAGTACATCATCTCATGACCTTTGAGAATTAAACCTTCCACTAACACTTCAGCGTTGCTCTGAGTTCCTGCTCCCCACAGCTCATCACACAGACTATGGCTCCAGTTTAACCAGGTAGTGAAGTTGGTTCAGATGTTTACCCACCCACCAACTAACCGCCAGCAAAACAGACAAGGAGACAGATATGCCAGAAGCCATGGTTCTTTTATTTTAAAAAGCATGACAATCATGGGATCCACGTATCCTTTGACAGTGTCAAGCCCAGCCTTGTTGATTTCAAATACATCTCATAATCTAAGTCTCTTCAGTTAATTCACAATTCCCGTATTTAAATTACAATTTACGATGCCACAGAGATTTTTAGATGTCTGTTGCACTAATTCACACCTAGATAAAATAGCAATCACATTAGACGCAAATGAGATGACAGTTCACGCTGTGTCAGAGATTGCTGCTTAATTTAAAGAAAGACAGATTAGGGAAAAGAGTACACAGGGAATCAGTGACTGGTTATGGAATTTATCACATCCAGCTCAATGGTACTTATCTAATAGGGTAATAAAGTCTGGAGTTAATGCTGTGATTGCTCTTCAGTAGCATATGTAAAATAAATTGATGGCCTCAGAGTAGTTCCTAGTGGACAAGTGTACTAAAAAGCACCACCACAACTGACATTAATTTAGACCTTTCAAGACAGTCTCAGCATGAGATCAAGTATAGGTATGGACACGCAGGCTGACCTAATAGTAATACTACACTCTTTAGTCCTTCGACGTTAAAGAGGGAGGGAAGTTGTTTCAAACAGAGTGAAAACAGATGCAGAGATGAAAGTAACATTCCCAACAGATTAACGGCGGAGCTGGCAATACAGGCCAGGTATTCCCATTGCTTGTCCAGCGCGCTAGCCTGTTCTAGACCTCTGAGAAATAAGATCTCCAGTGCTCAGCATTCAGCACCTTTGGTGAATACTATGTTCCACCGAACAAAATGTTGACAAATGTTTAAATAATCTGTTGCAAAAATAAAAAAAAAAACTCCAAGAAGCATGTGGCTGCTATGTGCCTAGGCATTCAGTATTGGCTGAGACACTGTGTCCATCTGTTCCCAACCAAAAGTGATATCCTACTACCCCGCTGGGAAAATGAAGCTGATTAGGGAGTGAATGTGAGTTCAGTGTCCCATTGCTACTTTGCATATTCTGCATCCTTGCATGTTCATTAATTCACAATAATCTCCTGCTGGTGTCTTTTAAAAAATGATTATGCTAAACACCATAGACACTCAGAAACTGTAGTGATGGGCAATATGATAGAAACCGAGGTAGATGGAGAGACAGACGTGTTGATATTGACAGTTTGCATTACATGGTGTAATTTCAACAGCTGGTCAAGAGGAACAGTTGCTTCAGCTATAGACTTCAATATTTATGTCTGTTAACTTCTAATAAGACTGGGGTGAAACTAAATAAAAGGATCTCTTTTTACTTTTCACCATGTGTTCTTTTTAAAGGGGTCTTTTATTCATCTTTTTGTTGCTGCTGTTTGGATTCTGTATTTCATGTGACAGTCCTTACTCCACTTTTCTGGATAGCTGAAATAGGTAATGAAACACATGTAACACTGCACATTTCTCTGCAGAATATAGTCCATGAAAGATCTTCTATATCAGGTGGCTTAATAGGGAGCCCCATTAAGCACAATGTTGCTCACTTTTATAGCAAACGATATTGTTCTCACCCCCCCCTTCATTGTTCATCTTTTCTGTTCTTACATACAGCAGGGCCCAACAGGACACGGATAGTTTCAGTTTTATGATTTTAAAACAAGAAAGAAAATAAGTATAAAATACCTTGAAAATTACAAAGGAATCTTTCTAATTGCACAAAATAGGAAAAAATGTTGACCCCTAGCATTTCCAGATTTCTAAAAACAGAAAGCTATAGGACACACCCAATATAGTCACTACCAATTGTATAATGTACCCACCAAGCTCTGAGAGGGTCTGAGAATCTAGAGTGGAAGCTGCAGACACACAGCACCTCTCAGAGTGGGGCTCCATATTTGTGTGTTGCATTCTTATTTACTGAATCTTTTCCCCAGGGAATTTTTGAAACATATAAATAAGATGTTCCTTGCATTCATTCCCTTTATAAGCTATAACCCAGGTTAAATCAGGAAAGAAGGTAAGAAAGGGGAAAATATTTTCCATTGATTTTCAAAACAAATATCTATGAATGTTTAATAGATTTTAAGTAGCAAAACTAAAAAAATGAATTCACTCATTCACATGTACACATTCTCACACACACACACACACCTATCCCCTTCTACTGGGCTAGCCCCTCCAAAGGAACAGTCTGCAGAGAACATGTTTCACCCAGAGGTATATGTTCTTTAAACAGGACTAATGTCTACAGCTTTCAAAGCAGCATCTGGCTGGTTGTGCCTGGCGCACAGGGAAGGAGACATTCAGACGGCACATCTCATTTTTTTTTGTTTGCAACTTGAGATAATATACTGTGGAAGCTCACTATAGCTCAGTGACCCTGTGAGAGGAGCTGCTGGGCAGCGGGTCAGATAACACTCACTATCATGCTTTGCCCATAAGGAGCAACTTTCCTGTGCCAGACTAGTAACTTCTTTAGCTCCTCCCTAAAGCTATCGTGCAGCCAGGCATATATGAAGGGGTTGTAGCAGGCGGAGCTCATGGCAAACCAGTGGCACAGCAGCTGGACAAGACTAAAATAATAGGCATCAATGGCATGGATGTTGATGTCCCGGATGAGGTTGAAGGTGTGCAAGGGCAGCCAGCACACGCCAAAGACCACCACCACCATCACCAGCAGGCAGAAAGTCCTCTTGCGCCTGGCTCTGTCCCAGTCAGCTTGGCTCTGGGTGATGGTACCAGGCATAACCCTGTTCTTGAGCTTGAGGTAGATCTTAGTATAGGAGACCAGGATGGCTAGCAGGGGGCAGATGTAGGTGATAAGCAGCAGGGAGAGGGCATAAGTCTGCCGCTGGCGCTCTTGTTCTCCCCAGAACTCCTCGCACAGGGTGAGTCCCTGCTGGCCCAGTTCCATGTAGTAGGTGTGAGCCATGGCTGGCAGTGCCAGGCAGCCAGAGAGGATCCAGATAACGAACACCACGTAGGCGCCTAGCTGCAGCGAGATGCGGCGCCGCAGTGGATGCATAATGATGATGTAGCGGTCCACAGCAATGGTGGCCAGGGTGAAGACGGACACATAGACAGTGACAGGCTGCATGAAGAAGACAACGTAGCACATGGTACTGCCGAAGATCCAGCCGCGGGGCTCGAAGATATAGGCCAGGGTGAGCGGGATGCAGGTGGCGCACATGGCCACGTCTGACAGGGCCAGGTTCCCAATTAGGAAGTTGGTGACGTTGTGCATCTTCTTCACCCGCACAATGACATGCACCAGCAAGCAGTTCCCCACCATACCCACCACCACTACAGCTGCATACAGCAGGATAATAATTGCCTTCAACCGCTGCACCAGCTGCAAGCTCTGGAATGCCACCGAGGTCCCATTG
Organism: Mesoclemmys tuberculata; assembly: GCA_007922155.1. NCBI lineage: Eukaryota > Metazoa > Chordata > Testudines > Chelidae > Mesoclemmys > Mesoclemmys tuberculata. The sequence goes on along the minus strand of ML675609.1, from coordinate 49,691,691 downwards.
GTGGCGGGGATGAGTGCAGACTGGTTCTGGTTGTGGGGTGCAGAGCCCAAGCCCCAGTCTTCCAAGAAATCAGCCATCTTTGCCTAGAGGGCAAGGAAAGGTGGAAATTAGTCACCGCCATGGGCACTTGTGGCACCTCCTCTTTCACCATCCATCTGCCATGGACACTGGTGGCATGTCATCTTCCAACCCTCCCACAGGCCAGAGTGGCACTTCCATACACACAGAAATAGCACCTCCACACACATACTCCATGGGCTCTAATGGTAGTCAACCCTGAGACCAACTCCATGGGCACACGTGCAGTTCAAGCCTCCCATCAGGGGGGAATAACAATTACAATGAAAACACCTGGATGACGATATTAATGGCCACATTAACACCTCAGTCCCCAGGCACAAGGGCAACGAAACCCTCCCGTGAGCAGTAAGGATTGCAGCAGGAAGACATACATTGATGAAGCCATAAGAGGCCATCAGAACTAGTGACACCCTTTGCTTGCAGACACACTGGCAGTTTATATCCCTACCCTCCAGGGCAGTGGCTCTCAACCTTTCCAGACTACTGTATCCTTTCAGGACTCTGGTTTGTCCTGCGTACCCTCAAGTTTCACCTCACTTCAAAACGACTTGGTTACAAAAATCCGATATAAAAATACAAAAGGGGCACATCACACTATTCCTGAAAAGTGGCTTACTTTCTCATTTGTACCAGACAGTTCTAAAATAAATCAACTGGACTACAAATACCATATTTACCTGCCGCCGTATTGCAGATAGAGCAGTATAAACAAGCCACTGGCTGGCTGGAAGTTTATACAGACTTCGCTAGTGCTTTGTATGTAGTCTGTTGTAAAACTAGGCAAACTTCTAGAAGAGCTGATGTACCCCCGGGGAGGCTAAGCTGGAAACCGCTGCTCTAGGCAAGTCAAGTCAAGACGCACAGCCCCTGGATGATATATAAATGAGTGCGAGACAGCCATCTAGCTACAGACAGGCATGCAATGTCACCTCCTCTGGGCCAGAGAGTCCAATTAAAGAAAGCCAGTGGAGTAAGGTACTAAAGTACCACCCGACCCCAATGAACTAATCGCCCATCATGCCACTCCCAGTGCAATAAGTGCCATTTAAAAAGCCAACACCCCCAAAGCCAGTGGTGAAGGACCCCCCGAATTGGGGACCCCGCTCCCCCAGCACAGCCGCCGGGAACAACCCCCCGCCCGTGGGGAATGAAGTTTGGAGATCCCGGGGGCCCTGGCCGCCACTGGCGGGGGTGGGCGGCTTCTCCTACCTCGAGCCGGGGACCCCAGCCGCCCCTCCAGTGAAACGGCGCCGGACTCCTCGCCTGTGCGCCGCCAGCCCCTCGTGTGAACGCGGCCAGGGCCGATTTGGTGCCCAAAGCGCCTCCCCTCTCCCGGCGGGCGCACGGCGAGGCAGGCTCCCGGGGGCCGCGGCTCGGAGCTCTCCGCGGTGCTGAAGGCAGACCCGGCCCGGCCCCGTGGCGCCCGGAGAGCCGCGCTCCCAGCGGCGCTGCGAACGGCCCCAGGCACAGCGGGCTTGGGGGAGCCGGGAGAGGGGGCGGCTCCTCTCGGGGCTGACTGCGCGGGGCCCGGGGCTGGGAAAGGCTCGGCTTCGGAGCAGGGCAAACGATCGCCGGCCCCTCCAGGAGGGAGACAATGGCAGCGTGTTTCGGGAGGGACACGGAGAGTCGTGGCGTGCCTGCCATTCGCGCGGGCTAGATTCCTGCAGGAGCCCCCAGGCCCCGTTGTATTACGAACAAGCGCCTAGCAGAAAGGCTCCTGTCCATTCGAAGGTGGAGGCTGCTCTTCGTCTTCGAGGCAGACAGTGTAAACCAAAAGGGAGCCAAGAGAGTTTTCGTCCTGAAAATTCCGAAGCCGGTAAGTGTCAGTGCGAGAAGAACTTGTCATCCTAACAAACGAGAGGCTACCGTTTGAGGCTCTTCAGCGGGAGCCATGACAAAGCGTCCTGGGGTGCCCTAGGATCAGGGAAGGGATTCTCACAGGACCCAAGAACCACCTCACACAACTTCCCTTTCCCTTCCAAGTGCACTTCTTTGACCTCACCGCCCCCCATACAAACACATAGCACATCAGATATGAATAATAAACATTTACAACAAAGCAAAACTTTAAAAATCCACATGCCATTTTTACCCACAAAGGTGAAAAGGAAAGAACCTGTGACGCATGGTAATCATGTTAATGAATGCTCTCCTGAAAAGTCCTCAGATACCACAGCAATGGGCAAAGTAGAAGAACTTGAAGAGAACAGAATGGGATAGAATATATTGCAAGGTCCCTCACCATGTTCTATACTGGCCTGGCTGTCTTAGATTCAATTTCCTTTTGTTGCTTTTTACAGGGCTATGAGAAAAAATAATATTTGTCAAAAAGAGAACCTACCAGCATAGTTCCAGCTTTGTTTGTTATATAAGTACAAAACTTTCTATTAATTGAATTCTAAACTGGTAATTGCTTGCCCTAGAGCTGTGGAAAGCATTTCACATAAAGTCATTTAGTTGTATTATAGTTTGTATAATTGAGACAAGAAAACAACTTTTAAATCATTTATACTTCCCTACTCTCATGGAAACTGAATTTTGAAAGAAACTGAGCTTTGAAATTCCACATCTTCAAGTACAGAGATGTTGTTACTTTTAATAAGTATTGTTTTTAAAACACAGTGTGTTTTCATCATAGTTATCATTTTAGCTAGACTTTTTTTTTCAAATGGGACTAACTAGTAATTTTCCTAGCACAGCCACACTTAAGCTGAATATTTTGGATTTCTGATGAAGTCCTGGATATCCACCCACTTTAAGGTCCTAGCATATTTCCAAACAGCTATGGACATAACAACTTGCAGATTTCCAGGGGCCACTTCATCTGAGTAACTTTCCCTTTACCTAGTGCTTCCAGCACAAGAGATACTAGAAAGAAAACTTGGCTCCCATAAGCCCTCCACCAGAGAACTTAAACACACGCATAACTTTAATCACATAAGTTCCATTGAAGTCCATGGCACACATGCTTAAGTGCTTTGCTGGATCAAGGCCATAGTTATCCATAGCACCATCACAGTTCAGCTAAGCTGGCAACTTTAGGATCATTAAGAAATTCTCAACAGATATTTTAGGAGATTTCTATAGCTTTCTAAAAATATTTGTTCTTAACTGTTCATGATATATAATTTTAGCAGCATTTAGAAAACTGCTGTTAACAGAGGCTTCTATTCTGTCAAAATTCCCAGCTATGCACGTGTGTAAAATGTCTCAACAACTCATAATTCTTATGATTCAAGCTCTCATGATTCTAGTCGTTTCTGACTAGAAAATTAGTTTTTGAACTGTACAACTAACCAAACAATCTATTAATGTAATGCCTCCTGCTTTAACTAATGGGGATTGGAAAGAAACTTCTACTACAGTCAGGTTATCCCAAAAGACCTACTACAGTGTCTGTTGCATGTTCCTTTGAAGAATCTGCTACAGAACGCTGTTGGATACAGGATAGTGGAATAAAGAGACTTTGGGTCTGATCCAATCTGGCAATTCCTGTGGTCTTTAAGAATTAGCATGAAATCATTACTCCAATGGAGTCAATGATAAAACTCCCATTGATTTCAATGGAACCGGCATTTCACCCCACAATTTTGCAGAGAAGATCAACATTTCCTATCAGGTTTATCCAACCTCCACAACTTTTCCAATTCTTGATTACATTGTGGATTTTTTGGCTAAACGGCTGTGTCCTTGTGACAGATACTATAGACACATGGAATATCCAGAGACTATTGCATCAGTTTTATAATTATTATATGTTTAATAGTGAGTGAGGGATTGTATTCTAGCTCCCTGGGGGATTTACAGTAGGAACTATGGTAGGTAAATGGTCAGGAAATGGTCAGGAAAAAGTCTCACACCCTAAGGGAAATTGTATATATTAATTTGACCTAGAAGCCTGAAAAACAAAGAACTGAAAACTGTAAAAAGCGACCACCCTGACAGAAGGAGAGAGGTCACTCCTTTGATCCAAGAAATGACATTAAACTGTGCCCAAGAGCATTAGGCCCTGTAAGGGGGCTCTAAGTACTTTGAAACCCGCCAGGGTCTCCATGTAAAAGCTGGGTGATACCTGGTAAGCTAGTCATGCACAGAAGCTGTTCATTGTTTTTAAGTTATATTTCCTCAGCAGTGATTTTTCTTCTAAATAAATAGAATTTTGCTTTATGAAAGCTGGTTGGTCACTGATTAACCCTATCACTGACCATGAGAGAACAGGAGTGCAGGTGCTGAACTAAAGGAAGGCCTTCTGAGGTGATCACCTTGAACTGCAGGAGTCTGCAGCAGGATCTAACTCCAAGTAAGATAATGATTTGAAGCCCGAAATCTAAGTGGGGCCCTCAAAGAGGCTGTTAGGAGGACAGAGGTGCAGGTAACTCAGGAGCTGTGGCAGTCCTCAATCTGGTCTTTTATTCCTATTTTCCTTTCATTAAAGAGCCCACTTTCCTGTAATGACTGCACTGCACAGGCTTATTGGCTGCAGTGAAGTGATGTGAGGTTAAAGCAATTCTAGCTTCTAATTATCACATGACCATAAATAGGAAACAGAGAACAAAAAAGTGGTGGGGAAAGAAGAGTGTAAATTTTTAAAGATTTTACCACAGAAATTGAGGTGCACTGAACTTGATTCCTCTGCTGTTCCATTCTATTCCATATAGGTTGTTATGCCACATTCATCAGCGTAGTATCTGAGCGCCCTCCAGTCGTGCATTAGGCCATGTGACTAGACATCTGTTACATGTTGTCTTCTTTCATCTTCTCCCTAGAGGAAGAAGTGTGTGTAATGGATTGTCTTGTTTTGTTAATGTCTTTTTAAATCATTTAAATGTCTTTTTAAATCATTATTAATATTTAATTATTCCTCTGTATTTTTATCAGAGAAGACAACATCCAAGAAATGCACCTTGCATTTGGAGCAGGAAATGGTAAGGTTTGTGCTGGTCCATAGCTCTGGCAGGGGTTCATTCCTCAGTCTCAGACCACGCCCAGAGAAGGTTCTGTCTCCCACACAGACGATCTTTACTTTTATTGTTGAGCATTTCACAGTGCAGAAGAATGAAGTTGTCAACCACTGTCTTTGTCCCAGAGCTTTAGATGATCTTTTAGATCTCTAGGGGTTGGGCCCAAGGTTGTTTTGAAGTTAAGGATGGACACCTTGAACTTGATACAATATTTTATGGGAAGCCACTGTAGGGAGTGGAGGACAGGTTTGATATGTTCCAGGTAGTCTGTCTTGCTGAGGAGACACACTGAAGCATTCTGTACTAGTCGGAGTTTCCAAAGTGCTGAAGGCTTCATGCACAGTTATATCCCTTTGCTATAATGCAGCTGAAAGGTGACGAAGGCATGAATAACTGAGGCCAGGTCTTGATCCACCAGGATGAGACAGAGCTTCCTAGACAAGTGGAGATGCTAGAAAGTGTTGCTTGCAGATGTTTCTGTGTGAGACCTCAGCATCAGCAAAGAATCCAAGAGTACTCCTAGACTATGGAATGAGTTGCCCAGTGGTGGGTGTGTTCCTTTAACCAATGCAGATTGCATCATGGCCACAAGCTCTTCAGAATGCTTTCATCTGCACACCAGCATCACCTCTCTCTTTCTTGGATTCAGCTTCGGTCTTCTGTCTTCATCGAAGAGCTGATCTCATCCAGGCACTGAACCACCTTGGTGCTAGTGGTGTGGATGTGTGTGGTGAAGGATAGGTAGACCTGTGTGTCATATTGATGGCACTTGGTTCCATGTCATCTGACCAGTTCACCTAACAGTTGTGCGTAGATGCTGGAGAGATGTGGAGAGAGAATAGATCCTTGTGGAACTCCACAAATGAGGGGTCTAGTGTAGGTGCTGTTTCCCATTTCTATGCATTAAGCACCTCTTTCCAGCCTGCAGGCTCTTATCTCCATTACTGCTATTAATTATACTCACATATTAGTCTGGCATTTGTAACTATATTTATTGGGAAGTAATGCTCCTGGCATGAAATCTCAGCCCCACTGAAATCAATGGGAGCTTTGCTCTTGACTTCAATAGGGCTAAGATTTGACCCCTGCTCTCATCTTTACCTTACCTCCCTTCAAAGCAGATTTCTTTCACAATTCACTTATCATATAGGAGAAAAAAGTATCTGGAAGTCACACCCTAAGGCACTTTTGGAAGAAAAAGACTTTCTGCAACAGGTTTTAGGGAAAAAAAAGAAAGTAAACCTGTTGCAGAAAGTCTGCAACCCTTTTACTGAAAAAAGAGAGAGACTTTCTGCAACAGATTTACTTACTGCAGCTTCTTAAACTCAGTCTGTAAACTTACACTTCTTCTGCCATTTCCCTAGGGATAATATTCCACTTTTACTAAGGATTTCCCCTCTCCCTCAAACTATTTATTCTAAATTTTCCTTTGCTTTATTTCATCCTAATTGAACATTATCCTGTGTTCCAACAGTGGCCAATGCCAGGTACTTCAGAGAGATGAGCAGAAAAGGTCATCATCAAGTGATCTGTCCCCTGTTGCCCATTCCCAGCTTCTGGCAAGCAGAAACTAACAACACTTAAGAGCATGGTTTTGGATCCTTGTCCATCCTGGTTAATGGCCACTGTTGGATCTATCCTCCATAAACTTACCTAGTTCTTTTTTGAACCCTTGGCTTAAACTGAAGCAAGCGTGGTTTAGTTTGGACATTAGAAGAAACTTCCTAACTGTCAGGGTTGTTAAGCACTGGAATAAATTGCCCAAGGAGGTTGTGGAATCTCCATCATTGGAGATTTTTAAAATCAGGTTAGATATAAACCTGTCAGGGATGGTCTAGATAATACTTAGTCCTGCCATGAGTGTCAGGAAATGGATTCTATGAACTTCCAAAGTCCCTTCCAGTCCTACGATTCCAGAATTCTATGATTTTAGCTTGATAACAACCAAGCAAAAAACAGTTGTTTGCCATCCATCCAAAAACTAGTAATTTCTCTCTTGATCTCTTTGTTTAACCTTCAGAAGTATTCTTCATTTTCTACATCATCTGATATTTCAGGGATTTTTTTCTATGTGTTTTGTCTAGTGTTGGGAGCAGAGAACTTGCCAGAAGGACCAAAGATGTTGGATTGGTCCTTCATGGTGTGAGGCCTGGTCTTACGCCCAGTGAAACCAAACTGCTATTGATCAGAAAAAGCAAATATGCTACTGCACTTGTTAGGTTCTTCAGGTAAAATGATAATGTCTACATCACATATTTGAGTTTCTCAGGACAATTTTAATTTTACATCAGTCTCTAGTTATCATTCCATGATAATGTGCCAAATAATAATGGAAAATCTGATGTATTTGTTAAAAAAAAGGTGAAATTTCACTGATCACTTGGTTTAACAAAAAAATACAGGCAGCTAAAGGAAAAAGGAAAAATGCAAATGGGTGTACTTACTGAAGGCTAGGTTCTTCTCTGGAGTTGTTCTGGCATAGCTCTGGAGCTCTGGATCTGGGAGTGAGCACCTCATTGACTGGCTGTCTGCAGACCTGGCCCAAATACTTTGACAGATAAAGTAGGTTCATGGGTAGGTGAGCAATGATGATTGTGCCAAATCCCATTTGTTTATCAACATGGTGACATAAATCGCTTCACAAAATAGGCAATTTTCACTTATTTATGCATATTGCTTAACATTCAAATGTAATTCTAAATCTTTCCTGAACCTCCTCCTTTGGCCTTCAAAAATACCCCAGCTTCCCCAAGCTCATTCTCAAAAGCAAGCTCCCCACAAAGCAGGACACACCAACTTAAAGTGGTATCAGACCCTGTCAGAACAACAAACGCAAAACTGGCAGACATATCTCCACAGCTGTGATCAGCTCCTCCCACAATAAACAACATGTGGTGTACCTCAACCAGTGCAATAAATGTCCCAATGACAACTGTGTGGGTGAAATGAGACAATCCTCTCAAATGAATTTACACGAAAATTGATCAAAGAGAGAAGTCCCCTGTCATCTGTGGGTGAACACTTTTCACAAAGTGATCACGCTATATCTGACTTCTCAGTCTTAGTCCTCAAAGGAAGCTGTACAATACCTTCAAAACAAGAGCTTAAATTCATAACTTTGATAGACATTAAAAACATAGATCAAATAGAGACACTGGATTAATAGCTTATTATCTCTTTCCCCCCAAATTTTATCCACCCACCCCTCCCAATGACTGGAGAAATGTTAGCAGGCCACTTTACCTTGAATGGTCCCTTGAAATCTACATTAACTACTTATGCGAAACAATCTGTTCCACTTGTATTTAGTTGTGACTGTCGCTTAGGCTATATTAGAGAGCTTACAGCAGCGCAGCTGCACCGATACAAGCGCTCTAGGGTAGCAGTGCTAAGCCAATGGGAGACAGCTCTCCTGTCAGCTTAATTACTTTCATCCTATCACAAGCAGTGGTCGCTATGTCAGAGGAAGAAGCTGCGCTACCAACATAGCGCTGTCCATACCGGCATGTAAATCAGCATAAGTTATGTCCCTCAGGGGGTGGCTAATTCACACCCCCAAAACAACATAATTTGTCACCTTAAGCTGTAGTGTAGTCCTAGTCACTCTAAGTACGTTTCCTAGACTGAAGAAGAGCTCTGAGTAAGCTTGAAAAGCTTGTCTCTCTCACCAACAAAAATTGCTCCAATCAAAGATATCATCTCACCCGCCTTGTCTCTCTAATATTCTGGGACCAGCACAACTATACCATCACTGCATACAGGAGTTCAAGCAGGAATCATTTTTGAAACATTTCTTCTCATTTCTCTTACTGAATTTCATGAGCACAGATGCGAATAAACAAAAGGAAAACAAACACTTCAAATACAATCAGGTCAGGAAACAGCTACTTGAAATCCATTTCTGAAAAATGTTTGCTTAACTGAACTCCTCTCAAAAAGCAGATGCCTCCCTACCCATTTGCTAGTTCCCTGCCTGATTTTAATAAGAAAAAAAGCTTTTATGTGGGGTTAAAATTGTACATAATTTGAGGTAATGCATATAGAAATCCAGGGCCCTGTTATATGAAGAGGAAAAATGCACTAAAGCCTCACCATAATATGAATCTGTCTGAACATATATTAATTGCTAAAGCAGTCATGTACACAAATCCCTTTCCATATAATTACTGTATATTACCTAGTGAATATGAAAGAAACATGCATATCCAAGAGTTCAGATGACTAGCATGTGGTTATGTCCATTTCAGCCATTCACTTAATTCAGCTCATATCTAGTATCTTATGGAAAAACTAGACATTACTCTATAAAGTCTACTAAAACATATTATCAGATATGTATTTAATCAAATATTGGAATAATGGTCAAAACAAGATTCAGTATTCAATTAAAGCAATTGGGGGAGCTGAGAAAAAAAGGCTGAAATGGTGTTTTCTGTTGCAAGGAATCGCCTTTAGAGCTTCGCACCCAGCCTGCAGTCGCTGCTGTCCAGCCACCCAGCTCTGAAGGGCTTGGGCTGCCAGCCCAATGCATGGCTGACAGCCAGAGCTGCAGCACGCACAGGAGCTGACCACTTGCAACTCCCCCAAAATAACCTCACAACCCCCATTTTGAGAACCCGTGGTTCTAGGCCATAGTGAGAACACACAGAGTCTGAAAGTAACCTGAGGGTTGTTGCATAGTACAACAGTCTGTTCTATTCCATCCCATGTAGGTTTTTCCACCAGTTATCACTACAGTATCTGAGCACCTTCCAGTAGTTCATTAAACAACATGTCTACACACCTGTCATGCATTGCTTGTTACCTCATCCTCTCCCCACAGGTAGAAGAGTGCACAGTGCAGTGTCTTGTTTAGGTAGGGGTTGGTTGGTTTGTATTTTTAATATATGGGTTGTTATGTGTTTATATAGAGAAGGCAAAGTCAAAGAAACACGCTTTGCACTTGGAGTGGGAAGTGAGATTTGTGATGGTCCTTAATTGCTGGAGGAGTTCATGCCAGTCTTGGACCTCCCACAGAGACAATCTTTGCTCTTCTTGTGAAGAGTTCCATTGTACCAGAGGAGCCAAGCTGTCAACTACAGTCTCATCCTAGAGCTTTAAATAGTCTGTTAAGTATCCTGAGCCCAGGCCATGATACGCTTTGAAGATAAAGACTGAAACTTTGAACTGGATTAGAAATTCTGTAGAAAGCCAGCTTGTGGTGTGTCAGGCATTGTAGCCTGTGATGCTGAGATGTGCTGCAACATTTTGTACTAATTGGAGTTTCCTAAGAGCTGCAGACTTCATGCCCAGGTATATCACATGCCAGCACTACAGTTGCCAGGTTTCACAGTCATTGCAGACTCATGGGATCCCTGTCATGGGGAGGCTGGCAGGAAGGTATTTTCCAAGTGCCATGCTTCACTCTAGAAAATACATTTCTTCCATTGTACGTGTAAGATACTGGAGATGTGCAGCTCTTGCATCTCTCCCTGTTTAAGGAGAAGCAGCACAAAGAGGATGAGAGAGGGTGGTTCCCTGGATAATCACAAAGTCTATTAAAATGCCTTTTTAATTAATTTCTCTTCATTTTCATACTTGGGGAAAGTATTTTGCAATTTTGCAACCTGGAGGCTGAACTTCTGGGATTTATTTTTCCTGCCAGAAGAGACTAGTACATCCCTGGTTGAAGTGACTTAAGTTCCAAACTTCCTCCTACAGATCCATCCTTTCCCTTTTTAAAGTAAAACAAACCTGGGCAAAATGTGCCCCAACACTGGATCCAAATGCCTAGACTCACGTATCACTGGGTTCACTCATCCATTGCATGAATGGAAGGTTAACGGATGGAAGGTTAATGAAAGGTGTGAAACCTTGATACCCATAAATTATACAAAGCCACATTTTAATCATTAAATTGGCTGGAGGCAAGAAATTAAATTGCCCTTGATCCGGAGAATCATTAAAGAAAATCTTCCCCCATTTTCTTTCAAGTAATTAAAGGAACAATCTGGATGTTCAGTCCATTGTAGTTAACGATGCAGATTAGCATTTCAGAGAGATTGTAGTTTAACTAGCAACACTTTGATGTCTAACATGACTGAGACTAAGATTCCTAAAACTGCCATCACTGCAACTTCTAGGCAATGCTACATGATTTAAAAGGCAACACTTTTTATGCAAAGGAACGAGTTATTTTCTCCCTATTCTTTGGAGCCAACTTTGCATTACAGTAATTGATTCATTTCTTTTTTTCTTTTTCGCAATATTAAAGAGAAAAAAAAATGGTCGGTGCTTAATACTGATCATATTCAAATAATTCCCAGGAAGGCTCAAGGCCCTGCAACTCGATCTGTGCAGATGGCAGCATGCTTAGCTTTAATTAAAGATGGATAAGAATGTTGTCGGCTTATCCACATATATATACACACATAACTAAAGCAGAGCTTGATTACACCAAGATCTTTCATGATTACCTAATTGTCTTAATGTGCATGATAAAGTTACTGGGTGAAATCCTGACCCCCCCTGATATCAATGAGCAAACCATCGACTTCAGTGGGGCCAGGATTTCACCCACTAAGTCAAATTCTGTGCTTATTTACATCTTGACCACTAACCGAATGAGTAATTCTCCTATGGGAACAGAGCTTCCAAGAAAAAATGGTTCAGGCATCAACTGCTACTTAGAAGTTCCCCATCCACCAGTCCACTCAGAGGGCCAGCAGTGGCACCTTTCTCTTGGAAAGTAGGGTCTGCTAGAGGAGCCCTTGTGAAAGGGGGAGGGAGTTCTCTAGAGTAGTAATCCAAACATTTCAGTAGCAATAAGCTGTAGAGTTTTGAACACTGTAGTGTTTACCTCCATTAATTTTCCATTCTCCCCACTTTACACCAAACAGTCTAAATCTACTCTCATTTGATTTCAATGAAGTGACTCTGGATTTTCACAGCTGTCCATCAATCTGTTTATATGGTCCCCATTTCTACTGTATGTAAATACCTCACAGCCCCTCTGTGAAGTACAGAAGTATTATCACCCCCATTTTATAGGTGGGAAACTGAGGCAAAAAAAAAAAACCCTCAGTGACAGTCAGTCGCACAGCAGGGTCTTCAAGCCAGGTCTCCCTCCACTGAATCACTGAACCATTCTCCTCACTAACTGAGAGCAGACTTTGGAGTAGGGATCCCAAATGGCCATGGCTCTTTGAGCTGCAGAAAAACAAGAGAATGAAAAAAGGGAAAGAAGCCATTTTATTTCGCAGAGTCTGCCCCATGTCTATCATATAGAACAGAGGTCTTCAAACCTTTTTGGTTAACAGACCCCTTTTCAAATGCAACGTTAATCACTGGCCCCCAGCTGAGATGCTGATTGACAAAAGTAGGAGTACTTCATATAAACCCATACAGATAGCAATGCTTGAAGAAAAAGAGTATAAGAGTACTTACAGATAGGAGTGAGATACGTGTCTGCTTCTTACCGGGAAGTCTATCTATCACTGGTGTGGTGTGGGGAGGGGGATTGGGGGGGATACAGGGTCATGTGCCCCTTATTCCCCCACCCCTTCCTATTTCTGCCTTCCATTTGGCCCCCTTCTGAGGACAGGGGGAGAGCTCTCTTCTGCAGCGATGCTGCAATTTTTGGCTGAGCCCTCCCAAACCAGACAGGCTGGGTGGCCTGCTGAGGTGAGTCAGGGGGTGGAGGTGGCACTCCCTCTTTGAACCCCACAAATCGGGACAGTCCTGAGATGTCTGTCACCACTCACCCATCCCAAACATCCCCCCGTGCTCCTGCAGGGTGTGGAGGAACATTCGGGGGGGGGCGAGGGGTGACGCCAGGCAGCTCAGGCCAACCCCTCGTGGCAGGGCTTGGGGAGGGAGCACCCACCCGACCCTCGACTCACCTCATTAGGCCACCTCGTAGACACGTGACCCTCCTGTGCAGTTGCTAAGGACCTCCTCAGGCCTGTGGACCCCAGTTTGAGAACCGCTGACACAGAAGAACTGGTGGCCTCCCAACCCCATACACTGGCAATTGCAAAGGATTGCAATTTAAAAATTTCATTTTACTCAATCGGAAACCTTTCACGAATACAGCTGTTTTGAAGGGGGACTGGCCTGCCATGTAGGAGACCTAGGCTTAGATCCTTGCTCTGCCTATTACAGAGTAATCTGACACATTCATCTCTCCTGGGGGCAACTCATATGCACCCCTCCCCAAATAAAAAAGCTCAGGTTTCAATCAAAAACAGACCTTCTGACATGAACAACACGGGAAAGGTTATGTTTCTGTTCTTCTAAAGAACGACAACAAATGTCAAAAGCTCAAAAGTTGCTGGAAAATGGATTTGTCCTCCTGCGGTCAGCTCTATTCTGGCCCTCTTGACGTCAATGGGAGTTTTGCCACTGACTTCCAAGGGGCCAGGTTTTCACTTACATAGTTTTAAAGGACTGACATTTACTATATTAAAATAAATCTATGTATGTTATTTTAGTCAAATATTGCCATGTGTCATAACAATTGGGTTGACAGAGATGTTTTAGGGCCTCGATAGACATAGTCAGTGTTCACTCAGAGAGAATTACACAAGTTACATTATGTACATTTTTAACAACAAAGGCCATGAGGCATTGGAACAGATTACCAAGGGATGTGTTAAAGAAATCTATTTGCAGAGCTGAGAATAGAACCCCCGTTGTCTTATTGCCAAGCCCAGTGCCTGTACCACAAGAGTATTCTTCCTTTCTAATTAAGATTGGGACCAAATTTTCAAAATTACCATCCAAATTGTGCACACAAATACAGAAGATAAGCATGCAGTTTAGCCAGCCATTTTTGAAAGTTGGGTTCACAGGCCAAGATTATAAAAAATGAGGCCCTAAAGGCTCCAAATTCTATATTTAGGCCACTAAGTGACCTGATTTTCAAAAGTACAGAGCACCCAGTAATTCCTTTTGACTTCAGTGGGAGCTGCTGTGCTAAGTACTTTTGAATATCAGACCACTTATTTAGGAGCCTATATAAAGATTTTGGGCCAGGATTTGTCAGAAGCAACTAAAGATTTGACACATCAAAACGGATCTTGCTTTTCAGTGGGGAGGTACTCAGCCCTTTTTTTGAAAATTGCACCCTTGTCAGGTGTCTGAAATCGGGCACCTAAAAATGGAGCCCAGGAAATCACTAGCCCCTTTTGAAAACCTTGGCCTTGGAGCCAAACTTTAAATGTCCACATTTGAAAGTCTCAGCCACTATTTGTAGAGCACTTGAGAGCTTTTTCAATTTCCTAAGCACAGTTAGGTCAAGTATCATTTAGATCAGAGACTATCCTGCTCTAGAATTAGCATCTACTATCCATCTTTTGAATTACTCAGCCATTTGCTGGTTTTCATTAGACAGTCTGTAACCTTAACAAGAAAAGACTCTAGAAGGATGGATTGAATGGATTGAAATTTTTTAGCACAGCTGTAATATGGACCCACACAACACAAAGTATCAATGTGCTAAGAGTTGTTTGTTTACTTATTGTCCATTTCCCTCTGAAGTTACTGTGATTCACTACAGTCAAACAGCATTAGGCAGTATTTTCCAGCTATCTAGATGCTAAAAGTAGTCTATAATTAACGATGATAGGAATTGTAAGCAACTTGAAATGTTTATGCCGCTGTGGGTTACTCCATTTTCTGTCTCACGCAGCTGGTGCTGTCTGCCTCTGGTGTAATGGATGGGGTACTATATGCCATCTTATTTCAAATGCATGAAACTAAACACATCTAGAAAGCTATAAAAATCTGGTAGATGGAATAATGAGGCAACATAGGGAGGATGAGCAGATTACAAAGGCACCAGTAAGGAAAACACTTAAACACATGATTAATTTTAACAATATACCTCGATCCTGTTGGCTTCACTGAAACTTACGCATGTGCTTAAAGTTAAGTATCTTTTTAAGTGCTTTCCTGAATTAGAGCCAAAGTGGCTAAGCCTCAATCCTGAAAAGACTTGAATAGTTGCATAATTTTACATATGTAAAATGTTATTAGGACAACTCATATGCATGAAATTACTTACCTGCCTACATATATCCAGAATCAGGACATAACTTTGTTCATTAATTGATAGTGTAACATTTTGTTCAGTAAGAAATAGGTCCAGACCATCAGCTAATGTAAATTAACAAAGCTCAGGTTTTAAGTGTGTGATAAGCAGCCATTTCATTTTGAGTTCTGATTGGAAATTCTAACACTGCTAAAGGGTATGTGCAGGAGTTTAGCTTCAGGGAGGAAAGGGTGTTTCAGGCCCAACAAGGGATAAGATACTAATAAAACCCTAATTTACTGTTAGAATATTAAACAGTTAAGTGTGGTCCAGGATGTTGTCTAATTATTGCAACGTTCCTCCTGTTGCATCAACAATCATTACAAATCTTTTAAACCTTTTATTAAAGATACAGGGAAAGGAGGAAAATCAGTTAAAGCATTTGACATGTAAAGTATCAAGTAAGGGTTTGATTTTAACAATATCCTTATTTTTTTTGCTGTTAATTGCAGTAAGGAAAACACCCCATTTGACAGTCTTTTAGATGGTATTAAAGATGGTATTAATTGTCCTTTTTAGGAAAACAAAAAGAAGTGAGTTGAGCTGGTCTAGAGCTGCTGCTGTTATTAAAGTCCGATCCTGTTTTCTTTAAGACAAAACACATGCCAAAGGGTAAAGAAAAAAATAGAAAAGAGAAAATTCAGCTTCAGTCCCTAGCTCTGTCTCTTAATTGCAGCCTTCCTGATGGAAAACCACAGGCACAGCAGATGGTCTAATTAGTCGTGCTGAGACCTGGCAAACCTACCAGTGTCAGCTTGTTTAAGAAATTGCTTTTTGTTGTCTCTCTGGTCATGGGTTCACAGCAGTGCTGCAAAAGATGGAAATATCTTAGCCAGCTAAGCTGAACTCTTCTGAAACAAAATGCAAAACAAGAGAGAGATAAGAAAGAGAAGAAATAAGGTGAGGAAGGAGCAGGACACATGATGGAAGAGGTGAGAGTAGAAACAGAAGTCTCACATTCCAGGTTGTTGTTCGGGACTTTGCCACTTCCATCAGCTTTGATTATATAGTGGGTTTCCTCTCTCTGGCCCAGTCTGGTCAGGATGCCTTTCAGGATCAGGGTGATGAAGGTCTAATGGTGTCATGGTGGATCTCAAGGTCCCAGAAGATGGTAAGAGTAGCTAGTACGATGATGAAGTTCATTCCTTTCAGTTGATTCATCCCCTGCTCCCATTTAGGAACCCTGTATGAAGGAAGAAGATGTGAAAGCCTGACCCAATGCCCTTTCTGAATATATTTATCACTATGGTAACTGACAGCCTTCAAAATTAAGCCCAAGCACATGGGTGCAAGCACCCAGTTGTTCTTGCCAATCCACCCGCCACACACACACACACACAAACCTCTGCTTGTTTGCTCTCCTTCTGGTTACATCTTCAGGCTGATTATGGTGCCTATATGCTGCTTCTCTGGTGTACAGGGCCTGTAGATGTAAATGCAAAGAGGATGAGGAGAATTCCCCCAGTGCAGAAACAATGTAGGGCCAATGGAAAAGGCCCAGTGCTATCCCCCAATTACTGGTACAAGGGCATGCCGGGGTGAATCTGGGGCCAGAACAGACATGTAGGGTTGAGCGCTGTGGGGATTCTAGGCTGCAATTTGTCCCACAGATAATTCTTAGCTGGCTGCCATAAATTAGGTCAGCCCTTGTGGCTAATTTAACTCATGCTAGTGGCCATTTCAGACCCCACAGCAGCTCAAAATTCAGAGGCTGCAAAGGTGGCTGTAAAAGCGGCCCCCATCACTGTGCTGTGCCTCTCTCCTACCTTGACTTTTAGATCCCCAGGCTGAAATACATACATGTGCTCTTATTTTTATGCCTGCGAGTAGGACCATTGATTTCAATGGCACCTTAATGTCATGTGTACTTTACTCAAGTGACGTCATGCAGATGAGTAAGTGTTTGCCAGATTCAAGCCACAGGTGGTAAAGTCTTTGGGGAAGGGGCTGGACTGTTTTTTACTGCGTCTTTGTACACTACCTAATACAATGAGGCCCTGACCTAATGAGTACAATATAATAAAGAGTGATAAACAAACAGATTGCATCTTCTGTTCTGTTCTGTGGCTCTGTTCCCTACTCCTCTAACTTTTTTCACAAACAGCTAGGGGTTGTTATCACTGTATTTATTGACTGTAGGGAAGCTATTACAGAGGAGAGTTTTATATCTCATTCTGAAGGCAGTATTGGTTTGTGGTCATTCAGTTTTAACACCTGTGGAAGAGAGTTCCAGAGCTATAAGTCACACTGACTGACTTTCTCTCTCCTGCTTCCCATGGTCTTTCTCCTGATAGTTCACTGGACTTGTGCATCACGTCTACATAATTTCCCATACACTGCTTAATTCAGCCCAGCTGTGCCTCGCTCATCAGGCAGCCTGGCTGCAGAATTTAGGTTTAATGCGTCACATGGCACAGAACACAAGTCTTTGAGCTTTATATACCAAGGCGAGTGACAAAACTAATTGAATTTGAAAATACCAAACCAACAAGCCCAGAAAGATATATTAATCTAAATTGTAGGACAGTCAAACTTTTTAAAATACCATAGACAAGGCTGGAGGCTGACTTCTTTTAGCAAAACTCAGTGGAAAAAAGATAGAAGCATGTCAGGAAAAGTGACAAACGATCTTATACATCATTCCTTTTCACCAAAGACTTAGGGTACGTCTACACCACAGACCTTACATCAGCTGCACCACTGTAAGTAGTTACTCTATGTAGTTACTCTATGCTGACGGGAGAGAGCTCTCCCACTGGCATAATTAAACCACTCCCCACTCTCAGTAAGTGGTAGTAGCTATGTTGGTGGGAGAGTGCCTCCCACCGACGCAGTGCTGCACAAACCGGTGTTTTTTCTTGGTGAAACTTACGTTGGTCCAAGGGTGTATTTTTTTCACATCCCTCGCAGACGACCGTTTTACCAACAAAAGTGCTAGTGTAGACAAAGCCTTAAGTAATTCATCTGACCACTTCACAGAACAAAACAAATAGCCATTCAGAGTGCTAAGGTTGCTCATACTTCATTGTCTCAATAGAGCTATTCCACCATTCTTCACTTAGATTTTTCACCATCTTCCCAACATCCTACCTTTCAACAGAATCAGAAAGTCCATCTTTGTTCTTTTGTGAGAAGATAGTCCTCAGAAATTAATCCTCCCACATGCAAACCTTCTGCTTGGTGTGATCAGCAAAAATAAGAGCCAGAAGTTCAAATAGTTAAGGGGTCCTTCTTAAAAGTAACAAACATCACAGGCTCAAGAATTTCTGGGATCCCTAATTACCTTTTCAGGTTGCCCTTAACAGGCAACACTTCCTCACTCGAGTATTGAGTGAGTGTGAAACAAGGAATATATTATTATGGGGAAAAGAAACAGCATAAATTTTGTAAAATATTAAATGAATGATTAAAAAAAAACAGTTCCTATGGTAACATTGGCATGGTACATTAACTTGGTTCCCCACTTGCCAGTGTGAACATCCAACAGGCAAATGTCCCTTTATCACATCACTTGCCCTTCTACATCCACTAAACTCCACTCACAGGTTAATGTTGGTGGGAAACAGTCTTAGAATCTGGAGGTGCACTCAGTCAGGCCTGTCTCCAGTCGTTTGGAATAAGCAGCCTTGGTCTGTCCGGAGGCTCTACCACCTAACCTGCTAGAATTATTTTAGCTTTATTTAGTGGCTGTAGAGAAAGGGCCTCTAGCATCTATTCAGCTCTGCAGCTTCTGCAAAAAAACACCTTTACATCATCTCCCAATGAAGAGTCCTCCCAGTAGTAAAAGACATTCAGTGCAGAACAACCAGGAGCACGTAGGACCTTGGAACAGAATCTCTGCCTTTGAGGAAATACTCCCTGCTACAAGATAGAAACCATTTTCCCTGCTCTCATTTCAGTTCCACGACCCAACCATTCTGAGGTGGTGTACGGTTACGGTGACTCCTGAGGTGTTACTGCAGGAATTTTGGGTAAAAAGCTTCTGCAGATGAAATCTGTCACCATACTTCCTCTTGTACAGCAATAGTGGATCAGAGAGCTCATTCCCACCTCAAGTTTTGCATAAATATGCAGGTAAAGAAACTTTGTGTCCATTCCTCTTCCTGTTCACCAATAGAAGACAGCAGAAAGCTCCCTACCTTGTACAGCTCCCGGGCACAGGGCTTACATCAGCATGGCTAATAAAAAAGAATACAAGTTCTCACCTGTTATTGTGAGATTCTGTGAAACATCTGGAACCAAGACAAAAGCAAAATTAGGGCAAGTGATTGCACAGGAAGCCACATACACAATTCCTGTTTAAAATGCAAACATATCCCATTATATCTTTCTTATATTTCCGTGGGTAGACAGAAACAATCTTGTAGCCACCTTTAGTATGTAGCTCACATGTCTCGTAACCAATAGTACAAAGAGCAAGAATGACTTTTTCTAGTGCTCATCCCTAAATTAGTTTTCCATAACTTCTTAAAGCTAATTATACATTTACCATCAAAGTCAATATAACCATCTGGATTATAAACTTTGTGGCACTGATAAACCAGGTGCCAATCCTTGCCAAGTTTGCAGGTGTCAGCTGAGCACTGACAAATTCATAGCTGGAAACCAGACCAGCTCATCTATATGTTAAAATTGTTCAAGATAGACAGACTTATAAGGATGTGTTTAGTGTTTATACTCTATAAAACACTTGTAAGTTGTTTCATGTGTTAATCTTACTTGTATTGTCTATATTCCATACTAAAAGCTAAAATACATTTGTTTTATAATTGTAAAAATAAATGCCTGCTCTGAACCTGTGAACCCAGGCAGGAAGAGTGGCTCTGCTTACCCATGCAGGAGGGCTATCAAAATTAATTGAGCCATTGTATAACAAAAGCTTTGTTTATTGCCTCACCCATCCATGGAGAAGTACATGCAGAAGGCCTTGTCCCATTGGTTGTAACGCTGAAAGAGGGAAATAAAGATGGCTGATATGAAGATTTTTAATCTCTTTGCTGTTTGGACCCTTACAAGGGCTGGCACTAAGAAACAAACAGCAGAGATTCCTCAGGGTCAACCTGGGTTAGCCCTGAAGAGACATTCAATTCTGAGGGATTACATCTGTCACCTTTTTGGAACCATAGATTGAACTCATTTGTGCATATACGTTGCCGGCTTTAATCTGTAAATAACTCCCATTTCTTTTTTCTACTTAATAAATCCTAAATTGGTTTACTATAGGATTGGCTAACACGTTGTCTTTGGTGTAAGATCGAGGGTACAAGTTGATCTGGGGTAAGTGAATGGTCTCTTGGGACTGGGAGCAAGCTGAATCCAGGCTGAGAATCTGCCCACGGCAGGGGCAGGTCTGGTTGCTAGAGACATCGCAGCCAGCTTGTGTGATAAGCAAATGCCACAGACCGAAAGTTACTGAAATATTCATCTTAGTTTAGGATGCAAATTACCTTTTAGTTAATTGTGACCTACTCCTTGACTCATTATTAATCTCTTGATTTATATCAATCTGATTTATATTCACTTAACATCTTGCCGTAGTCAATAAACTTGTTTTATCTAAACCAGTGCATGTGGAGTGAATGTGTGCAGAGACCTCACTTAGAATGACAGAGCTGGTGCGTATCAATTTCTTTTATAAATTGACAGGCAAATGTAAATGAGATTGCAGGGTGCAATGTGCAGCACTGAACCCTGCAAGACGGCAGTTTCCGGGGTTGCATCTGGGACTGGGGGGGTGTTGCTGGGAGTCTATCCCATAAGTGGCTGGCCAGAAACACTCCTTCACTAGGTCAGGGACCGATTACTCACAGGAGGCTGGGCATGGGCTGATCCAGGATTGGGAGGTTCACACAGCAAAGTGGGGTAAGTGGGGGGCCAGGAGTGAGGAATTGGGGTGACATAGCTATATACCAGTCCAGACTCTGGGGGAGGAGGGGTCACAGCAGCCCATACACTCTCCTCGCATACTCCTGGGCCATCACAGTACCTTCTGCACTCCACCCCTCGGGACATGTTTTACAATAACAGCTGGTCATACACCCAGCTGAGAGCGCCTCCTTTCAAAACATGCTCTTCATTTTCATGTCCCTTGTAGGAAATAGAAATATTTGAATAGCTGTTGGATAAAAATGTACTCAGAGGAAGAAATGAATCTCTCTCTCCTACACACTGCGGATGCTGTTGAGATTCATACCCAGTGGCATTCGGTGCCTTTGCATTGTAAAATTAACACACACAGCAATCATTACAGGGTTCATATTATGATGTAAGAAAGTAATGCCTGGCTCAATGCGTTATAGAAAGACATATTATTGGGGCTAACTGTCAAAGCCTTCATATGCTCCTTCAAAGTCTCCGTGATTTGAATAGCTCCCCATTGAGCCCCTCTAAGAGTCCTGGTACATGGTTACTCAGCTTGCTGCTATTAAAATTTAGTAGGGAAAAGGCCGAATTAGATGGGTAGCAAGACACCTGGGTTCTTTTACAAGGATTTTGAGACCGATGGGAAAGAACACCCTGGGCTGAATCAGTAAATAGCTTTATTGATGATAACACAAATAAAAGTGACAATTAACAGTACTTCTTACAATCAAACCATTTGACAATTAACACTTACACTGATCGGTACTATCTATGGGGGCTTCTCTATTGAGTATCCTTATCCTTATCCTCAACAGATGATCACTGGGACAATTCCTTTAACTTATACACACTTATGCTTGGTCCTTAAACCTAAACAAACCTAACTGTTTCCTTTAGTTTCCTATTAACCTTTATTCCTTATCAGCACTTTAGCAATTGCCTAGGGGAGACGTGCTTCGCAGATCTCAATTAAATCCCCCCGATTCCCTGAGTCCACAGACTCCTGAACTATCCGGATGCTATACTCATGGCCAGACTCTGCCTCAGCCTCTGGTCTGGATCCTTGATTCAAAACCCCTCATCCTCAACAGGTGGTCACTGGGATCTGGAGCTCGCAAGCTTCTTAGGGCTGGTGTCCTCTCGATAGACTCAAGAATAGACACCCCCCCTTGAGCCAGGCTGCAGTCCACCGAACCCCTGTCTGCTCTGAGTATTTCTTTACTTTCCCAAACACTTCCTTGTGGTTTAGCTTTTCTTAACACTCTGTGGTCGAACAATTTCACGTGGGTTTTGGCTGTCCTGCAGAAGTCTGCGGAAGCCTGCCTAAGCATATCCAGTGTTCTGTGGGTGCTCACCTCTGGTAGATGGACTGCGGTTGAGCATATTTCTGCGATTCCGTCTTGCTCAACTGGTTGATCTCATTTGTTGCTTTATTGCAAGTTCCCTCTGCAATTTGTTCAATCTCTATATTTTGCCAGGCCTTGCATTATATCAGGCCTGCTGTCCAATTTCAATTATTTCATGCTCAGAAGCAGTCACCAGCTGATCCACCTGAATGCTCCACCCTGGGGAAAATTTTCCCCTTAGCTTCACAAATGTTATGCAGCACATAGCAGGCTGCTATGACCATTGGAATCTTTTCCACAGTGAAGCCTAATCTGCCAAAAAGGCAGCACCAGCAACCCTTTGGTGGATTAAAGAAACATTCAATGGTTATTCTGCACCTGCTGAGCCTGTTTTTGAAGTGCTTCTTACTGCAATCAAGGTTTCCGGTGCAAGGCTTCATAAGCCACGGGAGCAAGGGAGAGACTAGGTTTCCCAGGATCATAATTGGCATTTCCACATCCCCAATTGGAATCTTCTGGTCTGGAAAGAAAGTCCTTGCTTTCAGCTTTCTATGCAGGCCAGTGTTCCTGAAGATGCATGTGTTATGCACCTTCTCTGACCACTCTCCATGGATGTTGATGAAATGACCCCAGTGAGCCACTAGAGCTTGCAATACCATAAAAAAGTAGCCCTTTCTGTTGATGTACTCCATTGCAAGGTGGTATTGGGCCAAAAAGGGGATATGCATGCCATCTATTGCCCTGCTGCAGTTAGGGAATCCCATTGCCACAAAGTCATCCACTATTTCCCACACATTGCCCAGAGTCACAGTCCTTTGTAGCAGGAGGCAATTAATGGCCCAGCACACTTGCATGGCTGCAACCCTCATGGTGGACTTCCCAATGCCAAACTGATTTGCAATTGATTGGTAGCAGTCTGGAGTTGCCAGCTTCCACATAGCGATTACCACTTGCTTCTCCAGCATTAGGATAGCCCTCATTTTGGTGTCCCTTCTGCTAGAGGGCAGGGGTGAGCTCTGCACACAGTTCCAGGAAGGTGACTTTGAACATCTGAAAGTTCTGCAGCCACTGCTCATCATCCCAGACCTGCATAATGATGTGATCTCACCACTCACTGTTTGTTTCCCAAGCCTAGTACCAACAGTCCACTGTGTACAGCTACTCCATGAATGCCAACAGAAATCTTGAATTGTTTCCTTCCATGGCACACAGTAGAGCAGACACCAGGCTATTATCAGATTTGCAGGCTCATGAAATACTGCAGGATCAGCTATGTTGCGTTCATAATGCTCATCACAAGACTGGAGACCACTGGAAGGTCCATGCTTTCAGTCAGAGATAGTGGGCCCAAAGTTTACAAGGACTGTAGAAAAGCAGCACGAAATGTAGTCAGAAGCCCATAGAATGATGAGAAGAGAAAACTGCATCGTGGGATGATGAGCCTGCCCCCATGAGGCACTGCGATCTCTTCCCAGAACTCCCAGGGGCAGATGGTGGTGAGCTGCATAGCGGGATCACTACCTACGGTGCACGGCTCTCTCTGCTGATGCAAGAGCACCACTATGAATGCACTCCACCGTCACAAGGAGTGACAGTTTGGGATATTTGGCACCTCTGAACTATTAACCCTTTCATAGGAAACAAAAAAAACCCTCACTTTCCTGGATATCCCCACTAAAAGTGATCAATATAGCAGAAACTACTGATTAGGGGGAAAAGGATCTTATTTACAGTTGTATTTATTTTTGAAGTAGTATTGAAATCCCTTAAGCAACCTTTTCCCAGTATGAATCTCTTCCCCAAGTTTCCGTCTTATGAATCAACCAGTGTTGCTTACAGCAACAAATAAAGTCTGCTACGAATGAGGAGAAATGTGAAAATAAGAAACTCAAAGACCCTCGGAAGTTCCTTTTCACATTCAAACGTATTTTTCTATAGTGTGAAAAACACCAATATAAATTGTTGCTGGAGGGTCTCGAAGGCTGGTGATGAAGTCATTTCAGGTGCAAGATTTAAACACCTTAAGTCCTAGGATATATAACTAATCTCCATGGGAGCTGAATTTTATGGAATAGAAATATTAACTGGCCAGACCTACTGAACAGGAAAACTGAGAACCTAGACCCAAATTGTGATGGCTTTATTCAAACGACTACTTGTCAGTGGAGACAGTGAGACTATTTGTTTGAGTAAATCAAGCTGGATATGACCCCTCATCTCACACAGTTCCATTCTTTCACACTTGCATGTAAATTCACTCAGAGAACTACCTTGTGGGCTTACAAGACATATGTTGTGCAACTTCTCTCACAAAACTCCTGTCATAGTTCCTCAACTTGATCTATACCATCCTTGCTGTGCCTGTCCTTGGTCCCCCTTTAGCAGACATGATTAATTGCAGTTAGTGTTCTCCAGTTAGGTGGTGAATTTTGTGATGTGAACAGATGGGGACAAAACTGGAATCACTAAACTTGGGCAGTGCCAAAACTTGGATAGTGTCAGCTCAAATATACAACAGGTCAAAGAGAAGGAGCAGTGAAAGCCAATGAACCATTTACTTGAGATGAGGAGGAAGGAGAGGGACTGTCTTCAACTGAACAAATACAGCATAAAGAATTTTTTTAAATGCTGATTTGATCTCTCCTGTATCGCCTCACCTGTGTCCAGTGAACAATATTCCCTTGGGTTAGTTGATCCCAACCAAACCTGGCAGGGGATGGCAGTGAAACCACGGTGAATTGAAGAAGCTCATTTGCTATGGTTCAAAAACGTAGTAAGTTCATGGCAGCATCACTCAAACCCCACCCTGATAATATATCCACTTCTGTCTGCAGGGAGCTATCGCTAACCTGAGAGAAAGAAAAACAAGTAATGCACAATGCAATATTTTTTCTTGAACCATCCAAATACCATTTCCTTATTTAGTGTGAAAGACTAAAACAGAGAAAAGGGGGAATCTGAATTCAACCATTATGTCATTAATGCCAAGATGGGAGTGTCTTTTTTTTTTTTTTTAAAGAGCCATTTTTTAAAGAAATATGCTATTTTTAACAGACATTACAATTGTTTCTCCATGTTCTTACTCTGAAGGACAAAAATACATACCCTACTGATGGTTTCATGTCTTCTTCACATTTGCTATGTGAAAAAAGTCTGTTCCATCACCCAAACTACTCTGGTTTGTATCTGCATCATCTCCAAATCTCCCTCCAACATGGGGAACATTTTGTACATTCATTTTTCTTTCCCACTGCTCTTAGCATCTCTCTCTACTTTTTGAATCCCTCCACTGACTCCCCGTTTTCCATCTCACCAAGTTCAAGCTTCTTGCCATCACTTTCAAGGCCCTTTACAACTCCATCCCTCTATTTATCTTCTCTTGCCTCATCTTGTGTCATGCCCCTTCCACTCGGCCTATGAAACCAGTCTTGACTGTTGTGTGGCCACATCTCCCATAATCATCTTGTGCTGTTTGTTGTTCATGCCATGCCTTACAGGGCCTGCTTCTCTTTAAAGCCCCTTGGCTTAGGAGCAAAAGTGGACATGTTATATTTACACCCATGTCACAGCCCCTTTGCACTGCCATTAGTGTGAATGAAAATTAGCCCCAAATGGCCTCCCTGAACTAGGTCACAGAGCAACTAACCTCTTCTTCTCCAAATCCCACCTCAAGAATTACTTCTGATCTGATGCCAAATTAGGTTTGGGGCAAACTTCACACACACACACTCTCACACTTCAGAGCTTTCATACAAAGCATAGAGCAGGCCTACGTAACTATGTGACTATATTACCATTACCCTTGTTGTCCTTCCTTCCTATCATTGCACAAACTGCTTGTGTCTTGTCTTCAATTAGATTGTAAGGCATCATTATCAGGCCCCCTCCTACAGTGGTCTTTCTACATAGGAGGATCTGCACCAGACTGGAACCATGACCCCAGGCCCACCCCGAAGGTCTGGGGACACCTCAATATGTTGAGCATGTGGAACTCTTCACTGGGCACACATACTTGGCTTCTGGCTCCTACTGTGGTACCCCTGCAGAGAGAGAGAGCACATCAGAGACCCACATCCAGCCACCACACACAGCAGTGAGAGGCTGCAGGGAGGAGGAGGAGCTGGTGGTTGAGGTTGTTGAAGAGAGGAATGAAGGGAAGAAAGGCAGGTATTGCCAGAGGTCTCTTCCTCCAAGACCTCCTCAACCCCACATCCCTCCTCATCAATGATAAACTGACCCTCAGTTTACTATCTGTAGGTCAGTTCATTCATCAGAAACTTCCTCTTTCTTTTCAAGGCAGTATCCACAAATCCCTATGCTGAAAGTTCTAAGAGCCTTATCTTCTGGTGCAGTGCTTTGTATAAACTAAATCTATATGTAATTTGCTTGGAATTCTTTTCTTCTTTTGAAAATTTTTTATGTAAATTAGTGCTCCATGTTTGCTATCCCATGTACATAAACATTAGCCATTCACTAAGAAGTAACTGAGAATCTGTGCGCTCTGGTAAAGACCTTGACCTAGTTAGACACTATGGTCTCAGTCATGGCTTATATCATGGGCCATCACAGTGTAAAGCTGTCTCAATGACTGCACCAGAGACCATAAGCCTTTACAGAATGGGTGAGGCCACTGGTGACAGACGATGTGGAAAAAGCTGAAGTACTCAGTGCTTTTTTTTGCCTCTGTCTTCACAAACAAGGTCAGCTCCCAGACTTCTTCACTGTTCACTGAGCAGCACAGAATGCAGATGAGGTGAGCAGCCCTCAGTGCTGAAAGAATAGGTTCAGGACTATTTAGAAAGGCTGGACTTACACTAGTCCATACACAATGCATCCGAGGGTGCTGAGGTTTAACAAGGACAAGTGCAGAGTCCTGCACTTAAGACAAAAGAATCCCATGCACTGCTACAGACTGGAGACTGACAGGCTAGGCAGCAGTTCTGCAGAAAAGGACCTGGGGGTTACAGTGGACAAAAGCTGGATGTGAGTCAACTGTGTGCCCTTACTGTCAGGGCGGCTAATGGCATATTGGGCTGCATTAGTAGGAGCATTGCCAGCAGATCAAGGGAAGTGATTATTCCCCTCTATTCGGCACTGATTTGGTCACATTTGGAGTATTATATCAAGTTTTGCCCCCCCCCACCCCCTCCACTACAGAAAGAATGTGGACAAATTGGAGAGGTTCCAGTGGAGGGCAACAAAAATGCTTAGGGGGCTGGAGCACATAACTTATGAGAAGAAGCTGAGGGAACTAAGCTTGTTTAGTCTAAAAAAAAGAAGAATGAGGGTGGATTTGATAGCAGCCTTTAACTACCTGAAAGGGGGTTCCAGGGAGGATGGAGCGAGGCTGTTCTCAGTGGTAGTAGATGACAGAACTATCAGCAATGGTCTCAAGTTGCAGTGGGGGAGGTCTAGGTTGGATATTAGGAAAAGTTTTTCATGAGGAAGGTGGTGAAGCACTGGAATAGGTTACCTAGGGAAGTGGTCGGATCTCCATCCTTAGAGGTTTTTAAGGCCAAGCTTGACAAAGCCCTGTCTAGGACGATTTAGTTGGGGTTGGTCCTGCTTTGAGCAGGGGGATGGGCAGGATGACCTTCTGAGGTCCCTTCCAACCCTAATCTTCTGTGATTCTATGATAAGCATGGTCCCTGCCGAGCACTGAGGCACACAGAAGGTCACCCCGTTGGATAGAGGACACTGTTGCACATCCTCTGTAGGGTGCAATATGTATGTCTCCATCTCAGCACCGGATAGCATATGGGGGAGAAGGTAATCGGGCCCTGGTAATTTTCCTTTAGCTGTTGTATACCTCTAGATTGGCTTCTCTCCAAACCACCCCCTCATCAAAGTCAGGGAATGCACTGGCATTCTGTCTTCTTTTATATAGTTGATGGAATAGGGGAAAGAAGGGCTCCTTCTCCTTTCATGTGCATGCAAACACATGGAGGATAACAGACTGTAGCCCTCTTTGGCCCACTACCCACTATTTTGAGAGGGATAGTTACAGTTGCAAAGGATCCCAAACTACATAGTATGAGGAAATGTTGATAAAGTTTCTATATACAAAAGGAAAGGAAAGAATTGTGGTGAGCTTCACAGGGTTGTCTACCTCTACACAGTGTGTTCACTTTTCATTTGATCTGTAAAACCCTAATTAATTAATATAATTTACTATTAAGGAATGTCTTTCAACAATTACGTGACTTAAGATCAGTGAATGAGCCTCAAATGTAAGTAACCTCATATTCATAAAGAGCATATGTACATTTCATTTAGAGTAAATATTGCTTCTGTTTTGCAGAATTTGTTCTAACAGTTGTAAATATTACTGGGGTGAATGACAATAAAATATTCAAACCTTTCTGCTTGAAAGGTGTTTTAAAATGCACCACTGACCTTTATTTTCAAGTCCTATTCACCTGAATTCAAATATTTCCCAAGAGAGTTACTTGATTTCAAACCCCAGTCTTTTTTGTGGGGGTGGTTGTTTTTATTCCTGGTTGTACATATGCCCTTGTTTGTGATTTTTGTTATTTAAGATGAGTCATCTGCTTTCAGTAAGTCTAAAAAACAAAAACAGCCTATGTTGAAAGGTTAATATCAAAACAATGAATACATAAAATTATTACATTCTCAAAATGTAGTTACATTGCAAAAGTTTGGAGACAAAGTCATCAGGTCTCTTGTTTTGTAGGCACACTGTTAAGGTTCAGTCCCAAAGGGTGATCTTCCCTAATATTTAGGTTTGAGAGTTTTTCTTAATGCTAGTAGAAAAGACTGTCACATCTTCAAACTCAGGAATAAGACAGAGATGTCATCTCGTTTCAAGATGGATCTTGAAAGTTATGAACAGCATTATACAATGGAGTTGGCTGTGACAGCAAGGGACAGATCTTAGTGATCCAGGAAATCCCATTCAGTCCTATATGCCTATGACAACTGAGCAGGACTAGGAGCCAGAAACTCCCAACTTCTCATCCTAGTACTACCATTCCTCCATTGCAGGATCTTGGCAAGCAACCTTCCCCATCTGTAAAACGCGGTATGGGACAGACTCTCAGCTGGTGTAAATGGGCAGAGCTGCGGTGGCTTCAAGGGAGCTCTGCCCATTTATACCAGCTAAGGATTTGGCCCACTAAAGCCTAGTCATATAATAATCCTACCACTTAGGGTTCTTACAAGGATTAGTTATCTCTTTGAAGTACTGTGCAAATATTAAGGTGTTAAGTATGACTGCCTATAGACTTGAAATGGCAGATCTTCAACCCAGCAACAATCAGCTCATAACACTTGGTTTATCATGGACAGAAACATGCACGCACACAAACACACACACGCAATTATACCCTCTGCCGTGTTCCCTGCCAGCTCTACGTGGTCAGCTATCAAGGGAACTAAATGGACAAGATTTCTGCTCGTTAGATACTTCAGGGAACAGTTTCCTCATCATTTTCATTTCCAACAGCTCACAAGAAGCGAGTATTGCATAAATCTAATGAGGTCATGACAAGTGTACATCCATTTTCTTCATGGAGCTGATCCAAATCTCTGATCACAGCAGGATCAGCATGCTGGGTCACCCAGTCAACATACAGGCTTTTAAAGACTGCTGTAGCCTTTCCTCCTTCCCCCACCAAGACTGATGGTTTCTGGTGTATTGGTGAGTTGTACATGTACCAATTAGAGAAGAGTGTTAAATTTTTGGCTTGTCAGCTTTGATATACTCCTAAGGGCTACCTCTACTTTATCTAGATGATATTCTGAGTACATTTTATATCCTCCTGGCGACAATATTTGACTGTCTGTACATTTTCAAAGCACCACAAAAGGGATATTTCATTAATGTTCATGGGCTTTGCCCTGTTAAAATCCTGTACATTGCTGCAAATTTACTCTTACCATTTATTGGTCTTTGGAGAAAGCTTGCTTGAAAGGCTCATTTGCTTACTGTTTGAATCTGAAGATACACAGAAATGAGTGTCACCGAAGAGAGACATTTATATTTGTCTCTTACTAGCTCTTTTTTCTCTTTTATTATGAACAGGCAACACTGATATTATACAGCTCAAGCCAACCTTACTATGTTACACCCATACAGTTTTTCAATAAGCATTTCACATCTTACTGACTCATCCTGAGCCATCACTGTTTTCTGCTATCAAAGGCAATGTCTGAAGGGATTCAGAACTCCAGCCGAGTCACTTGCAATCAGATAGCACCAGGCAGTCCTGCCGGAGTCCACTTCACACATGGAATCGGATGCGTGGAGATGGGAAGCTAAGGTGGAATGGTCTCCCGCACACAACCCTGAAAAGGACAGAGGTGGCAAGGAGAGCTTCCAGCTGTAAAAAGATTTGCATTGCTATCAGTGGCTAGATCAATAGCTATCTGCCTTTTGGCTCACCTAATACACTCACTGCCTGTGCACTTTAAGGGCTTGAAAACCAAGTTCCACGCATTCCATACGCCACATCAGAGGGAAGATTAGGTCTGTGTTCATTAATTAAATCCAGTCAGGGGCTCAAATCAGCATCATTCCATTGACTTCAGTGCAGCTACATCAATTTACACCAGTGAGGATTTGGATCTACCGGTCTGGTCACTAGGTTAGCAGACACACACAGGTAAGCTCCACTAATAAAGCAATTGGCGTGATATGAAGGCACCAAACGGAAGTACCATGCCTTCAACTAAACGGAACATGTCCACCAGGCTATGGGTTGTATTGTCTTTTCATCAGCCAGGCAGAGAATGGGTACTAATGCTCCTTGTTGCCTCTCTTCAGACTCCTCCGTTAATATAAATAAGTGTATGTTTTGGCTGAATTTTTCAGATCCACTTCTCAGTCAATAAGACTTTGCCTGTCTAGCACAAAGCTACTGGGAGACCGAGACTTTCTTTTGGACTGTGGGCAGCTCAGGTCAGAATCTTGGTGACAGTTAGCCATATTTTAACTGACTTGCCCATTCCATTGACACTGTAGTAGAAGCAGTATGGTGTATTTACTGTATACTGCATCAGTAAGACTGTTACTGGAATAGTATGTTCAATTCTGGTGTCCACATTTTAAAAACACAGAAATGGGAAAAGGTTCAGAAGATAGATACAAGAATGATCTGAGGTCTGGAAAAAGCGTCTCTTACACTGGGACTAAAGCTCACTCTGCTTAGTTTATGCAAAAAAAAAAGGTTAACAGCTGAATTGATCATGGTCTATAACACCCTACATGGAAGATTTTTGATAGTCAAGGACTGCAAACAAGAAAAAGACGAGAGAGCCAGCGGTTGAAATTTTAAAATGGACAAATTCATCCTAGAAATAAGGAAAATAAATTTATAGAGAGGGTAATTAGCTATAGGAACAATGTATCAAGGAATGATATTGAGAAATGACTTGAAATCTTTACATCAAGATTGGATGCCTAAGAGAGATCCTACAGCTCAAATAGTTACAGGCTTGATACAAGAATCTTTGAAATTCCATGGTTTGTATTATGCAGGAGTTCAGATAAGATAATCCTAGTAATCCACCTTCCTTTCTCTCCCCCCCCCCAGCATCTTTAAAGTATATACATCCATGGAATAAAACCTAAATCCTGACTCTATGATGACTACAATAAATATGTTTCCTTTTTCTGCTTGATATTTGATTGTAGCTCTCACTTTAAGAATTATATTTTTAAAGCACCAAAAGGGACACTTATGTAATGTATATTCCCTCTATTGTACACAAACATTCATTCAAATTTAACTTAAAGATAAACAGATGCGTGCATTTGCTGCTGTGTGGCATGAGACTCAGCAGTGCAGCTAAATTACAGGGGCAGCCACATATCAGTACCAAAACAAAAGCTGCTGGCTTTTCTTAAGCAAAAAGATTGATTTAGTTTTAGGAATGTTTTCTGCATTCATTATACTGATCTACAACATGCTTCACTTCCTGGTCTGTTTAAAACACGCAGCATTGCGTGGGGTCATACCTCTGTCCTCTGGTTCTGCCTCTTCTCTTTTCCATGGTTCCGATTTAGGGATGCCACCAGAACGAGACACCACTACGCATGACTCTCAATCCAAGTCTAATCTGTGCCAGCCATGTATCAAAAGCCAAGACACATAATTTAACTGCTAAGAAATGCATCAAGACTATTACATTATTATTGAATGCTAGGAGAAGCACCCGTGTGAATGGAGACGTAGGCGTGAAGGAAATTATTTTGAAAGGTAAAATTGGCATTTAGCCCTCTGGCTAATTGCCAATGTCAGCTGGTGTCACAGCCAAGGCATGGGTAGTCATACCTAGTGGTTGGAACAGGAGTCAAGCACCCCAAACCAGAGTCAGGAAAGAAGTCAAGCTGAGGGTCAGACCTGGAGCCAAACCAACGGTTAGAGCCACAGTCAGGTTTGTACCAGGAGGGAGCAGACTGCTCCTGTGTCTGCCTTGGACCAATCACAGCTGCAGCCATAAACTTTAAGCAGCTAGTGCCTGCTGAGCTTAAAAACAGGCATACTGTCTCCCTTCAGCCAATCGGGGAGTCCTATTGCAACCCATCTGAGCTCATTCATCTGACTGCAGGTTGGGCTGGCTAGGCCCAGCTCAAGTGAAGCAGCTCACTCCTGACAGGTTGGAGCCTAACTCCCACCTGTGTCTTTGAAAAACACCTTGTTTCTAAATACCACGCAGAGCAGGACGTCATATCTCCCCAAAGACATACATAAACGAAGAGGATGGGCGAGAGTGTCAGCTGATTTAGCATAGCTGAATGGACATCAATGGATCGATGCTGATTTCATAGCAGCTGAGGATCTGGCCCTACAATTCTGTATTTGCTGTATCCTCATGATTAATACTGTCTGTGTCCTTGAGCAGACTTATTAAGTGTGGCTGCGATCTTGCTCCTTTCAGACTTTTTCAACTAGAACAAGTCATAATAGATGCTTGCAAAGGACATAAAAAAGGAACACCGTGGTATTCTAAGCAAGAAAGCGGGGGAAGCACTACATAATTATTATATCAGCACCAGTGTTTGTATTCTACTAACATCAGACTTGAACTAAGCCAACACACAGAGCTCTAACTTCAAGGTCACTGCCAAGTTTCTCTAGAAACGTGGCAGCACCATAAAATAGTTGCATAACTCTACAATAAATAGAATTACGCAATACCAAGAATCCTGACCTAATATTTTCATTCAATGAGATGCAGCAAACGAAAATAGCAAAGAATATTTGTCTAACAACTGCAGTCACTTCTGCGTCTGACATTGTAATTTGAAAGGGGGATAAGAAGGGGTTAAACTGCAAAGTTGAGATCCGAGTCCATTGTTTCCCTGGTTCAGCCAGGGGTCACAAATTCTTATCATGGGGTTTAGTTCATTTAATATAGAGGATTTAAGTAGAACTTTTTTTAAAAAAATGCACCAAGCCTGTTTTCAAGAGAAAATTAGGTTTTCAACGAACAAAATTTCTCAAAAAATATCTGATTTCCATTAAAAAATTTTATTTTCATCAAAAAATGAAATGCCTCAAACCCACAATATTTCAGCCAAAATGCCAAGTATCTGTATCTGAAATGCTGCCATACCACCTCATGGGAATTGTAGTTTAATAGCTTCATGTCCCCATTCTCCTCTATGGGCCTACCTGGACTAGATCTCTAATGATGCACCACATTTTATCACTCCAAGGATGCATGACATCCACTTACCAAAGGGCAGATCATGGTGAATCATGGTAAATGTAGTTCAACCAGAGAGCCTAGATATAGAGGAGAATGGAAGCATGGAGGCACCTAAACTACAACTCACACAAAGCCCATACAGCTCTTCTGAATTGAAATATTTTGGATTTGAGCCAACATTTTTCAACACTTTTGTTGAAAAATAGTTTTTCTGAAAAAATAAAACCATTTCCAACCATTCCCAGATTTAACATACAGATCAAAGCTTTTCTAAAATGAATGGTGCTTGGGTCTTGAGAGGAAGGAGGTACACAGCTAGAGAATTCCCTCTACATGAGGCTCTTGGGATACATTGATCTCTGCAGTACCCTACAAACCATCTCCTTGCCAGCTCACTACATGGCTATTTACCATTGTCCTTTGTTTATAGCATTTTATCCAATATTAGCATTTTATCCAAACAATGGAACAGTGTTTTTATTCAAGTCTGTTTGCATTAGCTTTCCAATTAAGATTTTGGGAGTGTCTACACTGGAATGTGAGCCTGGTCCCAGACTTAGGCTCAAGCCCTAAGCCCCCTTCCAGCTACACATAAATTTCTCTGACTCAGGCTCGGACACAAGGTCCTAGGACCCCATGGGATCTGGTGGGTATGAGCCCGAGTCCAGCTGGGACCCAGGGTTCAAGCCTGCTATTCTGCAGCGTGGACACAGCCACCAACGCTGTCCTACAATGCCTTGGGCCAGTGTTCTTTGTCTTCCCTATCTGATGAGTCACCAGTCAACTCCTAGGAAATGGAGGCAACCATCTCAGTTCAAGTACAGCTCAGCACTTAACCTTTCCATTTTATCCTGACTGTTGCACTGCAAATACAGTGAACCTTCTTCTGCATTTGCAATGGCCACCAGTCAGAAGTCCGATGGTGAATCTCTCGTGTGAGGTGAGCAAAGCATTGATTTTAGTAAGAGTACCAGGAATGACTACACCTATCACTAAATAGCAAAGAAGCTGGTAATGTTGGAAATTTACTGGACTGGTGACCAATGTAGGGAGCAGATTTTGCAGTAGTCCATCTCGGGCTGCTTAGCCAGGGACCGAAATGCACATTGCTGTCCATTTTGTTCAGATGCTGGATACTGAACCTTGCATAGAGTCAATAGTCGTGCACGATGACTTGGTCAGCCAGAATGGCGAGCTGATGATCTAGAATGGGTTCGAATGGGAGCCAGCAGCATGTGCTGGATGAGGCTGCCAGACAGACTGACTCCGGTGACGGCATGAGACTCTGAGGAGGCTTTCCCACAGGAGCAGCAGCAGAACCATCCTGGGAGCTGATCGCTGTAAACTTTTCTTGTAGCAGGAACTCCAGATAGGTAGTCACATTTTTGGAAAAAGGCATATTTTTCGGGGCCACCTCAGTAGCTGGCCAGCCCACTCCCCTTGTAGATGTGCTGTTCACTCTCTGTATGTTTGAGTACACAGCTGGCTTCCCACCAGCAGCTTGGAATCAAACCTTTCTTTGCCACTTGGGAACCACGGGAACCGTTATGCACTCCAAAATGTGGAATGCCTGAAATGAAAGGGAAGGCTTATGTAGAAGGCTGTAGCTACCGCCCTCCCTCAAAGCTCACACTGGTCTGCAAATTTTTGGGAAAAAAAATGCAGTTGTGACTTTAACTTACCATTCTCTGTGCCAGTCTTTCGCTTCAATTATGCTGGCTGCGTCCAGAGAACTTCTGTGGTCTGAAGTGTCCTAGCAACATACCGAAGTACAGTTTTACAAAGAGACATTTTATGTCCTTGATATTCCAAAAGGAAGTTGTGTGCTCATGGCCTGAAACATTTCAGACAGCAACTTTCTGTGTCTTGTCTGCTTCCAGACCCAACAACCTCCACAGACTATAGTATCTTGACAGGTTGCCAGTGGTTAGTAGAAGCCTGGGTCATGGTACCGTCATGGACTGGTCCAAGAGGAAGTGGTTCTGCGATGAAACTCATGGTTAACATTCTGGACAGAGCAAAGATTCCAGTCTAAGGAAGTGATGAAGCCACATGGCTTACCCTGTAAGGAGGAAAAGTGAGACCGCTGGGGTGGGGTCAGGCACACTGAATGGGCTCCTTCTAGACACTATTCCATAGCACACATACTCAAGGAGATTCTCATTCCCAGCAATAGACATTGGAATAAAACCCTAAAACATGTTACCTGTCACTCATGACTCACCCAAGATTTGTTTATTTTGTCTTTGTTCCATTGTTTGTTTGGGTTTTTCCCCCCTGTGGATAGAAGTTATGAATTAATGGATGGTAATTCTCTGGATCATCTTTGCTGACTGGATAATGAAATTTGACACTAAATTGGCTTTCATTCCATTGTCTTATTATTCAAAAATAATTATAAATGGAATTTATTAGCTAATTGCCTTAATATCCTTGGGCTGCTCCTAGACTGGCTGATTGCATATGTTCAGACATTTCAAGAGTTCCATTACTTGTTCTTTTAAAATGGTTATTTTCACAGGATCTTCCTTCCGAATTATTCAGATTTTCTGTATTCTTCTTACAGGAGACACTGTAAAAAGGAGTTCATTAACTCAGACAGGTTTGAGTCATGGCTAATTTAATCCTCTTCCTTATGAATGAATCTGCTTTCTCAAGGGTACAGGAATCGCTATTAAAAAAGTCAGTATTTGCCAACAGTTTCTTCACAGTGGAATCTGAGATTAGCACAGTTCTTTTCTTTTATTTAGAATAGGTCATATCTGTGGGAACTGTATGGTAATGGTTGGCAAAATTACTTTCACTCCATTTATTCCCCAGAATAAGTTTGTAAAAGCCCTTCTCAACCCCATTGACCCATGTTAATTTGTTTTGCTTTTTTGCTACCCTTATGGTTTCCCTACAAATATTAACTGACTCCATCCTTCTTGATAATTCTTCTTTTCCATTAAAGCAGCCTGAGCACCTGCAACTCCCATTGATTTCAGCTGGAACCATGAGTCTGAAAACCTTTCTTTACAGGGCCCATCACAGCCATATCTGTTTAGTTGTCTATTTCCAGAATAGATTTTCTTTTATCTCTGGAGCTTTGGAGCAATGTGCTATGTGCCTTATTACAAGGGATTGGAATCTCACCCAATTAGATGCAATATTTTTCCTCCATTATATCATGAGCAAGTTAAGCAGTTTTGTTCCACTGTTTAAATTGAAGGAACAAATGTAAATTCTTCTACCACTAGGTACCAGATTTCTAGCATACATTATGTTGTTAGTGAAGCAATTAGTATGATTTGTCCACTTGATACAGTTTCCAGATACCTGGGAGAGGAATGGCACTAACCTAGGACTTGGGACATCCAGGTACAATTCCCTGCTCTGCCATAAACTTCCTGTGTGATCTTAGGCAAATCACTTTGCCTCAGTTGCCCATCTTGTCAAATGGGGACAATAATACTTCCTTACCTCACAGTTTGGGAGGGAACAATCAATACACTGAAGATTAGAAGGAGTTCAGATAACTATGGTGATGAGGGCCATACAAATACCTTAGACAGATTATTCAAATTAAGACCTCAGTCAGCTCTGTGCACATGGACCCCTTCACCCACATCGAGCACACTAGTGGGGTGTCCAGGAGTCTGTCTGTAGTAAGGGGAAGATTTTAAAATGTCCATCTTTCTTCTTCCCTCCACTTTTTTTCCTTGTTCCATTCCTGTTTCTTCATTTACTCTGGGGAAATTGAAGCAATTCTTTACACTTCTCTGTGGATTCATTCTGCTTTGGCTCTGTCATCTCTTTACTGCTGCTGGGTCTTTTCACTTTTGTGCATAACTGGGTTCTCAGAATGAACAATATACCTCTTATCATTAAGATGTATTTTCCAAATGGGTTACAGTAATAATGGAGCAAGGGCCGAAACCTCATGCTGGCTTTAGTGTGAGGAGGGCACTTGCAAGACAATTGGGAGAATCACATCTTCCCTAGCATCAATGGCAGAGTGGCTGTAGCAGCTTTTTACACACTACTCACACGCTTGCCAGGGGATGAGGGACTGAAGGATCCCCATTGCAGCAGCAGACCCTCAAGCCCAATGTCTCTCAAGCTTTTTGATACCAGAGACTGGCTTGCTGCCATCCTAAACTGTGTCAGAGAGATCTCAGGGAACAGCGCCAGTCCACAGACCAGTCATTGGGAAACGCTACTCTAGTCCAGCTCCAGGCTTCCATAATCAAGTCCTGGCTGTTTCCTCATTTGCCATTTGGATACTGTCACACATGAACCTCTGTGGAACTGTGGGTATGTCTACACTGCTGGCTCCCTGGTGAGTGATGCAGCAGGATCAACTGAGCGGGGAAGTGCTCTCCGGTTGAGATTAATCCACCTCCCTGAAAGGAGTAAAGCTGAGTCGATCGAAGGATGTCTTCCTTCAACACAGCAAAGTGAAGACACCGTGGTATGGCAACGTAAGTAAGTTGATAGGAGATCTCCTGTCAACCGCCAATGGCGATGTAGACCAGACTTAAGGCTCTGCACCCTACCAGGGATAAACACCATATATATATAAATATATAACCCCTCAGATCTTACCTCACCCCCCGTGGTGCAGCTGGTCCAACTATGAGTGACTCCTCCCTGGCTGTGAAGATGGTACAGGATGGGGATGGGTCCTAAAACTTCTTCTTTAGTCCCCACGGTTTAGCAGGATACTGAAAACGTGAAAAGATCCAATATAAACTAAATCCAATGAAACATTTCTTTCTTCCACTGTGCGAACGATTGCAATGTGATAACACGCATACCAGAAATAATGTTCCAGTACCAGAGACACACACTAATATAAAATTTTTGACAATTTAATCCAATAATTCCATAGTTCTTTGATCCAAAAAGGTTTTAAAACGTTGAAAAATATATTCAACAGTCAAATACAGGCATGATATTAGCCTAATCAGACTGTGAGAGCAAATTTAAGAATTGGCCACCCTTCCAAAGCCTTATTCAAAAGACACTGACTGAAGTCAGTGGAAAGATTCCTATTGACTTCAGTGTGCTCTGGGTCAGGCTCTTGACAGTTAATAAATACAATGAGGAAAGCACATTTTCCTCAACAGCTCTTAAGTTTTCTTAAGGCTGGTCTAGAGGCATAAATGCTTCTCATGATTCCTGCTGAATCTCATCTTTCTTTTTAAAACATCTGTTCTGTAAAATAATAATCAATGGCACGTATGTAAAGGTGACCATTAGCGACAAACCCTGCCTTACATCTTTTACCCATTGAAATCTTGTCTTGGTTTATTACTACAGACATGAGCCAACTTCTGCTCTCAGTTATGGCTGATCTGATCCAGAGTCCACTGAAAGATCCTCATTGATTTCAGTGGACTACAGATTATGTCCTTAGACTGGTGTAAATGCAGAATAACCCAGAAAAAAAAAATCAGTGAAGCTCCTTGAGATTGATACCAGTCTAAGTGAGAGTAGAATCTGGCCCATTACCCCTGCCAATACTTACAATTATGTATTATTTGTATTATAGTAGCACCTTGATACCCCAACCAGGATCAGGGCTCTGTCGGGCTACGTACTATACACAAACCTAGTGGAAGACAGTCTCTGTCCTGAATAGCTTACAATATAATTTAAGACAAGGTAGATAAAGGGTATACAGTACACATCTCTGTAACCAAATGGTCTGAGGAACATCTGAAAGTTTCAGGTAACCAGATATTCAGATAAACCTAAGTGCTGTTAACTAACATAGGGGACACACTGTGGATTCAAATCACGGGGATTTTCAGATAAAACAAATGTATACTGTATTGCATGTGTATTTAATATTTTGACTGTTGTGCTAAGTTGAAGTTCAAAGGAACAGCGTATGCTCCATCGGTGAATACCGAATAATCACAACAAACTATTTGCTGGTTATTTGTAAAGGGAGGAACAAATCACAACAATATTTGTGATTCAAAATTATTGACAAGTAAATTCTTAGGTTCTGTAAACTGTTAATGAATAGTTCAATGGGTCTGTCCCACAGTCTGGGAACCTAGCACAACTAAAAACAAACACACCAAACTAATTTGCAAACATGCAATGCAATGCAGCCTCCTACAATGATATGAAGAAGTACATGTCATGGACAGGCTGCTCATCAGAAAAGCCCCCACAGCTGGCCCTATTTCGCTTTTGACTGGATGTCAGGCCAGATGAATAGATACTGCATTTTGTCAGGTAGATGGGAAGAGTGTGAAGAAGCACTTTTATGTGCTTGTTTCCAATGGCAACAGATGTGACAAAAGGGAAAGTAGGAAGCAGATTGATTAAATCTATGCATCACTTTTCAGTATGTCTTCTAAATCATTTAAAATAAACAAAAAGGAGAGAGCAATAAAGTTGAGCAATAAATTGTTCTAATTTCCTCTCAACTGTTAAGAATCAACTGTTTCATATTTTGATTTTGGCAAGGCTTGTGAGCCCTGAAAAAGAACAGTAAGATCAAAAGCCTTAAGAATTTGGAAGGCTTTTAAATCAAAGAACAATAAAGTAGGTGTGTTTTGTTAGGTGAGCATAACCACAAAACTTAGATCCAGATTTTGAACCTCTCAGAGTGTAGGGAAGTTTAGATCTTAGGTTTGGATCCACCGCTATTCATGTCTCCATAAATTGACAACGAAAAGCAACTTCTCCCATCTAAAAAGTATTTTTATCTCAGTATATGTGAATCATCTATATTGTTTCACTACTACCAAAGAGACACAAAAGCATTGTGCCTAAACTGAAAATGCTATCCAATTAGATGATTTTTGCAAAGCATCCCTTGTCAGAATAAGTTTCCACCTAACCTTTATTAAGTGCATTTTCCATACATTTAGATGCACACTGCATCCTAAAATAAAATGTTCAGGAACTTTCTATGTCATTGTCGTGTATGTCTCCTAGTTCAGAAAATCATTCATAGGCTTTTTTAACTAGTCACCATATTTTTCCTGTCAAGTAATTCTTTATACTCTCTGGCTTCTCTTTCTGAAGCACTTACTGGGTGATAGACAGTTTGATAAATGCCTGCAGGTCTTAGAGAATTAATGTATCAACTACACAGATCCTCGGATACAGTTGATTGTGTGTGTAGCAACTCCCAATTCACATAGCACATGAACCCCTCACCACTCCTCTCTGGCCCCTTCACTGCTCACCCACCACTTCCTGCCATGCTCTCTACAGCCTGCACTCCTCGGAAGAGTCTCCTTCAGATGCAGCTGCTGCGGTAGCTGTAGAATAGGTGCATGCTGTTAGGACCTGAAGCTAGCCTGCTTGCTTAACCCCAGGCAGTCTGACAGTATAGCTGGGTCGACAGTGATTGGCCACCTGGTTGGCAAAACCACCTGATTGGCTGAAGGGATCATCAGATCAGCTCTTAAGACCAGCAGCAGGGCACTGGCTGCTCAAAGCGTTTGCCTGTAATGGCGTTACTGTCTCCTCCTTCCAGCTTTGCGCCCTTCTGATGTTCTGGAGATTACCCAAACCACTTAGAGGTTGTCATGGACTTGAAGGTGAGAAAGGATCTTCATGATCATCTTGTCTGACCTCCTGCACGCTGCAGGCCACAGAACCTCATCCACCCAATCCTGTAATAGGCCCATAACCTCTGGCTGAGTTACTGCAGTCTTCAAATCATGATCTAAAGACTTCAAATTAAAAGAGTCCACCTTTTACTCTAATGTTCAAACCAGCATGGGACTCGTGCCCCATGCTTCAGAAGCAGGTGAAAACCCCTGAAAGGTCAGTGCCAGTCTGACCAGAGGGAAAACTCCTTCCCAACCCCAAATATGGCAAATTGGTCAGACCCGAGCATGTGGGCAAGAGACCCACCAGCCAGACACCAAGGCAAGAATTCTCTCTATTAACACCAAGCCATATCTACTGTCCAGCTCCAGCCCTTGGATAGATTTGCTAATAGCAGTTG
Organism: Mesoclemmys tuberculata; assembly: GCA_007922155.1. NCBI lineage: Eukaryota > Metazoa > Chordata > Testudines > Chelidae > Mesoclemmys > Mesoclemmys tuberculata. Next base: position 49,649,727 of record ML675609.1, on the reverse strand, counting down.
TGAATAGGACATGTGCCATTATAGGCTCTCTCACCATCCCCTCCATAAACTTATCAAGCTCATTCGGGAAGCTAGCTAGGTTTTTGCCCCCACTACTCCCCTTAGAAGACTGTTCCAGAAATTCTCTCTTCGGATGGTTAGAAATCTTCATCTGATTTCAAACCTGAATTTACTGATGGACAGTTCATATCCAATTGTTCTTGTGACAGCATTGGCCCCTTAACTTAAATAAGTCCTCTCCCTCCCTGATGTTTATCCCTCTGATGTATTTATAGAGAACAATCCTATCTTCCCTCATTCTTCATTTTGTTAGCCTAAACCAGCCGTGCTCCTTAAGTCTCCTCTCACAAGGTCAGTTATCCATTCCTTTTAGCCTAGTAGTCTTTCTCTGCACCTGTTCCAATTTGCATTCATCTTTTGTAAACACTGGACGATAAGAATTACATACTGTATAAAAGCTGACTTTTGTCGACAAAGCTCTCTAGCGTGGACTAGCACTAAGTTTAGAACAATACAAGGTTTCATAAAAACGTTACTTGACATTTTTATACATTAACATTTTATATAACCAGTAAAATCAATGGCTTATTCATTGGGGTGCAGACCCCCCGTTCTTCCCTTGGGGTCTTGGACCCTGTTTATCACGTCCCTGCCTTGCATCACTCCAGGTAAACTGGTTCTGAGCCTTGGCACAGATTCCCGATCTGATCATCGGCTCCAATGCCTGACTACCAAAACTTGCTCCAACCACTAGGCCTGCCTCCTTGTCCAACCACTAGGCACAACTGCCTATTACATCCTGGTCCCTAGCCCATGCTTCTCTCTCTTCTTAGGTGCTGGAGTATAATCTGATACCACAACCCTACAATTGTGACTACCTCAGACTTCAAAAAAACTTTTTTTTTTTTATTTCCACCCCCACAAAGCTGCCCAGTCACCATCCCTTTCTGCTTCGCTGGAGCACAGTTCATTCCATCACAGCACCAACTGCAGGAGATATACTTCCTGGAAAAAAAATGGTCCCAGACATCACACAATGTTCCCAGCTCAGTGGTGGGACCCTGCATTTAAAATTCATTTGATTTCCCTGGTATTGGGACTTCTATAGTGTGGTCTTCTACCACCTGCTTTCCCTCCTGTTCCTTTCACAGCCTTCCTTTTTATTCCTGCTGCCTACAGGATTATTTTTAACTGTGGAACTTTGAATAAATTTTTAAGAATTTATAGTTCTGTGCTCCTAATGAACAAAGCCCACCTTTTCTCTGGCTAGAGCTCACAGTGATATTTTCCAAACACCCACCTTGAAAGCAGATGTTAATGTGCATGAAGACATACAAACCCAGCTGCTGCCTGTTGTTTTGAAATGAAATGCTAACATGAGAAAAGCAGGTTTGTTCAAATCAGAACCATTTCCACAACCTTTGAACCAGTTCTGATTAAAAGAAGAAACCAAATCTGTTTCAAAAAATGTTAATATTCACAGCTTCACCCCAGGAGTTGCACTATTCTCAACTAAACAAGCAGGCTGGCCATTCAGTAAACAAGCCAAAGATGAGGTGAGAACTGAAATGTCACGTAGAGTAAGAACTACATAGCACTGAATACATGTTTAAAACTGCTGTAAGTTATTCTCTGCTCAAAGAAAATGAAACTTTGACAATCTAATTGCTGTTTCTTGAGATCTAGGGCTAAGCAGTAGTTCTTCAAAACTACGGTTGAAAGATGATGATTCCAATATACAGACAGACAGGCTCAGGAAGAAGTTAAGCACTGGAAAATTCATGAAATGGGTTCAGAAGGAAGTAGTGTGTATTTGAAATGAAAGCACAAAGGTTTGCGGGTTTTTTTACATTCAGTCTATCCCCTAGTGAGAGAGAATGAACAATCAAATTTAATCTGGTTTCTAACGAATTCATAGTACATTTACTATGCTCTTTTGGACAAAATCCAAATGAAGACATCTCTTTCATCACTGATAAGAAACACTGGAGCATTGTGGGATTGGATGGTTGCATTTCCAGTACTTTGTGACTTTCATGTTGTAATTTATTATAAGATTTAAAGAAAGTATTTGCAGAGGAAGCTAATCATGTCCCATCTCACTGGTGGCAGATTATCGGGGTCCATGTGCTGTCTAGGAACATCCCCTCTTATTTCTAACCAGAATTTAGGAAACACCAGAAAAGAGACTGCTTCCAGAGTCCACCCCGGATTTTACGCAGAGCCCAAGAGCAATTGCGTGATGACTTTTGGAGTTGAGGCCGTGATTTGTGAATACTTACTTTATGCTTCAGTGTGTCTGGATCATCCGCCATATAAGATCTCACTCTGACATGGAGTTAATTAATTAACTCCAGCTTTATTGAGGCTGCTTGCAACAAGTAACTATGATATGATTGGAATAACCAAGACTTGGTGGGGTAACTCACATGACTGGAGCACAGTCATGGATGGGTATGAATTGTTCAGGAAGGACAGGCATGGGCAAAAGGGTGGAGGAGTTGCACTGTATGTAAGAGAGCACTATGATTGCTCTGAGATCCAGTGTGAAACTGGAGATAAGCCAGTTGAGAGTGTCTGGGTTAAGCTTAGAAGCAGGAACAAATTGGGTGATGTCGTGGCGCGTGTCTGTTGTAGACCACCAGACCAGGAGGACAAGGTAGACGAAGCTTTCTTCAGTCACCTAGAGAAAGTTTCCAGTTCACTGGACCTGGTTCTCATGGAGGGGGGCTTCACAGAGCACAAACAATCCAGGAAGTTTTTGGGATAGTGTTGCGGACACCTTCCTGGTGCAAGTGCTGGAACAACCAACTAGGGGATGTGCTCCTCTTGAACTGCTGCTCAAACAGGGAAGATTTGGTGGGGGAAGTAGAAGTGGGTGGCAACCTAGGCAGTGGCGACCATGAGATGGTCAAGTTCAGGATCCTGACAAAAGGAAAAAAGGAGAACAGCAGGGTACAGACCATGGACTTCAGAAAAGCAGACTTTGACTCCCTCAGGGAGCAGATGGGCAGGATCCCCTGGGAGGTTAATATGAAGGGGGAAAGGAATCCAAGACAGCTGGCTGTATTTTAAAGAAACTTTATTGAGGGTGCAGGAACAAATCATCCTGATGTGCAGAAAGAATAGCAAATATGGTAGGCGCCCAGTTTAGCTTAACAAAGAAGTCTTTGGTGAGCTTAAACACAAAAAAGTTTACGAGAAGTGGAAGCTTGGTCAGATGACTAGAGAGGATTATAAAAATACTGCTCGAACATGCAGGAATGAAATCAGGAAGGCCAAAGCACAATTGGAGTTGCAGCTAGCAAGGGTTGTGAAAGGGAACAAGAAGGGTTTTTACAGGTATGTTACCAACAAGAGGGAGATTAGGGAAAGTGTGGGCCCCTTACAGAATGGAGAAGATGACAGAGGATGTGGAGAAAGCTGTGGTACTCAAAGCCTTTTTTGCCTCTGTCTTCACAGATAAGGTCAGCACCCAGATGACTGCACTGGACAGCACAGAATGGGGAGGAGGTCAACATTGATTCACCAGGGGCAAGTCATGCCTGAACAACCTGTTTGCCTTCTATGAAGAGGTGACTGGTTCTGTGGATGTGGGGAAAGCGGTGGACATGATATACCTTGACTTTAGCAAACCTTTTGATAGTCTCCCACAGTATTCTTAACAGCTGTCACCGGTCCGGGGAGCTGGACACCCGCACTCTCGTAGCACAGCCGGATACAGGCAGTGATCCATTTGGCGATGCCCTGTGATGACACTGGGGAGCCTCTCATTCTCTCTGCCACCGCGACGAAGAGTTGAGTGGTCTTGCGGAGCGGCTTGGTTCTATCGAGGTAGAACGCCAGAGCCTTCCTCACGTCGAGGGTGTGTAGCCTCCTTTCGTCCTCGGACCCGTGCGGTTTTGGAAAAAACACAGGGAGGAAAATATCTTGGTTACAATGAAACCTGGAGACTACTTTAGGTAGAAAAGCTGGGTGAGGCCTAAGCTGCACCTTATCCCGGAAGAACACCGTATAGGGGCGTTCCGAGGTCAGGGCCCTCAACTCGGACACCCTCCTGGCTGAGGTGATGGCCACAAGGAAGGCTACTTTCCAAGACAAGACCCGTAGGGGGCAAGTGGCTAAGGGCTCAAAGGGGGGCCCCGTCAGTCTGTCAAGGACTAGGTTCAGGTCCCAGGGAGGCACCGGGTCACGGACCTGCGGGTACAGCCTCTCGATTCCCCTGAGGAACCTCACCGACATGGGGTGAGAGAAAAGAGACCTCCCCTCCACCGGCTGGTGGAACGCCGAAATGGCTGCCAAGTGGACCCTTAGGGAAGCCAGCGCCAACCCTTGTTGTTTGAGCTGCAGCAGGTAGTCCAGGACCGCCTGCACGGAAGACGTACCGGGGGTTATGCCCCGCGATTCCGACCAGCAGGTGAACCTCCTCCACTTGGCCTTGTATGCACTCTGGGTGGAGGGCCTCCTGCTTCCCAGTAGCACACGCTGGACCTGCTCCGAGCAGGTTCTCTCCTCCTCCGTTAGCCAGAGAGCCTCCAGGCCGTCAGGTGTAGGGATTCCAGGTTGGGGTGCAGTAGCCGACCGTTGTCTTGAGAGAGAAGGTCCGGTCTCTTCGGTAGCTCGATCGGGGGAGCAACCGATAGGTCCTGGAGCAGGCAAAACCAATACTGTCTCGGCCACGATGGGGCGATCAGGATGATGTCCGCTCCGTCCCTCTTGATTTTCAAGAGGACCCTGGGCAGGAGCGGGAGGGGGGGAAACGCATACAGGAGGCCCCCCGTCCAGTCGATCAGGAACGCGTCGGAGACGGAGCCCGGCTCGCGACCCCTGAGCGAGCAGAACCTGGGGCACTTCGCGTTCCAGGCTGATGCGAACAGATCCAGGCGGGGAACACCCCACTCGTGGAAGATCATGTCGACCACCTCCGGGTGAAGAGACCAGTCGTGTTGGGGGAGAAACGACCTGCTGAGGCGATCTGCCTCGTCGTTCCTGACCCCCGGGAGGTGAGAGGCGGTTAAACAGAAGTTGCGTCTCACTGCTAGGTCCCAAAGTCGAAGCGCCTCTTGACACAGTAGTGAGGAGTGCGCGCCCCCCTGTTTGTTGATATAGTACATCGCAGTGGTATTGTCTGTCAACACCTGAACCATGTTCCCGAATAAAGCATGGCGAAACACCTTGCAAGCCAGTCTTACTGCCCTTAGTTCCTTTACATTGATATGTAGGGCAGTTTCTCTCCGGGACCAGAGGCCCTGAGTGGTCAGACCACCAGTGATATGGGCTCCCCATCCCCGGTCTGAAGCGTCCGTGATCAGGGTGACCGAGGGGGTGGGGGCCTTGAAGGGAATTCCCTTCAACACGACTCTGGGGTCCATCCACCAGTTCAACGAGCCCAGAACCGCAGGGGGGACTGTTACCACCCTGTTCAGGGCATGCCTGTTGGGCATGTAGACTTTCTTTAACCAGCTCTGGAGGGGCCTGAGCCTGAGGCGGGCCAGCTCCACTACATAGGTGCAGGAGGCCATGTGGCCTAGCAGCCGTAGGCACTGCCTGGCTGTTGTCGTGGGGCACCCTTGGAGCTGCGATATTATCGCTGACATGGCCTCGAACCTCGAGCGTGGGAGGGAGGCTTTTGCTCGTATCGAGTCCAGGCGGGCCCCTATGAACTCTATGACCTGTACCGGGTGTAGGGTTGACTTCTGCTCGTTTATGAGCAGTCCCAGGGTATGGCAGGTAGTTTGGGCAAGAGAGACCGCCTCGCGTACCTGCGACTTGGTCTTGCCCTTTATTAGCCAATCGTCCAGGTATGGGAAGATCTGGACTCCCTTGCGCCTCAGGGAGGCTGCCACCACTGCCATGCACTTTGTGAACACCCTGGGGAACGAGGCCAGGCCAAAGGGAAGGACCGTGAACTGGTAGTGGCCACCAGCTACCGTAAACCTTAGGAATTTTCTGTGGGCTGGAAGGATGGAGACGTGGAAGTACGCATCCTTCAGATCTAGGGCGGCGAACCAATCCCCTGGGTTCAATATTGGGATGATGGATGCAAGGGAGACCATGCGGAATTTTCGCTTTTCTATGCACCTGTTGAATCTGCGCAGGTCTAGTATAGGTCTGAGGCCTCCTTTTGCCTTGGGGACAAGGAAATACCTGGAGTAGAATCCCCTCCCCACCTCGAGTGGTGGAACCACTTCTATCGCGCCTTTGAGAAGTAGGGTGAGAACCTCCTGACGGAGTACATGCTCGTGAGAGGGGTCCCTGAAAAGGGACGGGGGGGGGAGTGGGGGGGGTAGTCTGTAGTTGGAGGGCATAGCCCCAGCGAATGGTGCTGAGGACCCATTGGTCCGATGTAATCTCCCGCCACAGGCTGAGGTACGGTCTTAGCCTGTCCCGGAAAGGCGGGGGGTGGCCCAAGGAACAGGGAAGGGAACCACCCTTGGACACAATGTCAAAATTGTCTTTTGCCCTTAGGTCCCCTGGAGGGGCCTTTGAAGGAGGACGAGGGGGTCGCGGTTTGGTCGCGCCGCCCTGCGCCCCTGTTTCTGTCCCTACCCCTGGAGGGGGGGTAGGGTCTAGGTTGCGGCCTAGCCTGCTGCTGTTGCCGCTGGGGGGTTTGGTGTGGCTGCTGGCGCGTCTGCAGCCTTGCCGCCTGGGGTGTGTAAAGGCCCAAGGAGCGTAGCGTGGTCCTTGAGTCCTTTATGGCGTGCAGCTTCTCGTCCGTCTTTTCTGAGAAGAGGGCAGCTTTAGTGAACGGCAGGTCTTGTATGGAGTGCTGCACCTCTTGAGACAGTTCAGTCGACTGCAGCCAGGCTGCCCGCCGCATAGCGACAGCGGAGGCCATAGCCCTGCTGGCAGTGTCTGCAGCGTCAGAGGCAGTTTGTAAGGCTGCACTGGCCACTGTCACCCCTTCCTCTAAGACCATGGCAAAATCGGCAGCCTGGTCAGGCGGCAGGGACTCTGAGAACCTTTTCAGGGAGTCCCAGAGATTCAGATTATACTTGCCCAGGAGAGCCTGATGGTTGGCTATCCTGAGCTGGAGCGCCCCTGTGGAGTAGACCTTCCTGCCGTAGAGGTCTAGTCTCCTACCTTCCTTGTTTTTTGGGGTGGCGCTCTGTGCACCCTGCCTGTCCTTTTGGTTGGCAGCCTCTACCACTAGGGTGCCAGCGGCAGGGTGCGCGTATAAGTATTCGTGCCCCTCGGCTGGCACATAATACTTCTTCTCGGCGCCCTTAGACGTGGGGGCGACCGAGGCAGGGGTCTGCCATACGGCATCGGCCAGGCGTAGGACCCTGTCGTGGAGAGGGAGGGCAACTCTAGAAGGGCCTTGGGTGCCCACCCGGCCGAAGAGGGGATCCACCTCCTCCTCCAGAACCTTGACCTGTAAGTCCAGGTTCGAGGCCACCCGTTTCAGGAGTTCCTGGTGGGCCTTAAAATCAATGAGTGGGGCCCCTTGGTCCCTTGTGACCGCCTCGTCTGGGGATGAGGAGTACGAGGGGTGGGGTGGTCCTGAGGAAGGGCCCTCCCCAGGGTCCTCCTCTTGTGAGGAGAGGGATTGGTCACCTTCATGCACAGAGGGTGCCTGTATGGAGTGGGTGACCGAGGCAGGGGCCGGCATAGTTCCCTGCCCCATCTGAGCTGCCCATTGGGCCCACATTGGCCACTGCCAGGGTCCTTGGGGCCAGGTCAGAGGCGGCGCCGGTGCCGAGGGCAATTCCGGCGCTGCTGTCGGCGGTGCCGGTACCATGGGGAGAGGTACCTGCGGCACCGGGGTCTGCGGTGCCGGGTGCGGCACCGAGGTCTGCGGTGCCGGGGGCGGCGGTGCCGGTTGTTGCGGTGCCGGTGAGGGTTCTCGCTCCTGGCGGCGGGTCCGGGATCCCGAGCCAGGGGTGCGGGGGAGGCGACGGCGGTGCCGAGAGGAGGTGCTCCGCGACTCGGAGCGATGACACCTGCCTCGCCTGCGGGACGACGCCGAGGAAGAGGATGATGATCTGCGCCGGGAGGATCTCCGTCGTCTTTTCCTCGGTGCCGGAGAGTGGTGACGCGAGCCCCGGCTCGGTGCCGGGCTCGAACTGGAACTTGAGCTGAAGCGGCGGCGGGAGCGTTGATGTGGGCCTTCCGGCGATGAAGGGGAAGAGTCTCTGGGCTCAGGCCTTCGGTGCCGGGTGATGGCTAAGATGGGCGGCTGGACGCTCGGTGCCGATGCCGCCCATCCTTCGGGGACACCCGGTGCGGGTTTGCCCCGGGAAGCAGACTCTGGGGCCCTCATGCGAGAGGGCGCCGGAGGCGTGGGCAAGGTCATCAGGACTCGTGCCGCCTCGTAAGCCTCCGGTGTCGACGGAGTCTGCAAGGCAGGTCCCTCGCTCACGCGAGTCGGAGAGACCTCCTTGGCTGGAGCCGGGCCCGGTGCTGGGGTCGGGGGCCGGTCCCGGGAGCGCACCTCTGTGCTCGACCCCGGCCGCTCCTGCGGTGCGGGGGAGCTCTCCACAGGCGAGTGCCGCTTCTTCTTCTTTTTCTTCGGCACCGTGGCCCCCGGTGCCGGAGGTGCACTCCGCACCGAGGATACACTCGGTGCCGAGGTGGACCGCGTGGGCTCGGACGCCGGACTAAGCGCGGTCTCCATGAGGAATGCCTTCAGCCTCACCTCTCAGTCCTTTTGTGTCCGAGGCTTGAAGGACTTACAGATTTTACATCGGTCTCGCCGATGTTCTTCCCCCAGACACCGCAAGCAACTGTCGTGGGGGTCGCTAGCTGGGAAAGCCTTCCCGCAGCTAGCGCATGGCTTGAAGCCCGACGCGCCGGGCATGGCCGCGGGCGTCTGAGCCCGCAGGCTCCCTAACTAACTATAAAAACCCTTTCTAACTGTAAAACTAACTTAGTTCGAGGCGAACTACTAACTAAATACTCACTTTTTAAGGCGAAACAACAAACTGAGAAGAGCAGGGGTTAGTTCTCGACCGACCGTCACGGGCGGAAAGAAGAGACTGAAGAGGGAGGGGCCGGCAGCGACCGTTGAGCCGCCGCAGGGCGGCGACACTACGGGGTCGCTGGACCGGCCCCTGCAGGGGCTGCTAGTAAAAGTTCTCCGATTGGCCGTGCACGAGGGCGCGCACACCTAAGTGGAATGCATATGAGCAACCACTCGAAGGAGAAGTGTGGGTTGGATGAATGGACAATAAAATGGATAGAGAACTGGCTAGATCATGGGGCTCAACGGGTAGTGATCAATGGCTCCATAACTAGCTGGCAGCCGGTCACAAGCGGAGTGCCCCAGGGGTCAGTCCTGGGACTGGTTTTGTTCAACATCTTAATTAACGATCTGGAGGATGGGGTAGATTGCACCCTCAGCAAGTTTACAGATGACACTAAGCTAGGGGGAGTGGTAGATACCCTGGAAGGGAGGGATAGGATACAGAAGGACCTAAACAAATTGGAGGATTGGGTCAAAAGAAATCTGAGAAGGTTCAACAAAGACAAGTGCAGAGTCCTGCACTTAGGACGGAAGAATCCCATGCACAGCTACAGACTGGGTGTCACACCACTGACTCCTGATGGAAATGTTTAGGGCTGCCCAGAAAACAAGAACTCAGTTTTGTGAAAAATTTCCAGGTTTTGACTTTTGTTTTTGTTTCCACACTGGAATGAAAATGAAACCTTTGGACATATTTCACAGAAAACCAGAACAAGTGGAACTCCACCCCAAAATAGCCTGGTGGTCAGGACACTAACCTGAGATGTGGGAGACTAGGTTCAAGTCCCTGCTTTTCCTGATTCAGAGCAGGGGCCTGGACTTGGGTTAGTGGCTATTCTGGGGTGGATGTCTGTCTCAATTCCATCCTGGACCTGAGAATCAGTGTTTTTCAACAAAAAAATTAGTATTTTCCAACAAAAAAGCTTTGTGCCACAAAATTCCTGACCAGAGACCATACACCTTAACACAGCAACATCAGGATAAAAAAATCCTTCCTTAAATCTTTATGGAGACAAAGTCTCATTCCTTCCTATTAAGCAATAAGGGACCTGATCCAAAGCCCAGCCATTTAGAGCCTTTCATCTGATTTCAGTGGGTGTTGGAACAGTCACTACCTGTACCAAAAGCCAACCTTGCAACAAAGAGAACATTTCCCTGACAATAATTTAGTCCTAGAGTTATTACATTTGCATTCATCTCGCTTGTTCTCAGTTCGTTCATTTTCACCTTTTTACCAATTATTCTAGCTTGCTATTGTTTCTTTTGCAATCAAGAGTTGAGAGTTTGCCATTGTTCCTGTGCATCAACAGAAGTAAACCTTTTCCACTGACCCCCAGGAAGGTCCTTCGCTTTACAAACAATCTAAAATGGTGCCACGCTTTGCAAAGCAAAGCGTGTTTTATTCTTCTTACAAAAGAAACAATAGAGCACATTTTAAAGGTTATTTACATCATTATTCAGTATTGAATAACATTGCTGAAGTTCAGCATTTATGTAGTTTTCTTTTCTATATCAGGTGTTGAGGAAAACAAAGCATACTACCAGCATGACCCTTGCTTGATTGAGAAATTCTAAACAAACCAAGGGCTTGATTTTACCATGTGTGAAGCACACTCATCTCCCATGAAGTAGCAGAGGAAGGCGCTCCACCCCACCTAGTAAGTGCTCACAGGAAACTTATGGTGCTCCATGCTATGGAAAGCACCTCATGTATATATGGCATTCTGGAAAGGATTAGTAGTAATCGTCATCCAAATACAACTTGACATTGTATAGGATGCCACTTGGAGTTCAGTGGTCTCAACAAACTTGGTAGGAGATGAATGCTTTCCTGTGGAAAGGTAAAGACAAGTTGAAATGGAAACTAAAGCATGCTGTGGATACCCTGAAGATCACATCCTGACTCACTGACTGCTGAGCATTGGCCTAGCAGCGTAAAGCAGATATAAAGCTGGCCTCATTAGCCATCTGAGTATTGTAGAGTAAGCTACACTGCACCTCCTCACTCATAGCCCTTGCTGAAGGAAAACGTCAGTTGTCAGAGGCACGGGTTGAGCACTGCGGCAGTCAAGTAAACCCTTTGTGACATAATGGCCACCATATAGGCGATACCAAAAAGCCTCCATTAAAACAACCCAAAGGCTGGTCCAATTTTGGACAGCTTGTGGCGAATTGTATCGAACAGTCTCATGACTGCCTTTGCTTTTCCCTATCTCTTTCCCAAACCTCTTAATTTTTCACTGGAAGTGCTGATTCTGGGTCACTGGGAGGGAAGATGGGGAAGGGAGAAAGTGGTTCCCCACTGAGAACTCCAGTAGAAACTGTGCCTCAAAAGAAGGCATAGTGACTTTGTGCTCCTTGCCACGCAAGAGACCACCTGCTGCTACACCACTGAAGGGTGTATACGCTTTCCCTCTTGCCATTCCAGCTGGGGAATAATGGCCCTGTCTCACACTCTCCCTTTTTTGGGGTGGCTAACACCCTTAGGGGTGCTAGCTCAGGAACAGTCTTTTTGATCACAGGAATACAAGAACTGCAAACATAGCTTACTTCTGTGTGGGGGTGCAAGAAAGGATTTGTGCCCTGCCCTCCCTTTTTTCAGACTCACACTGGGGTTACCGAAAATCTTGCCTTTAATATGGATCACTATTCCTTATGATCAAGATTCTGTCACAATCACATTGAGTACTAACTCATGCCACAGGCAGCCCCACTGAAATTAGGGGAACTACTCACAGATTAAAGTAGATCTTAATGCAAGTAGGAGTGTCAAAACTGGACCATGTGAGTCTGTACTGGACTAGAGTCTCAGAATAGGCAATAAGTAACTTTTAGGTTCGATTCTGCTGTCTTTACTCATACTGATTAGCACTTTACTCTGAGAAGTCCCAGTCTAGGCCTACATAAGGACTAAAATTAATTTTACATGCTTACATAAGACTATTCAGCAGAAACCATAACTCAAACTGCAATCAAGTGTTGATTAGAAGTAAGATAAGGCTTTTCTGACTACGCAAAGATCGGAATGAAAAGGAAAGAAGTAAATGCCAATATAAATATGAAAAATCACAAGATTACTTCCTGTTTTTCTCCTTTTCACATTCTGACTACAACATACAAGTGCTTTTATCACCAACCTTCTGCAGATAAATGAGACTGTCATGATAATGAATAGTAAAGTCAGTCCTCTATAACACTCAGGCTGCAGTAGAATATAGACGTATAATTAAACCAAAGTAGAAATGAAAGCTTCCAGGGAGATGTTGATAGATTTGGATCTGATTAGTCTCAGAATGCTGCTATCTGAAATGTTAAGCCAAGATTTAGGAGGATTTCACCAAGCAGCCCAACTCTTAGGTGAATTTCATGGTTTTGCATAAGTGTAACACAAAAATACACAATTCGTTTTTGTTGCTGTTGTGGGCTGCCATTCAAAACATGTCAGTCACTAAATCAACAGGTACAACTATCTTTCCATGGCTTGGAGTTATATAGGATTCTTCTGTATGGTAGCTTGATTTATTACTGAGCAGTAGAAATACATCCTGTGAAACTGCTTGCTGTTTAGATTATTACAATAAATAATAGATAGGAATAAAATAGTTTAATATTTTTTGGGCCTTCATTCACTCTTCATAGGGTACACCTGGCACTGGGTGTAGGCTGGACGACATAACCTAATCTGTTAGGAATTTTCCATCTTTAATTTCTCTGAGTCCATGAATGAAGTTACAGGGATATATGTTCTCTTGATACAGCTTAAACTTGCATTACTGATAATGGGAGCTTTGAACACACAGAGAAAAATGTGTTAATGTGTAACTTTGAACTATAATAATTTACCTCCAGCTGCTTTCATTACCCTATTAAAAAGGGAAAAAATACTACACAGGCAATTCTAAAAAGATTCTTGTTCATGTCACATTAGAGACATTTAAACTGTGTCCCGTAGTTGAACATAAAGAGATTTATTAGCATGTGAAAAAACAAAGAACAACACTGGGCATTGAAATGCCAACAGTTGGTTCAGCCATTCTAGATGTGTCTTATCCTAGGCCCATTGAAGCCTATGGTAATTCTTCCATTGGTTTCAGGTCAGGCCATAAATGGCCACGTTCTCTAGTTTTATGCAGGCAAAACTCCCACTGAAATCCTTGTAAGTTTAGAACTTCCAAGCATTCATTAGGTGTCAATATTTGGGCTCCAATTCTGCTTACTGACTAGGAAGAGAAGCAGTGTCAGTCCTTTGGCCTTAAATGTTGGGCTAATCAATAGGAGAATTTTAAACCTGTGTAAATGATGTGTTTCTATCCACGGTCCTCCCAGAAGCAGTTCACAGTAGGCCAGAATAATAGCCACCTCTGAGTGAATTGTTTTTTTTAAGATGGTGAAAACCGAATAGAAAATTCTATTCTATTCTATGTTACAGTATGTCTTTGCCTGAAAGAATGAATTTCCTAACTGAGATCTACAGAACATTTCTGAAGCATATCACTTCAATAGAAACCTCCACATCCTGCTGTGAACATTTTAATTCAGACTCCTTTCTGTGGACTGAAATTAAATTAGAAAATGAAATTAAAGAACAAAGCATTAACTAGAACTCCACTTATGTGGTTTTTGCAAGTATGTGTTAACAAAAGCTACAGGACCAGATTTTTTTAGTTTAATGGAATTATTTCAGGATTTATACTAGTCTAATCTGACCCACAGATTTAACTAAACTTCAAAAGGGCTATGTAACATGCAGTTTGGAGGACCAAATGATCTAGTAGTAACTGCACGTGGCTTCCAGTCCCTTGCTTGGTTGCATGGCCTAAGTCTTTAAGGCTGGAGCCAGTAGGGGGACCTGGGCCCTCCCTCTCCACTGGGTCCCAGCCCACAGACCTGCGTTTGTCAGCCCCTGAACAGGGATTCTAAATTTGTTGCTCTAGGCTACTCCCTACCAGTGTCTGTTCAGTTTGGGACATGGCCCCTCTAGTCCAATTACTTGAGCAGCCTGCTTCCCAAAGGGTGCTCTCATGGGTCCTGAGTAACACCTTGTCACAGTCCCCAGGTTTCTTTGGGTGGGTCAGCCGCAAGTTGGTGAGGCTCAACCTCACAATATCCCGGGCCTTTGCCTACTCAGTTGTCTTTGGTGCCAGAGGGTCCTAGGTCTCTTCCATAGTGTCCCATGGCTGGGGAGACACTGATTCCACTGGTGAGACTAATACTAGAAAACGTCATACAGTTCATGTGTCAATGTTTTAAAAAGGAAGATGAAAAGTTAGCAAGGGTGCAGCAAGGAGCCACAAAATTATTTGGGGACTGGAGAAAATGCCTTATAGTGAGACACTTAAAGAGCTCAATCTGTTTAGTTTTTCAAAAAGAAGGCAGAGGTGACTTGATTATAGTGTATAAATGCCTTCACATGAAGAAAATGCTGGATCCTAAAAGGCTTTTAAAACTAGCAGAGAAACACACAAAAACTAATGGCTGGAAGCTGAAGCCAGACCAATTAAAATTAGAAATAAGGCACACTTTTAACATTAGGGTGATTAGCCATTGGAACAAGCTATCAAGGGAAGAGATGGATTCTCCATCTCTTGAGGTCTTCAAAAATCACAACTGGATGCCTCTTTAGAAGATTGGCTTGTAGCCAAAACACAAGATGTGGTTTAGTCAAAGTCAAGTGAATGGGCTCAATATAGGAATAACTGAGTGAAATGTAAACGGGTGATATACAGGTCAAATTAGATGATCAGATAGTCTCTTCCGGCCTTAAATTCTATGAATGCATGGAAGGTGACAGTTTTATTTTTGGCCTGGTCTCGACGTATATCCCATCGATGTACTTATGTTGACATACTGTGACATCTTCATGGCCTCCTGCCGACGCAGCCTTCCTCCTTTCAGGGAGATGGATTACCAACGTCTACCAGAGAGGCCATCTGGGATTGATTGAGTGGGTTTACATGATCCTTAGTGATATTTATATGAAACTGAAGAAGGTTGACACAGAAGTATCTTAGTGATATGGATTTAGGTATGGATAAATGAGTAATCCATTTACAGTAGCTGTTCCATTTATTGTAGCTCTAATTCAAACTGTGCATGATACATCCATGGTTCACTTCAAGAGCCATCATGATCAGTTATTTGTCAACCTGCTGAAAACACTTGCATTTGTAAATGGAAACATGGCAGGTTTATCAAGTGTGTTAGGATTGGTTGAAAAATTTTCATCAAAACTGTTTTGACCAAAAAAATTGGGTTTTTAGGAAATCATTGTGTTGTTTTATTTAGTTTGTTTATTCCAAGAAGTATTTGCTTCCAGTGAAAATTTTTGAATTTTTGATGAAAATTTCAGTTTGTGTTTTGAAAACTTTTTGGAACATTTTCGGTTTGGGGCTTTTCAACCAGAAAGTCTAAATTTTTTGGGAAAACCTCCCATTTTCTGATGAGCTCTGTAATGTGTATAATAGACATATGCTACATAGAGTGTACACTTCAGATTAGACTGCATTTGTGCAACTAAATCTGAAATATTGCATCCAGTTCTGGGTACCTCACCCCAGAAAGATATTGGAGTGAATTTAGAGAAGTGCCCAAAAAAAAAAAAAAAAAAAAAAAAAGGATTATGAAGCTGGAGGAATTGACTTCAGTGGGACTTATTGTGAGAGTAAAGGATTCATGATCTGGCCCTAAATTATTAGTAATCACTTTAAATAAAATGTCCATGAAATCAAACATCATCTTTTATTATTATACTCAGAATGGGTTAAACACTGTGGCTCATAACTGTCAACTAACATCAAGAGTGAAAGTGTTATAACAGATGTATTTTACCAGAAGAAAATTCATGTATTTAATTGGTTGTTCTAGTGGAATTTTTAAAAAATTAATATATTTAGGTGAAGAATTAAGAAATGTAAATGGTATCATAACATATTTTCTATTATACAACTTAAAACACTAATAGTGAATTGGATTTGGATTGCATTTTACTATCTTAACCAAAAATTAGTACTGTAGAAAGAGCCACAGATTAAGAACAGAGGAGATAAATTTAAGATCAAAGAGGCAGATTCAAAAGCATTGTACTCATCAGGAAAAAAAGCCTCATCTGCTTCTCTGTGACAAGGAACAAAAGTATCATGCTGTAGACTGGAATTCATCAGCTGACTAACTGAACATAAGCCAGAGCTGACAGAATAGACTCTCAAAGAACTAATAATGTTGTCATGATAGGAAATAAAGACCCCATACAGGCTCTATCAGCAAAGTAATGGGGGGAGGGGGAGAAATCAGTTCACCTCTTCATTGTTCCTGAAAGCAGGGGTAAAATTCTGGAAGTCTACAGCCACACATGCCACAACCTCTTGAACTGCTATTAACAGCATGGCAGATTTTCCAGAGGGGAAAGAGGAACACAATTCATTTGTGTCTTTTTGGATTTTCAAATGCTCCAATAAATTTACTTTTTTATACAATCATCTTCTACAAAGCCAGTGGTTCTCCAACCCTTTGCAGACACTTCAAAAGATGATGAGCCTCTCGTGGATAATCTTCCCTCACAACTGCTTGGTTCTATAAAGGCCAGATTCTGAACACCTTTACTTATGAAGTGATCCTTCCTGAGATCAGCACATTTGTGTTGCCTAACATATGTAGAAACTACAGTAAAGTGCACCTCTGGTGCTACCTCATGTACTTTCAACTTTCTGTGAATCTCTTTTCAGATGAAAGGGTTGAGAACTAGAGCTGCCCAAACTGCTGCCCCCACAACCCTGGCTACATTGCTATTTTTAGCATACCAGCTAGAGCAGAGCTAATGAGGATAGGTCTACACAAGCTGGGAATCTCATCCCCAGCTCCAAGTGTAGGCCTAGCCACAGATCTAAAGGCAGTAGTTGACCATTTGAGCGGCATTAACTGTTAGCTATCAGTTTCAGTGGTGATGATATTCTATCCCAAGCCTCCTGCCCTGGGTGAGAGTATCACAAAGGAAGGAACTTGTAAAGAAAAGAGATTAAGAAACTGCAAAAGCAAAAACACTGATCCTTTATAATCCTCTGATTTTATTCCACATCTTTCATAGACTTACTCGTTCTGTGTCTTCCTAATCCTGGCATCCAAAGGGGAAAGGTTTTTTTTAATATATATTTACCATAACTAACTTTGTACAGCTTTGCTCCAGTTAGCAGTAGGGAAGGACTGAGGGTATACGGACCAGGTCCTCAGCGGATGTAAACTGGTGTTTCTCCATTTATTTTATGGGAATAGACTGGCAGTGCTCTCTCTCAGATAAGACAGCATGCTGAAGTACTGACTACTTGTGCCCACCAGAAATCATACGGTGCTTTTTAACACTAAGTCCAAGTTGATAACTGCATTTGGCCTGTAGTTTTGGTTGACTTTTGTAGCCAGGTGCCAACAGAACTTGCCCTCCCATGGCAGAGCATACCCCCACAGGCAGCCTACCGTCAGTTCCCTCCTTAATCTCCCAAAAAACTTATCCACAGTCCCAAGTACTTAAAGCAACATTCCCCTTCTTGGGGGCTAAGTCTTTACAACAGACAGCTTCCACTGGCCTTCATGCCCAACCCTTCTCTCTAGGGGCTTCCAACTCACCTCTTGTTCCAGGGCTACAGTTTCTTGGTTTCCCTCCAGTTCCTTCTGGGTCAGGGAGCTCTGCCAGACCCACGACAGCCCCAGGCTTCTCTGGAGAGTCTTTCCCACCAGTCTCCTCCTGCCCTCGTCCCCAGACTTAATTTCTTCTCTTAGTTCAAGGATTTCACAGTCCTTTTTCATGGGGCTCCTCTGTGATTCAAACAGGCTTTTCCAGCACGCTAGTCTCCAGGTTCTAGGGCCTGTTCCACAGAGGTGTCCTTGGACACCCACACTCTTCTTCCTCTCGGTTCAGGGGCCTCGCAGCCCTCCCACTTGGGGCTGTGTTGTTATTCAGGCAGGCGACAGCCCCAAGGCAGTTTCACCCAGCTCTACCCAGGCTGGCAGTAAAGTCTTTCAGACGAATAGAACTCAGAACAAATACTTTTATAACAAAGTCCTTTTCTCTGAGGCATCTCTGCTGAGGTGCAGTTTTTCAATCATCCTCACCACTAGGGAACCAGGTCAAACCACCTCAGTCCTCTCTCTCTGAGCTGGAAGTAGTCAGCCAGCAAGCAGACTTTTTCCTGTCAGTATCACTCTGCCATGGTGAGGGAAAAAGCAAATTATATGATGCCCTCCTTCCCAGAACTTGTCTTAGCTGGTGAGAAAGAGACACCCCTTGTCCCACCCTACACAACAAGGTTCCTTGTCCCAGACCCTTAAAGAAACAGTAGCCTGGGTTTTTGTCCCAGACAAAACTTACCCTCAGACCACTTCCTCTCTCCCAGCAGCAACAGGACTGGCTGGCTCTCGTCCTCACTACCCTTTAAAAGGAAAAGGCCACCCTGTTACAAATATCCTGTGTATTCTGTGATTCTCCTTCTATAGAACTTGCACAAGGTTCCGTCTTCTGCAGAATTAAGCTCCAAAATTAAAAAAAAAATTGTTTCTACCCTCCTGGTTGTGAGGAAAGCCTGAAAACCAGAACATGGATAGAAACCACGCAGTGCAGACAGCCTGACACAATAGCTCAGAGGGGCGCAAACTGCCCGATGTTCATCCCAGTCCAAAACATGCATGTCATCTGAATTCTGACACACTCCGGCAACCATTTAAACGTCAGGATTGTTACCAGTTTTGCTGCAGAAACATCCAGCTAGTAGACTCATTTCTTTGTCCCAAACCACTTCCTACACCTTCTCAGGTGCTAAATGCCCCAATTTATTAACAAGTTCTGCAATACAGCAAGGCGTTGTCAGTACAGAAATCTAGAGCAGTGATCCACGAACTGTGGGGTGGGCCCCCTTAGGGGGGTGCATAGGAATATCCGGGGTAGAGGGGCAGTGGGGCCTGGGCCAGCCCCCATGAGGGAGTGAGGCAGGAGCGCTACCTAGACCCACTCTGCCCCCACCTCTGCTCCAGCCCTGCCCCCTACCAAAACTGCAGCTCCTGCTCCTCTCGGCCACTGGCCACCGCTGTCGGCCCCTGTCATGGATCCCGGCCCAGACGTGAATCTGTTCCCAGTCCCAGGGGGCACAGACACGTTCTATGACTGGCAAAGGCAGGGGGGAGGCATGAGAGGAAAAGTTTGGGGACCGCTGATTTAGAGCATGTCTGAAGTGAAAATGGGGGGGGAAATATAAAATAAAATGAATACCACAATACGTAGCACAGGTGTTAACGTATTGGTTGTGCTTTTTATTTCCATACTGAATCTATTAAACACTCCATTTTAAAATTTAAAAGGAAACTGCCACAGAATTTCCAGTTAATGACACAGAAGTCAGAAAGCCCTGCCACAGAATTTAAGTCCAGTTTACTATGGAGAACCAATATCTTTGGATACTGTATTCCTCTCTATATGCATTCCTAAACATGCAGTGTTGTTGTTTCACTCTAGAGATGGTACCAGTGCAGTTTCGGCAGAAAGTGTTATTTTTATATGTAATGAAAAGCTTCATTGCTTAACATACAGTTAAAGGTCAGCTTTGATGAGATGAAACTAACTATTCCATTTCCCCTCCTAGAGTGAGATTTCAAACCTGGATTTTAAAAACCATATCTCCAAACACTAACCAAAATGGTGACAGTAAGACAAGAAAGTCAAACTGGAAAATAAAATGTTTGTTAGCTGCTGCATTGCTCCCTCCTGAAGAAGATAGAGGACTGCTGCTAATATGTCAAGTGTAAGTGAAATAGGTCTCTAAGTGAACATTTTGGTATCTTGTTAATTAAACAGATGGCCATAATCCAGAACCAAGTAGGGACAGCAATTATATAAAGACTGTTTGGACCATATTTGAAAGCTATGCTGAAAACTATACTTGAGCAGCCTTTGCAGTGAAGAAAAAAAAATTCTACTCTGACAGCACGTTAAAACAATAATTCAGCAGTTCTGTGCCAAAAAGCTGTTTATATCTTTCTCCCTAGACTAAAATCATACTGATGTAAACTTCATTAACTAAAGATTTGCCTAGAAGACAGTTGCACCTCCCATGTAATACATTTAGAAGATAATGGGGCATTTTCTGCTCTCATACCAGTGTAAATCCAGAGTAACTATTTTAATCAATAAAAGTTAATCTAGATTTATAGCAGCAGAAGTGAGAGTAGAATTTTGTTTTATATGCTTAAAGCTTGGTCTACACTAGTCTTTGACATCAATATTGCTCTATCTCTTGGGAGATACCTGAGAGATGTAACTATGTTCACCTACCCCCCTCTACTCACCCCTCAGTGACGGGATTCTTCCATCAGTCTAACTACTGCTTCTCGGGAACATGGTGTGACCTGTCCATGCCCAGGGTAGCCCACTAATAATGTCATGGTCAGGGCAGGCTGTAAAAGGAGAGCGAATTCTCCCAGCACTGGTGGGTGACATTGCAGTCAGACTTCCCAACCAGCCACAAACAGTGCTTCTGATTCCCCCACACTGGTTATCAAGAAGCCACTGTGCAAATACACACAGCCCCCATTACTGCATTTCAGTCTCCGGCTCCCAATCAGCTACTAGGTCCAGTAAAGAGAACGGTTATTTAAACTCTATGCTCTTTACTAAAAGATTCCCTCTGATCCCAAAGGATCAGCCACAGTACCAGTTCACTATAAGTTTGGATCTTACCCAAAATACCATGCTGCCAGCCAATTATTTAGTAACTAAAACTAAAGGTTTATTAATAAAAGAAAAACAAACAATAAGAGAAGTGTTAAAGGCTTAAAGCAATCAGATACGTACAAATGATTTAAAAGTCCATATACATCGGGTTTCTAGAACAATTGTGGAATTGCAGGCTTGTATAGTCCCTCTGGCATACATCCAGTACCTGGATGGGTCTAAGTCCTTCAGTTCAGTTGCAAAGTGTGTTGATCCAGAGGTGTGTCTGCAGCTGGACAGGAACAAAGACAAAATGGTTTCTGTGGTTTGATCTTATATACCCTCTGTCACTGGCCATGTGGCTTGTGGAACTTTACAGGAACTCAAATGGAGTCCAGAGTCACATGGGCCAATCCTGGTAACTCTTCAGGTATGCCTTTAGTTTCTTCCTGGGCCTTTGGCTTCTGGAAAGGTCTTGATGGGCCATTAAGCGGGCTATTGTCCTGCAGCCTCTTTGTCTGGGGTGTGTCCTTTACAGCACAGTTTGAAATACATGCATATCAAAGATCTCCATAACTTCCCTCCCACATATCACACATGAACACAAATATTATCTTCTTGCTCAGCACATTATAACCTTTCTAACCGTACCTGACATGGCATGTCTTACATGAATCATTATGATTTTGACATATTAATGTCAAATAACCCAAATGCCCTCCCCCTCCTAATCCAGTCTACATGACACATGGTTTACCAAGGCTGATGGGAGAATCCCTCCCATCACCATAGGTAGCGTCTACGTAGACGCGCTACAGCGGAGCTGCTGTAGCACTTTTTTTTAGCCATACCCTAAGTGAGCTGGGAAATTCATAGCCTTAGATATATATACTTGCAACAGAAGATGCTGTCACGTGACAGACCAATGCTGGAGAAGAGCTCTGGCTATTCTCTCTCTACTATCAATCTCAAAGCTGTTGAAGCTTCATTGAGTCATGGACCCAGGAGGACCCAGTTTTGCTGCCATTGGTATCCAGGGGAGTTTGGCCATGAACTTCAGCAGAAGCAGGACTGGGTACAAATTGGGCTTTGCTTGTGCACCCATTGACTCAGAGGTATAATTATTGAGCTCTAAACTCTTCACTGTAGAGCAGGTCCCTTCTGTTCCCCCCCCCCATTTACTCTGTGGACAGCGATATCCCACTGCATTCCTTTCTGCTACAAGGCCCTTTTCTACATCAGAGCCCCTCCATTCAGATATTAGTCTAGTTTTCATTGAACCCTCTCTTTCTCTTGGGCAAAATAATGCTCAGACAAGGGAAAAATGGTCAGAAAATAGTAGGGTATAAGTTCAGCATAGTGTACAGGAAACAAGACTTAGACTCAAAGGAAAGCAGAGATTTCTCCCTGTCCCACTTGTCCTGCCTCTTTCCACTGCCCTAGCATACAAACACATGTATGACTCTGTGTTAATCTGACCTGTGTTGTCCTGAAGCAATATATTTCTAATGGGTCCTGCTCGGATGTAGAATCAGTGTCTCCTTTTCCATGCTGTGAAACACAATGGTAAAGAAGAGACAGGTGAGAAGCAAAATACGAACTCTTGGGACTAGTAGGTAATTTACTAACTAAAATCAGCACTAGTTTATGGAAGGCTGTTGTAGGAAGCAGGTGCATAAATATCCTGGTAGAGCTTGGAGGTACAAATTGAAGCCAAGAATAGCACTGCATTTTAACTGCATGTATAACAATGGAGAGAATTTTTAAAAAGTATCAAAGTTTGTTCCCATTTTAGTATACAGAACTGTAGAAACTTTGCAGAAGTTTCTTGTTTTAAAGTTTTTAGATTAAATTAAATATAATAGAAGATTAATTTCCACTGCTGGTAATTCAGCAAGGCATCTATTCCTTCCTTTAAAACTCCTGTTAGATGGAAGAATTTTTCAATTCAGAATAGTCCACTTTTAAAATTTCCAAATGACAGTGCCCTTTGGGCCTGATCTAATACCCATTGAGGTCAATGGGAGTCTTTTTATAGACTCCAATGGGCTTCAGATTAGGCCGTTAATGAAAGGTGTAGATCCTCTAAAATCCTGCAAATAAACCACAGAAACAAACCAACCCACCTACCACTGTCCTATTTTCATACATTTTGGGTACATCTACACTAGTGACTGTACATGTTTCCATATTTTGTTGTCATGACCCCTCTATTGACCACACCTAACCCCCAGAAGCATATGTCTGAAGGAAAGTAGAGGGTGAGTAAGCTTGCATGCCAGAGGGGTGGGGAGGTGATCCCCTTAGGCTGTGGCACAGCCCTGTACCCATGCCAGTTTGAGCGTGGATGGGGCTAAGGGGTATGTACCAGGTCTCCAGATTCAACAGTCTTCACCCTCATTCCCCTATTACACTGAACTCTTTTCTTCCTGACCCTCACCGAATCTCTAAAGATCCCAGTCCCCCCATTGTCATTGGTGGTAGCCAGCTGCACTGTTCACATTAGAACAGCTTTCTGCAGCACTCTTTACAGACCAGTTCAAGTAAACATGGATCCTGGTCTGAAAGCAGCTGCCTGGTCTGCCGACCACACCCCGGTGCTGATCAATGCGTGGTGGGAGTACACCATCCTCCAGGACTTCGCCTAGACAGGCAGGAATGTATGCCAGTACCAGGAACGTTCAGAGATTGGAACAGGTGAGCATTCAGCGGACTCTTGCCCAGTGCCGGGAACACATCAAGCACTTGAGGCTCTTGTACAGGAGGGTAAAAGACTCCAACAGTCACTCTGGGAGGGGTCCTTCTACAAAAAGCTTGAGCAGGTGCTGTCAAGGGCTCGCAGCATAGAGTCTAAAGTGCCTCATAACCCCTTCCTCAACCACACCAACCGCATTACCCTAGGAGATGCCAGCGGGCAGCGGGGATTGTGGAGAATGCCCCAGACAACCCAGAGGCTGAGGAGCATGTGATTGTGCATCTCTTCCAGCAAGAGCCAATTAAGGAAGCCCCCCAGTGAACCTGAGGAGAACCCTGAACCATGTCAGAGACTAGCCCTGAGTCTCCTCACCAATATTCCCACTTGCTTTGGTGCTACAGTCCTGATTTTAAGCTCCAGGGCATCTGAAGTATGAAGCACTGACTTTTCCTCCCTGGAGAAGCTCCCTTGCATTGCCGCGTCTCAAAGTTTGAATGGCCTTGTCACACGCCATCCCGTTGCCAAACTTCTCCAACTTTTCCCCCTCCATCCACTTCGTGCTCCGCTCCATCCCACAAAGGCCCCCAAGCAAGACAGAGTTATAAAACGATGGATTTGACTGATTGCTGATGAACACCATTATGCATTTGGCTAAAGCTAAGTCTTAAAAACAGAATATTAATGAAAAAACCTTTGTGCCTTATATCTGTGTATTTCACAGCCAGCAGTCAGGTAGCAATGGTTACTCAGGGTTGTGCAGACGGGGGACTGAAGGGGGTGGGTTCGAAAGGTTGTGTTTGGGGATGAGACAGTTGTAGAAAACTTAGTTGGTTGTCTGAAGTTAATAATGGCTCTCTTTTGTCCCTTTCAAGATACCACCATACCAATGCTTCTCCCACACTCCAGATCTTGCTGTCCCCTTACAAACAGAAACTGTGTACAGTGGAGGGTGGGGAGGTTGGCGGTGGAGCAGGGATTAGGTCTGGGAAGGGGAAGGAAACAGAACACAGTTGTAGAGCACTTTAGTTCTCTGAAGAAAAAAGTTAGTCACACCAGACGTATCTTCCTTGGAAAATTACAGAATTTTCACTGTCCCTGGCCTCTCCCTGCACAGAGCCAAGCTGCACAAGCTGTAGGAAATGTGGGTGGGAAGATCATCTGGTCTGGTGGCTGGATAAACAGTGTTGTGTCTCATTTTTGGTGTCCCAATATAGGACTTAAAAGGTTTAATAAATACTCAGAATCTAGCAAGTTGGCAAACACCTGGTATTCAATGTTAATTTAAAAATCTTTTTTTTTTAATTATTAAATGTATTGAACTTGTTTAAGATAACCATGAGAAGCAAACCCTTAGAGTTTTGATCTTTAAAACAATATAAACTGTTTTAATTAATTTAAAAAACCTTTAACATATGCTTTCTTTTGTGTAGTTTCTATAATTAATAATTTTAAAAGATTAATAAAAAGGTATTGAGATAAAGCAAAAGTGGTAAAAATAAAAAGAGTTGCAAGTTCTTAAGCTTTGTGAACATCTAAAACATTTAATTGTAATTTTTGTCATAGTTAAGCAAGTAAATTGTAAATCCCAATTTTGGGATAAAAAATTCAAGCTTTAAACTATAACCATGGATCATTTTTTTCCCCCCAATATATGCTTAAAACTAAAATAAGGTTCTTTGTAATTGTAGTTTTATGAATAAATGTCCAATCCTAGGAGGAACTGGTTCATAAAAGAGGAATTATGTTGTGATCATTGAGCATATAAATTTATCCTAATTATGAACTCAACCGGACAAATTATGTGAAAGTTTATCAGTTGCCCCAATAACTTATAACTACTAATGTTGATGGGAAAAGGTACAAAAGGGAGACAAAAAAACCCTGAATTGATTGAAACAATGTCAACTGACATAACTCAAGGACTATGTTATGATTATGCCTGGTAAACAAGAAAATGTGGGTCTGGAAACTAATGAACCAAACATAGGCAGTTATTAGGCCTAATTGGTGGGCAAAATAATTAGAGGATAAGCTATTCCACCCATCACTCCCTTTTTGGGTCCTTAAAGGAAGAGATTTGAGGGCATGAGGGCAATATGGAAAGACAGATGCTATTGGAGCAAATTTCACCATCATAGCTGCCACCATCACCATCTGAGACTCTGGACCTTCTTTGTCCTAATCTTGAGAGATGTCCTGAACAGACCAGGCCAAATAAAGGAACCCAGAGAGCAACGCCACTTCTACTGGCTTCAGCTGAATCCCAAACACCATCTGGGATGAAGTGGGATCGGATTTTAAAACAAAACAAACCCATGCCAGCCCATCTCAATTAATTGCTGTTTTCCCCTGAAGGCCAGTCCTATGATACCATCTAAGAGACTGTCATACAAGGGGATGTTTCCTTGTAAAAAAGCTCACTCTACCTAAAGGGAAAGGGACAAGGGATGTTGTTAAAATGGAAGCCTTACTTAATATTTTACATTTCAAATGCTTTAATTGTTTTTCCTTTTCTGTATTTTAATAAAACGTTAAAATGATGTTTAATGGTGTGTTTGCCATGGTGCCAAGACAGCTGAGGTCTAAATAGACCAGATCCTGAATCTTGTTTAATACTGTCTAATGATGAACAGCAGCCAGGTTTTAAAAACACATTTGGCACATATATGCCATCTAAATTAATATAACAGGTGGCCTGGAGGACCCCTGTATGGTTCAGGAACTGCATCCTCTGAAAACCAGCCAGTATTTCTGGAACTTTTCTTATGTCAACTACCCATGGATAAATCACAGAGTTAATTGCCTCACAAGCCTCCACAACCAAGATCCAAACCTTGAACTTCCCAATCCCACCATTGTTTCCAAGGGCCTATAGCTGTCTTGGGTAACCAGCTTCTACAGGGCAATAGCAACCCACTTCTGAACTGGTATGGCTTCCTTGAATCAAGTGTCTCGGCACTTGAGAATTGATGCAAGCACCTCACACAGCTCCATGAAGATCTGTTTCCTTATCTGGAAGTTCTGAAGCCACGGTTGGTCACCCAGGTTCTCAAAATGATGTGATACTATCACACCATGCTGGCTCTTCTGCACCAGAAATGACGGTCCACCCAATGGCACAGTGGTATACCAGCATTCATCATATCTGTACCATAGGAGCCAAATCAATTGACACTGACCCTCAAGGACAACCAACTTCAACTTCTCAGAAAGTTTTGACCAAATTCCATCCAGCATCTCACTGATCTCCTGTGGTTCCATTGTGTAACCATTTGTCCCACAATAAAGAGCAGGACCAGAACCAGATCATCCTCCCATCGCCCCAGTCTTCCTCCCAGTTTGGCAGGGAATAACAGTGAGGGGCAACATGATCAGGAACTGCCATTGTCTAACGTGTGAAGACAATATCGTCAACACCACACAGCAAAGCAGTTCCTAGAGCATCTCCCTGTCTGCACAAAACCCCAGGATTATGACCCTGAAAGGGTAGGACTAATAATGCATAAAGACAGTGGCTGTGCCCAGGTAATATGCACACTTAGTGCTTGTATGAGGAGCATGCACAAGCATGTACACCGTCCAATACTCAAGAATGCTCATGAGTGTAGATATAGCCTAGAATGTATTTGCTCACTTTATATTTAAATAATATAAATTCCCAAACAAAATGCTCTAGGTACCATAACAATTAAGCATATGATCACCCAGCAGCAAACTATAACCATGTACACACAGTGAATTAACTTTATCAGATAACAGATCAGATCAGCAAAACACTCCCCCTTCCCTCCTTTAGGTGGCCATTCCTCCCAGGCACATACTATACTTTACCCCAAAAAAGTGTCAAATAAAGAAAGTGTCATCATTATTGTAGCCTTTGGTGTTCACATCACTTGATATCCCATCTCCTACCTTTAACTACTGAAGAAAAAAGTTCTAATGCAAAATGGACATATTGCAACAATTGCTGAGGTGCCAGGAAAATATAGACTCCAGAAGAGATTGCTTCTTAATTCATTATGAAAGTAAATGAGACAGACACAGATGACTATATCCTAGTCTAAATCAAATATGCATGCTCCTGAACAGAAATATTAGCTAGCAAGAACACCACAGGTTATAAGCCCTATGCATAGCACATCACTTGCTACCCAAACATTTCTTCTATTCTTCAAGATTCTGTCCAGTCCAATGCAAATATAATCCTCTTCCACCTCTCTGAGCACATCCCTCCAGCTTTCTTGGATTTCCACTCATTATCCATCTGCTTTCACTTATAGCTCAAGTATCTGCTTCTCAGTTTCAAAGCATTCACTTTGTTCTTATTTTCTCCAACATCCATCCTTGACCATTCTCCCTGTAGTTCTAAGACCAGCTTCTCTCCTTCTGTCTTTGTCTCCTTCTCCCACCTCCATCTTCATTGTTTCTTTCTTGCCTGCCTGTTACACCAGAAACAGCCTTCTCATTTGAGCTTAATCTTGCACCAGTGAAGTCACTGTGTGGTTTGCTAGTGATTTGAGTGGGATTAAATTGGGAACTTAATGTACATCAAAGTCCCTTCCTCTTCCATTCATAGACCTGTTCCATAGAGACCACCTCTCAAAATTGTCCAGTTGCCATTCTTTGTATGCTAGATTCAGTGTTTCCATTCACGCTTTTAGATTGCAGGCTCTTTGAGGAAATGCTTTGTTTTTACTTTCCACATACAGTTACAGCACCGGCAGTATAACGGCACAAACTGCACTGTCTAGCTTCCAACTCGATGCAAGGTGCAGTCCAAATTGTTGCTTTTTCACTTCTACAGCACTTGCGTGGTGTTGTGTCTCTCTCTCTTCATATTATACTT
Source organism: Mesoclemmys tuberculata (assembly GCA_007922155.1). NCBI lineage: Eukaryota > Metazoa > Chordata > Testudines > Chelidae > Mesoclemmys > Mesoclemmys tuberculata. The sequence continues at coordinate 49,621,535 of ML675609.1, read as the reverse complement.
TGGCAATTGAGATCAACAGAACACCTGAGGTTTGCAGGACTGGAGGCACAGCATTTCCAGTAGAGATCCTTCAGCTCTGGAATTCACTTTCCTCCTTGGCCCAATGAAGCTATTATGACCTTTACAGGGCATTGCAAATATTCTAATTATGCAGATTTTTTGTTACTTTGAGTCACACTTTTTCCAATACAAAAGAGCACTCCGCACACAATTAGTCTTCCTATATTTCCCCTCCCTCCAATCAGCAGAGACACACATCATGCTTCCTCTACTTAGTGGTTTCATCTCACTCTTTCCACACTGTAAACGTTCAAGCAACTTTGCCACTATTAAATTGTAGCTTTGAAATCTGCTATACACTGTCACCTTAAGGATATTTTTCAGCTGGAAATGTGTATTATTTTCTCATAAACTTTTGATAGAAAAACTACCTTTTGTCATTTAGCTCCATTTCATCCATTCATATTGAGGTATAACAGCATGACGCATTTCAGTGACAAAATACCAACTGCCCACTGGAAAGTGAAAAATTGTCCTTTTTGCTGTAGTTTAGAGTAAGGATGATTATAGCCCATGCTAATTATACAAAATGAAAATCAGAAGGCACTGAGAGATGCTACAATAAACATCTGATTAGTATTATTAGTGGAAAACGGCTACCATCCAGATAATCAATCAGTCCATTTTTACATCTTTAGCAATTATCTCATTCTCTAAGTCTGAATGGGGCCCATCTTCTCAACAATGTTATTTATTAAATCTAAGGAAATTGTGCATTAAGTAGTGTTATACCAAGCTACTGGATGAAAATTGTGCATTTCAAACACGACTCCATGTCACTGGGATGAAAGATTCACTACTTCATGGAAAGATTTTATATGAGGTGGTCTTGTTACATCAGTGACAGATTTTTTTCTCCCTCAGATCATATGCTCCAGTAGAGAGAAGATTAGAAGATGGCTTCTCAGCAGAGTGAAACACCCGCTGAGATAAGGCGCAGCACCATTCGTTTCAGACAGTAAGATTGTTTTGTTTGACAGATTCTAAGACACTGAAACAACCTTTAGGACCTGTCTCTATGGAGAAACACAAGAAAATTCTTTGCTGGAGACAGCTGTATGTAGAAAATTCTCATGTGTTTTCCAACCCTCCCCTTCCCCCCGAAACATCAGAGAAATTCCAGTCCAAAGCTGAATTTTGCACCATACTTTCTTCTATAGATTATGAACTGAATCAGTTTCTGGCTACTAAATTCTAACACATGTCCCTTAGATGATGATGATAGTGAATGACCAGCCTGTGATGCCATACGTGAGTTATCCAAAAGGATTTGAAAGATGGGGAATCATTTGAATGACTGCGAGGCAGCCAGCTTACCTCTTGCAATGCTGAGAAGTTACAAACAAATAAGACATACATACATCTAGTAAGTCAAGTATTCTAGCGGGAACCTGGAACCTTTTTTGTTGGTATCAGGCTGAGTGGATTTAGTATCTTCTGCTGTTAATACACACAACAGGTCAAGGACACAAAGATTTATTTACTGTTACAGTACATCAGTTTGCTAAGCCTCTCAAGGCACCTAATCAACATTCTGATAGGACGCCTCAAGAGACGATACTGGCAAAGGCCAGCAACCAGTATTGCTGAGAAGGGATAATCACAATATTTTGCAATAAAACAATCTTATCCTTCATTTGCTGTGCAGATAGAGAACAGCAACCTTCTAGTTACTTTAAAAACCAATTACCAGAGCAGACAATCTTTTCCAAACTAATTTTGGGGGGGACTAATTCTTTGCCCATCTAAGCACCAAGGAGCAAATTCAGTGCTAATGTGAACAGTAAACTGTGAAGGGGCAAAGGTGGTTTTAGGTCACTGTTATATTCTATTAAGTCTGGCCTCAAAGGGCTACTCTAAGCTATGGTTGGCTGGTATAGAGGCTCACAGGCTATTTGTAGTCCAGATAGCCAGAGCACACTTCTCTTATCAATGCTCTCCCATCTCACCCATTCTCCTGGCACATCTCTACACATAATGGAAAAGTCTGCTGCACAGGTTAACCACACCTCATCCAAACCCCCTCCCCAGAGCCTATGCTGGTAAAAAAAAGCTAGAGAATCTGTGCTAGAGAGTGGGAAGATGAGATTCAGTGCTCTAGCCATGTTACATAAGGGATCAGCGTTGGCTGTAACTAATGCAAGTGGACTTAAAAGATGCTGTCTCCCTGGATGAATTGAGAAATGTGCACATATTTCATCTGGGGATTTACGGGACTGTGTCACCTGCAACACAAAATGTATATATGAAGCATGGGTTGGATGAATGGACTATAAAATGGATAGAAAGCTGACTAGATCACCAGGCTCAGTGGATAGTGATCAATGGCTTGATGTCTAGTTGGCACCCGGCAACAAGTGGAGTGCCCCAAGGGCTGGTGCTGGGGCCAGTTTTGTTCAACATCTTCATTAATGATCTGGAGGATGGGGTGGATTGCTCCCCCCCAGCAAGTTTGCAGATGGCACTAAGCTGGGAGCAGCGATAGATATGCTACAGGATAGGGATAATATATAGAGTGACAAACAAATTGGAGGATTGGGCGAAACATAATCTGATGAGGTTCAACAAGGACAAGTGCAGAGTCCTGAATTTAGGATGGAAGAATCCCATGCACTGCTACAAACTGGGGACCAACTGGCTAGTCAGCAGTTCTGCAGAAAAGAACCTAGGGCTTACAGTGGACAAGAAGCTTGATATAAGTCAACAGTGTACCCTCATTGCCGAGAAGGCTAACGTCATATTTGGCTGCATTTGTAGGTGCATTGCCAGTAGATTGAGGGAAGTGATTATTCCCCTCTATTCAGTACTGGTAAGGCCTCATTTAGAGTATTGTATCCAGTTTTGGGCCCTCCACTACCAAAAGAATGAGGAAAAATTGGAGAGAGTCCAGAGGAGGGCAATAAAAATGATTAGGGGGCTGGAGCATGACTTATGAGAGGTTGAGGGAACTAGGCTTGATTAGTCTGCAGAAGAGAAGAGTGAGGGGGGATTTGATAGCAGCCTTTAACTACCTGAAAGGGAGTTCCGGGGAGGATGGAGCTAGGCTGTTCTCAGTGGTAATACATGACAGAACTAAGAACAATGATCTCAAGTTGCAGTGGGGGAGGTCTAGCTTGGATATTAGGAAAAAGTTTTTCATGAGGAAGGTGGTGAAGCACTGCAATACATTACCTAGGGTGGTGGTGGAATCTCCATCCTTAAAGGTTTTTGAGGTGCAGCTTGACAAAGCCCTGGCTGGGATGATTTAGTTGTGGCTGGTCCTGCTTTGAGCAGGGGGTTGGACTTCCAAGGGGTTAGTCCCTTCCAACTCTAATCTTCTATGATTCTATCAGTATATGTAGTAACCTTGGCCCGGCACTAGCACTTGCTGTAGCTGTGGTGCAACAGTCCTGGATGTTGTCCTGGGGATAGAGACAACCAATAAGAGGGCAACTTAAGTGGTCAGATTACGAGCTTCCTCCCCAGAAGGGGCATTGGGAACATGGTTAGAGAAGGAGGTGAAAAGTGCACTAGGGTTAAAAGGAGATTGGCCAGGGATTATTCAAGACAAACAGATTTATTAAAAAATATATGGACATATAGCCGAATTGAAGAAAGGAACCTAAACCAAGGGAAGTGAAAGTTCAAGGAAGAGATTTTTACAAGCACAGAAAGTTAGGATCCTAACTCCCATTGACTTTAGGTAAGAGTGAAAGGCCTTGATCCTCAAAGGAATTTAGGTGTCTAATTCCCTTTGAGGATCTAGGCCTAAGTGTCTGCCATTTGTGCCTTTGAAAATCTCCCCCTAAGAGTTGATATTGTAGGTTTTTTCTCCCCCACCAGCTTTCTGAAGGTCCCCTTCAGAAAACTTCCACACTGAAATATCCTAATTTGCATTGAAATCTGAGACAGCTCATTATCAAACGGCTTGAATACAAATGGTAGCTAAAGGAATTACAGTGATTTTCTCTAGTCTAGCCCATATAACTTTCTAAATAGCTTTTATTAACTACAACACCAGCCAGCAGTTAAGGGAAAAAAGTTGTTCCTATTGGCATCAGTGCAAAATAATCAGTTTCTGCAATGCAAACAGTCTGTAATTTGACCGCTTTTGTGATATAACCAAAGGAATTAATTCCTATTATGTTACACTACTATAATTTTCTTCACAGGAATTAATCTTATCCCTTTACAGCCACAAGGGTATTTTGCCTTATTATGCATGCCAATCTCTGGTTTCTGAATGCTACTTAGCAGATAGCAGACCATGAAGTATGTAGATACTTAACTGAAGCTTCTTGAAGCCTTCACGGACATATTGTTCTAAGGCCTGACGCAATACCCATTGAAGTCAGTGGGATGGCTCTCATTAACTTCATTAATTAATAATTAGGTGGACTGGGCCCCTAGAGCTGCCTGAATTGTTCATAAAACCCATTCCTATGATGTGACACTCATCTGGCTTTCAGTTTCATTACAAACTCAGCCCAAGTTTGAACCCTCAAAAGAAAGCAATATGAAGAAAGAGCGTACATGTTTAGGTGTGTGTGGAAGGGCTGGGCGGGGAAGGTGTGCTTTTCCATCACACATTGGTAAAAACCAAATGCAAGTTGCACAGAGATGTTGATGGTTTTATTTATTATAGGTAGACAGTGTGATACCTGTACTTAAAGCTTCCTAAGTGACTATACAAATTTCAGAGTGTTCATAGATAGTTCACAGATATGAAAACAGCTAAATCTGCCAGCTATGAATGGGTTTCCCAGCCTTAACAGTAATGGAATAGGATTCCTTCAGGTCCTTTAACTTGCTGTGTCCACATGTTACCTCCATAGTACTTCTTTTGCCAAGCTCGAAAATGATGGCTACCATGTACTCCAGATTCATGACCAATACAAAGGTTCACACCCCTCCATAGGTAGAAGAATAGAGGTAACATTCTTTCCTTTATAACCTCCCACAGAAGTTAGATCAGTCTCAGATTGGATAACTCAAAATGTGCATTTATTTCAGGACACTTGGGAAACAGAAAACAAAATGACGTTTGAATAGGAACGCCATTCTAACAAAAGATTCTGCAAATTAGTCTATAAACTTTAATTATATAGAATTGAAAAGCCCCAAGTAGGTATCCCCACCACCGTTCTCCCTGGGTACATACTCAGGTGGCTAGCCCAAAATGCCACCCATGCTACCCAGCTACATTGCTACTTTTAGCATGCCAGCTCGACCAAAGCTAGCACTGGTACATCTACATGAAATGGGAATCATCCCAACTCGAAGTATAGATGTACTCGGATAGTCCTTGGCATAAATCCCAGCAAAAAAAAAAACACTTTTATCCTATAAACAGGATTGAAAGGCAATAATCTTATCTCACAGCTCTTACAGTGAGCATTAATGTAAATGGGTCCCATTGAAACCAATGAGTCTACCCCACCCAGTGTTCATCAGTGAGAGCAAGAGTTCCACAATAGCACATAATGAATAAAGCTGGCCCCACTGATTCCACGTCAGAACTACTACACATTGGTATTTATTTATTATTTGTAGTATGGTATTGCCTAGACCCAGAGGCTCCCACCAAGATCAGGTATGCAGGGCCCCAGGCACACAGTAAGAGTTTGCAGAGCTTGCAATCCAAGTAGACAAGACAGATAAAGGATGTGAGAAAAGTTGTATTATGATCTTCATGGAACAGAAAAATGAGACACAGAGATTTAGGGTCTGATCCAAAGGATTTGCCTGAAGAGCACTCAAATATCCAGTCCAGTGCCATAACCACAGAACCATCCTTCCTCTCTACAGAGTCCTCTTCTGTCTTCTAGTTCGAGATTTGCTTTCTTATTAGTGAAAGCCAAAAAATGAGTCCTGCAGATCATTCTTTTTCCTTGAGCTCTGATGCAAATTTACTTTTCCTAGAAAATTCATGCTCATTATAAAGGTCATTTCCTTCCATTTACACAAACTATCATTCATTAAATCATGCCTCTTCAGCTGCTGATCTTCAGACATTTTGCAGAAGTGAATCATGCTACAATTTACTTATCTCCTGGCTACAACTGTAAATTAAATAGTTAAGAAAATAAAGATGCATAATATGGAAAATAATTATTAGATATCATTGATAATTAATTATATTGTTGATAATCACATACCAGTGAGTAATAAATTACTTTAATAGAGTCTTGGATTTTCAAAAGGAGACTCAAGGTTTGCAACGTAAGTCAGCGAAGTGCTCTAGGAGGGTATGATTATTTGTAGAGCGCAATAACGCACTGTGCTCTAACTGCTCTGTGGAGACCCTGCTACCATGCTCTAAAAGGCACCATGTTAAGCTCATGTGAATGTGACCCTATTTGAAACACAACTAAATCAACATGAACGGATTCCCTTTTAGAACACGCCAGCGGGGTCTATACAGAGCAGTTCAAGAGTAGCATGTTACTGCGCTCAACAAACAACACCCCATTAGTGCACTTTGCTGGCATCTAACTCCCATTTGTGCCTTTGAAAATGTCCCTGAGTGTTTAAAGCTCGTAGCTTTCTCTCTTAAATCAAGAAGTTTATAGTTAACATAGGGTTATTTTATTAAGCCTAAATTGAATGGATTAGGCATATTTGAGATTCAGCAGTAAAAAGGACGCTTCCTCTTTCACCGTTATTTGCCACCTTTTTGCTACTGAGAACATGAATCTACTTTCTTTAAACAGACCTCATTCCCGTGGGGTGAATGTTTATGAAGCAGATGTGTTAGTCACTGTGGCAGAGCACTCTGGAGCTGAGAAATAACAGGATTATAACGCTTATTCCCAATTGTTTGCAGTGGAGTGGCATTTGCACGGAAGTCTTTCATTAACGGGATATATTTCTTCCTCTGCATCCTTTTTTATGGATGCCTCTGGTAAGAAATGTGGTATAATCTATAAAATTAAGTACTTTTGGAACACACATGTGCTGCAGGGCCTCACTCTTTTTGCAGAGAGCATTAGCAGTTTGGTGCATGGGGCTGTGAGTAATTCAATTGTTTTGCAGTCCTAGAATGAACTGCTGTCTGTTCATTCAAAGGGGAGAATGGAAGAGGATATACATCTTGCTTTCCAGTGTCATATTCCTCTTGTTATCATCATGTCTATTAGGGTAGAGACCAGGGGACCACTGAGAATGGAGCCCCACTGTGCAGGGCTTTGTACAAAAATATAGTAAGAGACTATTTCGTTTTTCTCCCCATCCTGCTTAAGACCAAGGGGAACAAGGAGGAGGAACATGGAAGGACCTCTGCAAGCCTTTCATCAGAGAGTGGCTCTCATGTACTGAAGAAGTGGCTTTTTGGATCAAAAGATTTAAAAAAGAATAATCTACCACGTTTGTACACTGGAATTTTCTGAGTCAACAATATAGGATATTGATGATTATTCATTAAGAGACATCCAAGTATTTCCATATGAAATAGGACAGCATCTTAAATTTGAAGTTAGAAGTGCATTTAATTACTGGAGCCCCAAGAGAGCCCTGAATTATGAGCTTTGGTTTTGACAAGTTTCTGCTAATTAAAACCAAACATATGTAGCTTGGAAACTGCCCCATGATAAAACACAGCAGGATTTGTTCCACAGTATCTATTTTAGGACTTGATATAAATGCCTGCCATTCTGGTTTTCAAGCCTTGATAATGGAGAAATGGGCAAGGCCATTCAGTATGATAGCATTCTATTCAGTATGCAATATTTATGGTACATGAAATCTCTCTACCTCCAGTGCCCTATACTCCCTTAACGTGACCCAGATGGTAAATTCCATCCTGACCTATCAAGAAGCAACATACTAGGCTTTGCACTATTAACAGTTTTCACATTCAGGTGCACAGTACAAGTTTAACCCAGAGAATCGAACTTTAAGTTTGTTCCGCAAGACTAATCCATGCTTGGTCACAGCAATGCAACATCCTTCTGGCTTTGAAAGACGTTTGGAGCATACCTCGCAGGACATGGGACTGTGCTGTAGAAATCTGAGTGCTCCCATCAGAACATAATCAGGTTGGGTAGAAACTCCCACAGAACTGCAGCAAATTTCTCAAGTGAAGAAGGCCACTAAGTTCATTCAAGAGCTGTCCTTAGGACACTGCACAGCCAAGTAAAGAAACTTAAGTGCGGGGTGGCAGAATTAGATTTTTATTTCTTCATTTTCTTGGCTATCAATGGGTTAAGAATTTTTTTCTATCTAAAGTTTTCACAGTTGCACAAAATTATGGGACAGGCAGACAGGAAGAGGGGAGATATCAGACAATAATTGTTTAAGGACAGATGCTGAGATTAAAAAAATTAAAGCTATATAGCCATTAAAACAAACTGTCAACATTATGTCAAAATGTATTAAGTAAATAGTCTTAAATCAAACTCTAATAAGCTCTTAACCAGCATTTTTCTTACTTTGCCTACCTGTAAATTTCAGTCAAAGGGAAATATTTTTCCTCAGTTTGCATGTGTACGAGAGTGAAACTACATTCACCGACATCTACCGATACAAATTGAATCCTTCCAAGCCTAAGTACAGGGCATCCCTTTACATCCCCATTATTTATACTTGCTGAGTGGCTGTTTGTCCACCTCTAGTGGCTGGACTACAGAGGTTTAGGAGCCTGTACAGCCTCAGAGCTAGTATAGCAAGGTCTTTTAGATAAAATATATAATAATAAATAATAAAACCCAGGGAGAATCTAAACTAAGCATGACATCAGTGCATTTTCCCCATGAGAGTCAGAATACTGACTCATATAGACTCAGATTTCTATACTTTTTAATAGGCTGGCAAAGGTTGTGAGAATAAATGTGAATTTTTCATATTGACCCTATTCCAACTGCACATACCAGCAAAAGAGGCAAAGGTTGCTATTAACAGCTCTATGAAAAGCTTTTTCCAGACTGACAAACACGGCACCAGTTCAAAAATTCAAATCACATAGCCTCCCTGAATATGGATGTGGTAGATAACAAAATGGGCTACCGTGTCTGGGTAAAGTTACATAATGATGTACTTAACGATATCCTGTAAGCATGGACATCATGATATTTCCACTATCCAACAAAGCAAATTTAGAGGTGGGTGGGGGAGAAAGGAAGCTGAGATTTATCATAACTTGGAGTAAGTGGTAGGTAAAGGGCTCGATTATGTAACCCTTACTTTAGTGAGAATTTATTGATAATGAACTTTCCTGCATGAGTAAGTGCTCATCAGGGAAAGAAAGGATTGCACATTTGAGCATAATATGAGCACTGGAGAGGAAGGATAGTCCTGTGGTTAGGACTTTAAACTGGAACCCGTGTGTCGTATAGCTCATGTGGTAGAAACTCATGCATTTAGCTCCGCAGGTTTGATCCCTGCTGCTAATGTTCACATGTGGGCCTCTGTTACAGAATAATGACAGGACTAGCCAAGATCCTGTGGAGAGAATGTGAAAGTTCTTGCCAACCACATAAACCAGAAGTTGTACTCCCTGGAGTTTCTGATGGGACTTAATATTTCCAGATTACGTAACAGAGTTACCTCAATGAGCCAGTCTCAGACAATGCAGAGAATAATTAAAGAATCCTAAAGTCTTATGCGACAACAGTCTGTCAATGTAACAGTCTGCTTTTTCCCCTCTATTTTAAATAAAGCTGTAGCTTCACTTAATTATCTTATGCAACTGTGTGACTATCTGAATGCTACCTCGTCTCCATCCCTGACGCTTGAGAAACTCAGGAGGGTTTAAGCAGAAATCACAAACCAGAGGGTTTTTGTTTTGTTTTGTTTTGTTTTGTTTTTTAACTCTTCATTTTCATTCAGGCTGATCTTTTCCTAGAACTGACGTTAGTCTTCAAGTCATAGAGGTCACTGGAAAACATCAGCAAATTCATCAATTAGCACAGCAAGGTCAAGTTCAGCTTTTCCACTATAGTAATGCATAAAAGGTCATCAAAACATCATTAGATATTGGGAAAAGTCTTACTGCTCAAATTAAGACGGTTGTCAAATAAATGCTTTCTTCAGTGCGAGTTGCAGGACAAATTTACTTTGACTCTGACTTATCTAAGAATATCATTCTCCATGAGCACAGCTTTCAAAGAGCTGCCCCATCTTTGTTAAGGAAAAGCATTGTCTTGATAGCATCCTTATTGAAGGGAACAAGCACCTATGGATACATATGGGGGCAAACTGCCAGCTTCCCCCTGGCGGGTCTCACGCTTTTCCTTCTCTCTTTTGCGATTGGGACGCCCCCAGCTACCTCGTGTCCCTTGGCTGTCGCGGAGCTCTGCCTCCTGACGGGGAGAGAAACTTCTCCTGCAGCTGTCCCAGACCTTCTGGCAGCTTTTCCTGCATGTGTCCCCTCCCCTTCCTTTAGGGAAGGCAGGGTTTAAATACCCCTAGCCTGGCCCTTCATTGGGTCCAGGTGCCGTTAATTGCCCTGCTGTGCTCTTCCCTCTGCCTTTCGGGCCCTCATACCAGCCCAGATATACTCTTCTGTAGCCATCTGGCCTGACCTTGCCACAATAGACATAGTTCTTAAGTCTGACCAAAATGCAAACGCTTCCCATTGAACAGTACCATTTCATATAGGACTTTCTAGGTCATTTTTATAGTCAACCTGTCTGATCTATGCACAGGACAAGAAGCCAGGATGTCCAGAGTTTGAAACTCATCTCTAACACTAACTTCATCTGTAGCCTTTAGCAAATCGTTTAACCTCTCTATTTCAATTTTCCCATCTGTAAAAAGGTGACATTTACACTTCACAAAGATGTGTATAAATATAAAGATTATTTATTTAATGTTCACTAAATGCTTCAAAGATGGAAAGGTCCATGTGTGTTAAATATTAATGATTGCATCCAAATTTCCTAGCTATCTCAGGGCCTTTCATTGCATTGAAAAGCTTATTAATTCCTTTTCTCTTGGCTCTAGCAGGCTGAGGAGCTTGGCTGAAATGAAGTCGTGCTGGAGTTCTCTTTTCTTACACAAGGTAGGAGCTGGATTAGAACAGAGCTGAGATCCAGCAGACCAGACCCTCCACCAAATGAATTAATCCTCTCTTCTTCCTCCCAGAACACAGCAGAGAGCAGGCACCATGGTCCTGCACAAATATATGACTAGCCAGCAACAAGTTGTGCCTGGTTTCAGGTTTGACTACAAAAGTTGCTCACCATTCTGCTGCCAAAGGAAGGAAGCATTCAAGAGCCAGACAAGCCTTAAATGAGATTCCTGCTGCTGTGCAAATTGACTCCATGTCTGTGTGTCTAGCAAAAATGTGTTTCACCCTCATGAGAGTCTAAGGAGGGAAGAAGGCAATTTGCAAATGGTGGGGATTTAGTGGAAACGTTAATGCAACCCTCATGCAACATTTTTAAAGTTTTTGGTAAGAATCTTAGACTTATTGGCAGGACTATGACTTGTCCGTTTCCTAGCTACATATTTCAGGTGGCTTTTGTTTGTTTCTCTATAATTATGCTTAAAAAAAAAAACCCATAAGGGCACAGTGCAAGCTTTTGAAAAGTCACTTTCCTAATCAGCATTCACTATTAATGTTAGATAAGGCAGCTAGCCATCCTGTTTTCAAAACGCCAGCCGCCAGCGTAGGTGTTTAAAAAGACCAAGGGCTGCTCTCAGATACATGCACCTGGTTCCCAGATCTGGCAGGAGCAGAGAAGATGATGTCATATTTCAGACAATATGGCTGGTCTTTCCTGCCATGTCGAATACTCTGTGCAATGAAATCCATAAGAACAATTCCTTACATGACACCCGCGGCGACACAGTGCTACCATCAAGGAGGGTCACTTTCCTAACTTTTATCATCACAATACTATTTTATCCTAACCAGCTATTCTGACTCACTGTGAAGGTTAAAGAGACTCTGGTACAAACGGACAAATTCCTGGATTAAAAACCTCATGCGGCCTGACGCCATCATTCATTCATGGTCTTTGGGAAGCTGCATCTCTGGTGTTCAATAGGGACTAAGCTGTTACTGCTCTATGTGAAGTGCATAAGGTCGGGAGATAGCACCAGTACTGGTGGCTTCCACAAACTCTGCAAGTGGTGTTGCGAGTGTGCCCGTTCGTTCCATACACTGGAGCAGCCTCATGTCCTGGCCCTGCTGGAGGGGTGGATTGATCCGCCCATATTTCAGTTGAGACTTCTCACGGAGTAAGGGACTTCTCAAGGTGAGTAAAGATGGCCGAATCTGACCCAGAATTAGCAAACAGAAAGGAGGAGTACGTCAGATTTGATAGGAATTAGCTAACTATTTGTCTCTGAAGCATAAACTATAAGCTGGACTGTAGAAGATGACCTCAGGCGATTTGGGGGGGGGGAACAAAAACCATTTCCCTTGACAGGTTATTTCCTCACCGTTAAAAATGTGTGCCTTATTTTTAATTTGAACACGTCTGCCTTCTGCTTCCAGCCATAGATTCTTGTTATGCCTTTCTCCATGAGACTAAATATAAGAACCCTTTATTATCCAGTATTTCCACCCATAAATATACTTATACGCTGTCATCAGGTCACCTCTGTCTTCTTTTTGATAAACTCTCTTTTCTGCACATTTTCCAACTTCTCTTTTAAAATGTGAGCACCAGAACTGTATGTGGTATTCCAGTATCAGTCTCACCAATGCTGTACATGGAGGTGCAATCACCTCTCTTCTCCCATTTATACATCCAAGGATTACATTAGCCTTTTCTCCAACAGCATGCCCGATGACTAACAAGGAGCTGGTGGTTTTGGTACATATGTGCAGCATAATAGTTGGTTCTGAGCTTGACAAATAATAGAGAGAACTAGAAATCATTACCAATTATCTTCAAGAGCTCATGAAGGATGGGTGAGGTCCCAGAGGACTGGATAAGGGCAAACCTAATACCTAGCTTTAAAAAAGGGAACAAAGACCCAGAGAATTATAGACCAGTCAGCCTAACTTTGATACCTGGAGAGATACTGGAACAAATTATTAGACAAAACATTTGTAAACACGTAGGGTGTAATAAGGAATAGCCAGCATGAGTTTGTCAAGAACAAATCATGCCAAAGCAACCTAATTTCCTTCTTTGACAAGGTTATTGGCCTAGAGGATAGGGAGGAAAGCAGTAGACATGTTATATCTTGATTTACTAAGGCTATTGACACAATTTCCATGACAGTCTCAAAAGCAAAATAGGGAAATGTGGTCTAGATGAAATTACTATAAGGTGGGTGCACAACTGGTTGAAAGAGCATACTCAAAGAATAGTTAAATGGTTCTCTGTCAAACTGGGAGGCAAATCTAATGCGGTTCTAGCAGGGTTATTCATAGGTTCAGCTCTCCAATATTTTTCATTATTAGCTTGGACAATGGACTGGAGACTACAATGATAAAAATTTGCAGATGACACCAAGATAGGAGTTGTTGCAAGCTTTTGATACGGTCTCCCACAGTATTCTGATCAGCAAGTTAAAATAAGTATGGGTTGGATACAAAATGGATAGAGAACTGGCTAGAGCAAAGGGCTCAACGAGTAGTGATCAATGGCTCCATAACTAGCTGGCAGCCGGTCACAAGTGGAATGCCCCAGGGATCGGTCCTGGGGCCGGTTATGTTCAATATCTTCCTTAACGATCTGGAGAATGGGGTAGATTGCACCTTCAGCAAGTTTGCAGATGACACTAAGCTAGGGGGAGTGGTAGATACCCAGGAAAGGAGGGATAGGATACAGAAGGACCTAAACAAATTGGAGGAGTGGGCCAAAATAAATTTGATGAGGTTCAACAAGGTCAAGTGCAAAGTCCTGCACTTAGGACGGAAGAATCCCATGCACAGCTACAGACTGGGGACCGATGAGCTAGGCAGCAGTTCTGAAGAAAAGGACCTAGGGGTTACAGTGGATAAGAAGCTGGATGAGTCAGCAGTGTGCCCTGGTTGCCAAGAAGGCTAATGGCATATTGGGTTGCATTAGTAAGAGCATTGCCAGCAGATCACAGGAAGTGATTATTCCCCTCTATTCGGCATTAGTGAGGCTGCATTTGGAGTATTTTGTCCAGTTTTGCCCCCCCCCCGGCCCCCCCACTACAAAAAGGATGTGGACAAGTTGGAGAGAGTCCAGTGGAGGGCAACAAAAATGATTAGGGGGCTGGAGCACAAGACTTATGAGGAGAGGCTGAAAGAACTAGGCCTGTTTAGTCTGCAGAAGAGAAGGATGAGAGGGGATTTGATAGCAGCCTTTAACTACCTGAAAGGGGGTTCCAAGGAGGATGGAGCTAGGCTGTTTTCAGTGGTGGCAGATGACAGAACAAGGAGCAACGGTCTCAAGTTGCAGTAGGGGAGGTCTAGGTTGGATATTAAGAAAAGGTTTTTCACTAGGAGAGTGGTGAAGCATTGGAATGGGTTACCTAGGGTGGTGGTGGCGGCATCTCCATCTTTAGAGGTTTTTAAGCTGAGGCTTGAGAAAACCCTCACCGGGATGATTTAGCTGAAGATAGTCCTGCTTTGGGCAGGGGGTTGGACTAGATGACCTTCTGAGGTCCCTTCCAACTCTAATATTCTATGATTCTAAGCATTTGAAGGACAGGATTAGAACTGGTCTGAAATCAGCAAGATAAAAATCAATAAAGACAAGCACAAAGTACTACACTTAGGAAGGAAAAATCAAATGACGTACAAGAAGTAATGGACTTAATCTGCATCAAGGGAGATTTAGTTTAGATATTAGACGAAAACTCACTAATAATATTGATATTTAAGATCTGAACCAGGTTTTCAAAGGGAGATTGTGTAATCCCCATCTTTGGAGGTTTTTAAGAGGAGGTTGGACAAAAACACTTGTCAGTGCTGGTCTAGGGTTACTTGGTCTTGTGCTGAGGCAGGACAATTGGTCTTTAGGACCACTAGAGGTCCCTTGCAGCCTTACATGTCTATGATTCTATGTCTTCTGCTTTTGACTGACTCATCCTCATTGCCCAATTTAAAAATTGACAAAAACATAGGGAAAAAATGTCTTAAGCCTTAAACCACACAAATAATCTACACTTCAGATCAAGTAAGGAAAAGATCCTCGGACCCAATGGATGCCACAGATGAAGGCTTGTGATGGGAAGACCTTGAATAGAGTTAGGCATAATTTTTCAGCTGAGAGGTTTTTTTCGTTTTTTTGCTGAACACACAAATTCAGGTCACCCAAAACATTTCACAAATTCATGCCTAATTGGCTGAATTGTTTTGATTGGGAAAAAAAGTCAGAATGCTTCATTTCAACATTGCCATCAGTGCCTGAACAGATACACACAGCAGGAGCCTGAATCTCATCAAGACACGTGGAACCAGACTGATGGGAAGCCATCATCGTCAAAGCAATATTATATGTAGCACAAAATTGAATTGGGACTGGGAACATTGCAGTACCAGACAAACGAGCTCAAAATTCTGAGTTCAGATTCCTGCTGGCAGTGTACTGCACCAACTGAAGCCTATGAAAGTGTTTTATCAGTTCATCTATAGAGCCGTAGAGTGCACCCCGGGAAATTGTGCATTTATGTATCTGCGTAATTTTATGTATTAAATGTATGACCACTTATTGTCGCATAATATCCCTTAATACAGAAAGATCATGAAAAATTTTATCACATTGAGGGTCAAGGGAGTATTGATCAATTTTGCCAGAAAACGCCCGACAAAAGTCACACATTGCAAATATACCCACAAAAGAGAGAGTAAAAGATTTTTCTGGACAGGTATTTGAAGATGGCGGAAAACTCTTTTGCAAAACATGCAACATTGTTCTGGACCATCAGAGGAAACTGACAATTGCAAACCACTTCGCCAAATCACAGAAGCATTTAAAGAGACAAGCTGCATTGCAGGGAGAATCATAAGAAAATGTAATGTACACTTTCAGTTTGTTTCAACTTAACCACAATAGTACAATATAAGCACTTGGATGTTGTCCGTGACTGGGTCTTAGCTTGTGTCACTGGAAACACACCGTTAACTAAAATGGACCATTCTTTCATACACAAAATTTCTAAACACTCAAGTCAAAAATGGTGGTGCAATTCTAGAAGTTACCAGCTTCAAAATGAGTATCTTACAGATGTCTACAACACAGAGTAATAAACTTACAGAAAAAGTGAAGGCTAACTACGTCAGCTATATTTAATGAAATGACTGGTGACAAGGTTTGCTATGTACTTAACATTTTTCTCACACCACTGGTGAAAGATGCTAGTAGGAAGTTGTCCTTCTATCCTGATGTCAGCTCACTGGTAAAAGCTCTCTCACAAAATATTCTACATGGCAGGGGGCAGTTTTGCACTTGGACTTGGAAAAGATGTCAGCATCTAATTTACTGCAGAAAAAGGGTCATTTTGCTGAAAATTATTAAACTAATCTCAATTCAATAAGTCCTTATTTAACAACTTTATTTACTTTTGAAAATATCACACCTGCTGGGTCACATTTTGTTTTGATCAGGAATGATAATTTGAGAATATTTGAGAATATAAAAATATATTTATCATAGAAATACAAAATACCTGCATATATTTCTAAAAAAGGTTCAAATAGTGTTATATTTCATTTAACTGGTAAAAAAGAAAGTATTTAATTTTGCATAATTTGGATTTTATTTTCCTCTATGTAGAGTTCATGGGGAGAAACATAACCTAAGAATTACCACAGAATGTACCTGTATTACCATATCTGCAGTGGCCAGGAACAATATGTCCCAAGCTCCAGCAATGACCTTGAATAGCAAAAGGAAAAAGTGATGTGACATTCAGCTAGAGATACACCTGATGGATGAGTTAGCACAAGCACTTTGGAGGTGAAATCATCACCTTCCCCCAAGGATGATGAAATGATGTTAAATTAGACTGCAGGGTCTTTAAAACAGGCACTGCCTTGCTAAATGATTGTACAGCACTTAGCATGATGGAGCTCCAAATCCTTACTGGGACATTTGGGCACTCGCAAAGCAAAAGTAATAAATAATCATCAGAATAAATAAATGTATGTTTGTGAACTTATGGGGACATTCCAGCAAAATTGCCTTAAGAGTAACAAACATAAAATTCAACCATTGGAAAAGTGGGAATGTTGCAGACCTCAAAAAAAATCTTCATACATTTTTAAACAGCACTAGCAACGTTTCAAGGCATCATTACTCCTTTCAACAACACAGTTCATTAAATAACCAGAAATACCTAATAAAGTCTTCAGACTGATTTGGTTCTTTAATTACACATGGAGACATTTTTTGGATTAGATGTATGGTGATTTTCATTAATGTCAAAGATTGAACTACCAGTGCTATTGACCATGGCACTGGAAAGCTCCTAGGAGTGGGATATATAATTTTATCAGACTGCTCTTCTGTTTTACCCATTAAAACATGTTATAAAGCACACTGGGCAATAACCAATAAATAGTTTTAAAAAGTTATCTGAGTGACAGACAATTATCCCATGAGTAATTTACTTGTTGTGCCTGTGATCAAAACTCCATATGTCCTGTACATATCCATGGATTAACATTAGACTTAAAAAAGAACCAGTGAGAACATTTACAAGTCAATGCTTTTTCCTTCTGAACTTTATGGCAGAAATATGTTTACAGCCAATACCCCAGTGCTTTTCTTTATTAAAATGAGAGAGAGCCTGCCAAAAGATGCATAACAAAAGCATGCACTTACGTTGCAACTTTTCATCCAAATTATTTCAAAGCAACTTACTAGTATAAATTGAGCGTTATAGCTCCCATGTGCCATAGTTCGTATAATTATTGCCCATTTTTATGAGGGCACAGAAACAAGCGAAAGCCAGATTGAGTCATTGGCACACTAAGGAATCTTGACATCCAGGAATCTGCTCTAACCACAAGGCCACACTCCCACCTATTGAGAGTCACAATATTGTTGCAGTAGACATACTCAGAGAAAATAGAAGTGACAGGCAAAATATGGAAATAGTGGGCCAGGTATATTGCACGTCTGATCTGTCAGTTAGATTGTGAACTCATTGGGCAAGGAACAAATCATCCCTCAAACTTTATATAATGCCGACCCAACAGTAAGCCATAATAATCCTCCTAGGAAGGGCTTATTTTGAGGGAAATATTTCCAGTTCTATGGAAGATAATGGACCCTACCTAAATCAGAGGGAACAGGAGTGATGTAAACAAAGTGCTACAATATAACTCTACCTACATAGGGCAGTGAGGGCCTCCTTTAGTTCTCTGTAGGACTGTGTTGGCTATACTTCTAATGCAGCTCTGGAGCAAGGATGGAGAGCAGGGCCACCACGCTTTCTACTCAGCCCTCATGAATGGGAGAGGTGTGGAGTAGGAGGAGCCCTGGCTCAACTTTCACAAGAGCTGACTGGGTGCTAGCGTGAAGGATGCTATAGCAAAGTACTCTGCCGCCAGAGCAAGAGAGAATTCCTGTCCATGGTGCCCCGATGCAGTGCAGAGTCTGCACCACCCCACACTCTGGGTCGGGCGTCATGGGGTAAGCTGGCTGACTGGCCAGCCTACGGCTCTGGTCAGCACTCGCCAGGTTGTGTATGTCATTATGTAACTGAAGGGAGATACCAGCATCATTTTATTTTCAGAATGAAGCGTCTTTGAAAAAGCAGAGTCTGCCTTGGAAGCAGTTCTAAGGCAGCTGCCATTCTGCTTTTCAGTTCAAATGCAGAACGTTGCAGGGTGACATGCCACAATCTCTCACTCAGGGATTTTCACATTCGGTCATTCTTTCATTGTTGTTTCCTTGATGTGGATTTCTCCATGCTTAGCCATTGCAAACCACAGAAGTTGTCGTGTCTCTTCATGTTGGGCCAGATCCGTGGCTCTTATTCACACAGGATAATACCCTGGCCCCTTCCCTCCAGCGACAGGTTCTATTTGGTCACACAGTTTAGGAGCCTGTAGACCAATATAATAATCTTCATTTATGCATATGCTTAGTCCCCTGCGTTTCACTAGGACTAGTCATATGCTTAGAAGGAAGGAAGCATGTGAGTGTTTGCAGCAGGATTGGGACCATAGTAAAGATTATTATAGTCTGCAAATTCCTAAACCTCCTCTGCTCTAAACCTCTCCTCTATTCTGAGCTTGTAATTAATAATTAACCACGTGATGGTAGGGAGAATAAAAGAGGTTCCCAAATACCAGTTGGGACAGCATGCAGAATTGCTGGGGTACCACCTAGGAGCTGGGTTGCCACCGAGCCCTCCATCTGACCAGCTTGGGCTCATGCTGTGATAAGCCACAAACCCCTAGCAGGTGCTGCATTTACACACCCCTCTACAGACAGGGACCACATCCAGCTCAGTTCAATGAATGCTTTCCAGCCACGCATGAATCAAAAATAGAGAAACTCCAGCTGGCTCCTCAGCACAGGACCACAGAACTATACTGGCTAAGCATGGTCAAAAAGCCTGACCAATGAAGAGGATCATCCAGTCCTCAAAGCGGAAAGAGCATGCACCAGCTTTTGTTACTGAGCAGTCTGTCTAACCATTTCACTCAAAAACACACTGGTTAAGATAAAACATTAAACACGTTTTTTAACTCATCTATTTTTCTGTAGTTAAGTGATTATATGTGGCAGGTGGAAAGTGGTTAAAAGTAGCTACCAAATGAAATAAACATAAGATAGCAGTCTATGTTCTACACACGACCAACATTTGTATCAGCAATGTCTTACCCTGAGAGATGGCACAAATAGGCTACAGGTTTTCAATGCAAACAGACAGAGACTGCTTTCCCCCACCTGGGATTCCCCTTCCCCAATCCCAAGTTCTTTGTCTGCCAGAAGCTCCTTTAGCTGTTAATTGGGGGAAGAGAGAAGCCCAGCGATGATGTCCTGCTCCCCCTTTTATAGTCGGTTCCAGTTTGCTAGCACAATGGGGCTTGTGACCTGTTAAGACCTGTTCTCATTGGTCAATCAAGCCCCATTGCAAATGTCTCCTACAGTGAAGCCCTCTTTGTAAACAATTCCCATTAGTGGAATCTATTCTTGAGGTGGCTTACTCTCACCCGTTCACAATATGTTCTAGTAGCATTGACAAGAATATTTTATAACTTCACAAACTGTGGTAGCACATACAATGCAACAGGATATTATTGTTCAGCAAATCAAGACTTTAAAAGAATACCAAACAAGACATGCTTTGTACAGAATATATAATTATATGACATTGGTGAATGTGGGGTTTTGGGGGTGTTGTTTTCAGACACAGGGTGCGTAGGTCCAAAGATCGATTCTGTTATATTGATTCTAAGTGAAATACCCTTATTCTTTTGTTACGTGACAAACCACCACAGCAGTCTCTGTGAGGATTTGCATTTTGAGTATGTAGGGTGATTTGTTCACTATTGATAAGTTTGTTTCAAACCACCATCTATCTGTCCAAAACTAACATCTGGTCATTGATTATCCTGTATTTAAAGCTACCAGTCATCATTTTGTAAAACAGTTGCTGTCGTTGAAGTACACGTTTTAAGTTCACTGCTTAAAGTAACATCAGCAAATGTTCTGAAACAGAAAGATTGAATGTTAAATGAAGATGTTTAATACTAGTAAATGTTTTAGATAAAAATAAATGTTAAGTAAAGGTAGACAAGATTAGGACATGAATAGATGAATAAGTGATGTGTGTATGTGAGACCAGAGTGACAAGAAAAGGCGCCAACCTCGGATGTTCAAGGGAGTGAAGATAACTTTTACGACCCAGACAGCTGAAGACTGCCCACCCTGATAACCCTGGGATCCACCTCGAAGGATGAAAACAGATAAACTATGAAAAACAAACGGCCATGCTTGCAAAACATGGGTGATTGATGATCACACCAGGATGCAGATGCGGCATGACTAAACAGAACCCATAGAGTGGCATAAGAGCTTCCCCTATAAAAAGGGGACAAATAGATGAGGACTTTGAGTCTGGTTCTACAATCATCCTCCAGGAGCATCGGTGCGCACTGACAAACCCCCTGCTCTCTTCCTTGAATCTTAGCCACCTGGTCGGTGGGCTAACATGAGCAACCGAAGCTGGTAACTATACTCCATCTTTGTAGAACTGTGTGTGTGGTGGGGGGGATGCAATTGCTTTTTGAAATTTTTGTATTGACAATAAATATAGCATATTTCCTTGTCCCCCTGAATATGCTCCTGCTGTTTATTTTATAAGTATAACATTTTCAATCCAAAATTTTAAGCTAATGCCACTTTCGTAAGGGCTATATTTTTGAGTTTTCTACCCAAGGTATGATGTAGAGTCTATTTATTCATCCTTTGACTTCTCCAAGTGTTGTATAGTACCACAGACAGAGATGCCCAGTGATTTGCAGGGTAATACCCTATAAAAACATCTGGACAAGGTCTCACAACCGGTTATAGGCAGGGAGTGGCTCATTAGCTGGCTTCTCTCATCTTCATAATAGCTTCTTTTTTCAAATTGTTATACATCCCACCACTTGCTGCTTTCTATCTAGTGGGAAAAGGTGGGTCCCAACAAGAGAACTGTCTGGAGAAGAGGCCAGACTTGGTCGGACTTAGAGCAGCAAGAGTCCTAGCCCAGTTTCAGTCTCCCTGAGTAAGCCTAACAAAGTTTTCTGCCCCATTCCTAGTGTAAGTAATTCTTGTACCCTGTGATCACACAACCCACTTTGCACAGGGCTGTCCTGGGGATTTAGGGAAGGCTAGCAAGGGGTTTCCTTGGAGCAAATGGGAGAGCAGGGACTAGAGGCCTAGGTAGCCTAAACAGACTTCTGTTTTAGAAGTACCATCCAGCTGTTTGTGCCAAAGCCTGTTCAAGAGACAGTTTTCCAAATAAACTGGGGACCTGTGAACTTCTATGTCTGATAATTTTGGGTCTGTTCTTGTCCCTGAGAAGAGATTTAAGGAAGACCCACAGGAGGGCTCGGAAGATCCCATGTTGTAGCACCTCAAATTCAGAAGTTCTTGGTTCCCAGTCCTATTCTCAGAACAGACCTCTCTTGCTCTGAGTATCACCATTCGTTAGCCAATCTAAGATCTGTGCGAGTGTAGCAAGAGACATTCTACACCAATCACGTGGCCCCACATAGACACCTAACTAGTGCTAAGCTTTAGTGCCTCAGGTTCACTTTTCCACTGTATTGTTTTGAAAAGGCTTACAAGACAAAGACCATACTTTCTAACTCTGTTGCTGTCTCAGAACAGTAGAAACCCCAGTAGCTTTCATTAAAGAAATAAGGGAAAATACCAATCTCCATTCAAAACAAAGATCTGGGGTGAAATCATGGCTCCACTAAAGTTAATGGCCAAACTTCCCATTTGCTTTAATGGGGCCAGGAATTAACCCCTGCTTTTTAACAATGTATAGGGAGGGTGTAGTGCTAAATAGAAAATGTTTAGAATATGATCGGTCAGAAACGTATATATTTGCAGACAGCCACCAAATAAGCAGGATTTTCTGCAGAAAAAGTTGAAAGCTCATAAATGTCTCCTAGAACACCCTTTGTGCCAGTAAATTAGGACTCTAGGTAGTCAAAATACTTAAAAACCTGATTACCATGGTAACATCTAAGTGCTTTGTTCAAATTTCACATAAGGAACAACCTTGAATTATTAAATGAATGAGAATTGAACTCTTTGGATTATTCTGTATTTAAATGTTAAGCGTTAGTTTTAGTTTAAAAAAAATTACCTTTGTTTGCCATAAATTTGTGGTAGCAGCACATTCAAAGTGCATCTGACAAATACAAATATGAAAATTAACATATGCATTTGCAATTTACCTTGACTTAGCACAGGCATAAGTGTTCTCTTAAATATTTTTAGAAAAAATCAAAGGCGCAGTCCATCTGGGAATTTTTCATGGCATGAAATATAAAGTGGAGCAATGCTGAGAGCCAGGCTCTGATTATTTTTTCCTCCCGAAAAGGTGATTTGCCTCATGTTAACATGTAATGCATCACATACTTAAGAATCATTGTGGCATCTCTTATTACAAGTCATAGGGACCAACTCCAATAGGCATATAAACGATCGAAGGAAAGAGTTCCTAGTTTCAGAAAACAAAGAATTGAAACATAGTCAACTGCACACAGTGAGACATTTCAGTAATCCTCTGGACTCAAGAAAATGGTCATCAAACTCTGGTGGGGAGGGACCTTGCAGTTTGGCTGTTAAATATGGTCTATTTCTCCCTTAAGTTTGGAAGGGACAAGATATGGCAAAGAAAGCATTAATGACCCTGAAATGCTTGAATTTTCTACTGGATGTTGCTATCAAGTGAAACGGAAACAATGCTCTCAGAGTCAGGTCTTCAGGGCTCTGAAGAACAGTGTCAAAGAAGATGTCAAGCTCATATCTAGAAAGTACAGTATAGCAGGTATCTGATTTTCCCTTGTGTTCAGGGCTAAAATACAGAGACAGGAGCTTGAACAAGTTACTTCAACAAGAAGCAGGAGATACCTGTATGTTAATAGAAAGGATGAGTTCATTTCTAGTGGAAACTGTACTTTAAAAGAGCAACCCACAGGATTTTCAAATAGTGGGTAAGTAATCAATTACTTCCCGATAAGCTTCTTTTCTGAGCAGGTTGAAGACCCACCAGACAGCTCTAATAACAACTGCAACATACCCTTTGGTAGGGAGAGAGAGTTCTACCTAACTTGTATGTTTTGCTCCCCCTGCGTTAAGGGTGCTCAGAATCTCACAGTATCAGGTCCTTAATAGACCCTCTACATGGGCAAAGGAAACATGCAGTATTAAAAGGGATAAACCATTATACTTCAGGGTATAAGTCAACTTTTAATTCCTGGGGGGCTAGGAAGAACTTTTCCCAGCTGGATATCCCATAACTGGTTTCTGAAGGATTCTCTGCAGCTGTCTCTAGATCACTTGATACTGGACACTGTCAGACAGGATACTGGACTGGATGAATAGCTTTGAGCCAATTCCTACATTTCTCTATCTAGCAAATCCCCTATGGCAACGTTTTCATTTCAGGATAACTCAGGAACAAAGTAAAAACTATAGTGTTTGATTTGCTTTGAAAAACATCTTTAAAAAAAACTGAATTAAAGACCATTTGGAAATCTAATTTAAAAGAGAAAAAAACTTTCCAAGACAGGTGATGGTCTAAATCAGAGTTAACACTGGCAATGAGGCAGAAATAATTCTGCTGCAAGTATCATTCACGCACACAGATCATACCATTCCTAGTTTAATACACGTAACGAGACAGGCAGCAGAGCATCAGAAATCTAATTTTGTTTTTTAATTGAATGCTCTGCTAGAGGGACACTGGTTCAGTGATGATTTGTGGGAAGCTTGTTCAAAGGGGCCACATTTAATTTACACCTTCCCCATAACTTTCCATCACCAGTTGAGACTTCTGGATTTGGTGCATCTGTTTGAAGAAACAGTGCATAAGCTAAGGAGAAGCAAACAGCTTTCCTGGTTGCATGAAACATCTGTCTCCCAAAATAGACAGCCTCAGACTGTTTAGTAAATCTGACTTCTAAATACATCACATACACGAAGCAGGAACATTTCAGAAAACCCTCACCTGGAACATCTTGAGCTTTCTGCACTCGCATCTGCACACAAAAGCCACCGCAGACATTATACTAGCCTTAGATGAATCACCTCTCAGCAAGTCTAGCTGCAGATCAGCATAGGCTACAATGGCTTTTCCTCATAGTGGATGGGAAGCCACATTCATTATAGCTGTGCAAGCTTAGCTAGTCTTCCAAATCCTATCTTGCAGTAGGGTGTCTGAGGAACTGTCGCATGGTTCTAAGTCTTCGGAAGTCTCACAATGCATCTGTACAACAATGACTGTAAAGCATGTTTTGTATACTCATCCTTAGTAGGAAAATAGCCTCATGTAGTCAGGGGTGGTCAGAAACAGGCTTTTTAGGCCCACTGTCACTGATTTTGGAGAATGATTAGGCCAACCTTTTCACAAAAGCTCAATTTTTTTTTTGCCTCAGTTTGTGGGTGCCCAACCTGGAGACACTGAGAGCCTGGTGTTCAGAGGTATTCAGCACCCACATCTCCGACTGACTTCAATCGGAGATTAGAGATGCTGAGCACCTCCAAAAATCCAACTTTAGGTGAGCGCGGCACCCAAAAACCTAGGCACTTAGTGACTGGAGCGTCCCAAACTAGAGGCCACTTATGAAAACTGTGGCCTTAGATCCTAGATCAGATGGGGAGGGAGGGGAAACCAATCTGTTTTTTAGCAACCTAAAAACCTATCACAGACCGTACAATAAACATCATGTTCCACCAAGTTTCTATGTAATGGTACTGAAAACAATTCTGTCCTGTCTACGTTAGCAGCAAATGTTTTTCATTTCCAGGCGATGGAGGCCTGGGGAGAAGCCCTTGCTGACAATTGTCAGTCATGGTTTATTTTATGTGCTGCAAACAGACTAGGAATGTAAAACTTCCTTTAATTAACAATCCATTTAACTGGTTTAAAAATAGAACGTTTAAATGGGGAAACATGTGGGGGGAGTGGTGTTGTGCTTGGCTCCTCCCTGCCAAGCGAGAGTTGCCCCACTGGGCAGCTCTTGCTCTGTGGAGAGACGCCAACCCCAGTGGGGTTCCCCCCAGGTGCGCATTTACTGAGCCACAGCTGGGCAGCTCTCGCGCTACGCTCAGCTCTCCTCTCCCTCCCCTTCTGAGGGAGCTGCCCTGGGCGCCTCACCTCCCTTCCTCCCACAGGGCAATGTTTAAACTAATTAATAAATGGTAAGACAGCTGCTTACCGTTTAAACATTTAAACCTTTAGCCACTTACATCCCTAAAACAGACCCTATGTGAAAGCACTACAATAGTCCCACCAAAAACACTGCCAGTGTCTGACTGCACTAACCTGCTTCGAGGACAAGTGAGGCAACAAGGTATTGCATGAAACCAACTGTCCTTGTAGCGATTTGCTTCCTTAGTGCAGACCAGATTAGAGTCAGATTCTCAGTCTAGCTGGAGGTTAAAAACCCAGGGAAGTAGTGCAATCTTCCTTCTTGGCAGTGGGAAATGTTAGAAGTGTAGAGTCACCTTCGAGAACTGGCCTGAAATCAATGAGATGAAATTCAGTAAAGACAAGGGCAAAGTACTACACTCAGGGGAAGAAAAAAAATCAAATGCACAATTACAAAACGGAGTGGTAATACTAATGAAAAGGATCCAGGAATTATAGTGGATCACATATGGAATATGAATCAACAATGTGATGCAATTGCAAAAAAAAAGGCTAATATCACCTTGGGGTTGTATTAACAGGAGTGTCATATGAAAAACATAGGTGATTGTCCAGTTCTAGTTAGCACGTGCAACCACTACTGGAGAATTGTGTCCATTTCTGGGCATTGTGCTTTAGGAAAGATGAGGATGCCTTGGGAAGAGTCCAGATGAGAGGAACAAAAATGATACAAGATTTAGGAAATCTGAGCTATGAGGAAAGATTTTAAAAACCGGGCATGTTTAGTCTTGAGAAAAGATGACTGGCAGGAGGGGAAGAAACCTGATAACTGTCTTCATATATGTCAATGGCTGTTATAAAGAGGACAGTGAGCAATTTTTTTCCATGTCCACTGAAGATAGGACAAGACTTAATGGGCTTAATCTGCAGCAAGAGACATTTAGGTTAGATGTTAGGAAAACTTCCTAACTACAAGGATAGTTAAGCTCTGCAATAGGCTTCCAAGGGGGGTTGTGGAATCTCCATCACTGGAGATTTTTAAGAACAGGTTGGACAAACACGGTCAGAGATGGTCTAGGTTTGCCTGGTCCTGTCTCAGCACGGGCGGGGGGGCTGGACTTGATGTCCTCTCAAGGTGCCTCCCAGCCCTTCGTTTCTGTGATCTTGTTCTAGCTAAACAAGTGTGTAACAAAGAAAAATGCAACTGGCACGGAGCTGTGTAGTGTATAAATCAGAGCAGAGAAACAACTGTAATAATGCCAGGACGGCTTAGCACCTGCACAGTGCTTTACATCTACGCAGCATCTAATGAACCCTCACAGCATCCCTGGGAGACAGATCAGACAAGCTTGACAGGAGCCCCGCATGACGGGCAATTCACTGTGTGGGCGGGAAGGGGAGGGGAGTAAACACAGCATCCGTTGTTGGGGCGCTGGCCCCCAGGGTAGGGCGACCAGATGGCAAGTGTGAAGTAGCAGGACAGAAGGTGGGAGGGTAAGATATATAAGGAAAAACCCTGAATATCTGATCTGTCCCTATAAAATTGGTCTCTCTGTTCTCCCTACCACAGGGGTCCAGCATAGACCCAGACTCGGGTGTTGATGGCCAGGAAAAGGGTATCGTCAGGACAGCACTGCATCCCATATGCAGCCTCTGCCCTCCAACCGCCAATTTAGTGGCAAAGGCTCCACGCTGCATTAGCAGATTCTATACAAACAAGTCCCCTCCCACCCTCACGAGCAGCTGAACTCCCATGGATAGCAATGCAGCAGCAAGGTCACTTAGAGATTAAATTCTGAGGGAACTGTCAAGAATTAGTGTTTCCCAGCCATTGGGGAAAGAAATGGAATTGTTTTTCAGACAGAAACAAATCTAACTAATGTAGACTTTGCACATGATTGGTCTAGCTAAACAGTAATATTTTTAAGTGACTTCAGTGGCATGTAAATATCGGGGGGAAAAACACTCTCTCTCAAAAGAACGTTAGACAATAAGTGATGAGTTTCAGCCTAATCTAACTAGCTACAGCACGAATCATGGCACAGTGCAACTACGCAGTGGATGCTAGTCTCCGTAGGTGCCACGTGGAAATGGCCATTTCATGCCAATGGACATCATCAGGGTCAATTCATTGCGAATGCACAGACACTACAGAAACAGACTCCGTCAAGCCATTCAGAGTACATGATGTCCTTTGGGGATAAATGTTTTCAATTAAAAGGTTCCCCAATTGACATTTGAAGATACTCAGCTACATGTAGGAATCAGTGACACCTTACAGGACTGGGCCCTTAATTAGGTTTTAATAAGATGTTTATTGTAACAGCAGAGGTCTCATTACCCTGACATGTCATTACAGTGAATGCAGTCTGTGCTGAGAATGCCAGTCAACCTTGCAAGCCTTTCAAAACAGTGCACATAACTAGAATTGAGTCAGGAAGGGAGTGATTTCACTGCCGATATTTTTAAACGGGAAAGCGACTTCATGCCCAAAGCTGAAACTCCAAGCACCTTATAATCATTCCATTTTAAAATGCCTTCATTAAAAATAAAAACGGTGACAGTAAGTGGGATCTGGCTGTTCAGTATAAATCCCCTACCAAAAATGTAAACAGAGGGAGGAAGAGACGAATTCACAGCAAACACTATATGAGATTCCAGGCGTAGAATCAAATTCATTCGTTCCACTGATAAAATGGGACTGAGGGGCCTCAATACAATACTGTGCTAGACCTATTCTCAAAGGATACCCTCACTGGTGTTAATAGGATGACCAGATGTCCCAGTTTTATAAGGACAGTCCTAATATTCAGAGCTTTTTCCTCAGATGGGCTTTTATTACCCCCCACACCTTTCCTGGTTCTTCCCACTTGCTATCTGGTCACCCTAGGTGTTAGGAAGTGAAGATGGGATTTGGTGCAATAAATCAAATAGCAGTCATATACACAGGTAGGCCAATCTCTAGGCAGAACCTGATATGGTGTTCTTATACCGTTATGATGTTCAATGTTTCTCTGGAAAGCCAGTATCATCATGTTTTAGATCAGGGCTGAGTCTATGTGTTTTTATACGCTTTGTTTAGTATGGTAGCTCTGCTAAGGCCCTCTCTTTCTTGCACACCAATTTCTGGGATGGTTGAATATGGGCTAAGATTAGTTCACAGAAAGAACTGCTTCATTATTAGGGCACTAGCCTAGATGTTGAGACCTGGTTTTAAGTCTCTGCTCTACCACAACGTGTGCGTGTGTGTGAATTTACGCCCTGATCAGCAGAAGTATTTCGGTGCCTAAGCCCATCACACACACCACTGACATTTCCACAGCTGCCACGGAGCTGCTGCTTAATCTTGTAGGAGTCTAAGTTTCTTCCTGTTGGCTTTCAGAAAGACACCTAACCACCGATGCCATCCCAAAGCTAACAAGCAGCTGAGAGCCCTCGCTCAAGCCGAACACAGAGGCCCTGAAGCTGGATTCTCCAACTAAGTGGGGCAAATGCTTATCTCGCTAGAGGGGTCCAATCTTGTAGGAGTGGTCTGAGCATGCCTAAAACCGGATAGTTATCGCACTCAGCAACAAGGGGGACCAGACACACACCACTGGTTTGTGGAGGGGCAGCGCAGCACCCACACAAAAGGGAGCAAGAGGCCTGGGGAAACAGGGTGAGTGTGAATGAGATATTGAGTCTGAGCAGGAAGCAAAAAGGTCTTTAGCTGGATGGTTGTCTGGGTAGATACTGTGACCCTTCCATGCCCAGGGTAGCCACCTGAAAATGCCAGGGTCAGGGCAGGCTGCAAAAGGAGAGCAGACTCTCCCAACACTGGTGGGTGACACTGAAGTCAGACTTCCCAACCAGCCACAAACAGTGCTTCTGATTCCCCCACACTGGTTATCAAGAAGCCAAAATAAAAATATGCACAGCCCCCTTTACTGGGAGCCAGAGACTGGAATGCAATCAGCCACTAGGTCCAGTAAAGAGACTAGTTATTTAAAACTCTCTGCTCTTTGCCAAAAAGGTTTCTCCTGACTCCAAAGGGTCAACACAGCACCAGATCAATATACGTTTGGATCTTACCCAAAATACCACGCTGCCAGCCAATCCTTTAGTAACTAAAACTAAAGGTTTATTATAAAAAGAAAGAAAAAACTATAAGTGAAGGGTTAAAGGATTAAAGCAATCAGACACATACAAATTGACTTGAAATACAGATATATCAAACAATCCATAACTTCCATCACACACACACAACACATGAACATAAACCATTATCATCTTACTTAGCACATTAGAGCCTTTTTAATGGTATCAGACATGGCATATCTCACATGGATTACTGTGATTTTGACATAATAATGTTAAACAACATAATAATTCCCCCGCTCCCCCCCCCCCAATCCAGCTAGCATGACAGGTACATGCAAAGGTTTCAGATTGCTAGGAATAAAGACTGAACCACTTCAATGGATTCAGGAAAATGGGATGGATTTTCTGCTTAGCAACATTTCATTGTTTTAAAAGGCATCTCAAAAGTCATCAATTTTAACACCTACAAAAGCCAAGCAAAAGGGAATTGGTGTCCCAGATCTCTTAGCCTTGTGCAGCTGTGTACAGGGCAAGACTGAAGGTTGCTTTAATACACTTTTCTGTTCCCCCAAAAAGAGGGCTGGTCAGGGACTGAGCCAATCCCTGGAATAAATTAAAAACAACCTCTGGCCTGTTGTATAGTTTTCTCCCAACTGCCCACAGCCCCAAGGCAATGTTTTGGAGAGCCAGGATCACGGGGCATTAACTCACCTCTGCCATGCCCGTTTTTGCCATTTCCCCTGCTGACCAGCTAGGGCTGATGTACAAAACACTGTGGCTCTGTCACCCAAGCATTGAGGTAGGAGAAACCCTCAGGAAGTCAAATCCACCAAGTCTACAGCTTTTGTGCCATCAGATTTGTGCTGGAGCAGGGTTCATGTCTACACATTCCTTCAAGTTCTCTCAGTCATCTCTATGCCACCCCCCAGGCCCGCAACTGACATGGTTTGCCCATTACTATCATAGAAACATCGGAGTGGAAGGGACCTCAACAGAGACCCTGCACTGAGACAGTACTAAGTAGCATCTAGATCCTCCCGGACAGGTATTTGTCTAACTGGTTCTTAAAACCTTCCAGTGATGGAGACTCCACAGCCTCCCAGTGTTTAACTATGCCGACAGTTCGGAGGTTTTTCCTATTGTCTAACCCAAATCACCTTTGCTGTGAGTTAAGCCCATTACTCCTCTTCTGTCCTCAGCGGTTATGAACAATTTATCACCCTTCTCTTTATAGTAACATTTACGGACTTTAAGATAGTTACGTCCCACCTCAGTCTTCTATTCTCCAGATTAAACAGCCCTATATTTTCCATCTTTCTTCATAGGTCATGGTCTCTAGACCTTTAATCATGGTTGCTGCTCTACAAGTTCTCCACATCTTTCCTGAAATGTGATGCCCAGGACTGACGACAGTACTCCAGTTGAGGCCGTATCAGTGCTAAGGAGAGTGGAAGAATTACTTCTTGTGTCTTGCTTATTACACTACTTCTAAAACATCCTAGAATGACACTGGCTTTTTTTTTTTCCGTCCCTGCAACAGTATTACATTGTTGGGGCATATTTAATTTGGGATCCACTATACCCCCCAGATCCTTTTTTGCAGTACTCCTCCCGAGGCAGTCATTTCTCATTTTGTAGTTGCACACTTGATTATTCCTTCCAATGTGTAGTGCTTTACATATGTCCTTATTGAATTTCATATTTATTTCAGACTATTTCTCCAATTTGTCAAGATTATTTTGAATTCTAATCCCATTCTCCAAAGTGTTTGCAACTCCTCCCAGCATGGCATCGCTCTCTTCTTCCTTCAAGCCTCTCCTTAAGTATGCACCTCTTCCAATGGGCCTGCAAATCCCAGTCCTCCTCACTCTGTCTTAAATATCCAAGATTGATTTATGAATTTATTAAAAAGTCGAAGCCAAAAAACACAGAACAAGATGCACACCAGCTGCAGCACTGTCAGTTTGTATTCTAATGTCACATACCTACAACTGTACGTATTGTATATAGAACCTGATCTCATTTAAGTGAGCTACAAAACTCCCATTGATGTCTAACCCTTAATCTTTTTTTCCCCAAACACCAGCTCTATCTCTATATTTGTCTATAAAGCACATAGCCCTCTGTGCACTGAAAACATAATAGTTCCTTACACTTACAGCTCAGACAAAAAAGCAACTTTCTTTTTCCAGCTAATTATCTTGTTGTTACCCTTCCTTTTAAAACCTGTGAAAGTGTGTAGAGTAGTCTGTGACAATCTTTGACAGAACTGCCATGTTTACAGAAGCTTTGTTTCCACTTCATTAACTATCTTCCTACAGGCTTGAATTATGAC
Organism: Mesoclemmys tuberculata; assembly: GCA_007922155.1. Classification (NCBI taxonomy): domain Eukaryota; kingdom Metazoa; phylum Chordata; order Testudines; family Chelidae; genus Mesoclemmys; species Mesoclemmys tuberculata. The sequence goes on along the minus strand of ML675609.1, from coordinate 49,589,371 downwards.
AAAATGTCTTGCTTTCAGTGAAGTGAATTAGACTTTCAACAGGACTAAAGGCCTGATCCAAACTGCAGTGAAGTCAGACACTCTTTCTACTGATTTCAATGGGCTTTGGATCAATCCTTAGCAAATCTCTTGAAGATCCAGGCAATTATGGGGTAATGGGATCTTTTGGGAATACATTTCAGAGTGACTGATATCATGACAAGTGCTAATAGCCTAACTGCTTCCTTTTAAATTAAGCAAGGGAATCAAAAGTTTTCTTGGGAGGAAAATAATGCCCTTTGTAGGCCAATCTAAACTTTTCCATTGAAATGGTTTCTAAAAGGAAAATTGAGTATTCAACGAATCCAAGTTTTTAAGCTAAAAGTATTTGCTTTCTGCAGAAATTTTTGACTTTTTGGTGACAATACAGAAACCTGAAAACCAATAATTTCTTCCCCAAACCAAGATGTTTCAGTTTCAGGAGAAAAACCAAACCAAACCCAACCCAACCACACCCACCCACACCGTTTTTCAACAGGAAGCTGGTATTTTCCACCAGGGGGTGGGAGGGTATCTGACCAGCTCCAAGATACTCAGAACAGGAGCTTTTAAACAAGAAAATATTGTTTTCCTGCAACTCAAATTGGCACTAGTAAGGAGAAAAAAACCAATAGCACTGTGTTTTGCTCCTGCATCGGAGGAAAAAAAAACCAAATCAGCTCAGGGAGGACAGGACATGGAAGGATAGTCAATTCAGGCTGAGGGGGTGAGCAGAAGTGTCCTAATGATATCCTTGTTCCATTCATTTTCTGTGGATCTGTTTACACTGGAGCAGAAATGTGTAATTTCCAGCTAGAGGAGACATACCTTAACTAGTGCTCATCTAGCTAGCATGCTGAACATGGAAGTGCAGCCACCACGGAGTGAGGGGCTAGATCCCCTGAACATGCACCTAAGGCTTCAGAAAGAATCACATGAGAAGGAACTAGACTCACCCACCACTTCAGCTACACTTCTAATTTTAGATCAAACCTAGCCCAGGTATGTCTCCCCAAAGTGGAAATTACACCTTCCCTCTGCAATGTAAACTAACTGGGGCTCTGAGGCAGCTACTAGCGTTGGTGCACCATCAAAAAGGGGCAAACACTGGAGTAGCTGCAAAGGAAATGGGTTACACAATGTACTGCATGTAATGATACATATCAAATGCAAAGCTGTGGCAATTACACTTCCTTCTAACTTGCTGCAAACTTAAATCCCACTTGCTGGGTAAGATTGATTTGGAAGTGGCAAAATAATTGTGAGAACACTAAGCCTATGTCCACATTGACGGCAGCACAGTCAGTGCCACCGGATTGATCCTGTGGGATGGATTGAACGGCAGTGGAGACCCGCTCAATCGATCCGGAAGTCGATGCCGCTAATCCACTCCCAGCAAAGAGAGGAAATGCTGCTTCAACAGGAGGGCACTTCCTGTCAGTGCAGTGAAGTGGGGACACTGCGTTAAGTAGAAGTTAGGAATCGATGGGAGATACGCAAGCTACTCTACATAGCTTGCGTACCTGCCGTCAACTGCAGCCAAATTTCACCGGCAATGTAGACACAGCCTAAGTTTCTTAACTTAGTTACTACTTCAGAGTGTGCCCTCTCCCTGTGCCAGAACAGCAGGAAAGAGTTGTCTCCTGCTAATAATGCATATCCACTATTAATGTTTCCCTGGGTTGTAATCAAGGCAGCTGCGATGCTTTCAACCAACTGTAAAGGGGATATGCCATGCTACCAGAGTCCACAAGGAAACACATGGACAGTTGTGTGTAATCAACTTATTCTACCCCACGTACATGGATTGTTTTTCCAAGGGGCTTCATACACATATACAATAGAACCTTAGAGTTACGAACCTCGGGAATGGAGGTTGTTCGAAACCCTGGAATGTTGGTAACTCTGAACAAACCACTATGGTTGTTCTTTCAAAAATTTACAACTGAACATTGACTTAACACAGCTTTGAAACTTTACTATGCAGAAGAAAAATGCTGTTTACCCTTTATTTTTAGTGGTTTACGTTTAACACAATACCGTGCTGTATTTGCCTTTTTTTTTTTTTTTTTTTTTGGTCTTTGCTGTTGCCTGATTGAGTACTTCCAGTTCCAAATGAACTGTGTGGTTAACCGTTCAGTTCATAAGTCTGAGGTTCTACTGTACATAGCAGATTTCAGGATGGCACACTGTGGCAGATCACTGAAGTCTCCTCTTCCATCGCCATAAGAGATTAATTAATAGAGAAGAATGAAGGACATAAACTTGTATGAAATGAGCGTGAAAAAATCATGATATCCTTTAAAAAAAAAAAAAAAAGTGGTACCAAAAGAGCTGTGGCCAAGATAATCCAAAATCATTTTCAAAAGCTACTAGCTATCTGGGGCGGTGGAGCAGGCACTCAGTATTTGGATGGCCAACTAGAGATACCTTAAAAGACTCTGAAAAATCAGTGTGAAAAAGTCACTAGTTGTGTGAAAATCTCATATGTGAAAAACCTTGCACTTAAAGGATGAAAGTGTTATATAGATAGATATATGCGCATAAGAGTTAATCACAAAATCGTTCTAAGTAAATACTTGCTGCCAGAATCTTTGAGAGACATTTCAAGAATACAACAAAACCTTAAACAGAGGGGATCCATCATCATCATCTTCTTGAAATCGTTTACCCCAAGATAATAATTGTTACAGACCACATTTCCAAAGAGACCTTGGAAGACCGCAGACAATTACACACTGTTCCCATCACAATAGACAGATATTGCATCACTTAACATTGTTGTGCAAATCTTTTTTTTTTTTTAAACAATCTAATTAACAGTCATGACCTCTATGGTCTAATAAATAGAGCAATCGGTTTGGAGTTTTCCTTTACAGTGATTTACTGCAAACTGCAGTGGGGGAGGGGGCAATTCAGAGGGGAGAACATAAGAATTATGTAATGGGGGGCTTAAAAAAAAATAAGCAAAAAGCAAATTGCAAAGGAAATGATCCAAAATGTTATTTTATAGGGCTTAAACGCTAAAGATTTTGCATGGTTCCTGAGTTTATGGAGAGGTACAGGATCACTCTGCCATAGAAGCCAAAGAGTACCATTTCTAGAATGCATTCTTATCCTAAAACATTTGACGATTTGGATAGATGTTGCTCAATTGTGTTGCGCAAATTAAAGTTTTACATTACATTTTGTTTAATTTCATATTAGGGAGTCACAAGATGAAGTAAAATATGTTAAAAACACTGTCACATCACAGACAAGGAACTGTTTAAAATACTTAACAATGGAGAGATAATTATAGATGGCTAGCACTGTCAGGAGGGAGAATAAAATTCAGTATAACACTACAGGTGAATAGAAGAGGGTACACGGAACAAATACATTAAGTAGCTTGGCCACCCTTATTTAAAATTATAATACAGAACCAGCAATGAGGGAGATCATGGAAGGATTTTTAAGGAAACTGAACATTGAGGCCTGTGTTTTGTAAACTGGGAGTAGTATTAATACTACCACTAAATTACTTCTAGGGATGTAAAACAAATGGCACACTACACTATTTTCCTCTTGCTTTTTCAGCCTCTTAGTCCATATATCAGGGAATTCAAGTTAGAAGCATTTTGCTTAAAGCAAAGTAACAAAGACCCAAACAAGTTATGTAAATGGTAATGCTGTACCTTTCCTAATCAGAACAACTGTTCCTTTTCCTTCTCTGAAAAGAAGTTATTGAACATTGAGAGGCCCTTTCTACTAAAAGTACTTGCTTGATAAAGCTTGTTTTTACTACAGACTGCAACTCGATGACTCAAGTGACTGACAATTGATTAAGTAGCCTTCTGCTTCCAGGCGATAACTTTGAATTGACCTTGATCAATCTGATATAAACATTATTACTGACAAAACTTGAGTGACTTCTACCAACTTCTGAAAGGTAGCAAAGTCCAGGAATATCGGCATCAAAAGAGCCAGGTTGTTCTGCCTTGGATTCCCTCTGGAATATCTTAGGCAAGTGACAAAATGTATAGACAGTTTCACCGTATGTAGAATAGGGACAATTATATTTGTCTCTCTCTTCTCACCATGAGATATTGCTCATGATGGGAATCGTCACAAGAGCAAGGTCTTACTGTTTGGTTTTTTCCTTCATATGTAGATCAGTTTATAAACAATCCTTTGTTTGACAACTCTACCCAGAGCTTCCAGAACAAAACAAACAGATCTACTTTCCCCAAATGGATATATATTACAGGGAGGAATTATTATACGTGCAGATTTTTGTTACAGTTCGTCATAAAATTGCATTAATCTATTGTTAATTTTATTTCAGTGTTAGTGAGCTATTTCGCTTTACGTAGCTTAATGAATTTATATTGAGTAAGATTTGATTTTCAAAGAAGGAACAGGTAATTTGACCAGGATAAAATATGTCCCTCCCCCTTATGTTAAACTTTAAATCTAATATTGTGGCTTTATCGAGGCCTTTGGGTGCCATGGAAGTGTTCTGTTATGAATAAATTCTCTAGTAATGGTGCTAACGCAATCAATTTGCAATTTGGAGATGCCAACTGTTCAAATTAACATTGTCATTCTTAAGTGCATGTCAAGGTACCCAGGGAGCATTCAGATTCTCAAGCAAATGCACAGCTAACGATGAGCAAAGATCAGAAAGAAATTGTTGATGCGGTGTTGAAATTGAGTTAATCGCAAAGCCTCCCCATTAGGAGGCCCGGTCGTATCTAATCTTATGTCCATTTTTGTTAGAATACCTTCATTTGGTGTAATTTAGTACATTCTTAAGGCCAAAAAGTTGCTCAGAAGTAATTTTACGAGCTGGGGATAAATTAATCCTATTTGAGATGATCTAGCAGGCTACAAAGAAGAAAGATGGTCCAGTAGTTAGAGCATTAGACTCTAGAGACCAAGTCTATGCTTCCCTTAGATTTCTTTGGCCAAGTCCTTTATTCCCCATCTGTACAATGGAGACAATTTTACATCCCTACCTCGTAAGGAGTGTTGTGAGGGTAAACAAAGATTAAAGATTGTGTGGTGCTCACACACACACTAAAAGTTAATTGGAACCATATAAGTATTTAAGGTGGATAGAAGAGCACTGGAGACCGAGAAATACTGTCCAATCCCTTTAATGTGAACCGTAAGTAGTGGAGTGGTATAAGGTGCCTCGCTCTCCAATGCGCCTCATTTCAATTGACATCGCTCAGTTAATACCGAATGACTTGTGTTTCCCCCTCGCATAATGGTAAAAAAAAAAAATCAGATAAAGAATGATGAAGCTAAGGTTATAGAAATGTATTTATATTGAAGGAATAAGTGAGCAACATTTATGTTTACCTCAAATAATTTTTATCTTCCTTCTCACAAGATGTGCTCCACGTTTGGATACTGGCAAATAGGGAAGGAGGAATTACACAATTTCTCATTTTGTTTTCCTGGGATATTTTACACCTAAGTTTATATTTTACATCCTCCCACCCAGTCTTTTGTTCTTAGCACTAGTATGCATGATCTCTTGGCGAGAAATAGAGGAGGGGAAGTAATCATATCAATGGAAATACAAATATGGATTGTGGGCCCAACTTTCATATTTTAAGTTGATGGCCGAATTCCTCATTTAGATGCTCAAAATGAAATATAGATGCATATTAGGGTCCTGATTCTGGGTTCTAAGTGCTGGTTTGAGCATCCAAATGAATGTGCAATAAATGTCCAAGATTTAACATCCACCCTGTTTTGAAAAAAGCCTATAAAAGCATGGCATTTATCACCTCATCAAAGCTCAATTACAGTCTATTGGTACCCACTTAGGAAACAGAAATTTGATAATAGAGGGCTCTTCAATCTAGCAAAAAAAGGTGTAACAAGATCCAATGGCTGGAAGCTAAAGCTAGATAAATTCAGACTAACAGACTTGTGCCCTATTGCTAATCAAGAGTAAATAACCATTGGAAGAACTTCCCAAGGGCCATGGTGGATTCTCTATCACTGGCAATTTTTTAAATAAGCTTGGTTGTTTTCCTAAAAGAAATGCTCTAGTTCCAACAGCTCAAGGAAGAGCTATGGTCGGTTATACACAGGAGGTCGAACTAGACGATCACGTCACTCCCCTTTGGCCTTCTAATCCATAAAAGCAGCAGCAGCAGATATGTGAAAAGCATGACTGATCCACCCCCAGCATATATGAGCACAGTCAGGTGAGTATTTAAATAGCAGTTCTGCATGCTTAATTTGTGGTTTCTGCTAACTAGAACAAGAGAAGCCAAGGTTTTCAGGTTGTATGCACCTGAGCTTTTCAGAAATAATGAAAGAATTGTCAAAAACATTATCTGGTTTAAAGCACGTCACCCACTGTATTTTATGACAGACCTCGCACGCCCCAGCAGTCACTTGCACGTGCTTCAGTGCTACGTTACGTTCCTATATTAGATACGGCTTCTTAGCAAAACTTTGTCCTGTTACCACATCGCCAGTCACTCAAAACAGCAAGTCACCAGCTTTCCCTAACAATAGACAGCTCTGTTGTCTGATAAGGAAATCAGTACACCACGGAAGCGAGATGCCTCACAGGATTTGGGCTGAAAGACAAACAGTGCCAATAAACCAATTGTGCATTTATTCCTCTGCAAGACAGCACTTGTCAAGACACAACAAATAAACCACAAGCTCCTCGCAATCAAATGTATAATGCATTCTGCAGATATAACACATTGACTGTTTAGATTGCCAAATAATTAATTTTCATTTCAACTTATTGATGTCATCATTTTCCCCAAGCTAAACCACAAGCCCAATTCTAAGTAACATTTACTGGTATCAGGTTTGTTTATCCAGTTCATAAAACAAGCTTCCATCTGGAAAAAATCAGGATTAATTGCAATGGTTAGAGCAGTAGTCCCCAAACTTTTTACTCTATGCCACTCTCCCACCCTTCCTAGCTGGGGCAGGGAGCAGGGCCACAGGCAAGAGCCAAGGCTGAGAGCAAGGCTGTGGCAGCCAGGGTACCTCTAGATTAGAGAGAAGCAGAACCTGGCTTGATGCTGGAGAACACAATGCTGCTAGTGCATTTCCATTCTCACTCAGTACTTACCTGCTGTTTTATTCCTTGGCAGCAGCGGAAGAGAGGCAACCAGGTGTTTAGGAAAAAATTGTCTGATACTACTTAACCCTCATGGATCCCTGAGAGACATACTGTCACTTAAATCATTTTCCTTCATTTGTAGGCTTCTTATAACCTATGGCCAAATCCTCAGACAGAGTAAATCAGAGTAATTCCTTTGACTTCAATGGAGTACTGTCAACATAAACTAGGAGAAGACATGTCTCAATAGCTTTTACTTCTTTGCAGTTCTTTTCCGTTGATCATTGTTATCCTATTTTCTGCCAATCAGCCAAAGGGCCGATCCCTCCAGTTCCTGCTAGCGCACTAAAAAATGGTCTTGTTATCATCCATCAGCCTGTGTTAATTGTGCTTGTTGAAAAACACATTAGGCCTGAAAGATAGGGCAGCGAAGTGATGCTAGAGTCCAAGTGGTATGACTGCTCCATGTTACAAGCTGTTTGGGGAAATAAAGGGCACGCTTCGCACTGTATTCTGGGAAATCAACAACCTGCAATGAGCGTTAGGTTAAACACATGCACCTGCGCAAAGCCCAAGTAAATTAGCTTTGTGTTGGGAACTATGCAATGGGATGAAATTTGCCTGGAGAGCAGGGCATGAGCAGATTAGAGGCACTGATCCCTTTTCATGGCTTTTATCTCAGTGATGTAATGGATTTAGCAGCTATGCCCAATGCCCAGCCTGTCCTTAAAGTCCCCTCTAGGGAGGGTTACGTGACTTGGTATGGGATATCAAGTCTCCTTGTGTACCTGCTGTGATGTTGTATAATTAAAATATGACCATGTATGTCATTACTACCACTGTTATATAATTTCAACAAATCTTACACAAACCACGTCATGCAAAGTATCAATGGAGAATCATAGAAGATTAGAGTTAGAAGGGAGGTCATATAGTCCAACCCACTGCTCAAAGCAGGATTAACCTCAGCTAAACCATCCCAGCCAGGGCTTTGTCAAGCTGCAGCTTAGAAACTCTAAAGATGGAGATGCCACCAACTCCCAAGGTAACCCATTCCAGTGCTTCACCACCCTCCTAGTGAAAAACGTTTTTCTAATATCCAACCTAGACCTCCCCCACTGCAGCTTGAGACCATTGCTCCTTGTTCTGTCATCTGCCACCACTGAGAACAGCCTAGCTCCATCCTCCCTGGAACTCCCTTTCAGGTAGTTAAAGGCTGCTATCAAATCCCCCCTCATTCTTCTCTTTTGCAGACTAAACAACCCTAGTTCCCTCAGCTTCTCCTCATAAGTCTTGTGCTCCAGCCCCTTATCATTTTTGTTGCCCTCTGCTGCACTCTCTCCAACTTGTCCATATCGTTTTTGTAGTGGGGGGCCCAAAACTGGACACAATAGTCCAAATGCAGCCTCACCAATGCCAAATAGAGGGGAATAATCACTTCCCGCGATCTGCAGGCAACGCTCCTACTAATGCAGCCTAATATGCTATTAGCCTTCTTGGCAACCAGGGCACACTGCTGACTCATATCCAGTTTCTTATCCCCTGTAACCCCCAGGTTCTTTTCTGCAGAACTGCTGCCTAGCTCGTCGGTCCCGAGTCTGTAGCTGTGCATGGGATTCTTCCATCCTAAGTGCAGGACCCTGCACTTGTCCTTGTTGAACCTTACCAGATTTCTTTTGGCCCAATCCTCCAATTTGTTTAGATCCTTCTGTATCCCATCCCTCCCTTCCAGGGTATCTACCACTCCCCCTAGCTTAATGTCATCTGCAAACTTGCTGAGGGTGCAATCCACCCCATCCTCCAGATCGTTAATGAAGATGTTGAACAAAACTGGCCCCAAGACCAACCCCTGGGGGCACTCTGCTTGTGTCCGGCTGCTAGCTAGACACAGAGCCATTGATCACTACCCATTGAGACCTATGATCTAGCCAGTTCTCTATCCATTTTATAGTCCATTCATCCAACCCATACTTTTTTAACTTGCTGATAAGAATAGTGTGGGAGACCATATCAAAAGGTTTGCTAAAGTCAAGGTATATCATGTCCACTGCTTTCTGCACATCCACAGAGCCAGCCACCTCTTCATAGAAGGCAATCAGGTTGGTCAGGCATGACTTGCCCTTGGTGAATCCATGTTGACTGTTCCTGACCACCTTCCTCTCTTCCAAGTGCCTTAAAATGGATTCCTTGAGGACCTGCTCCATGATTTTTCCAGGGATCGAGGTGAGGCTGACCTGCCTGTAGTTCCCTGGATCCTCCTCCTTCCTTTTCTTGAAGATGGGCACTATATTTGCCTTTTTCCAATCATCAGGGACCTCCCCCAGTTGCCACGAGCTTTCAAAGATAATAGTCAATGGCTCTGCAATCACATCAGACAACTCCCTCAGCACCCTCAGGTGCATATGTCCAATCTTTCTAAATAGTCCTGGACCTGATCCTTCAGCGTTGTGGGATGTTCACTCCTCCCCATTCTGTGCCCCATATGCTGTATTGTATTTTAGTCTAACACTGACAAGGGGTATTGACAGGGGCACCCCTCTGGGATGCAGGGCCCAGGGAAAACCACACAGTGTGGGCTCCCTGTTCGGGGGCCAAGCTTGCACTTTACTAATCTGGATTCTATGTGGGGCCAGCATATTTACTGAGGGTTGATGCTTGTGAAGTTGAGGCTTACTAAGGAGAGGCATTATATAGTCCCCTTTATGTGTCTGTGATATCAGCTTTTCAATTAATAGCTCTGCATCAAAGAGATCGAACCCTCGTCTTCACTGGTACAGTAATTGGGTGCCCAGCTGTGGGTACATAAATTGACCCCTGGTGCAACCCCTGTCCAATGGGCCTTCCTGTGGCTGTTTTAGCCAGAATATGAGCAATGGCTGCTCCTATAACTCATCAAAGCATGTAAGGGCATGTGACTTGCTCATGTGACCCTGAACTCCATCTTGTGCCTGTAATTATATACAAACTAAAACTGGGAGCCTTTCCACCACACAGGAGAAGGTAGACAAGGCCGTGGAAGCCTCTCTACTTTATCTATTTCCTGCTCTAATCTTTGGATTATGGATTTACACTAAATGGAGCATTCTAAACAATGGACTGAGGAAGTTTTTGGAAGTTACCAGAGGCTTTACAAGCAGCAGTCTATAACATCACTGCTCCAGATCTGATCCTGAAAGATCTTTTGCAAGTCAGCTTACCATCTCTCTGCTATGAAACTGGCCTAAGGACTTCATTCTTATCTGTATTTATAATGATCTTTTAACCAATACTTTCTTCTTTAATGAATTAGTTTAGTTTATAAGAATTGGCTGTAAGCATGTATTTGGGAAAGACCTGAAATATTCATTGACCTGGTTGGTAATGGATCCAGTCCTTTCAGATTGGTAGAACTCTTTAATATGATGATCAAGATTTTCAGCAATGTTCATCTTAATTGTCTTGGCTGTCTGGGTGCAAGAGGGTTCAATGGCTTTAAGGGAACAGTGTTTTGGCTTCTGGATAATCCTAGGGACCAACATCACACCTGCTTAACAATCAATCAATCACTCCAGCCCTTCAGAGCTGTTATGGATCCACAGCCCCCACGATGAGGAGGGAATTTCACCCTTTGTGGACCTCAGTGCTGCTGGCTGGTACCTGTGACTGTGTAGACACAGCAGTTTGGGAGACCAAGGGTATGTCTGCGCTACTGGGGCTACAGAGATCAATGCAGCAGGATCAACTGAACAGGCTGTAGAGACCAACTCAATTGGTGCCGGAAGTGGGCTCCGGTCAATGCCATTAATCCATCCCTTTTTAACGAGGCTAATGATGAGCTTGTGGATAGTGGTAGGGTAGCTAATGGGAATGAAGATATGGAGGAAGAAAAAAGTACCACATCTGAGGTAAAAGCCAAACTCTAACAGCTAAATGGGATTAAATCGGGGGGCTGGATAATGTCCATCCAAGATTATTAAAGGACGGGTGAGGTTCTGTGGCCTGCATTCTGCAGGAGGTCAGAGTGGTCGATCATATTGGTCCCTTCTGACTTTAGAGACTGAGTATAATATTCCTAACAGAGAGTCACTCACCGAAGGCTATGGAAACACTAATTCACACCAGAGGAGTGAGTCACACAGCATGGTCAGTTTCCTGCCCAAATACTTTGTCTCCCCTTCCTCCTCCCATCTGTTAGGACCTTTTTCACACTTTGGGGCCCACAGTCGGACCCTGGCAAATCCAGAAGTATGGCCATAATGGGCAACAGCATCTTTAAGTGCAACTTCTATGGCAGGGACCCACTAAGGGAGGTAGTTTACACTTTCCAACTCAGCTTGACTTAGAAGCCAAAGATAACGGGTGGAAAGTGCTGATCTGAAGTTACGAGGAGTCTAATAACTTCAAAGAGTTTGGATCAGGCTGGGGGAGATAGAAGAAATTTCTATTTTTTAACTGCCTCACCAGTTAACCCAGCTACACTTCCTATCCATGCCCATTCCTTTATAAGACAAATGGGAATATCAAATACCCCCCAGAGTCTGTTAACTCCTCCTGCAGATTCTCATTTATTTATTGCACTATAATTGTTTTAGTTTCATTTTTTCATTTCCTGTGATGATATAGCTGTGGGCAAAGGCTGCTGCGCTTAACCGTAGTTGTTTCTTTTTAAAATCTTATTTTCCGGGGACTTATCATGCAAGAAAATAGGCCTTTTTGATAAGCTCAGAATCAAGAGGTCATGGGATTGGATGCCTTTTGAAGAAATTCAACTTGTCAGAAATCTAGGTATGTCACTTTAAATCAAGGAACTGCTGCACCTCTGCTCAGTTCCTTTTTAGCCACATCACTGACATCAGACATGCATTACAGTGAATTACGAGAGTACGTCAATGGCAGAATCTCACCTATTGTAAGAATCTGTGAATCGTGAGTATTTGACTGACAGCAGAGCAACACCTAGGGAATAATGAACCAGCACTGTTGGGAGATTAATACATTTAAATTAATTCCAACTCACCACCACTACCTCGGAGCACTACGTTGTCACAAGTAGTATCTGGCACTGCAAGACATCAATATTTTCATCTTTTCTGCAGTAACAGCCATTATCGTAAATTAGATATAGCACTTTTGAAAATGTGTTGGCAATTGTTTAAAGTCAGCCAAACGTGATCAGAATTCAAGTTGCCACACCATCCCTAACTCACCAGCTGCAGCCAGGGTATGCCTACAGTACCAGCCCCATAAATCTTCAGCTGTGGCCAAGGGGTGCAACTCAGAAAGATGATTGAAAAGGTAGTTTGGTCTCCCCACAACGTAAGCCAGGGAGCTGGGGCAAAATTACGCCAGCTACGAAGGGGTTATTAAGGCAGTCAAGGATTGCTGAGACACAGGGAAAGCCCCAAGTCATGCCCTTGTTCTTTGGGGCATGGGGGAATGTAGGAAGAAGGGTCAGAGACAAGACTCCACCTATTCCAGTCTCCTCGCTTCCTTCCTGGGGGAAGGGAGGAAAACGTTGCTCCCCCTCACTCCTGCACACAGAACCTGCCTACTACCACCTGCCCCAAGTTTGAGTAACCCACTCAGGGACAATCGAACTCCATGGGCCTTGGCCAGGATTTTCACATTCTAAGGTTCATGCTGAAGTCAGTGGAATCTGAGTGGGTGCGCAGTACTGCTGAGAATAAGGTCACTTATTTAGAAGGCCAGCGAGGTGCCTAACATTTAGCACTCAAGCTGGAAAATTTTTGCCTCAGTTTGCTGGCATGGTCAGGGGCTCTGCTGGTGTTCTGCCAGCTCCTAGAGGGGGAGGATGTGGAAGTCCCGGCTGATCAGACTGCACGTTTACAACAGCATTAGACTCTCTCAGGATTCAATCAGTGACAAGTTCACCCCAAGGAATAACTGCTCCCTGCACCTTAAACATCAAAACTCATCATGAATAGGCATATTTAATGTGCCCTTAGGTTTTAAATAATGAATTAGTTCATCAGAATGGTGAAGAACTGAACTGTGGGCCATTTATTCCTTGAAATTTATCTTGCTGCCTGTCAAGCAGGGGAATTACTTTCTTAAATAATTTTTAAAAATTCCTTGGTCCATGGCCTGCTGCTAAGCCAATAGAGATGGGTTTGTCACAATGATCCCCCCAACAGCCGATTAGGTCTGTCTGTTTTAGTTTGCACATACAGGGAAAAAATAGGGGAAGGAATAATTTTTATGGGTGGTCAGGGCATTTTTTTTCTTTATTCAGTTAATGAGCGTGTGTTTGTATGAAATAAGTCATGTTACTGTAGAAATACATATGCCACAGCTGAGTGGTTTTCAACATGGAGGTAAAGCTGTAAAAACTTATTTTTGATGATAAATTAATCTTAAAATCAATGTCATTCTTAACCAGTTTGCAGCAGTTTAACTAAATCTATTTAGAAAATGATTTGGTTAAACTGGTGGATTGGTAAATCCCCTAAGAGTGAGTAGATGTCACTCATTTTTCTAATTACATTTTAAGCTGAATTTTAATACTGATCCTCCTACAAAATTGGTGTAAGCAAACAGTTAAACATTCATGGTTTAGGTTTAAACATCACATCTTTTCTGCAACTTGTATTTCTGGCCTATTCATTGCATCATCAGGTTATTTAAAACGGACCATAACAGTACATACAAGGGAGACAGAGTTACTTATTGTGGAAACCTATCCTCTGAATTTCATGCTGTAGCTGTGACTGAAATATCAGGGTTAATGGACCATTTGCATATTGCTTTGACCAAGGTCATCACCTCTCTCCAAATTCTGCAGTAAGTGTTTGAAAGAAACTGCTTTGAAATTTTCTTTCGCCCCAGCTCATGAAAAAATCTGCAGTAGGCTGGCTAATTAGTTGGGGCTTGCCCATGCCCAGAGGCATTGCCCTGAGCAAGGACTGGGGTGTAAAGACCCCAGCCCCGTAGTAATTTCCCTCCAAACTTTGTACTGTGAACTGATCGCTTTTTCCTTAAATCACTTACTTTGAAAACTGACACCTACATCAGTTCAAATATTAACGTTCCAAGCATTATTCCAGGGATTGAATCCCTGGTGCCTGCATTTACTCTTGCCTCTATGCCCCTCTGGGCTTCCAACATTTTTTTCCAATCCCTACCTATAGCCACCACTCATCTGAGCCCAACCTTGATTTTCCTTGCAGAACCGTTCCTTTCCATGGGCACAGGCCTGGTCCCACTACCCACTTGGCAAGGAGAGTGGGTTCCTCAACTAGTCCCCAGCCCTCCTAGTTCCTTTTCTTTGTTCCCTTTCTTTCTGGTTGCTCTGGAGCGATCATTCTGCCAGCAGGTGGGGATTCTCTCTCACAGAAGGCACAGATATTTTCCTATTATTTACGGTGTTAGGCTCTATCCATTTAGTCCAACAACTTTGCGTGCAAAACTTAAGACTCCTACCCCATCCATCCTTGCAGGTACTCAGGTTGTAAGGGACCCAACTTTTCCCTTCTCTTGGGCTCCAGAGATGAAGTCTGCAGCACTTTTTCTCAGTGAAAGAACCTTACACAGTAATATTCTTCCTTTGCTAATTTACTACTTTGTCTAACCTTTAAAACAAAAAGCACCCAAGGAAAAAAAAAAGCAGCAGTAGCAGCAAGGGGTGTGTCAAAGCAGAAGTGGAGGGGACAGGTGGGATGTAGGAAGGAGACGCGAAGGGGGGTACAGAAGAGGGTTTGTGCAGAATGACTTAAGAAGAAAAACCTAAGCCAAAAATTTCAGTATTCAGATAGAACAAATCTGACAAACTAAAAGAAGTGGGATTCTGGGGGCCAAAGCACCTGGGCATCCATATCCCTGGCCCCTATCCTTTAACTGGTCTATTTCTTCCTCCAAAACCATAGCAACCATTCAGAATTCCTTTCCGTTTCCCTGCATGGACCCAGTTGTCCCAACTATGAAGCTGCAGGAAGGCTCCTGGGCCAATGGGCTTCCAGGGTCTGTTACTACCATACACCTGCGCAAAATCTGCCAAGCTGTTGCCCAGCACCATGTTGAACTTCTCCATCATTCCAGATGCTCCCTTCTCTTTGTACACAACTTCTCACCTGAGCTGCGCCCCAACAGACTCGCAAGCTAAGACACGGGGAATGTAGGGAGCAACCTTACCCTGCTGTCCTCCAATTCCTACTGCAACAAACTGTCTGTGCCAACCGTCTCCTGCCTTTCAACCATCTTTACTAGGACCTCCACATCAGTTACCTCAGGTTCCTCGACCCAGTAACTTTTAGTCTCTGCGAGTCAGTATCAGGAAATAAACCTAACAAAACGCAGTACCTCCACCTGCTATGTGGCTGGCACAGACAAGTCAAAACCAAGTGCTCTTAAACTTTAAAGCTTTACTTTATTGGTCTTCCGCAATTCCCATCAGAATGCTTTGACTGGAAGTCTCCACTTCTGAGTCTTAAGTACATACAAAGACAGTTGGTTCGAGTACCCCAAACCTTGATAGTAATCCCACAAGTCTGAAGCAGTCTTCAGGTGAATCAGTCACAGATTTCTGGGTGGCCAGTCCTTCCATCTGTGCCTGGAGGTCTTTGCAATGTGTCCACGAAACAATCCGCCTGACTCGGACTTGCTACCTTCCTCTAAATTCACTTTTGGGTGACTGATGGATGAATCTGGCAAACTGTATTTGTCAGAGAGAAACTCAAGTAGTTGGGTCATATGGAGTCAGACTAATGATCCATCTCGTTCTGTTTTCAGTCTCTGATAGTGGCTAGTGCTAGATGCTTCAGAAGGAATGAACACTTCAGGGCCATTTTGAGTGATCCATCCTGTTGTCATTCCCAGCTTCTGGCAGTTGGAGGTTTAGGGACACCCAGAGAATGGAGTTCCATCCCTGACCATCTTGGCTAATAGCCATTGATGAATTTATCCCCCCTGGAACTTAAACTATTTTTTGAACCGAGTTATACTTTTTCCCTTCACATCTCTGGAAACGAGTGTCACAGGTTAATTGAGTATTGTGTGAAGAAGAACTTTCTTTCATTTGTTGCAAACCTGATGATTAATTTCATCAGGTGCCCCTGAGTCCCTTTGTTGTATGAAGGGGTAAATAACACTTCCATTATTCACTTTCTCCACACTATTCATTTTATAAACGTCTATCATATCCCCACACTCCACTCCATAGTTCCCTCTCTTCTAAACTGTACAGTCCCAGTCTTTTTAATCTCTCCTGGTATGCAAGCTATTTCACCCCTTTTATAGTTCCTATTATCCTTCTCTGCACCTTTCCATTTATCTGCATTACATTTTCAAAATGACTACTTAAGACCTGCTCTACATCTACCGCAAAATGCGGTGGCAGCCATACCTTGTGCATCTCCCGTCGACTTCCTAAATTTCTAAATAGCATGGCATTCCCACTACACTGCATCAATGGGAAATGCCTTCCCCTTGACGCAGAATTACTCTTTTTCCAGGGATGGATTTATTAAGTCAATTTCTGGATCAATTGAGCTGGTCTCCACTTCCATTCAATTGAGCCTGAAAAGTTGATCTGACGGTGGCAAAGTTGCCACCGTCAGTGAAGACGTACCCTCAGGAGCTGAGTCAGGCCCCAATACAAAGAGTTGAGTACTCAACACCTGCACAATCTAGGCCATATACAAAACCACAGACTATTTCTTGTTGAAAACTGCCTTAACCACTGTTTGGTCAAGAACTTCCTACAAACACAACTCAAAGATAATAAATTAAACATTTAGACTCTTCAAAGCAAAAAATGAAATGTATCTCAAAATATTTTAATATTGCGAATGTGCCTAGAGAACCAATGCAACATAGAAAAGGACACCAAGGCATAACCAATTTTACTGTTTAGTCTCATGGTAAGCAACAGATGCAAATTTACCACAGTTATTATTTGGTTAGAGTAACTACTTTACCTAGGACCATGCTGCCTTGTAGTCATGTTTTACAGCATTAATTCTCAAATTGGCTGAGTTTGTTTTACTGTAAGTAAAATTCAAATTTACAAAAACAAAATAATTGAGCATATTATGCTATATTCCATTTCATGCTCAGCTCACAATGATAAAATCCTAAAAGACAAGATAAACAATATTTCAGCATTAAGTTGTTAATGCCAAAACATACAGAAATTTTAATGCCAATTTACAAAATAATACAATGCTTTACAAGGAGAGTTCTCATATCCGCTGGCCAAGAGAGAACATCACATGGTGAAAAGCATTCAAGTACTGTTATAGTGCATATGATATTGTCCACATTAAGAGGAATGTTTTATTTTACCTTCTTACAGAATTATTGTTTCAAAAGTTTGTGTCCTAAGTGTAATGCAACAACAAATGAGTAAATTAAAACCACTGCCTCAAATATAAGACCTAAGTCCTACAAGTTATTTACAAACCCATGATCAGTAAAACCTTTGTTAAAAAACAGAGCAAAATTGTAATGGCATGATAAAGTGGAGAGCTTGTACAATGTATTATATGAACTAGAATGATATTGATGTAGTAAACCAACTAGTTAATGCATATATTCTTAATTCAAGAATATTTGCTGTCACAGTATACAGAGTAATCATTTTACAACTAAGGACACTGTCAAAAGGTTTCTATTTTGAAGTTTGATTTTTTTTTAAAACTGTTGATAACATTTTGGAACTTGGTAAAATTAAAATCAGTACCCATTCTCTATCAGCATTTGTTATTTCTCCACTGTGTTCCCTCCAGGTAGGATTTACAAAAGCATTCAACCCTGCCTTAACTTTGCTCCCAACAATAAAATTCCTATTGATTTCAATGGAAGCAGAGATGCACCAAACACTGAGTGCTTTTGAAAACCCCACCATTCACAGTTTGTTTTTGATCACTGATTCAGATCTATCTGGATCCCTTGGTAAACAGGGCACAAGCAAACAACGTGTGTTCTAATATGGCTAACTGTAAACGTGTGGGCCATACTTACATGATGGGAGACTACCCGGGGAAGCAGTGATTCTGAAAAAGACTTGGGGGTCATGGTGGATAATCAGCTGAACATGAGCTCCCAGCGTGACGGTGTTGCCAAAAGAGCTAATGCAGCCCTGGAATGCATAAATCTTAAGTAGGAGTGGAGAGGTTAATTCTGTATTTGGCACTACTGTGGCTGTTGCTGGAATACTGCGTCCAGTTCTGATGCCCACAATTCAAGGATATTGATAAAGCAGAGGGGATTTGGAAAACAGCCATGAAAACGATTTAAGAATTAGTAAACATGCCTTATAATGATATAACTAATTTAGCTTAATGAAGAGAAGATTAAGGGGTGACTTGATTACAGTCTAAGTATCTACATGGGGAACAAATATTTAATAATGGGCTCTTTCATCTAGCAGAGAAAGGTATAACACTATCAAAAGGCTGAAAGCTGAAAGTAGACAAATTCAGACTGGAAATAAGGTGTATATTTTTAAAAGTGTAACCAATTAAGCATTGGAACAATTTACCAAGGGTTGTGGTGGATTCTCCATCCCTGAATTTTGAAATCAAGATGGGATGTTTTTCTAAAAGCCATGCTCTAGGACTGATTTTGGGAAAGTTATATGGCTTGTGTTATACAGGAGGTCAGAGTGGATGATCACAGTGGGACCCTTGGAATAAATGAATCTGTGAATTTAAACATGAAGGGAATAGTCTGTTTACAGAGCGAAGTTGGAAGGAACAGAACTCTTTGTCCATGCCACATGTATATTTTGTTTTTTCCTGCAATCTACAGAGAACTCATGCAAGCTAAGAGAATTTCTCTAAAGGTAAGACAGCTGTGTGTGGCAGAACTGTGGATACACTTGTGCCTCAGTTCAGAAAGGGGTTTTTTTCCTTCTTAACTAAAGAAGAAAGGAATCTGTAGTCAAAACTACTTTTTCAAGTACATTTCTCTCCCCATTTAAATTAAATGGATTCAACAACCCATAGTGCTGATGGAAACTTATCTCCTAACCATTAGGATCAAAACTACAAGTCCAGATTTACTAGACCAGCTCAGCTGAACTTGGCGCAAGTCTAGAACCTGGGGTGTGCATGCATATATGCATTACATCATCTTGGTAACTCCCTGACCCTGAACAGTGCTGCGTCCCTTACCCTGGCAGTTTGGTACAGGGCCTATACCCCTTTGCACCAGTCATACCCTCTATCCTGGTACCCAGCAGCAGGAGTGTGGTCACAGCCACTATGGCAGCCCTATGTGAGTGCAACCATCCATTGACCAACTAAGCCAGGTTTAGTCAGTGCTGCCCGAGTGACACATAGCATAATTTAACAGATTGGAGAATCTTGCCCATAATCCATTCCAAAAATCTCAGCTGTGGCAGCTGATGTTCTAACCCAACTCAAAACATAGGTCAGCACTGCATTCATTTTGGAGTTCACATTCATCTATTGCAATTACTACGGAGGCCAACAAAGTCACCAGAAAAATGGGGGGGAGAAGAGGGATGTTTCTACAAGAGTTGGTCCCAACATTAATACTAATGTACATGTCAAAAATAAAACATTGGTAGGGGCCCCAAGTCATTATCAGTGACATTGTCAGGTTAAACTTTTTCTTCCTTTCTAAATTCGTATCCTAGTAATGCAGGAGAAACTTGTGACTTTGCAGCATACTTGTTCACAATACCATAAGCTTTTCCTTAAGAACATATTTTGCAGTCACAAAATATGGTCTGTAAAGTTGCCAAGTGCACAAGCTGAAGGCACAGAGTCAAAAACCATACAAAAAAAGGGAAATAAATTAGGAAAATCCAGATGGAAGAAACAAATCCAAAATCAAAAACTCTGTCAGAATTATATTTGTATGGGACCAACTCTTAAAGCTGCTGTCACTTTGTACCGAATAATAAATACTGCAAAGTAACGAATCTTTATTCTTATCATTAAGTAAAAGTTTCAGAAAATACCTTGAAGTTTTAAAACTAATACACTGATGTGTTAATTAGTTTAAAGAATGTCCATAATAAAAAACCAAGAGTGCAAAAAAGATTCTTCCATTCTAACATTTTTGGAGGAAGCTGCTGATTTTGGCTGCCAATTTTCACTTAGAAATGATCTGTTTTTCAAGGTGCATTCCTCACAGAATCGCAGAATAAGAACTTGAGAGACCAAACCAAAGAGTCACATCTTTCAAAGTTATCCCAAGTGTAGCAGCAACTGACATTTTATTATGTAACGAAGGAAGTCCAAACTCCTCCTCCAGGTGCAGTTTGACAGAGCTCCTGAATATCAGCAGACCCCAGCTGAGGCTCTGGATATCATCTGTGCTCCTCCAGCATCTGTGCTGGCTGGGAATAAAAAGCATATCCAGTACGTTCACTATCTGTACCCTCTGGAGCTTGCACATGCTGATGAGCCATCTGAAATATACATAAAAGAGGAATGGTTTATCAAAAATCCTTATTATAACTTACACTTCTGTAGCTCCTTTCATCCTGACAGATCCTAAAGAACTGTGTTATCTGCATGACACTAACCATGTACACTGAAGCTGATATGCCAGCTATACAGTCATTTCATCCACTACCCTTCCGGACTAGAAGATCAGCAGCACATAGCATATCCGTTTAGAGAAGGAAATTAAGCAGGGTATATTTCCACTGATATTACTGGAAGAAATGGGGTAGACAGGATGCAGTCTAAATTTAACCAGTTTCCAAGAGCCAGAGGATATTTAGTGGCAAGTGATCTGGACCTTAAGTCTCACCATAAAAGAGGAGGTTCTAGATTCTCCCCTTGTACTAAAGCTCTACAGACTGCAAAAGAAGTGGGGACACCAGAGACCTAGTTAGCAATGCCTGATTCTGAGGGCCAGCCCTGAGCCAAATCAGAGCAAGCTGTTGGGCAGCTCTAATTTATGCCTCTGGATTAGGATAGCCAGCCAAGAACTGTAGTAGAGCTTCACACTTTCCTCCCTCCCCCCCTTCATAGATCCCTTATGCAGGGGAGGGGATAAGGGGAGACTCAGGTACAGGGCCCAGATCTGGTACACTTGCACCAACAAACAGAGTTCTCTGTTGGCCATTTCTGGGCCAAATTATGACTCCTTTGCATGGGCTTAATGGTGCAAAGGGGCTGGAGCTGTGTGGAGAATCCGGCCTTCCATCTGCACAGTTGCATGGATACCTTGATGTCTGAGAGGCAATGCTGGGGGCCTTGTTAGAATTGGCTCTATTAGCAGGGGTTACGTAGCAGACAGCAACATATTGGAGTGCAGCTTCTGATCACACCCAGACCTGAGACACCCATCCTTTTATCAGTATTAAAACAGTCTACTCAGAAAGGAATCATTCTTCCACCTGCTGGAGAGTTACACCTTTATATACATGAAAAATTATATTCTGTTTCCACCTGTGGGTTGACAGACCCATAACCCACACTGGACAAGCACAGAAGATCAAAGACAGTTATATTATTTTTGTTTTTTAAAAGCAGATTCTTACTTACTGTAAGTTAACTCTTCTCCGGCTCTCTTGCGGGACTGGTCACCTCTGGGAAGAATGGGGAGAAAAGAACTGTAACTGATTTAGATACAAAACCCGTGGGGAGAGGAGTGGCAGCAAAGTCAGCAAATTTAATTTAATAAATAAAAAAAGCTTTGACATTTAGTAGAAATTAAATTGACGACAATAGTCAAAGTATACAACTAAGAGGAAAAACCATACCAGAATCAATACACCTGGTACAATGAAGTGTGATCTGACAATTATATAGTTTAATTACTCTCTTTTTCCCTTTAAAGTTGAATTCTTATAATAAATAAAAAGATCATCTTTTAAAAATTGCTCAACTACCATCTGTCTCAAAAAACCATGCATTAAATAGCTTTATTTAAATCCACATTCCTTATATCAGTTTTATAAAGCTGTTTTAGAAGATATGAAAGATTTTCAGATTGAGTAGTTGCAGAAATTTTATTATTCTTCTGATTTACTAAGTCCAAATTGATAACAAAATTCCTCTAAATAGAGTATTTTTTTAAAACACTGCGCATGAAATCCTGGCTCCACTGAAGTCAATAGTAAAACTCTCCTTCACTTCAAAAGGATCAGAATTTCTCCATCTCATTGACTTTATTGACGGGTATGTCCAGAAAACTCTTCTGCTTTGTAGTTTTACTTGAAGTTAGATGGCAATAGCTGACCATTAGATGTCTCTTTATGATATTTATTTTCTTTATACTAGTCAGAATCTCACACATATCTGCTAGCGGACAATGCAAAATAGGCGTTCATGTGACAACAGGAAGTGGTGAACCACTTCAATAAAATCTATCCTCTTTGAAGGATTAAGATAATTCATACAAGAATCAGCATTGGGTGATTAGGTAACTCCCCTACCATCATCAACTGCATTAGTCATTTGATTATT